>OZ010798.1:214275050-215496300 GCA_963932465.1 Maratus speciosus | reverse complement strand
ATCAGAGGTATTGGGTTTATTTTCCTATGTAATATTAGTAATTCCCTATTCCTTGATAGCAATTTGCAAACATAAAATGTCAAATACAAGAAAAGAAGAAAATTTTGAAAAGAAAATTTAATAAAAGTTTAATAAAAAATAAAATAGACGATAGAAAATATAATAAAATTTTTGTAAATAACGTAAATTATGTAAATAACGATTTATAGCACCGAGTTTTATTCTCAAGTGGAAACCGAATTACGAAATTAGAAGTATCAATTTCCCAAAGGAATGCTATGCTGTTTATGATTTAAAATTTCGCAAAAATAATACCTTTTGTAGATGCATCACTTACCACACACAAGCCTAGCTTTGAGCCGGCTCAAAAATTATACTGGAAAAATGAGGTAAAATGGCAGTGCCTTCTTGTTTTACATTTTACGAACTATTACTAAATAAATAATCACAAAAATTATCATATTTACAACATTTAGATAATATGTCTGATAAATGAGTATATTGTTGCTTACTATAAAAATTTAATTGGAATACAACAACAGTTTGTAAAATTAACTTGTGAACATACTTCAGAATTACAGGGCTCCCAAATGGTCCGCCAAATGAATACCAATAAATTTTAACAGAAAATTTTATCGTACGTTTGCACTAGAATTAATTTTAAAAGGTGTTTCCGGGGTGGTTTGTAAGAAAAATCTAAAAAGAAAAACTTTCTAAAATAATATTGGTATTCAGTTGGCGGACCATTTGGGAGTCCTGGAATTACAGTTGGATGAATTAATTAATTGTGCATTATGTTGCCAATTTATTTTCTAAAATAAAGAGTAGAAAACCCAGCTTATAGCCTTGTCAACAGAATGTAGCCCTAGAGTTTATCTAGCCTTTTGAAGTCAAACATATTGAAAATTAGTGGTACAAAGTTACCATCCATGGATCAAAATTACCCTGAATGATTGTACCTTTTGTCGATACAGCACTTTCTTAAAATTTGGTAATCTCTGAAAAAGTAAACGAAAACTTAAATATCATAAATAATAATCACTTAATTGTTGTGCTTCGATATATAAATAGGAATGTACACAAGATGTATCTTTCTCAAATGACAACGTCAAAAGATAAAATTATTGCTGAAACTTTTTCGATTTTCGTTTTACATTCATTATTTCACCACATTTTGAGCCAGAAACGCAGTAATACTTTATGCTACATTTCTATTCCATTCCTCATTCGAATAAACTTAAACACTCCATATCGCCAGTGTGATAGATATTTATTTGTAAAGTAGAAAATTTAGCAATATAAAGTGGGCGTTGCATTGTTTCCAGTTTGTTATAACAGCGATCCAGTTCAGGGATTCAATGCTAAAACTTCAGTAGAAGTAATGCGGTGCCCAAATTTTAAAAAGATTTGATGCTCAGCGCAAAAGGGGAACCGGAATACTTTTTTCTAAAATTTTAATTAGCTGAATGTACAGTAGCGCTCAAAAGTATTTTGACAAAGATAATAATTCACTTAATTGAAAAGAATAATAAAATACAAAAATCAATCATTTATTATAAACCAAATTCAATGTTTTAATTTTAATAAATTAACAAGAAATATTAATAATATTAATAAAATTATATATATACTATATAGATATAGATATCCATATATACATATTTATATCTGAAATTTGTCATGCCGTAACTCTCGAATTTTTTAACCGATTTGGATGAAATTTCTCATATGCATAGTACACACTAATCCCTCGACCGAGATCGTTGGTCAGCTTCATCCGCCATCTTGTTTCAAAATGGCGGCCACTTGAATTTTGTGAACACGTTTGGAAATTTTTATGTTTCGTAACTTTCTCTTTAAAATGACCTATGTTGTTAACTTTCACTGTGTGACTTTTTAAAATATCTTTTAATGATTCTAACATTCTGTTTAAAATGATATATAAGAGTTTGCATTTTGTGAAACGTAACATTTTCTATAAGTATACAGTGTTAGAAAACATAAAAAAATTTCAAAAATTCCAATGGCCGCCATTTTGAAGTAAGATGGCGGATGAAGCTGGCCAACGAACTTGGTCAAGACATTAGTATGTACTATGCATAAGAAAAATTTCATTTAAATCGGTTAAAATATTCGAGAGTTACAGCATGACAAAATTCAGATATAAATATATGGGGGTGAGACTCCATACAAAACTCACAACTCACTTTTAGGACGAGCACTGACATTTATTGGGACGAACACACAAATAAAAAATACAGATATAAACACTCTTCTCGTTCTTTAATTAGCTTAAAGTCTATAATTTAGGACGTCGTTGAATATATTTCTGAGGTTTTCTTACGTCGTGTAAATATTCAATCTTATTTCATCGAAATATGTTCTGTTCTTTAATAAAAAAAACCTTCCGTCGTCGAACTCATTTCGTTCTCTTTACTTCTTCTGCATTTTTACTTCACACCGCTTCGTTAAGGCTCGTTTCCTTTTTAATCTCGAAGCGGAAAATACGGAGACACTCAGTCTAATGCAGGTGTTGCTTGCGAAATCTCCACAAGCGGCCGTCCTGACATCTGGAGCTGCCGCAGCGACATGTGGTAAAATAGAATCTGAAAAACAAAAAACAAAAACCAGTAACTGTTCTTAGGGGAAAAGAAAAAAAAATTAATCTGCACATCATAGTTGAAGTAGCGTAACATCGTTTTTTTTTTTTTTTAAGTTTCAGTTTTCGTCAGGCCAAGGTTTCATGTATTCAGCACAGGAGCTAGTATTTATCGGTCCTTCAGTTGATGAGATTTTCGTTACGTCGTAGGTGTCATTAGACTTCACTTTGATTACTTTATACGGACCTAAGAATTTAGATTTCAACTTTAAACCTGGTCCTTGCTGGGTTCTCTTAATTGCTACAAGGTCACCAAGCTTGTACTTACGGGGTTTCTTACGTCGTAAATTATAGTGCTTGCGATTTTCTTGTTGAATTTCCAGAATATTCTTCTTGGCTTCTTTACGGAGCTCTTCTCTGTCTTTCATAAATTGTTCTTCGACTGCACTGTTTAAGAGGTCAATAATTTGTACATCTTCTTTCTGTTTCATTTTTGTACCAAATAATATTTCAAACGGTGTTCTCTTAATGCTTCTTTGGTAAGTTGAATTAATGACTTGTTGAACTTTAGGAACATGTTTAAACCATTTGGTCGGTTCGTCTTTGGACATTTTAGAGATTACAGAAATTATGGTGAAATTAAGTCGCTCTACTTGACCATTGGCACGGGGAAGGCCAGTTGTAACTGTCTCGTGCTTTATATTTTCATCTTGACAATAATCAGCAAATTCTTTGCTTGTAAATGCAGGACCTTTATCGCTAACGATAATGGAAGGATTGCCAAAAGTATGACTTTGTTGTCGCAGTTTTGATATAACTTCGGTAGCAGAAGTACTTTTACATGGATACAACCAGACGAATTTAGTAAATGCGTCTATTAAAGACAAAATATATTTATAATTTTTGTTGGTTGTTTCAAGAGGGCCTAAATGATCAATGTGGTAGGTTTGGAGAGGAGTCTCTTCTTTAGGTAAGGGATGTAATTCACCTTCTTGTTTGCCACGTTTGCGATTATACAAAAGGCAGGTTACACAATTCGCTATAATTTTATCAATTTTATTTGACATATTAGGGATGAGAAATTCTTCGTTAAGGAGTTCTTCACAGCGTTTACGGCCAAAATGTCCTTTGTCATGAACGTGTTTAATGACATTTAGCTGCATTTCATCCGGCACAACTATCAGATCGATACCTTTATGATTTTTATAGAGAACATTATTTTTAAGGAAATAGTTGTCATATGGCTTTGTTTTCAAAATTTCTTTGATGGCCTGTATATGTTTGTCAGTGTTCTGTGATTGTATGATTTTGGTAGTAAAACTATCTTGAATGACCATACATATTGGATTTCTACTTAAAGCGTCGACATGGCGCATGCGTGTACCTTGTCTGTGTTCGATTGTATAGTTATAGTCAGCTAACATTAAAGCCCATCGAGCAATCTTGGTGCAAAGATCTTTTTTATTCATAGTAAGGGCGAATGCGTTGCAATCTGTGACTATCTTGAAAGGAATACCTAGAATGTAAACGCGAAATTTTTTAAGGGCTTCTATGACAGCTAAAACTTCTAATTCATAACTCGAATATTTACGTTCGGCATCTGTGGTTTTTTTGCTCATAAAATAGACAGGGTGAAATTGATTGTCAATAGAAGACTTTTGAAGGAGGACTGCTCCGTAACCGTCAATAGATGCATCACAGTGAACTTCTGTTTCGTTACTAGGGTTATAAATGCTTAAAACAGGACCTGAAGAAAGGATGTGTTTCAGCTGATTAAATGCATTTCGTTGCTGGTCGCCAAAGTGAAATTTAGTGTCCTTTCTAAGAAGATCTGTTAAAGGCTTAGCTATTAAAGAGTAATCTTGAATGAATTTACGAAAATATGAAGTTAATCCGACAAATGAATGTACATCTTTTATACTTTTAGGTTCTGGGAAATTAAGGACAGCTTTAGTTTTTAAGGGGGATGGGTGCAGTTGACCATTTTTAATGTGGTAACCCAAAAAATCAATTTCTCGTTGTAGAAAGTGGCATTTTTTGAGATTCAGTTCTAAACCATATTCGGATGCAGTTGTAAGGACGCGTTGTAATTTCTGGAGTCCTTCGACTTCGTTTTCAGCTGGTATTATGAAGTCATCCATGTAGACAATAAGTACTTTTTCATTAATGAGGTCTCGAAAAACGTTATAAATATATCTTTGAAACACTAACGGTGCATCGCTAAGGCCATAATTCATATATAAGAATTCAAATTGACCAGAATGTGTTACGAAAGAAGTATATTTTCTACTATTTTCTTCTACTTCGACATGAAAAAAAGCATTTTTAAGGTCAAGAGTAGTAAATACTTTTGCAGGATGCAACTGATCAATAATGTCATCAATTACTGGGAGGGGAAAACGTTGTTTATGTGTTTTAGAATTTAACTTCCTATAGTCAACACACAATCTATATGAACCATCTTTCTTTTTTACTAGGACAATAGGTGATGAAAAATTACTAGTGCTTTTACGAATAATTCCTTTTTCGAGCCAGTCAGAAATTTGTTTTTCGACGAAGTTTTTCTCTATTTGCGCCAAGCGCCTGGGAGGACAAGTAACAGGTTCTTCGTTTCCCAGATGAATTGATAATTTAACATCAGTTGTCTTTATTTTTTTAGGAGACTAATTTTGAATAAGTTCTGAAATTTTTGAACGTATTGTTTCATCGGTAATATGAGATAAATCAAGATTAACCCTAGATCTACCGGGAATTTTATTCAAGTTTTAATAAAACGTTCTACACCAGAATTTTTATTTAAAACTATTTAACTTATTTGTTTACCTTATTTTTGTCTGGTTTATATACTTAGTTTATTTTAAAGAAATTTCTGGTTTGAATGAATATTTTGTATGTACCTGTCGGGTCCAATGGACCCGTCTGGTAGACGGAGGGTTAAGATCGTCTAACACATGAGCAATATTAATCAAAAAATTATTGGACGTATCGTCATTTTTCTCGATTTTTTGCATCGAAATATTATTTCCAGAAATTGTTAAAATACTTTGTTGAATGATATCTGTACCAATAATAAGATAAAAAGTTATGGAATAATCTGGGACTACATAAACATTAGTTGTATAATTAAAATCATCTATCATAATGTTCGTAGAGAAAAAACCTAGGGGTTTGATTATAGTATTTCCTAATCCAGTTAATGTGATAGTTGAATGTTCAAGGTTCGAAATTGTAGGGAGTTTGCGATAAATACTTTCCTTTAGTAAACTTCTTTCACTACCTGTGTCTACCAATGATGTAACATTTACAGACGAAATAATGACTTGTTTGGTCATGAAAGTGTTCGACGTGACAGTGGAAACATTGGAGGGTTCTGACTTAACTCTAGGCCTCCTTGGTTGATCACATTGAGCCGATTTATGGCCAAAATTCGAACAATTAAAACAACGAGGGCCTTTATCTTTATGTCTGCATTGGCTACTTTTATGATTCGACAAACCACAATTAAAGCAAAAAAGATCAGATTTTGGTCGAAAGGATTTCTCTTTCATTGGCATTTCAGGTTTGACTTTACGAAATTTAGTGTTCTCAAAGTCATGTCGAATTTTGTCATAAATTTTGAGCTTTTGCTGGAATTCTACAATGGACTGGCATCCATATAACATTGATTTTCTGAAAACCGGGTCGGGTATACCATTTATGATGTATTGCATTAATGCGGAATCCTCGATTTTACCACGCGAGCATATTTGTTTCATGATAAGAAAATATTCTTCTATTGATTCATTTTCTTGCAATTTTCGTTTATTTAATATATCATGTAACTCGGCAGAATTATAAGTGGTGCTAAATTCTGATATTAAGAGTTGTTTAAGTTTGTCATATGAATTTATATGAAATTCTGTTTGTGCTAATAACTGGGCTTTTCCTCGTAATGATCTTTTACAAAATATGAATTTACGAAAGTCAGATAAATTAAACATATTAGTAACATCCTCAAAATTATTAAACCATACCTGTATATCACTAAAAGAACTACCATCGAAAGGAGGTATTACACTTTCAATATCAGTAAAATTAATAGACGATTGCATAAAACTTTGAACTGGAAATTGCTGTTGTTTGTCAAAATTTGATAATTGAGTGTTATTACTTGAAGTCATATTATTTCAAGGCAGTTCGGGTTCCGAGTCGGTGTCACTTTCATTTTGTATAATATTATTTTGTAGTAAGGTCAAGTCTGAAAGGTATGTCACTAATCGGGTTGCGAGATCGTTTAAAGATCCTTCATTATCAATACAAAGTAGATTGCACACTGTAATCAGATCATTTAATGAAAAATCAGTTTGAACTTTAGTTATTTTATTTTTGAATTCGGTGCTGTCGGTTTGAAAACCGAAACCAGTAAAATCACGTATTCTCTTTCTATTAGAGCGATCACCGTCAGCATCAAATAGGAATTTATGCAGCAATTTAATTTTATGCGTTCGTTCGTTTTTAAACGCACTTCCAGTTCTGGTATTTCAACTAACTTCATAATAAAATAATAGCAATGAACTCACCGTTAGAAGAATATCCGGCTTGAATATGTAGGATGAATAACTCTAATTAATCATATTGGTGGGTTAACTGTCACTTCTGACGCCAATTTATGGGGGTGAGACTCCATACAAAACTCACAACTCACTTTTAGGACGAGCACTGACATTTATTGGGACGAACACACAAATAAAAAATACAGATATAAACACTCTTCTCGTTCTTTAATTAGCTTAAAGTCTATAATTTAGGACGTCGTTGAATATATTTCTGAGGTTTTCTTACGTCGTGTAAATATTCAATCTTATTTCATCGAAATATGTTCTGTTCTTTAATAAAAAAAACCTTCCGTCGTCGAACTCATTTCGTTCTCTTTACTTCTTCTGCATTTTTACTTCACACCGCTTCGTTAAGGCTCGTTTCCTTTTTAATCTCGAAGCGGAAAATACGGAGACACTCAGTCTAATGCAGGTGTTGCTTGCGAAATCTCCACAAATATATACATATATATGGATATATCTCTATAAATATCTATCTATATATAGTATTTATATAATTTTATTAATATTATTAATATTTATTGTTAATTTATTAAAATTAAAACATTGAATATGGTTAAATAAAATAAATGATTGATTTTTGTATTTTATTATTCTTTTCAATTAAGTGAAATATTGGCTTTGTCAAAATACTTTTGAGCGCTACTGTAGTGTCGTAACAGCCCTCACTTGCTATTCGAATGATGTAGTATATTGAAAGGTAAAAATATCAACGTTAATAATTATTGATGTAGCATATTCTTCAATGAGCATTTTTTTATTTTATTCATAGATAGTAATTTAATTTTAATGAAGTAAATTGAACATTTTTGTAGTGTTAAGATTAGGCGTTTGAGCGAGCAGCAGTGGTGGCTCGTCCATTGGCGCACATGATCACGTGAACCCCCAAAGGAAATTGAAAAATAATTTAACAAATAAAATAAAATAATTATAAATAAAAATTACATTTTTTGTCAATCTCGAATACGAGTGTCATTCACTCAGCTTCCCCACCCCCTCCTCTCCCTTTCTTTAGATGACGGAATCCTGCTTAAACTAAAAAATGTGTTGATACATGAAAAAGGAATGTAATAGTATGTGAGGAAAAGTATATAATACATTTAAAACTGCTAAGAAGGAAACTTGTCTATAACGTATATTTTTTATTTCCTAAGCAATTTCGTCTTAGGTGATTTTACTGTATAGTAGTTATCAGATTCTTAAGCCTCAAATACATAGAATATGGATTAACGATATTAATGTTAACTGAATCATTTACATACGGATAGTGATTCATTAAAAAAATAAATATCGCAGCACACACTGTTTCTTTAAAAATGAAGATTATAAAAATGAAAAGATAAAAGGATAAAATAAGTATTTTTAGTTAGAACTCCTCGTACGAAACAATTTTTAATCTTATCGATCTAAAAATTCATGTTTTCTAGTTTTTACTACCTAGATTTAAAATTTTTTTTTCTGCGGTGGGGGAGGTCGGGCCAAGACGGGATCGGCCCGAACATTTAAGTTTTCTACCGGGCCGGACCAGTAATTTTTTTGTACGGGATGAACTTTTAGATTTTATACCGGGGCGGGTAGTTGATTATTTTGCGACGGGCGGGGCCAAACTTTTTTCTATGAGCAAGCTGAACTTTTTTTTCTGTGGACGTAGCCTGGAAATTTCGGCCCGTAGAGACATCTAGTTTGGCTCTTTCCAGTTACCATCCAACAAAGTTTAATATAAAAGACTTCGTCTACATAAAATCAAAACCAGAATAATTCAAGCTTATGCTCAATTATTTTCTCCTGCGCGATAAATTTGATACGAAATGTAGAATTGCGTCATCTTACTTCCGCAAGTGAGACGAAAGTCCAGTCAGTATGTCGACTCATCAATCAGGTGAGTCGGCTCAGAGTCGACTCCTCAAAATGAGTGGAAATGCCCATTCCTAATTTAAATGCGAAATTCAACACTGCACAAGCACCAATGCGTGCAGTGTATCAGGACGGAAAAAGATACTAACGATCTTTGTTAATATTTTCATTTATATTACTTTCGCCATTATTTCCATATTTTTTCTGACCTCAGTAGATTTTAATGATTTTCTTAAAAAACTGATATTTTGCTGTTTAGCCACGGCCAAACTCGATTCTTCCCTTCATTATACAGGGAATCGAGTTTGGCCGTGGTTTAGCATATATAAGCACTAAAATTGATTATTTTTAATTTTGTGACATATTTTCAACAATTTTGGAGACATATTTTTTTTTTATTTTAATAGTAATTTTTTCTTTAAAATCGTATATTTCTCCAACATTATATCGCTTGTTTATACTACATAGTTTGATTAATTTTTAATTAAAGGAATATTTTTAAATAATGTGTTGGAAATGTACATATTAATAGATACTATTATATTTTACTTTAATTTTTCAATGGCACTTATTTATTTAACTTATATTATTTCCATATTTCTTTAACTTCCTGGACCATTATTTCATCAACGTTGTAGTGAATGATTCCAACTTACGTTTAGTTGAATGTAAGAGATTTTTTTTTAAGCACATGCATTACATTTATAGGCTTCATGAATATTTTCAATTTATTGAATTTTTAAATTTTTGAATTTTTTTTGAATTATTGAATTTTTCTTCCTATTCTTTTTAATGAATTATCAGTTTTAAATCGGACACTTAATATTTCGAAAGTTTTTCTAGATATTCTTTTGAGTTCGTTATTTGTAAACTCTTACATAGTTTTTGTTGGCGCCACTGTATGTTGTTATGACGTCACAGTATTTACCCTCCCACAGATGTTTCATAATTCCTTCAATAGTAGTTTGTACGCCGCCAAGGCAGTCGCAGCTCAAAGAGCACGCATTTATAATCTAAATAAACAGTCCATTATATTAAAGTTTAAAGCTATCGACTTTTAATTTATGTTTATGCTCGCAAACAGCAACAGTTGGTTAAGTCGAGCCTCAGGTATTTATTTTAAAAAAGAATTTAGTCTGAAATAGTGAAAAAATATCGCAGTTGAAAGGAAAAGTTCCCCTTCTTTCATTTGAAGTTTCGACATCGAGTTTTATACTTGCAGTTTTAGAAGAGTGATTGCGCAAGCTTCCATAATGGATTAAAGCCAAAACGAAATCGTCTGCGTGAAACAAGGTAGGAAATATTTGATTATTCTTTTTGATTATTGCATGATAAGTTTTTTATAAAATGGAACCGCTTGAGAAATTAAAAAAGAAACGTGCATATTTAAGAACATTCGTTACCAAATTGATCACTAAATTTGAAACGTTAATAAATGATGACAATAAAGAAACCGATGACTATTTAGAAATTCTGGAACAATTAAATGATAAGGAAGACTTGCTAAAAAACTTAAATAGCGAAATAGAAGCTGCCATAAGCATTCCTAAGGATTATGAAAATGATATTAACACTAGTGAAGAATACAGTGAAAATATTATAAAAACTAAATTCAAAATAAAGAAACAAATTAAGCATTTAGAAGTGGGTAAGGTTCTCAATGAAAATCAATTAAAACCTACTCTTACAAACAATGCGCTAAACATTAAGTTACCGGAAATACCGCTTCCTAAATTTTCCGGAAAACCTGAAGAATGGAGCACATTTAAACTACAGTTTGATAATATTATAACATCAAACGAGCAGTTGTCAGACGCGCAAAAACTACATTATTTATCAGCTGCATTAGTAAGTGACGCAAGAGCTTTGCAAACAACCGAAGATACTTTTTCTTCTTTATTTCAAGCGTTAAAAGACAGGTACGAAAATGAAAGAGTTGTAGTACAAATACACATAAACTCACTTTTAGATGCAGATAAAATTACACAGCCTTCCGCAAAAGATCTAAGAAATCTAGTAGACAGCGTTAAAAAAAGCATTCGCGCATTAAAGGTTTTAGATTACAACAGAAACAATCTCTCCGACGTTTTAATTTTAAATATCATTCTTGAAAAGTTGGATAAAGATACACGGAAAAATTATGAAATGACAATAAGTTCAAATGAAGTTCCAAAGTTAGATGATTTAATTTTATTTTTAGAAAAACGTTCTCAAATTTTGGAAAACATAAGTAAAACCATTGCAGTAAAACCCAAATCAATTCAAGATCGTAATTTTAAGCAAAAATCTCTCTTTGTCAAGTCAACAAATTCCATTAATTTCTGTGTAATGTGTAAGCAAAATCATGCAATATATAAATGTGACGCATTTTTGAAATTAAATGCTTTTCAGAGAAAAGATGTAGCAATGAAAAATAAGCTTTGTTTCAACTGCTTAAGTAGTCAACACGAGATTGCTAATTGCAAGTCTAAAAGTTCCTGCAACATTTGTCAGGCAAGACACAACACATTACTTCATAGAAATATAAACAATTCTTTTCCGAGCAAAGTTGATGAAGTTAACCCCACCGCGCAAGGTCATAAATTGAATCCGAACGCAGATGAGTTTTACGGACAAACAGAAACTAAATTACCTGTATCATCTTCTTTATCTTGCGTTAATAACAGAAATAAATCTGTCATTCTCTCCACTGCTTTAGTTTGGGTCTTTAACCCTTGTTCTGGAAGTTATTTACAAGCACGTATAATAATGGACTCTGGAAGTATGTCCAATATTGTGACTTCAGAATTCGCTAATCGATTGGGAATTCCACTAAAGAGATTGAACAGCGCCATCTCAGGCTTAGGTGGAAAGGAAATGAACGTTAAACACAAAATTAGTGCTAAAATTCTAAACGGAAATGGATCTTTTGAAACGTCATTGGATTTTCTTGTTGTCTCAAAAATAACGGACTCACTCCCAGTTACAAACTTAAACATTGATAACTTAAAAATTCCTCATCAGTTAGCAAATCAAAAAAGTCCTTCCGGCCAGTGCCGGGAGGAAGAAGTAGCTTTCATATTCCTTATTTTTAAAAAGCCAACTTATATTATTCAAACACACGAAGCTCAATTAAGTGGAAACCGAATGTAGGAGATTCGATACTAATTTTTATCAATACTAAATCATTATGAATGAGAATTTCGTAAAATTAGTCAGCTTTATCCAAGCTGCTTTTATTTAAAGTAACTTATATTTCGCTGCCAAATTCGGCGATTTCTTAAAGTGCCTGCCATTTTAAGACAACATGGTGGATGAGGCTAACCAGTGAACTTGGTCGAGACCTTAGTAATTGCTGTGCACATGCTCACTCACATCGGAATCGGTTGATACATACGAGTGCTGTCGCAGGCAAAAAATCAGATTTTTCAAAATGTCACCCACGTTAGAAATTGAAACTGCTATATCTGAGCAATTTTTTAAGATAAAGACAAACAAAAAATGCTCCTAAATCCTTATATCAAGGTCAAATACTTAAGAAAGAAACCTTTTTCAATTTCTCATTTTTTTGCACCTCACTTTAAAGATATATTTTTTTAATTTAATGGCCGCCATTTTGAAACAAGATGGCTGATGAAGCTGGCCAGCGAACTTGGTCGAGATATTGATGTATACTATCCACATGCCTTCTTCCACCGAAATAGGCGAATACGTGTGGTATCGCGAGACAAATACAAGATCGTTTCAAAGTGTTAGCCATGATAGAAATTTAAAGTGCTATAATTCAACCACTTTTTAAGATATAAACAAAAGAACAAATTTTCAGAAATAAAAACTGCTCCAGAATCTTTGTATCAAGGCCAAACACATAAGAAAAATCTTTTTCATTTTGCAGTTTTTTAATATCTCATTTTAAATTTTAAATTACATTTTTTTTTTTAAATGGCAACCCTTTTGAAACAAGATGGCGAATGAAGCTGGCCAACAAACTCGGTCGAAACATTTGTATGTACTATGTATAAACGAAGTTACATCCAAATCGGTTCATAAATACGCCTTTTATCGCGTGACAAAATTCAGGACGTTTCAAAATGTCAGCTTCGCTAGAAATTCAAAATGCTATAACTCAGCCATTTTTTAAGATATAGACGAAACAAAAACTGCTACGGTGTCTTTGTATAAAGGTCAAATACATAAGAAAACAATATTTTTCCATTTTCAATTTTTTGGTACCACATTTTAAATTTTAAAATTTTTTAAAATTTTTAAATGGCAGCCATTTTGAAACAAAATGGCGGATAAAGCTGGCCAACGAACTCGGTCGAGACATTGGTATGTACTATGTACACACCGAATTACATCCAAATCGGTTCATAAATACAAGAGTTACAGTGTGACATAGGTCAGATATATATATATATATATATATATATATATTGATATATATATATATATCAATTTTGAACGGAGGGTGGTTTCGGGGTCTAGGGGTCATGATCGATGAAAATATACCAAAATTTTTTGAAATCGCTTTCCTCCGAACGGCTGCAATAGGTAGCTTTTTGTAAAGAAAGCTACCTAAAATTTAGCGTTCCTGGCAAAATTGATATGCTGCTCGGCGCTGAATCCTTCTTTCATATAATAAAAGATGGAGAAATTCGCATTCCAAACAGTAATTTAGTGTTTCGCAATTCAGTATTCGGATACATCGCAACAAGAAGCATAGAATCTGTCAGCCAAATGCAATATTGTGGTTTTGTTTCGCAGTCGCAAAGCATTGATGAATGTTTAGAAAAGTTTTGGAAGTTAGAAACCATTGATGAAACTTCGAAAAACCTTAGTAAAGAAGAAGAATACTGTGAAGAGCATTACAAAACTACGCATAAACGAAATGACGCAGGTAGGTACATCGTACAGATGCCAACCAAGGATTTGGAAAATTTGGGTGATTCTAAAGAGCTTGCGAAAAAACGTCTGAATCAGTTATGGAAAAGATTAGCTAAGGATAAAACTATGAAAGCATTGTATCAGCAGTTCATGCAAGAATACTTATAATTAGGTCACACGGAGAAGGTTGCAGACCCTCATTCCGAACATCCAGAAAATCACTCATGTTGCTATTTGCCGCATCATAGTGTTCTCAGGCCAGACAAAACCACAACTAAATTACGTGTGGTGTTCAATGCATCAGCTGCCACTACATCTGGCTTCAGTCTCAATGATTGTCTGCTGAAAGGAGAAGTAAAAGAAGACATATTTGAAATTATGACAAGATTTCGTGTTTATAGGTATGCCTTTACGACGGACGTTCAAAAAATGTTCAGACAAATTTTAATAGATCCACCTCAACGCGACCTTCTGAGAATTGTGTGGAAGACCGACGAGAATGAAGAAACTGTTATTTACAGATTGAATACTGTCACATATGGTACATCTAGCGCACCATTTCTCGCTATAAGGACTCTGAAACAGTTAGCCATAGATGAAGCATCGCAATTCCCTTTAGCTGCTGAAGTAATAAAGGAAGATGTATACATGGACGACATAGTGACAGGCGCACATGATCTAGATACAGCTATAGAACTCCAACATCAGTTATGCAACATGTTAGAAACATGCGGTATGTCCCTCCATAAATGGAATTCCAATTCAAGGGAATTAATGAACAGTAAGCCATTGGAAGTTCAAGAACATAACTTTTCCATAAATGAAGAATCAACAAGTAAAACTCTAGGGGTTATCTGGAAACCCGTTGAAGATCAGTTCATGTTCAAGATTTCAATAACGGAGAAATCATCATACACGAAACGAGATGTGCTAAGCACCATTGCAAGGCTATATGACCCTTTAGGTCTTCTAGGACCAATTATTACACGAGCAAAGATATTTTTTCAGAAATTGTGGCTCATGAAATTAGGTTGGGAAGATGAAATCCCAAATCCAGTTGCAAGTGAATGGATAAATTTTGTGTCGTCCCTGAAACAAATCGAAGAGATCAGAATCGACAGATACATTCTAACCGATTCTTTTCAGGAATTAGTGTTGCTAGGATTTGCAGACGCTTCGGAATTAGCTTATGGAGCTGTAGTTTATATGCATTGCCCAAGTGAAACAAGTACTGTATCAACTAAACTGATTGCTAGTAAATCGCGTGTAGCTCCTTTAAAGACAATTTCCATTCCCCGCCTCGAACTGTCAGCTTGCCTTCTTCTCTCTCAACTTATAGAAAAAATTCGTCTATCTCTAAAAATGATAGTGAGTGATATCTATTTGCACACAGATTCAAAAATAGCAATTGCTTGGATCAATACATCGCCAAACAAACTAAAAACCTTTATTGCCAACAGAGTATCCAAGATACAAACTTTGACTGAGAACTATCATTGGAAGCATGTCCCATCGCATTTAAATCCAGCAGATATTATATCACGTGGATTAGGTCCTCAAGAACTTTCCAAAATGAATCTTTGGTGGGATGGCCCCCTGAACTTTCATAAACTTTCTGATGAATCTAGTGACAATACTGACATTTTATCGCACGAACTTTATGCGCAAGAACTTAAAAAAATGGACAATATCAATTTAATTTCCACTTCTGAAAATTCCTTTGTGGATGATTTTCTTAATTTAAGTAACAATTATTTAAAATTAATACGTATTCTAAGTTTTATTTTCAGATTCCTATTTAATGCCAAAACTGCCATTCGACGTCGTGGCCCAATCACAACAGAGGAACTTCGAATCGCACAGAGTTTTTTAGTCAAAATGGTACAGGTAAAAGCATTCGATTATGAGATAAAAACCCTTGAACAGGGAGAAATTCCCAAAAAGGGACAGGTGAATTGTTTACATCCCTTTCTTGATAAACAGAATTTGTTAAGGGTAGGCGGTAGATTAAATAACGCTGATTTATCTTTTGATAAGAAATTCCCAATATTGCTCCCTAAAGATCACAAATTGACTTTATTGGTAATGACATATTTTCATCTTAAATACTTGCACGTTGGAGCCCAAACTTTACTTTATCTTGTAAGGCAAGAATTTTGGCCATTGGATGGTAGAAATACTGCTAGAAAAATTGTTCATGATTGCATAGTTTGTTTCAAAAACAAGCCTAAATGTACTGAGCAGATTATGGGAAATCTTCCTTCTGCGAGAATTACTCCTAGTTCGCCATTTACTAATGTAGGGATTGATTTTTGTGGCCCGTTTTATATAAAATATAAGGGTCAAAAGAAGGGTATTTACCATAAATGTTATGTTGCCATTTTTATTTGTTTCGTAACAAAAGCGATTCATTTAGAAGTGGTCACCGACTTAACTTCAGAAGCAATGATAGCAACCTTAAAAAGATTTTTCAGTAGGAGAGGTAAAAGTTTTTCTATTTGTACTGACAACGCCAAAAATTTTGTTGGAGCCAGTGCAGAGTTAAAACGTTTGGCGAACATGATTAGAAACCCCCCAGATGTTTTGGCTCATTATTTAACAAGTGAGGAAATCGCCTGGAATTTCATTCCACCCAGGTCAGCCAATTTCGGTGGTTTGTGGGAAGCTGGGCTGAAGTCGTTTAAGTACCACCTAAAAAGAACTGTAGGAAATTCGCGATTAACTCTTGATCAATTTTTAACAGTTACCACGCAAATTGAAGGCATTTTAAACAGTCGGCCTCTCACACCCATGTCTTCTGACCCCAATGATTTTGAAATTCTAACTCCAGGCCATTTTCTCATTGGCAGACCTCTGAACAGTGTGTCTGAACCGGACCTGACTGGCGAACGTGATAATCGTTTATCCCAATGGCAAAGATTAAATAAAATGGTCCAATTTATTTGGCGAAAGTGGAAATTGGACTATCTTAACAACTTACAAGCCAGACATAAATGGCAATTTGAGAAGGATAATATTATTCCAAATTCAATGGTCCTTTTAAAAGAGGATAATCTTCCACCCTGCAGATGGACAATGGGTAGAGTTCAGGAAGTAGTTAAAGGACCAGATGGTAAGGTTAGAGTGGTTCTTGTGAAAACGCCTCATGGTATTTTCAAGAGAGGCATATCGAAATTATGCTTGCCGCCTTGTCAATAAACTGACATATTATCATTAAATTTGACACTGTATAACCATTCAATTGTAAACTTTATGTAAACAAATGTTTGAAGCATATTTAATTATTCATTGTTATATTCATTATTATTCTATTCTGCATTTCATTGTATTGTATGTTATTCATTGTAAATTTAGATATTATATATTGAATATTGAAATGTTATTTCAACGTGGGGCGGTATGTTGGCGCCACTGTATGTTGTTATGACGTCACAGTATTTTCCCTCCCACAGATGTTTTATAATTGTCTGAGCGAAGCGAAGGCTAATACTCAGCGCAATATTACTGTCTGGTCACATAACAACTACGATGGATATTAACGCCATGTCCTACTAAAAATAGCCAAATAAAAACCTTTCGTCAAGCATAACTCAAAAAATATTTGTCGGATTTCGTTCCTGATTGCACCAAAAGGTGCCTATCAGAGTCACCTACTGAATGCACCTACTATAAAAAATTAGTTCCAAATCGTTTAAAAATTGTATTAAAAAAACCGATAAAAAAGCAAATTTTATCTGCATACGTCACAGATATTTGGTGTGCGTCACTTTCATCGGTAGATGTTTTCTTAAACAACTGGTTTGAACACATGGAGCAAATAATAATAATAATAATAATAAAAAAACGCACGCAGTAATAATGAAGTGCCATAAAATATAATTAAATTTAATCAAACAGGAAAAGAAATCTGTTTGTTTTTCCATTTAAAAGAAAAAAGGCATAAAAACTTTGATTTGAGCTTTTGCGAAATTTAATCAATAGCATTTTTTAATCGCCAAAAGCATATTTTATATTTCGCGTGTGAAAATTAGAAACAATTATATGATGTTTAATAAAATATTTTGCTTTATAGCATCATTTCTTCTTATTTTCTTTATTTTTTAGGGTTTCGGTCATCTGACAAAACCCTATTCGTCTCGCTCCTCTGTCTGTCTGTCCGTCTGTCCGTCTGTCACAGAGCCCGTTCTCAGAAACTGTACATGTTGGAGACTCGAAATTTTGCATACTTAAAGCTGAACACCACATATCATACGACAAATCATAAAATTTTGAAAAAGTCGTACAATTAACCCTTTGGGCTCCACATGTGTATTTTAAACAATTCTTTCCAATTCAGTCCTAATTAGGTTGGATGCATTAAATTTTGCATACTTATAGATGAACACCTCACATCAAATGACAAACTATAAAATTTTTAAAAAGTCGTTCATTTAACCCTTTGGGCTCCCACATGTGTATATTAAACAATTCTTTCTAAGTGAGCCCTAATTAGGTTGGAGGCGTGAAATTTTGCATACTTATAGCTGAACACTTCACATCAAATGACAAACTATAAAATTTTGAAAAAGTCGTACACTTAACCCTTTGCGCTCCCACATGTGTACTTTAAACAATTATTTCTGAGTAAGCTCTTAGTAGGTTGGAGGCGCGAAATTTTGCATTCTTATAGCGGAACACCTCACATCAAATGACAAACTATAAAATTTTGAAAAAGTCGTACATTTAACCCTTTGGGCTCCACATGTGTATTTTAAACAATTCTTTCCAATTGAGTCCTAAATAGGTTGGAGTCGTGAAATTTTGCTTACTTATAGCTGAACACCTCACATCAAATGACAAACCATAAAATTTTGAAATAGCCGTACATTTAACCCTTTGGGCTACCACATGTGTATTTTAAACAATTCTTTCTAATTGAACCCCTAATTAGGTTGGAGGCGTAGAATTTTGCATACTTATAGCTGAACACCACACATCATACGACAAATCATAAAATTAAAAAAAAAAATCGTTCATTTAACCATTTGGGCTCCCACATGTGTATTTTAAACAATTCTTTCTAAATGAACCCCTAATTAGGTTGGAGGCGTAGAATTTTGCATACTTATAGATGAACACCACACATCATACGACAAATCATAAAATTTAAAAAAAATCGTTCATTTAACCTTTTGGGCTCTCACATGCGTATTTTAAGCAATTCTTTCCAACTGAGCCCCTTATTAAATTGGAGATTTGAAATTTTGCATACTTATAGGAGAACACCTGAGGCCAGGCGAGAAATCATAAAATCTTGAAAAAGTCTTACATTTAATCCTTTGAGCTACCAAATATGTATTTTAAGCAATTCTTTCTATGAGAGCCCCTAATTAAGTTGGAGACATGAATTTTTGCATACGTATAGCTGAATACCTCAAACCACACGGCAAATCATAAAATTTTCATAAAGTCTTATATTATTTAATCCTCCGGGCTCTAACTTGTTTATTTTAAGCAATTTTTCTAACCTCCGCCCTTTTCACCAACAAAGCACTTTTCCAACATTTGCCGACACCCATTTGACTATTCTTTCATATTATAAATCATAGCCTTACATATTTTTGTTCCACTTTTTTACCGCCAGGGGTGCCTACTTATCTCGGGTGCTATCGGCCCAATCCCCTCGTCTTACGGATAGTATATAAAACGGAGTTTCGTTCAGATAGAGGTTTATTTAGAATAGAGTGCGCCCCTGGTTGCGAAATGTGGAACTAACAGATTTTTCAAAAGGATAAAGTGTTTTGAAAGGAATATTAAACGAAACCCTGTGTGCGATCTGTGATAACACGTATTCACTTGTCTTTTACATGCTGTCTTTTAACTCACAATAATATTTGTCTGTGGCACTCAAATATTGTGATTCATTTTTCACCCACTTCCTGTTGACATAGAGTTTTGAAATTTGGAATATCTATGCATTCCTGAGGGCAATACATGAATTGGACATTGATTTTTAAAAATTCGATCCCTAAGGGGACAATGTTGGGGGGGGGGGGGGGTGAATTAATGGTTACGTTTGATTTTCTATAGAGAAATCAGCATTAGCTTCAACAATGAGTATTTGTTGAAAGTACTAATGACAGGGTTACCATGATATCGCCAAACTTTGGCCAACGTGGCGAAGTATCGCGAAATTTGGCAACAAGAAAGTTTTTATATATGAATCCAACTTAGAGATAACTGTCTAATTGGGCAAAATTCCCATTTAAATCCTTTTATCTTCCATAATTGAACTTATCGAATTAAATTTGAACTCCGTGCATTTAAGGGTTTTTTTCAAGGCTTTTCTACTATTTGGTGCATTTAAAAACATATATATTTTCTAAATTTTTGTGAATTTTAATGAAAGTATGATTAAAAAAAACAATTTCCATTTATATTAATTTCTTTTTAGTCTTTAAAAATGAAATTGGTACTTTTCCTGTATAAGGGCCTTTGCGAGGTAGAGAAAATGGGTTTGGCGAGTCAAATAAGCTTTTTATGCGTATTTTCGTGCAACTTATTCGTTGTTTCATATACTCAAGCAATTTTTTAAAGATTTATAAAATTTATTTTGTATAAATAAGCCACTTAACTATTTTTATATACAAACAAAAGTAAATTGTATATAAAAAGCAATGATATTATATATATAAATAAAATGTTTATATATATGTCACAGATGCCATATACGCACCGGGTTTGGCGTGATTTTTTATGCCAGTTTGGCGAAAACGTCGCTTTTGAATACCAGTTACATATAACGTGTTATAAGTGCACGTTATTTTTTATTTCAATATGAAAACAAAATAAAGTAATAAACAAGACATTTTCTATTATTTTTAAAAGGAAATAACAATCATTAAATGATATAATTACAGAAAAAAAATTATAATAACGTTATATATGGTTACATGAGTGGTGGCTCGTGAGTGGCATTTTGGGGGGCACTAAATCCATAGCTGCCAAATTTATTCTTCTCTTACCACTATTGCGCTTTAAAAGAAATCTTTGCCATATTTGTCGGCGGAATATTTGACCATTAAACAGGTAATGATTTCTTTCAAAAAATAATGGTAAGAAAAGAATAATATTGCCCGCCATGCATTTAATGCCCCAAAATATGACAGTTACGAGCCGCCAGTGGTTTCCATGTCAGGCAAAATTAACGCCACTTTGACGCTAATTAGGTACCCCTGTGCGTTTATGACATATGTGCCATATTTACTTGTAAAAATAAGCATAAACGTTCATCAAGTTTGTTTTCATAGCTATTTATATCTTTTTGCAACAAATCTCACTTTTTGAGGCCGAAATTGCACAAAATTTGAAAGAAAAAACTAGAAAATGGGAAACCTGTTTTTTTCAGAATTTAGTGTCACCTCCGATTACAAACAAAATATATAAATACAGATAGTACAAAACATATTTCAGTTTTAAGACTTAAAACACACGCTTTTATTTTGTACAGAATGACGTCATCCGTATCCGCTGAAGAATTCTTCATTTACGATCCAATCTTAATGAACTTCTACAGTAAAGTACGCATAGGACTATCTCTGAGGATATCGCTGAACAATACACAAATCCAAAAAAAGAGATGTCGTCTATAATAGCTCAACATTTGATCAGAAATCATTTATATATATTTTTTATATATTTTTTTTAAGTTGTTAAGGGAAAAAGGCAACAAAAAGGTATAATTGCTATTTTTCAACTATTTCCCCCTACTTTCTACAGAAATGGAGTACTGAGTTGCTAAAATTAAACAAATGATGCCAAAAACTAGAAAAAATTAATGTTTCAAAAATAAATTGAGATGCAGTTTTCAATCAAACTTCATTTAAAAGTACCTTTTCTCCCCAATACGATGGTATAAGAATTAAAAATGTGCGATGTTTAGATTTAAAAATCTTAAAATAGTAGAATAGAGAAGATTAAGTTAAATTGCAGTACAGTATTTGGCACTACATAGTTATACCGTCAACCAAAAATCTATCTCCAAACTATAAGATTGAATGCGAATAATGGTTGATCGTAAATGTCGCATTCTAAATACCTTATTACCATGTATTTAATGCTTTTCATGGTACTTGGCTGTTATATGTCTTTGGCATTTTTGTAAAAAAGCACGACATTCGGTGTTAAGAAAGTGAGATTTTTTGTTAAATCCTATAAATGACTATGAAAATAAAACAGAATAAGTATTATACTGGTTTATATATATATATATATATATATATATATATTTAAAAATGCATCTGATAACACGTATTAGATAAGTTATTTATGTTTGTATATAATCTAATATATAAAAATGAAAATTTGTCTATCTGTCTGTTTGAAATTCTATACAAATCCACAGTTTGGAAGCCAGAATTGTGAAAAGATACGTACATGTGTATTAAAACATGGCCGAGGCAACTAAAGTAATCCGGAATCTAAATAATTTTTAGTTAATTTTTAATTAACAAAAAACTAACAATTTTAACAGCAATTTCTTATCAAATTTAAACATTTTTCGTTATAGCAGTTGCCAACAACTAAAATACACAATAAAATTCTTACTACAACAATTAATTTTCTACTGCAAGATTTCCACGTGAAAAATGAAAATGAAATAAATAGTTTGTCGAATTTAAAAAAAGGTGAATATTAACGTCATAACTTTTCTATTGCAAGATATTCGTGTGAAAAATGAAAATGAAATAAATAGTTTGACGAATTTAAATGAAAGTGAATATAACTTCATAACTTTTCTATTACAAGGTTTCCACGTGAAAAAGGAAAATATTACGTCGTATTGGAAATATAAAGGACGTGGTGGATATAGTATAACGCCATACGAGTGTGAAAAAACGTATTGAAGCATGATAAAAACCCGATTATGGAAATATTGGCGTATTTTAACATTATTGCTCCAATGATATATTGAAATAAGTTCATTTATAGCTGTATTATTTTGCGTCTTTTATATACATTTATACATTTTTATATCGTGTTTCCATTTGATTCATGTGTACAACCCTTCGACTGCTTTTTTTTTATGTTTGTTTTATGTTGTATGTTAAATTTTAAAATTGATTTTTCAGAAGAAACATTCTTCAAATTCTAGGCAACTTCGGGCGCTTTAGTTTGTAACAGATAAATGGCTTCTGTATCTGTACATCTATGCTAATAATATAAAGCGTTATGATATTATAAAATGTATAATATTATTAATGTTTGTGCGTTTTTGAGGTGTTATCTCTCAAACTACATAGCCAACTTAAAAAAAATGTTCGCGGCCATATCTGCTCCGAAAAAAGACTATATTTTTTGTCAGTGCAACAACCTACATTGCTGCAGGAGCAAAAAAGTTCTAAAATTGCGATTTCTGTGATATTGATTGGAGTTAGAAATTTAAGGGGTCAGATAACCTTTGAACGAATAAAGTACATGGAAATATGACCTCTGTGAGAATTGCAGTTATTCTTTAACTAATTAACTTTTAATTATAAAATTGAAATTACGTGTTAGGAACGATTTATTTTATCAATCAAAGTTGTTAGAAAAGGTATACACATCTATAGTTTTTTCAAATTTATTTTTAAAGATAATACAATTTTTAGGAAAGAATTATTCTTGCATGCATTGCGCGCATGATTTTTCCCATTTCAATGGCTGAAACAAGCCAAGATTTTTTTAATGAGTACAGATATAAAGATTTTTCAAAATGATCTAAAATGAAAAAAATAAAACTGATAGATCTCGAGAAAATTTTTTTTTAGAGTAATTCGAAATATCGAGATTTTTTTTAATACAAAAATAGCCGTGAATTCCAAACTTCTTACTTGAGAAACATAATAATAGGTCATTTTGTGCTTCTGTACATTTAATACATCCATCAAAAATTTCGTGAAATTCTAGGCAACCATTTTCCAGAAATCGTGCGCGCAATGATCAAAATCACTGTTTTGAGAAAATTAGCTTTAAAGATTGAAAAACCCGTTGATCATATAGCAAAAGCTCAAAGTGTTTTAGACATAACTTCTCTTCTAAAGGTTCGAAAATTCAATTTGACAAATAAACGTAAAAATGTCTAGAATGGTTATAAATTATGACTTATTTGGAATACTGAAAATTCTGGGATACTGTTGGGAATAGAAACTAGAACTTTTACATGACAGTAATTTCTAAGATGTAAATGTTCGTTGTAGAACGAATTGTAAAATATTGAAAGACTAAACAAAGCGTGAAAAAATCTAAAGATGATCTAAGTAACGAAGTACATGGAATTGATAGGAATATACACTGCTCAAAACAATTAAAGGATATTGCAGTTTTAGGTGGATTTTGTATCTGGTAAACTGTTTAGCTGATTGATACATGGTCGACAGACATAGTAGGTTATAGGAGAATAAATTACACATGTTTGGCAGAAAAAATGCATTTTATTGCGCATTTGTGTACTAAAGGAAAAAAACACAATTTGTGCATATGAGAAAAAAAGAATAAGAAAAGGTGTTTTCTTCAAAGAAAATCATTTTCAGTAAGGGGTATGGTTTCCACGGGCGGCCAGCAACGTTGAACACCTTTGAGGCATGGACTCAATGAGGCTATTAATGACGAGTTAGGGTATTCTGCCCCACTCTTCCAGAAGAGCTCTTTCCAGTTCTTGGAGAGTTTGTGGGGGTTGTTGGCGGCCAGAAACTCGTCTTCCTAGAGCGTCCCAAACGTGCTCGATTGGATTCATGTCTGGAGAACACGCAGGCCATTCCATTCGAACGATTCCTTCCTCGAAAAGGCAATCCTCCACCAGGTTTGCACGATGTGGCCTGCAGTTATCGTCCATTAAAATGAAGTTATCTCCGATTGCTGCAGCGTAAGGGACTACAATAGGTCTGAGGATCTCATCCCTATATCGGCGACCAGTCAGAGCTCCATCTCGAATGATGTAGAGGTCAGTGCGCCCGTCAATGGAGATGCCACCATACACCAACACTCCTCCACCGCCAAATCTGACACTTTCGTGCACGAACGCAGGATTATTCGTACTGCCACGGTCCCTCCAGATGAAAATACGCCTATTATCCGGATGCACAGAAAAACGGGACTCGTCAGAAAACAGAATATTGCTCCATTCATTTCTCCTCCAGTTGACATGCTCGGTTGCCCACTCCCTGCGGTCGCGACGATGCCTTGATGTTAATCTAACACATACCATCTGTCGGCGAGCATACAGACCTACAGCATGGAGCCGGTTTCGGACAGTCTGAGTTGAAATCGTGGTGCCTGTAGCTGAGCGAAGGTGTTGTTGGAGAAGAGTAGCGTTCATGGTTCGGTGTCTCCGAGCTGTTAACGCTAAATACCGATCTTCATTGGGCGTTGTTGCCCGTCTACGACCTTGCCCTGGTCTTCGGCCTGCACATCCACTCTCCAAAAAACGGTTCCAGATCCTGGAAATGACACTTTGTGACACTCCAATGGCTTGCGCTACTTCGGCTTGAGTTTGGCCCCCCTCTAACCTACCAACAATTCTCAAAGCTTCTGAATCTGTCAAATTACTTCGCTGAGACATCGTACTCATCGAAACAAAGCAATCACTGAATGCCGATCATCCTTGTCTTCATTCTCTTTTATCCAGTTGAAAGTCAAATTTCATTCGCTGCCGCTGAAGCGACGTTTTTGACGTCGAACTCAAAATTTGCATACTCCACAGTTTGAAAACCAGAAAAATTTGCATTTGTGATTCTCTTCTTCTATTTTCGGCAAAAAAAATTTCGTTTATATCTTTATTTTATATAAAACTTCAAATATCCTTTAATTGTTTTGAGCAGTGTAAACATGAAAATTGATATGGCTGTATTTATCATAACGTAAATTCTCGCAATGGAACAATTTCTAAAAATCGTGTGTCTAAAATTTCGTGTGTTACTGCTGATCCCAAAAACTTGAAATTTTGCTTCGGGTTAGTTCTAAAATATAATATTTTTCTTATGAATGGTTTCTAAAAAATTAAAAATTTAAAAAGATAAAATGAACGGAAAGCGTTCTCAATTACCATTAATTTGGAATTATTAGGTATAGAAACTTTAAATATTTCATAATGCTGACATTTTATATTTGATATGAATTTTTTTTTTCGGATTCATTATTTTAGGCTTTTTATCATAAGGTCACATTTTCAATTGTCATTAGTAGATTTTTTATATATTAACTTATTCTGGTAAAATTTCATAATCGGATTCATATTGGCGTCTTTTAGCGTGCATGATTTGCTGAAAAAATATGTATGGATTTGTAAATTTCTTCAAATGACACTTTGACAGCTCAAAGGTTATGCAGACGATATAATCAGATCTTGTGTCATACTTTATGCTGCAATCATTGCCGATTTCTTTTATTTAATACGTGCTAAATACAGCTCAACTTGTGCAGAATATGTTTGAAAACAACACATTACAGCTTATGTAGTGGACTGCATACACTCATCATTTAAATCCAATCGAGCATATCTAAAACACACTCTATCGACGTATCGCATGCCACTGTTGATGTGTTCGGTACTTTGATACTATATCAGATTTTGAAGAGAGAATTCCTTAATTCTTATCGACAACCTCATTACATCCGTAGAAAACAGATATTGTACAATATTAACTATGCCGGGGGAGCACACATCATATAAAGTATAGTCCATTCTTTTCAAACTTCATATATTTGTCATTTAAAGTTACTCAAATTGGTGCGAAGCGTCTGATTATGCTCTTGACAGCATTTTATACAGTTAAAATTCCGATATAAGATAATTTAGTGTTTCATTTCCAATTTTACTTTTAATATATTGCGTACTTTCAATTCTATATCCATGCATGGCTGTCTTGCATGGTTTACTCTCCCACTTTTTTAAACAATGTATACGAATTTATATATAAGATTTTGTAATTCCACGATTCGTTTATTTTCATCATTTCAATTTATCGCAGTATATGGACATTTAAAGATAACATCTCATTTTCTTTGCTTCCACACGTTGTTATTAAATCTATGTTCTTTGCAATATCGCTCAGACTAATCCCTCTGAGGGAAGTCCTAGTTCCTTCAGTAGTAGTTTGTACGCCGCCAAGGCAGTCGCAGCTCAAAGAGCACGCATTTATAATCTAAATAAACAGTCCATTATATTAAAGTTTAAAGCTATCGACTTTTAATTTATGTTTATGCTCGCAAACAGGAACAGTTTTCTTTTTATATATAACAAACATAAATTTCAGTTTTTATTTAACTACAATATTATTGTATTTTTATTTCAGTCTGTGATTTTTATCTTCAATTAATTGTATTTATTCACAGCGATAGAAAGCTTTAACATAATTTTTAAAAATCTTAAACTGTATGTGAGTGCGAATATGTCTGTAAAAATAAAATAAAATGATAACGATAAAGATAACATAGGGCTGGCTCATTAACAATGACACGCTTACTTAAATAGTTAATGAAAATAATTAATGAGCTCAAATACAAAATTCACGGGTTCGACTATGTATGTCTCAAATGAAGTGCCAGACTGACGACGTTTTTAGATCCTCCCAACCACTACCAGAAAAATAAGACGAGAGTGCATGTCACTTTCAATGTTACTCATTTTAAAGATATATACAGGGTAATTCAAAATTATATGTCAGAAATGTAAAGGCAAGTAGAGGGGACCTTAGTAAGCAGATTTCGTATAGGGTTGTTGGTGCGGTGCTCCGCATTGGTGTAACGATGCATGTTTCCCGAAATCCGTATGGGGAATGACGATTCAAGTCAGCGAAGCGCTTTCATCTGCCGAATTCAACAGCGCCCTCTACTGCCTCAACGCTGCATTTTCGCACCCACATTCCTGTACGAAATCTCTTTAATAAGGCCTCCTCTACCCCCCTTTACATTTCTGACATATAAATGTGAAACAACCTGCATATCTCTTTTAGATGTTGTGAAAGTGTATATGACAGATTTCTGTTATCAGAAATTTCTGCGAGATAGAGTCAAAAAATAGTTGTCAGTGTCAATCCTGCTATAGTGGATGCTGTTTTGGCGTCTGTTTTTGTTTTTCATTATAATTCTTGCCTTAGTGTAGCTAGATTCAAGAAATGTACATACTGTTAATATCTGCAATATTTAAACTTACACAGTGGAAGGTTACAATATATAGTTTGGTAATGGTCACAACATACTAGTAAAAATATTTAATTTTGTAACAAAACTAATAATTAAAAAACATAGTATATCAGCATCTTTCAATCAAATTGATAAGCTCTTCCTAGAAATACAGGGTGGCAAGTGATCAGAGAAAACCACAGTCAAAAAAAGAGGAACCTACCAATATTTTCTTATAGAAAATACTTCCAATAATATAAAGGGATTAAGCAAGACGAATTTTCTCTTTAACAAAATACAGGTATTCAACACCTTTTTTGACTGTGTTTTTACATGACCACTCGCCACCCTGAAATATATTTTGCTCTGTGAAGTGTGTGAGTGCGAATAAGATTTTGTTTGATGATTTTTACACCACTTTGCTTTTTTTTTAAAGAAAACATATAAATTCGCTAAATTATATCTTTCGCATATCCTTATGTAACTGTCAGTTTCGTGATTTCTACAGAACATATTACACAGCATATTTTTTAACAGTTTTACGCAAAAATGTTTGTAGGCATTTTTAATTTGGCGATTTATCATTTGAATATGAAATTAAAATAGCAAATTCTTTAATAAAACATAAAGATATTATTTTATTTCTAATTTTTAGATATATTTTTTATACTATAAACTGTATCAGTAAACCCGAATGAGGCTTTCGCACTGCAATCTTTGACTTTATTTTCTGATACATTTTTCATTAATGTATAATTAACCCCTTGCGGACGAGCGGCACGTATGCGTGTCGCATGAAGCGCTCAGAATCCTTGTTTTTCCTCACCAGTAAAATTTGCCTTATATAATCAGCGCATTTTCTCGATTCAAGAAGACACAAATTTCTGCTTTTAAAAAACGGTGACAAAAGATTAAAAATTTCGTAAAAGGCTCCCGTCTCGAAGGGGTTAACTCGTTAACTGCAATTTTTTGAATAGTACAAGTTGTTTTATCGAAATATAAGTGTACTGTGTTAACCCGTTACCCGCTGGTGTTGCGTTGACGCAACGGTCAAAATAATTGCTCATGCTTAAATTAATTACTTTGGTACCACTATTTTAGAATTAGAAAATTTTCTCATTTATTGGCAGCAATTTTACGATATTAATATATCGAAATTTACTTTTCTGAATTTGTGGTGGCGAACAACTTTCAACAAGAAATTTGAAAATACCTACTTTATAGTTTTGGCTTTTAACGAGTTAAAAACTTTTAACCCCTTGGGGACGAGCGGCACGTATACGTACCGCATGAATCGCTCAGAATCCTTGTTTTTCCTCACCAGTAAAATTTTACTGTAAAATTTGCCTTACTTAATCAGCGCATTTTCTCGATTCAACACGACACAAATTTCTGTTTTTAATAAACGGTGACAAAAGATTAAAAATTTCGTAAAAGGCTCCCGTCCCGAAGGGGTTAACTCCATGTGATGCGGTAATCACATTTGTTTTTCAGTTTTAGTGCGGTATCCTTATTTGCGCGCCTATGACGTAGTTTTCTGTTCAACGCATCGTTTTCGAAGCTCTATCTCTCTTTTTTACCGAAAGGTAAAAGATAGTTTATTTTCCTGCATTTCCCCAAAGCGATGTAAGTAAGCGTACAACTAGTCCAAGAGCTGTTAAACATTTTAGGGAAGGTATTTGAGGCAGCCTGAAAATTTGTGCAACACTTCTTTTGTAATGGCTGAATACAAAATCGAATGTCTAAAATGGCATTTGACACGTGTCTGGCACAGTTTTTGGGCCGACTAAAGTGTCTGTCATTTTCAAAATATTTTTTTCTAAGTATAAATATTATTCTGTCTCAATCTCAGCGTGCCTCAAATACCTTTTTTGGGTAGGCAAAAAATGGCACTTGACACGTGTCTGCCACAGTTTTTGGGCCACGATCCTTCAGCCAGACATTCGATTTTGTATTCAGGCATTACAAAAGAAGTGTTGCACAAATTTTCAGGGTGCCTCAAATACCTACTCAAAAATGTTCAACAGCTCTCCTACTAAAACTTAACTGGAATCGAGCGTAAATTAACACAGATGCGCCATCTTGTGGATGGGGTGATAATCCACATTCGCGGGCTTTTAGTGTGACGTCCTATATGAGAGGATATCTACCATTTGCGCATACTGGTGGATCATAACTGCAATGCCTTCCTACGAAGGCTGTCTCCCCGCTTGCTCTTTCCGAGTTTCGTTTTGAATTTCGAATGGCTAAATTTTGGCGAATTTTTAACACAGCAACCTTGTAGGGAGACATTGCTGTTTGCGTTTAAAACCACGTGCCTTTGCTCTAGTCTTCATATCGTTGCGATAGCTTATCTAAAATTTTATCAGTTATTATATATTAAATAGGATCAGAAAGTATTTCGTATAAGAAAATGGATAATTCTATTTCATGTACTGTATGTAATCGGACCAAATAAATCTCTCTTTTTTTACATAAAAAAAAATCATGATTTTTATCAACCCTAGGAATTATTAGGATAAAATTTTCAGGTGCACTATTTAGATGATTGAAAAATTAAACCTCTTTTTTAATATAAAAAGTGTTGTGCACTTTAAATTATAATCTCTTGCTAATAGGGAAAAAAATGTGATAATTCTATTTCATGTACTGTATGTAATCGGACCAAATAAATTTCTCTCTCTCTCTCTCTCTCTCTCTCTTTTTTTTTTTTTTTTTTTTTAATTAAAAAAAAAAAATAATAATAATGATTTTTATCAACCCTGGGAATTATTAGGATAAAATTTTCAGGTGCACTTATTTAGATGATTAAAAAATTAATCTTCTTTTTTAATACAAGAAGTGTTATACACTTTAAATTATAATTTCTTGCTAATAGAAAAAAAAATGTTAAAGACAGGAAATATGGCAATTTGAAACACAGCTTTTATATAAAGATAACTTTAGATTATTGATAAATAGGGAGTAAAAATGTCATGATTTGATTTAAAAAATAAAATAAAAGGTAAATAATTTTTAGTTTTTTTGTTATTAAAATCAGATATTTTAAATTTAAATCGGATTTTTATGATTTTTTTTTTTTTTTTTTTTTGCTCAGCGTTAAAATACTGAATAGATACCAAGAATTTTAGGTTTCCATAACAATTAAACCTTTAATTGCTAATATAATCTATGTTTTTACACTTTAAATAATAAAATTTAATTATTAGTTAGTAATTACAGAAATTATAAAAACTGCAAATTAGCAGTATCATTAGTTAATAGCATGCAATAATGTTAAACACATTAATAACTATAATGAATACAATGCAACAAGAATGTAATACAATGTATTAAGTACAATATAACAATGTAAAACTGTATTAAATACTAGTGGTATTTACATTTATTAGAGTTATCAGCAACTGAATTTAATATTAAAATGTTAACACTACTTAAAATTAATAATTATTAGACAGTTACTAATTAGGAGCATAATATACATTTTATGCTTTAATTACTAAAATGATAATTAAAAATTTAGTATTAATTCTAAAAGAAAAAGGGGGCAGAATGCTAGTTCCAAGAAAATGGCACTATTTCATGAGGAAATATATTATTAATGTGTTTAGTAACGATAAGAAAAAAAGCATATAATTTTTTAATGTGATAAATAAAGTGTCATTAAATTGTAATAATTTTATAAATTACAAGTTGAAAAATACAATTAAATAACAATATTTTTTAATAGCATCCTGTTTTTTCTCAAGAAATAAAGATCTATCATTTTTGTAAGCAATTGGTCACACCGATTAAGAAATACTGCGGTATGGGGAAGTTTTACACAAAAAATCTCTGGCTACAACTACAGTTGAATTTCACTATCTATATTATAACCCCTTCGGGACGGGAGCCTTTTACGAAATTTTTAATCTTTTGTCACCGTTTTTTAAAAACAGAAATTTGTGTCTTCTTGAATCGAAAAAATGCGCTGATTAAATAAGGCAAATTTTACAGTACAATTTTACTGGTGAGGAAAAACAAGGATTTTGAACGCTTCACGCGGCACGTATACGTGCCGCTCGTCCCCAAGGGGTTAAAGGACAAACATATCTGTGCGTAACGCATACGTCATTTTGCGAATGGCAACACTTTGAAATATGAAATAAAATTTTGGTTTTGCATTTTCTCTACTGCAAATTTTTAAACTTCTATGCATCACACATTTTAACTTTTTACACCGTCGTATAAGGAAAAAAAACTCTTTTAAATACTATTTGTTTGAAGGCTGTATCTCAATTTGTTTTTGAGATATTAATTTTTTTGTAGTGTTTAATACAAATTTTGTAATTGTGGCAACTGAAGTACTCCATTTATATTGAAAGTAAAGGGAAAATATTCATGGTTTATTATTTTTATTCATTATATCCTTATTGATGCCATTTTCACATTACAAATAGAAGTAACTTTTTTATAATTTTTGAACAGAAAATGATGTCAGACATTAAATAAAACACGCATTTTTCTTCATAAATCAGCTACATTTTAATATTTTTACATTACGCTGATAAATGAGTTTGAGGCGCTCGGCAGAATGATTCATTGAGTAAAAATGATATATTTAAAACAAAACGATCATTTTTTTTAATATAAAACTAAATATTTGACCAATACTATAAATGGCGAATACTATGACAACTAAAGTCAAATTTCTGAATTTTTTTTTTCGCGGGTACTAAGATTAGAACTTAAGGTTTGTGCGAATGTTCACATGAAAAGTTGTATCGCAAAAACGCAACTTTAACTTTGGAAATGCATTCATTAATAATCTATTCTTTTGCGCGTTAAAATACTTTCAAATTGTGAATTTGAGTGGTGCGTATGTAAATTACGAGAATGTGAAAATAACGTACAGTTCAGATTTTATGGGGGGAAATTTTATGATGTGACAAAGCGAAATCCTTTTTACTGATTTTTCATCCCGTAAAAACAAACATAAGAGCTCCATCGATAACTTCATCATAATTACTCATCTTGATTACGTAATCTAATACAATTTAATTTTTCAATAATTTAAGCAGTTGAAGTTTGTAGAAATAATATTTTGGTAATTTTGGGTTTAAAATATTATTTGTTTTAAGAGTTAGACAACCAATGTAAGATGATTTTTTTGTTGTAATTATTTTTGTAGGTTTATTATAATTTCGATCTGACAGTTCTTTCAAACATTTTAGTACGTCGAATTTCGACGGGTTGCAACTCGTTTTTTTAAAGAGGCAGGGAGCATTTCAGGTGAGTCTTTAAAAAATGGCCTAGAAGAAACAGTAATTGCAGAATTCAATAAAAACTGCAAATAAGTAATTTCATTACTTAGTAGCACAAGTAACAAAACGAACAAATATTATTGGCAGCTTGTTTTGCATTTGTACTACTGTTAATCGCTTAAATATTAACTTACGCCATGTATGTGCATGCTAACCAAAAAAAATTGTTAGACCCATTCATATACACATACAGGGTAAAGATAAGACTAGCCAGTTATATCTGAAATCCTCAAAATATTAAATAACAGCACTATAGTTTCTTTATTTGGTGCAGTTCCAAATTTAGAAAAAAAAAAAAAAAAACTTTATTCAACCTGTACTGGGGAAACTCTTGCTGTGCTTAGCATTTTTATGCCAATTAGTTCTTTTTCTCATATACATTACTTTACAATAGCTGTTGAGCAAATATCATTCTTTCATTCTTCTTTAACTCCAATATTTGCTATAAATTTATTATTGCAAAAATAGAACGGGAAAATAAGATTCGTGCTATTTGTTCTTTTACTTTGCAGAAATTTATTATACTTGCTATGCTTTTTTATATAAAAGAATGAATAATTTGATTACTTAAAGGAAATTATGACATTACAAATTATATTAGATTTAAATATCATTTTTAAATGAAATGCTTTTTACAAACTATTCCTTTACAAACTTATTGTACTTAATTTTCTACAAGACTCGGGAATTGAACTTTGAAATAATTAGTTAAAGCTTTTTTTTTTTTTTTTTTCTTTTTTTCATAAAGCAAAATACCTCTAGAAACTTTCCAAATTATATTAGGTAATCTTAGATTTTAATAATTTTATGTCAGTTTAAACATTTAGAAAATTTGTGATTTTAATCAACGATTTAAAAAAAATCAGTTGATTAAAATCACGATTTCATCGCTCATTTAAATCAACTAATTAAAATCGTTGACACACTATTAAAAAATCTAAAATTTTTATGCATGTAGGGATGATTTTTTTTTCTTTATTGTAATATTCTCCGTTTTTATAACACAAAACTTTTAGATATTGATATGCTAAGAAATTTATTCCCTTGTATAATGGTAGGCCTATATCCCTCGTGCAGATAATTGGCCGTCAAAAATCAAACCAAACCCTTGTATAATGATGACAATTTATCTGATAAGAATATCTAACAATTTTATGGATATTGGGGTTAAAAAAAAATATTTCATGAATGTGTCAAACCACTCAGCATATTGCAGAAGACTTGAAAGAATATTACAAGAAAAAATATTATAAAAGTTTTAATAGACAAGTACATATATTTTTAAAAGTGTTCTACATTTCTTGTTAAATTTCCGATGGATAACTTCAGCTGATTTAAATATATCATTTATCTTTTACAATATAAATAGATAAGTTACCGATTGAAAAAAACAAATTAAATTGTTAAAACTTTTTCTATTGAACTTTTATATTTCCTACCTATACCTTTTATATTTCCTTTCCTATTATATATCCATACATTTATATATATCCATACATGTGTATATATTTGGTTAAATTTAATTCAAATCTTCATTTTTCCACACTAATCATTGTAATTTCATTCTCTTTTTCCAAAGTAAACACAATTCTTTTTTAACAGATTCTTTCCAAATGCTACTCAGCACTCAGCATGTGGTAATAGTTGGCATTTCAAAAAGTATTTGGCGATTCTTTTTGCGCTACACTGCCAATTCTGGTTACCATCTCATCTCAGGAAGGCGTGAGCATGCGCAGTAAATCTCCGTAGGGGGGCATTGCAGTTTCGATCCGCCAGTAGACCATTCAGAAGTCCCGATATCGAAGGTGAAGAAAGGAGAGGGGAGTAGTCTAGCATAACTTCGGACATCAGCTACGATCTGAATTTTATGGCGCAGATTTCCGCATGTGGTTCTTGTCAAATTTTACATTTGAGGTTATTGAACGAACATGTGTTGATACTAGTGTTGGGTAGGACCAAGGAGCTTAACCCCTTGGGGACGAGCGGCACGTTTACGTGCCGCATGAAGCGCTCAGAATCCTTGTTTCTCCTCACCAGTAAAATTTTACTGTAAAATTTGCCTTATTTAATCAGCGCATTTTCTCGATTCAACAAGACACAAATTTCTGTTATTAAAAAACGGTGACAAAACATTAAAAATTACGTAAAAGGCTCCCGTCCCGAAGGGGTTAAACCATGGAGAAGCCATTCTTCCCCGTTGTTGAAGCTAGCGACCACGCCCCCTCATCCTCTCAAAACATCGGGTCGCCTAATAGCAATGTATATAAATTTTCTTGTATAAAAGTGCTTTATTGAAAGATTTTTTTTATGTTTCCTGCTTACACTTTTGTTGAATTTAAATCTAAAGCTTTAAGCATAAATCTGATTTCCCTTTTGTGATGTTTTCACTCTTTATTTTTAAAACAATTGGCAATTTTCGAAGTACGTGTTAATGATCGGACAGCAATCGTGACTAAGAGATTATTATTGTGATAGTCTTTCACCTACGTTGATATCATGAGGTGGAGCCCTACGCGCAATGGCGGATCCAAGAGGGGGGGGGGGGGTCGCGGCCACCCTGAACAACAACAAGAAAAATGCTAAAAATCATTTAAAAAATTTAATATATATTAAATCCTTTCAATTCCCCCCCCCCTCCCCCTCTGCTCAACAATGCAAATCTTTGTGACTCCTTAAAGCTCTAATCAAATCAAAATTAGGTAATTTCTGACACATCCGTGAAATTATTTTTAATCTCAAGAAATTTGCAAGTACATTCAGAAACTATGTGATTAAATAGTGTTTTCCATTTTCAATAAAAGAAAGAATCTTTCAAAAACTTCTTTAAAATTTGGCGTTTAAAACTGAATTTCAGAAAAACGGAATTTAAGTCCTAAAAATTGCCTTAAAACGCTAACTTTGATAAAATAGTCCTTGAATTTTTAAATGTTTTAAAAACATCTTTTAGCTATCAAATTTTATTTGAGACCTTATAATTTTTTCCGCTACAAAGTGAAGTAAAAAGTATGAACGGAAATTTTTGAATTTTTGTTTTCCTTTTAGTCCCTTAAACTGTTTGTAGGTACAAAATAGTATGATGATAAATATAGTAAATAATGGTATTGCTTAATAAGGAGAAACTTGCTTTTAGCTATTTAGTAATAATTAGTAATTAATAATATTTTGAAGTAATATTTTTGTAATCAAATTTAAATAGTGGTAAATATGCAATATCATAAAAAGACACAAACTTCTTTTGAGACATTACGATTATAGCGATTTGACATCTTTTTTTCCCCCTATTTTTCTCCTTAAGAAAACCCAGCTCGATTTTTTTTTTTTGGGGGGGGGGGCGAAGGGTGATGTATGACATTTTTTCCCCATGGTATTTACATGCCCAATAGTTGTTGACAAATGTCAGCCCTCAAAGTCTTTTAACTGTTGTACAGCCGACTCTCTCAAAATCCTCTTCATGTGATTTACTTGCTTGTTTAACCCTCTTATTCACGATTCTTCTCCCCCACAAATCGGTCTTTGAATTAGTAGAATTAAAATATTATTATAAATTGCAATAAATATTTATGCCATAAATAAGACTTGGGTGCATAAAAAACATCACTCAAAATAAAATTTAGAAGAAAACCTTTTCCAAAACATTGTTTTATCATTTAAGGGTGTATTCCAATCCAAATTGCTTATTTTCTGATTTATTTTTAAATTCATTTTTGCTGTCGAGTGCATCAAACTGGCACATTCTCTTATTTAGAAACTATATAATGTGCCGATTGTCGATTTTAACTATATTATAATAATATAGTAATAAAAATATATAAACGATATTAACTTGTCGATTTTTGATAAATGCAGAAAGTATTGCAAAAAATTCTTTCAAAGTTGTCGTTTTGAACCGAATTTTCTGAAGTGTGAGATCTGGGAATGAAAAAAAATGGTCATACTGAGAAAATAATTGTTTATAAATCAAATTCTAATTAATTGAGCAAAAAATGAAATCACACGGCCTCTTATACATCTCTTCAAAAATTACCTCAGCAAATTTCATGTTTTTACTTTTAAAAATGAGTCTGAAAATGTCTCAGAAAATTTCGAGCTGTTGAGGGTGAAAAAATATTTTAATTGAGAGCCTCATATGATGTTCACGGGAACAAGAGGACAGTTTCTCTAGCAATATCTTTTACAAGATAATTAAATTTCACAGATAACTGTGAAATTTGTATAACTGTTAAATTCTTGAGAAACTGAATAAAACTGTTTGAAAATTCTAAGAATGTTGGATATTTTTTCAGAAGTGGGTTCTTCCCGTTTAAGGCAATTTAAAAACACAAAAATTTATCATTGTCTCTTCCATGCTTCCCCCCAATGAAAAATCCCTAGTTTTTTTTTTTTTTTTTTTTTTTTTTTTTGTGTGTGTGTGTGTGTGTTATTTTAAATTGCACAGTTTTCTTTTTTCCTAACCATGACAGGTTTTGAATTAAATAAATTTGAAAATTCAGGGAGGGATAATGATCCTTCCTTGACTCCTTACAGGTGTCTATTTTAAAGGAAGTCTCTTTTCTTTATAATGCACAGGTTCTTAAGTTTAAAAATCTCATGATTAAAAAAAAATTTTCCAAAAATACTAAAACAAAATTTAATAATACAATTCTGATTCTGGAAAACTTTGTGAAATGTACATTTTCTGTATCAGGAAAATTTGACCTTAATCTTAAGAGATATATATATATTACTAATCCTCCCTTTTAAAATGAAGACATTGCTAAGATCTATAACACTTAAAAAATAGATAAAAAACTGTGTGTTTATATATATATATATAATTAGAATTATTTGAGCCATTCTTTAATCTTTAAGAATTTGTTAGTAGCAGGTACATATTTACATACAGGGGTTGTCTACAAATGTCAGTCTAATTCTGTATTTTCCATTTCAAGAATTCTTTATTATCTGTTTGACAGCCTTATTTAATAAAAATAAGCTTCGCAATAACAATATTTTCATAAAAGAAATTGACCTAAAAAGCTAGAAACATATTTGTTTGCTCATATCTAAATTAGAGGATGTTTTTATTATAGTCTGTAAATACCTCAGAAATCTTATTTAACATATTTAAAATCGCATTCTTACTTCTAATCTTTGTAGCATGACTGAAAATTATGTTAAATCTAATGTAAGCAATTTAATTAAGGCTGATGTGAAAAAAAAAAAAAAAAAAAAAACCTTGTTGAAACAAAATATCTCCTCCTAGTAGTATAAAAAGTATTTTTTTTTTTTTTTCGTTAAAAAAAGTCAAACTTTTACGGATATAACCAGTTTTATAAAGTATAATCATAGTAATAATTTTTTTTTTTTTTTTTTTTTTCCACTTGGTGTTTAAGACGTATGAATGAGAAAATATTTGAAATTTTACAATAAAAAACAAGTTGATACGTATAAACAGTCTTCTATAAATGCAAAATCGTAGAAAAAATCGGATCTTGACTCTAAAATTATTTTTATTAAGAATTTTCGATACTCATTTTCCAATGTATCGCTATGCGTTCTTCAATGTTTTGGGAGGATGAGGGGGCGTGGCAGGCTTCACTTTCGTAGCATTGCGTAGCGGAGCGTTGTCTTCTCCATTAGTTCAACCTCCTTGGGTAGGACACGAGCTTATCCAGCTTTCTATCGCAATTCGTAATTTATTTGACATGATCAGCTGTGGGAAGCCAATTTTTTTGAGGAGGTGTACTGGAATCGGTGACTGATGTGGAAAATATCAGCTATTTTATTTAAATCTTTTTCTGATAATATTTTACGGTGTGAGACTTACAATTAAATCGTTGCATAAATATTTACAAAAATAATATGTATAAATTAGGAAATATCGTTGGACTATGAATTTTTTTGCGAATAATATGTTTAATATGAAGGAATACTCCGCTATATTAAGTAGTAACTTCCATATTTCATTTGAAGATTTAAAGCACGTTTGTGCTCTACAAATAAACCATTGTACAAAATCTTTCACGATATTTGGAAGTTTCTTAAAATTTTCTACACCGAAATACCTAATATAAAATACACATAAAAGTAAAAATGGTTTTTGTAAAAACAATAAATAAAAAGATTCTTTTATAAGCATTTAATATTTATCTTTAAATCCACGCTCGATTCATGACCGCAATTCATATTGTTAAGAAATATTTCCATTACGATACGTTAATTTAGCATGGCACCCGATTATGGAAAAATTCACCGCTTAAATTTACGCTTAAGAAGTCGGAACCAATTAAATGTTTTAAAAAATGATAATTTTCGTTGTTGTTTTTTAATATAGGATCGAATTTTTTTTTAAAACCGTCTATTCAGGATTTCCAAAAGGTTTTCTCAACGTATAATCATAATTCAATTAATATTAAATTAATCATTCTTAAAAGCGTTTTTTTTAAAACTTGTTATATACTTAATGATTTATTTATATTTTATTTTTTACTTCTTTATGATATTTTATTGCTATAGTTTCGCAGCCTGTTGTCATTATTTTGAAGGGCGTGGCATGACGTGTAATTAATTTCATCGTTGTTGTAACTCGTATACAGTTTTAACCAAAGTATCTCCTAAGTATATTATTTTTTCTGTGTACATTTCTTAAAAGATGCGTCCTTTTTTCTAAGTTGTCAAAATATTTTTTGAAACATATACTTAATTTTATGTGGAGGGGAGGGGGGGGGGGGGGGAGTTAAAATCTTACTCACTCATAGTCCGTCAGCTTTTAAAACATAAAATATTAAATTAAGCATAGGTTTAAAAAATATTTTGAGAATCAAGAAAAAATATAAACATCTTTTAAGAAGAGTACAAAGAAAAACTGAGTGAAAATTATTACTTGTGCAGATATTTTAAGTATGCGAATAGTAGATTCTACGCCCATTAAGGAGGGAAATTCGGTAATTGGCAGACTTAAGAGCAGCCTTAACCCCTTCGGGACGGGAGCCTTTTGCGAAAATTTTAATTTTTTGTCACCGTTTTCTAAAAACAGAAATTTGTGTCTTCTTGAATCGAGAAAATGCGCTGATTAAAAAAGGCAAATTTTACAGTAAAATTTTACTGGTGAGAAAAAACAAGGATTCTGAGCGCTTCATGCGGCACGTATAAGTGTCGCTCGTCTCCAAGGAGTTAAACGTTTGTGACGATTTATCAACTGCCAACGGCTAATTCTAAAATGTCTTAAAATTAATTTATAAATTTATAATTAATTTCTAATCTTATTAAAATGGGCATTGTTATCGGAAACATTCTTGTGTGCCTAAATTTTGGTATTCTAGCCAATCGGTAAGTGAATGAAAAGCCGATTACAAAATTCCACCTGTAAGTACATCAACCAAGTTGAGTTAAATAAATGAGTGCAATAAGAAAATAATAAAAGTAAATTTTAAACAAAGATAGCTATACAACTCTCTCTCTCTCTCAGTGGCGTAGGAACTTTGTACAAACAGGGGCAGCCGGGGCATATTGCGAAAAGCTAGTGGCGCTTATCATTTCGTTCATTTTGGAGGGTTCCTTCATAGTGTTGCACGTATCACAAACGGAAGTATAAAATAGAAGCATATGAAAAGTTCACTAGCTCTTTAATCCAGTTAAAATAATTTTTAATAGATATACTTGATACATAGCAACTTAATTTATGTCCGATCCCGAATACAATATTCAAATTTAAGGCTTCTCCCACTTCCATTTACCAAAAATTAAAGTGCTTTCTGTTGTTTTACTTACAAATTCTTTACAAGTCTCTTCCAAATCAATTTTAAAGGCCTCCTCTTTATAAATATGTTATCGGTGCAGGTAATTTGTAGTAGACCTATGTAAGGCTCCCTGTTTTTTGGAAATCGGGAAGGTTGTAAACAATGAGAAAAAGGGTGAAGGCACAAACAAGTGTGCTCACCACCCCCTCTCTCTCTCTTCTCTTTGTTGTTTATTGTGTGAATTTCCTAGAAAAAGTATACTTTATTTTTCAGCAATGTATCGTAAACAGATGTGGTGCGAGAATTTCTCCCGGGGGAGCTGAGCCCGTCTGAAATATTCCAGGGGGAGCCACAGCTCCCCCGGTTCCTACGCCCTTGCTCTCTCTGTCTCCCTCTCTTTCTTTCTCGCTGTGTATCTCATATTTCTTAAATTCAGGTCTCCCAAATGGTCCGCCAACTGAATACCAATAAATTTTAACTGAAAATTTTATGGTAGGTTTGAGCTAGAATTAACTTTCAATGGTTGTTTCGGGGCGGCTTGTAAGAAAAATCTAAAAAGAAAATTTTTCTAAAAAAATATTGGCATTCAGTTGGCGGACCATTTGGGAGCCCTGTAAATTGTATCAATGAAGATGCCATTTTATTAGGAAACTCTTCTATTCATTTTATTCAGAGTACTGAGACCCCTTAAGGCTGTTCTCAAATCAAAAAGGGCAACTTCCTGACATAAGTTTTAATTTATTTTTGTTCGAAAATGCATGAAACTAGCTGGTGTTGTTGTTCAGAAACTATGTCATCGAGCTGTTTTTTTTTTCCTTTTTTTTTTTTTTACAAACGCAATAGATCTTTCAGAAAATAATGTCAAAGTTGGTCCTTTTGAACTGAATTTCTGCGCGAAAGTAGAAAAATCACTCAGGAGCGGGCGAAAAACGGGGTTGTCACGTGATCGATATCGCTTATAACTCGATAGGTAATTGATTGATCCAAAAATAGAAAAAACAGTTCAATTCCAAATTGCTTCCATGGCCAGGCTTTCCAATTAAAATAAAAATTCTTTCCGTTAAAAAATGAATTTGTAAATGTGTCAGAACGTTTTGTGCTTGTTCAGCGGAGCAGTTAAGAACAGCCTTAAGGAAAGACAAGACTTGGTGCAATCATATGGGAAATATGCGAGCTTTAAGTCCTGTTTCCTCGGCAACGAAACTACTTCACCGATTTTGATGAAATTTGAAATGCATATTCAGTTCATTTTGCTCATGACTTACGGCAGACAGATTTCTTCCGTGACTAAAACTTTATTTTAGAGCAATGGTACTTTCTCAGATATTTTCCATTTTTCAGAAAAAAAAATCTCAAATTAATTAAAATATTTTAAAACTGTCTAACACTTATGATCTTACACTTACATCTTACCACCAAAAATATTTTTATCGAAATCGCTCGCGTGCTTTAGGAGTTAATGGGGATTTTAGCTGAAAAGTACAATTTTTTGGAGAGCTAAAAAACTTACACACTTCTAACTTGTGTGAAGCTCTTGCACAGTTTTATCAAATATACTAATTAAAGTAGATAAATTTAAATTGGAAAAAATTTAGTTACATATAATAAATAAGTATAAAAATGTTAGAGTAAAATTAATGTGAGTGGGCGTGGCGCACAAGTCGTGTCTTCCCTTAATCCATTTTCAAATTTTAACATGTGAAAAGGTCGCTTCTTAAACTTTTCATTTTATGAGGAAGTATAATCTGAATATGCATTAAAACATAGGGGAGGAGTATATTTAAAATAATGATTCATAACACGTATAAATATCTGTTATGAATACATGTTTTCCCTGGTTTTATACAGTTTCAATTGAAGCAGCTCTTTTTACTATCTTCTATCTTTACAAGAAGAAAGTATTGGATTCATGAAAATTCCAGTTTTCGACGGATTTACACGTTTTAGGGTTTAGAGAAACATAAAAACAAGTTTTTACAAAATGTCTGTCGCTGAGTATGTCTGTGAGTCTGTCTGTCTGTCCATCTGTCTGTGTGCATGTGAGACACAAATATTGTGGCCTCTCTATCTCAAGAACTAATGAACGGAATTTAACAAAACTTTAGATTCAATTAGTCCCTGATATAAACTGGTGCTGAGTACGTTTTGGTGTAAATGGCCCGAGAGGTGGCGCTGCTATGTTGTTTTTTTCATGATTTCAGCAATAGCTATATCTCAAGAACTAAAATGCACGGAATTTTATAAAACTCCAGATTCCATTAGTCCTGGATATAATTTGGTGCTGATTACTTTTTAGTGTAAATAGCCCAACAGGTGGCACCGCTATGCGACATTATTTATGATTATCGCAATAGCTCTATCTCAAGAACTAATGCCTGAATTTTCACCAAACTTCAGATTCAGTTAGTCCCTGATATAAGCTAGCGCTGTTTAGTTTTTAGTGCAAATAGCCTACAGGTGGCGCTTCTAGGCTGCCTTTATCACGATTTCCGCAAAAACTGTAATCTCAAGGACTAATGTATGAATTTTCATCAAAATTCAGATTCAATTAGTCCCTTATATAAATTGGCCCTGATTAGTTTTTGGAGTAAATCGACCAACAGGTGGCGTTTCTATGTATATTTTATTACGATTTCCGCAATAGTTCTATTTCAAGAACTAATGCACGGATTTCACCAAACTTCAGATTCAGCTACAACGTGACATAAGTTGTTTGCTGATTAGATTTTGATGTAAATCACCTAACCGGTGGCACTAACATGCTTCATTTTTCATGAAATATTAACGTGTTTGAGATAGAAGAAAGTTTTGGGATTGCCACGTAGGACTAGTTTTTTTTTTTTTTTTTTTTTTTTTTTTTTTTTTTTTTTTTTTTTTTTTTAACCACTTGGAAAATGGTTACTGTCCCCGGTCAGGGTACGAAATCAGAACCGAATCCGAAGCTTTTTATTTGTTTAATCCAGCATTTTAATCGTTTTCTGATTGGTCTATACAGTAATCTATATTTTCCGTTTACTTTCAGCAGAGATGGATACTTCTGTGGCCACGATGACAAAAAATGTAATAAGAACTACAATATATATATATATATATATATATATCAGAAACAAATTGAGATACAGCTTTCAAACAAATTGCATTTAAAAGCTCATTTTTTTCTCTATACGACGGTGTAAAAAGTAATATTGCGGGATGTTTAGAAGTTTAAAATTGAAATTTCATTCAAAATTGGTCCAGGAATATTAATTTTTAATCCATGGCGTACGTACCAGCTCCGTAGAAGTTTAAAAATTTACAGTACCGAAAATTGTAAAACTGAAATTTCATTTAAATTTTTTTTCTCTATACGGCGGTGTAAAAAGTAATATTGCGGGATGTTTAGAAGTTTAAAAATGAAATTTCATTTAAAATTTGTCCAGGAATATTAATTTTTAATCCATGGCGTACGTAATGTATGACCAGCTCCGTAGAAGTTTAAAAATTTACAGTACCGAAAATTGTAAAACTGAAATTTCATTTAAAATTGGTCCAGGAATATTAATGTTTAATCCATGGTGTACGTAATGTATGACCAGCTCCGCAAAAGTTTAAAAATTTACAGTTCCGAAAATTGTAAAACTGAAATTTCTTTTAAAATTTGTTCATGATGGCTCCAGGAATGTTAATGTTTAATCCATGGCGTACGTAATGCATGATCAACTTCGTGCGATTTTTTATGTCTTAAATTTTAGGCTTTGAAAAAAATCATTTTCCAAATGGTCGTTGTAATTTGTTAAATGACTTTTTTAACCATTTGGAAAAATGGTTATTGTCCTCGGTCAGGGTAGAAAATCAAAAACATATCTGAAGCGTTTTATTAGTTGAATCCCGCATTTTATTCGTTTTCTGAATGGTCTATACAGTAATCTGTATTTTCCCTTTACTTTCAATAGAGATGGATACTCTGTTGCCACTATGACAAAAAAGTAAAAAAAAAAACTACAAAAAGAGCTAACAACTCAGAAACAAATTGAGATACAGCTTTCAAACAAATTGCATTTAAAGGCACATTTTTTTTTTCTCTATACGACGTGTAAAAAGCAATATTGGGGGATGTTTAGAAGTATAAAAATGAAATTTCATTTAAAATTGGGCCAGGAATATTAATGCTTAATCCATGGCGTACGTAATGTATGACCAGCTCCGTAGAAGTTTAAAAATTTACAGTACCGAAAATTGTAAAACTGAAATTTCTTTTAAAATTTGTTCATGATGGCTCCAGGAATGTTAATGTTTAATCCATGGCGTACGTAGTGTATGATCAACTTCGTGCGATTTTTTATGTCTTAAATTTTAGTCTTTGAAAAAAGTCATTTTCCAAATGGTCGTTGTAATTTGTTAAATGACTTTTTTTTTTTTTTTTTTTTTTTTTTGTGTGTGTGTGTGTGTGCGTGTGTGATTACTCGATGAACGCAGAGAGAATTCGGTTTGCGCGCAAAACACGAAATGATTTATTCCATTTTTCCAGCCAAATTGTTATGAAATTGAACTCCGTGCAGAAATGTGATCAATGACAAAGTACTTTATAATGCAGAATAACTTAAAAACGATTTTTTTATATTCTTTGATTTTCACTTATTAAATGTTTAGCTTCAGAGGTAATGTTGGTAAAAGTTCATATAACCAAGATATATATTTTTTATATATATACTATAAAAAAAAAGTAACTAACGCCGCTGTCACTGCCATATTTGAGTTTATTCTGATCGAGGCTCGTTCTTGTCTTATATTAAAAAAAAAGATAGTTAATATAAAATATGAAACCTACTAGTTTTACATATATACAAGGTGTTTCTTAAAAGATGTGCAAAACTTAAAGAGGGGATAGTACACAACCAAACATACAACTTTCTTCAAAGAATGCATGGTCGGGAATAAAACGCAAAGGTGCTACAGGGCTCCGAAGTGATGTTGTTATACAGCGGAAAAGCACACAAATAACGATTAAGTAACAAAAGAAAGGTGGGAAACCGCTATGCGTACAATCATTGAGCCTCTGAGCCATTTCTATTCGCAGTTCCGCAGATAAAATGCATATAAGCCTTTTCTTTAGTAGTGAAGGGCAAAATGTTCCTATACGTTCCTACCGTGATTGATAGTTGCACACTCGTATCACTGCCTTTTATGTATTAATACAGGCGAAATTTTGCATACGCGCTCTTCTTCCCCATATCACATTTGCATGCAATAAGTGTCGTGCTTCTCATACTTCGAATGACGATTAAACATCTGTGTGTATTCGTTACGACCGATCTATCCGAGGCATATAAGCCGTGTGGAATGGGGTTGTTTGTAAGGGATCCTGACTATTTTTGCATGTTTAACACCGTCGAAAGAAATAAGAAAATCAGGAAGAGAAACTCGAGTCCAAAGTATCTCAAAACTTATATAATATCTTTAGTAACGAAACGGGGAGAAATTATTGCCATATCAACACATGTTCGTTCAATAACCTCAAATGTAAAATTTGACCAGAACCACATGCGGAAAGCTGCGCCATATAATTCAGATCGTAGCTGATGTCCAGAGTTATGGTAGACTACTCACCCCTTCTTTCTCTACCTTCGATGTTTGACTTCTGAATGGACTAATCCACTACATTCCACTAGTAAGGGGAAATGATCTACTAAATATAAATATAACAAATTGCACCGTTAAGGGCAATTTATGACGAGAGTGAATTCTTGATTCTGTACGCAAAGAAAATTTGTTTATATTACTATAGGAATTAGTTTCATATTTTTTCTGGCATAGTAGATTTTATTGATTCTTTTAATAATTGAATCTAATGCCATACGTGGTTCGCCTGTATACACACTAACATAGATTTTTTATAAATTTTCTAACAGATTGTAAACTCTTGTTGCAAGATATTTATGATGCTTTTAATATTAATTTTGTTTTTAATAACGTTTATATCCTCAATACAATGTAGCTTGGTTATACTACGTAGCTTCTTTGATTTTTAGTTTTTTTCATTATTTTTCTATCTTTACAAGAAGAAAAATATTGTATTTGTGAAAATTTCGACTTATGTTTTTCGACGGATTTATACGTTTTATAAGATCCTGAATGTGATTTTCCGGTTTTTAGACAATATCTGTGTGTGAGTCTGTCTGTCTGTCGGTATGTCACACAAATTTTGTGGGAGCTCTACCTTAAGAAATAATGCACACAATTTAATAAGACTTAAGATTCAGATAGACTTTGATATAAATTTGTGCTTATTGAGTTTTGGTGTAAATCGCCCAACAGCTGGCGCTGCTGTTTTGCTTTTTAAAAAAAATCAAGTAGTTCAAGAGTGAGTCTTTAATTTAAAAATACAGTACAGCCCCGATTATCCGAGGAATTGGGTGGCAAAGGTACCGCGGATAACAAAATTCGCGGATAACCCGAAAAAGACTGAAAATGGGATGCAAACGCGAAAAAAAGAAAATTCAACATAAAAATTATGTTTTAGTGTACACAAAAAACATAATACAACGTTTAAAATACATACATACGCACAGTACTGCAGAAACCTTTGCTTTACGTCTAAATCACTAAAATAAAGAACAGTAAACAAGAATCAATACCATAGATACTATACAAAAATAGTTGAGTTTCACCTTTTTAAAAAAAGTCACTTGTTTTGGAAACACCTTTTCTTTATTCTATATTGTAAACTATTGTTTTTCTTTTTGTATGGAATAATTTTTATCTCGAAAATGAAGCTATTCTTGATATACTCTCCTGGAATTTATCATAATAGTCTTATTTAATTGTTAAATATTTTAACTGCTGTGTTTGCGTTTTGTTAATAAAATCAAGAAAAGACATCAGGACTTAATATCTGATATTTCAAACTATGGCAACCGAATCTAGAAACATTCTTCGATTTCTTTCGAATACATGAATTTCTCTGTTTATATTTATTAGTAACTTTTATTGTATTTTCCTTGATATTGGCTTGAATGAAAAGGGGGAAAAAATTTCGCTTCGCGGATAAACCACACCGCGGATAAACCGCACCGCGGATAATCGGGGCTTTACTGTAATCACATTATCAATATTTTGAGAATTTGAAGAATTTAAGCTAATTTTTTTAAGTATTGCTTGCATACGAAACACTTGATATATTTCATGATAACTATCGTAATTATAGTATTATTCTATATCATATATTTTAGAATGTTCAGAAAAACTGCTCTTATACACAGATGTTTTCCGAAAAATCGATTTTTTTTTTTTCTAGAATTTAACAATTGGTCGTATGCTATCTTAAATGGGTGAAAGACAACTTTTCATGATAAAAGGAATATGTACCCCATCAAGGTTTGTACGGGTCCTGAAATTTCCACGCCAGAAAATTCTTCGGTACCAGTGTTTTCTTATAGAAAATTTCTCCTTAAATAAGGCGAAATTTTGCACGTTTAAACTAGGTTTATTTTTTTCTTCACAAAATGATAATGATAATTCACCTGGAATATAACGGAACCCATACGAACTCTGCCCATGCCCATAACATTTAAATCGGTACACGTTGAAGTAAAAGGATGTAAAGTTATGGGAATCGGGGAAGTGAAAGGTGTTTAAAATCTAAGATTTTTTAATAAATGTAAAGAGGGAAATTTCTCTTACATAATATAACTACATTTTTACAACTTTGTTTTGCCTCAGCCATTTCTTGAAATATTATGTAGTAAATTATAACGTTTAGATTTCAAAAATCCATGGTTACGCCCAATTAATAACTATTCTTAATACTTGTGAGTAAAAAGTATGTGGGCGGAGCTATTCAGATATATTAATGTTTTTTAATTGTGGAAATTGGGGTCATTGTTAAATCGCACCGCGCTCTAGGATTCGCTTTAGGATAAACAAAGTGACGTTTCAATTAGACTCCTCCCACACTAGAAACGTAGCTACTAAAGCAGGGTTCGTACGGGTGCTGGAATTTCAGGACCAGAAAATTCGTCTATACCAGTATTTTCTTATAGATAATCTCTCCTGAAATAAGGCGAAATATCGCGCTTTTGAACTTGATTTATCTTTTTCCAAGAAAATATTGGTATTCTGTATTGAAAATAACGGTACCCGTACGAACCCTGTAAAGTCGTCCTGCGAAAGAGTGGACTATTTCAACCAAGACCTTTCTTTCGTTCATCGTGAAGAATTACATTTCTTGTACTATACTTATTGAATTACATTTCTTACACTATACGTATCGAATTGAATTATTATACTTATTGAATTAAATTAAGGAATTTATTTATCGGTTTTTAGAAAAGTATAAATGCGAAATTTGTATTAAATTTATGTATATATTTAAAACCTTATTACTATTCTTTTTTAGTTCAAATGTAAGAATGTATCGCTTTTTTATGTAACACACTCTGAAATATCAAGAGAACTTAAATAAATGGTGCCCCCTTTTTTTTTAAAAATTAAATATAATTCATTTTCTCTACTAAAGTATTAAAAATTTATGAATGGCTATGAGAATTCTGCTGTATAAATTTTTCCATTTTTATTTAAAAAAATCATTTACATATATAAGTGAGATTGAGCTAAAGGTATTGAAAATTAATTGATAGCTAAAATTATTAGAAAGTAAACGTTAACATTGTTAACATTATTAATATATATTTTTTTCTCTCCCTTTCTCTTTTATTAAGTGTAAATTCAAAATATTATGAAAAATAAGGTCCTAGGTGGTTTTTTAAATTAAACTTTTTTTGTTTCTTAACGAGATGCAAAAATAATGAATGAAAAACGAAACTCTTCCATGAATGCGTAAATAATAATAATAATAATAATAATTAAAAAGGATTTTTCTGTGACTACTCTTAAATTTTTCACTTTACTGCACAACATCATAAACCAGTAAATCTGAAATAATTTTTTTTTAAATATATAAACAAATAAAACATGAATTGAATGAAATGCAAATAAATATTAATAGATGCTAGTCCTTAAGTTTAGATAAATTGTAAAGGAATTTTTTTTTTTTTTTTGGTTCAGGTTTTCCAGAAAGAAAATTATATTCATGATGCATATATTGCAGTACACGTACAGGTACACACATATACGTAAATAAAACTTCAATATTAAAGCATATAACTAATTTGGTATCCCCCTTTCTCTCTTTTCTTTTTACTTAAAAAAAAATATTTCAAATTTACTAACTTATGATTCCATATCATAAAATTAAAATTTTATGGGTTGCCACAGAAAGAATATATTATAACTATGTTACGCCTCAAGATTGTGTGCTCATGAAGGCTTTTCCTTCTAATACCTGCGATAGCAGTTTTACCGACTTATGTGAGTGAGAGATGCCACGCTGGGCATCGTCATCGTGGCTTAGTGGCACTGGAGCGCTAATCCAGAGGCCCGGGTTCGATTCCCGGCTTGGACAGTTTTCACTCTGTTGGTTTACGCTTAGTTAGCGAAGTGATAATTCACATCTTTAATATTCAATAACTATTATTATTATCGTTTTAAAGATGCTACGAAGAACGTTTTTAATTCATTGTTAAGAAGAAAACTGAAATGTAAAACTAATTTCAAGAACCTTCGAGCATCTTATTTTTAGAGAATTAGTTAGAGAATTATTTAGAGAGTAGAGGGCACTCGTTTCTAGTGTGGGAAAAACCCCATTGAAACTTCTATCTTGTTTACCCCGAAGCATTGTGCGATTTAGTGCCGACCGGAAATTGGTGATCCGAATGTTATGATGATCTAAATGTTAATACATTTGTTTTTACTCATTACTTAAAGAAAATTCAGAGAAAGCAATTTAGGCGAAACTTTGGAAATGAGATTTATAAAAATAGGATGACGCATAACAATGACAATGAAAGATTTTAATCTTGATTGAAAATAACTATTTTGTATTTTCTCTAATGCAATCAGATAAATATATCTCTCGTTTAAGACATTTATAATTTGAGCAAATGAAAGGGAAAGAAATAGGAAGCAAAGTATTTCGTATAGCACTCAGATTTATAAAAATATGATGACCCAAAACTATAATATTAAACGATTTTAATCCTGATTTTAAATAACTATTTTGTATTTTCACTAATGCAATCAGGTAAATGTATTTTTCGTTGAAGACATTTATAATTTGATCAAATGAAATGAAAGAAATAGAAAACAAAGTACATCGCATAGCAATGAGATTTATTAAAAATATGATGACTCATAACTACGCCAACAAAGCGATTTTAATCCTGATTGAAAATAACTATTTTGCATTTCTACTAATGCAATCAGATAATGTATGTTTCGTTAAAGATGTTTGTAATTTGAGCAAATGCAAGTGAAGGAAATAGCAAGCAAAGCATGCATTGAGATTTATAAAAATATGATGATGCATAACTATGCTATTAAACGATTTAAATCCTGATTGAAAATAAATATTTTCCGTTTTTCCTATGGAATTACATAAAGGGTTCGGTTCGTACGCATTAATGGATTCAAGGGATTTTATGTGTTTTAGTACCAGAAATTTCGTAAAGAACTGGTCGCTATATCTAAAGATAATTTTTTTTCATTAAATATTTTTCTAATATACAGGGCTATTACAAATGATGGACCCGATTTAAAAAATTCATATTTTCGGAACTATGCACATATTACAATAAGTGATACATAAATTTAAAGAGAAATATACCAGGATTTTGCAGTTACAAATGTTCGTCGTGTGACCCTCTTATTACATGGCATACGTCCAATCTGTAATCCAGTTCGTCCCAAACATTTTGTAGCATCACTTTGTCAATGGTTCTGAATTCTGCACAAATGTGTTAAGTTCTGACAGTGACAAAGAGATTGTTTATACACCACCAATGCCGAAAACAAAGTATTCAGAACTTAAAGAATGCATTTGTGAAGCTTTCAGAACTATTATATAGTAATTTTCAATGAGGGGGAAAAAGGATAAATTCCCATCTTCAATTACTTCAAGTTATTTTTTAAAGCATAAAAAAGGAGAATAAAATTCCGCGATTTAAAATGAAGTAATTTTTAGACATTATATTAAGGAATACTATTCTGAGTACACGTATGTGTACATGCGTATCCTAATTTAAAAAACCTTTAACCCTTTGAGAGGCAAGCATTTGTGTTTCTGTAATGTTGAATTCCCACCGGAAATCCCGAAAAAATTTATTTGAAAATAAGGAAAAGCAATTTTTCAGCTATTTTTCACAAAAATTAGAAAATTAAAACTTTATTAAAAGTTTCTGGCGCAAATCTTTAACATATCCCACCGCCTCTCAAGGGGTTAACTAAAATCGAAAAAGTAAAAAACGGCCTTTGTAGAGATCAACCTCTGCTATCCAATGCAATAAATAAATAAATAAATGAAAATAAATAAATGAATAAATAAATGAAATACAAATGCGACATTGTACAAAAATTCTTCCATATTATTAACATTAGCGAAAAAGAAGTACGCCTGTCAGTTTCACACTGTCGCCAGACTTGGCAATACTTAGCGAAACCTCGACATATTTGGAAACAAAAATATGTTGCAAGAAATGAAAGCAAAAATGGCGATAGTTGGTTAATTTGAAAAAAATTCTACTCAAATTAAACATTTAGAAAAACTGAGAGCCTTCCATATTCGAAATCCACACGTTTTACTTTCGTGTTTTTTTTAAAAGTTAGCTTAATTTTGATATTTGCTAATTGTTCGAACATTCATTCATTCGAATAGTCAGTCATATACTAGATTTTAAGTTGTTTGAATATTTTGTGTGTATTGTTCCTTATAATTATTTTTTTTTCATTGTGGTCATATATAACTTTAAATTCTTGCTAAGATTTTTTTGTTATATTTTTTGAATTTGAAATAAACTGTGTATTTTGCATGAATTTTCATTGCACATAGGTTACTTTAAAATAACTGTTCAGTAAAAGTAAAGAGGAAATCTCTTTTGCATAATATACACATTTTTTCCTCACCATTTTGATGAAGTTTTATAGTAGTATGGTAAAATATAGTGTGTCTATATAAGAATGTCCCGGTTTCAATGGTATGATAACATCAAATTCTTCGGGTTCCTTTTTTTCCTGTGTACACACTTCCTTAAATTAATAGACTGAGACGCTACGCTGCGTAGCCATCATAGACTTCTTACAACTAAACCAAGAATTCGTAACCTTTTTCTGAAGCCAGAATCATGCTTCCCACTAGTGATGGGCGATAACGAGATGTTTTTCTCGATTCTCTCGATTGTATGGACATCTCGATAGTTTTCGATTGTGTAAATATTTTCTCGATGACTCCAGTTTGCCAACTGCTTTTATACTTCATAAGTTTATCAAGAATCGTCTGCAGGTAAACTGGAATGAGTCGGCGTTAATAAGGAATAAGTGGTTTCGCCCGCTAGCGGGCCCTTCCTTTAGTCGGGGCCTCTAATTTATACGTAATCTTGTAATATGACATCTCGAACTGGCTTCCCGTTATATAAGGCACTGTATAGCAGGCGTGGTGTGTACGGACTATAAAATGTTGTAAAAAATAATCTCGAACCGGACGAACCTCGGACCGGATTCCTGGGGGGGGGGGGGTCAAGGTGAGGGGAGGAGCACAGCAGCAGCATAATAGGAATAAGTCGTCATGGGGCATTAGGCCTTTCCAACTATATGTCACATGGCACACGAGGGATCTCGATCTGAATCTATAAAAATGCCCTTTCAGTGGGGGCAAAGTGGGTGGAGGGGCGGGGGAGGTGCATAACGTGGGTAAGTGGTCGCAGACCTTTCCGACAATATATCACAAGGGGGTCTTGGGTAAATTTAGAAAAGTCACATGAAAGTTCCCAGCTAAATTTATAAAAATGGCCCCCGTGGGACAAAGTTGAAGGGGAGGACCGCGGGAGGTGCATAAAATGAGTAAGTGGTCACAGACCTTTCCAACAATATGTCACATGAGGGGTCTCTGTTAAATTTAGAAAAGTATCCCCATGGGGGCAAAGCGTGGGGGGGGGGCGGTTACCGGAGGTGCATAACATCAATAAGTAGTCTCAGACCTTTTCAACGATATGTCACATGAGGGGTCTTGGCTAAATATAGAAAAGTACCCCGTGGGGGAAAAATGGGGAGGGTGGAAGCCGGAGGTGCATAATATCATTAAGTAGTCACAGACCTTTCCAACGATATGTCACATGAGGGGTCTTGGCTAAATTTAGAAAAGTTCCCCGTGGGGGGCAAAGTGGGGGGGTACATAACATGAATAAGTGGTCACAGGCCTTTCCAATATGTAACATAAGGAGTGTCAGCAAAATTTAGAACAAGTGGGTAAGTGTGATCACAGATCTCACAGAGGGTTTCGTTTAATATTCCTTTCAAAACACTTTTTCTTTTTGAAAAATCTGTTAGTTCCACATTTCGCAACCAGGGGGCACATTCGATTCTAAACAAACATCTATCCGAACGAAAACCCGTTTTACATACTATCCGTAGATATATTAGTCGAGGGGATTGGGCCCATAGCACCCGAGATCAGTAGGCGCACCTGGCGGTAAAAAATGGAACTAAAATATGTAAGGCTATGGTACATAATATGAAAGAAGGTTCAAAGGGGTGTCGGAAAAGTTGGAAAATTTCTCCCCGGGTTAAAAGGGCGGAGGTTAGAAAAATTACTTAAAATATACAAGTTAGAGCCCGGACGGGTTAATTATTAAATAAAAATTTTTAAAGATTTTATAATTTGTCGTGTGGTCTGAGGTATTCAGCTATACGTATTGCTGGGCAACATATAACTATGACATGTTCCCGCACCATGTTGGTTAAATCAAAGTAAAATTGCGTAATTTGTTATTTCTGTTTGTATAAATATTTTTTATAAAATATAATTATGAGTGTAAAATTATAATGTTTATATATTTAAGTAAAATAAGAGTGTAAGTTCATACAAAAATTATTAAGTTGATTTTAAATAGTAAATATATATTTTAAAAAAATTGTTGTATTGTAAAATGAATGTATAACGTTGAATGGAGTTCGGATCTCAGACAACAACTAGCCAGACGCCATGGTGTCGTTTTATGACAAGCCAATGGAACGTGGTGTATAATTAGAAGTCGTAAAATCATAAAAACGTTGGAATCAATTTATGGCCTCAATAAAAGTGTTGGGATAAATTTATGACTTTTCAGACCACCCAAACTTTAAGGCAGATAATAATATTAAAGTATATGTTAGGGGCCATTTGCAGACTGCTAGCTAATAGGCCTATCGAAGTATAATAAAAAATCTTCTCACATCCAATAACAGTGGACTAGACAAAAATAGTTCCTCCCACTGCAGGAGCTGGTGTGCAAGAAGAATAAGTTTTGAAAAAGGATAGTCTGAAAAAAGATGTAGAGGATGCAAGAGCTCTCCTGAAAGCCCGTGCAATGAGTCCCGTAAGCCCTAGTAAAGCCCAGGCGAGATGGACCTATCGGAGCGAGCCTAATCGAGCCTAATCAAGCCTAATTGAGGATGTCTTCCTGAGGTACCTATCGGAGTGAGCCTAATCAAGCCAAATTGAGGATGTCTTCCTGATGTACATATCGGAGTGATCCTAATCAAGCCAAATTGAGGATGCGTTCCTGATGACACTTTGCCATGATCCTAAGCAACGCATCAACTCGGAATTTGATGAATAAAGGCCACCATCCCGTATATTAAAAGAAGGTACTATTTTAAACATTTTCTCTTACCACTTAAGATCATATGAAAAATCTTAAAAAATACTTTTCTGATATTTATGGTAGAGAGTTATCTGAGATCCGACCAAACCAATAATTAAATAAGATTAAGGTAATTTTAAAAAGGAAAGAGAGTATTTCTTTTAGCAAAAAGAAACAATTATAATAATTAGAGTACGTGAAAATATTGTCTTTTTTTTAAAAAAAAGATTAAACATACTTAAAATAATGAGAAGCAAACAAAAGTGTTGCTTTCTATTTTTTGAATTAATATTATGTTTTTCTGTATATAGTAATGTTCAATGTAAATAAAATATTTAATCAAGTTTTAAAAAGTTTCTGTAATTATTTAATTAATAATATTTAAAGTGTGTCAATTCCTTTTTTTACAGCTTTAATTTTAGTTTAATTCATAAGTGGAAGAGTTCGTCTAAATAATTCACAACGCAAACTCTTAATTTTATTCGTAATTATTCAAATTTAATAATTACTTTTTGACGCGAATTATAATTTAATTTTATTAATGCTTCGCGTTGCTCTTCTACTAGAATGTAGGTAAATACGATCACTTATATTATTTAAATTTATCTAAGGTATATAAAACTATATACCAATTTGCTATGAGGTTGCTTGGATGATTTGGACCTATTAACAATTTTGAATATATTTAATAAAAAATAAACAGGTGTAATTATCTGTCCAGCATCCCCCCTTCATTAAGTAAAATGGTGCTATGACTCAGGAACGAGCATCTGAGGTCATTAGATAGTAAAATGGTGCTCTGACTCAGGAACGATCATCTGAGGTCATTAGATAGGTAAATGGTGCTATGACTCAGGAACGTTCATCTGAGGTCATTAGAAATAATAATAATAATAATAATAATAATAATAATAAAGGAAAATAAATTTAAGTATTATTTTAATGTCACAATTTTAAAGATATTGTAGGTATGTAAGTTTAATTGATTAAAATTTTATTAAAATTAAATTTATTATTGTAATAATAATGACACACATATAATAATTTTATATAAATAAAATGAATAATATATGTTAGCAAAAAAAAAAAAAGGAAATGAAAAAAATAATTCTGGGATTTATAATAGGTAAATTTAGGAATTACAATTTTTTTTTTTTCTTTTCTCTCTTTTCTCTTGTGGTTGGATCTCAGTTACCATTGAAAAATAATGGCATTCACATCACAGATGACACATTTGTAAAAATAATTTTTTTTATATAATGTATAAATAATAATAATAATAAGAATAATGAGTAAAATTTTATAATATGTCTGATATAAAAATGATTGAAATGTCAATAGATCACGATTTTTGAAATTGTATCACCTTGATACAAAAGAAAATTTATGAGTCGTACTACGAAGTAGTAGTACAATATTTACAAAAAAAAAAAAAAATAAGATTGTTTTTTCTGTAGAAAAAGACAGATATTTTTCTGGTAAATGAAATTATGTTGTTTTTTATATATACGTGTATTATAAATATTTTAGGGGTATTTATGTGTGTAAAAGAATAATCTACAAAACAACTTCATCTCCTAAGAAATTTGTTTTAAATTTTAGTGTTGTTGTTTTTATGTATTTATGCAATTTAGAATATTTTCATACATATGTTGTAATATAGAGAAAATAGTATGAGATGCAAAATATTCTTTTAAGAGGTATAGGATCTATTTTGAATTGATATTTTGAAAAAGTATACATTGATTACTAATACTTGTTAAAAATGACTCAGACGCTGGATATAGATACACGTATTAAGTTAGTGTCACCATTTGACAATAAAAAGAACAAAAACATTATATTTTTCTTAGAGGAATTTGATAATATTTTGAATTCGACAGATATACAGGAAGAAACTAAATTATTAATTTTAAAGGCTAAAATTACTGGGGACGCAAAACATATTTTAAGTAAACAGATTGAAACATATAACGAGACCAATTATAATTTATTTAAAAATAATTTGGTGGAGTTATTTGGTACAAAACTAAGCTTCCTTAATGCTCAGAGCAATTTCCTAAATTTAAAACAGGCCGCAAGTCAAACGATAGAGGATTTCATTTTGGAGTTTAAAAAGGGTGTAAAATCTTATATCGAAAGTGCAGGCGAAAATGTGGATAATAAGGAAGAGAATTTTATCGAAATCTTAAAAATGTCGAATTTTTTAAATTCAATTAGACAGGATATTGCACTAGATGTGCGTAAAAATGCGCCCAGGTCCTTCAAGGAGGCATGCGAGTTAGCAAAACTTATGGAAAGTGCGTATAATGAATCAAAGTTTGAGGAAATTAACGCAATAAATAAAGAAAACAAAGATCTTTATGAGAACATTATAGAATCAAGTAAGCAAAACAAAGAGCTAATCGAGAAATTAAAAGGGGAGATTGAAAAACTAAAAAAATCAAAGAAAAAAAACCATGCAATTAGAGATGATAGTGTTCCGCGGAATATGAAACTCTTTAATAAATACAATGATTATCAGGGTTCCCATTTCAATAACAATTTTCATTATAATGATTATGAACGATATTATAATGATTACTACAATTCCTTTAATTACCCGACGCATTATGGGATGTATGATTATTCACAACCTAACTGGAATTCGGGAAATAGGGATTTTGGATATATTTCTGAGAATTATGAGCAAAATGGTTATCAATTTGAAAAGCGCAAAAAGAAAAAAAAATGGGCAAAGAAAACAGCGAAATCGGATCAAGATTCGGGATTTTCAGAGACGGAAATCGATAAAATAAATAAAACAATCGCAAATATAACAAATGCAGACAAAGATAGTCTGCCAATTATATCACTAAGTATACAGGGCGTCGAAATACAAGCGTTACTGGATACCGGAGCTGCTGTGTCCCTTTTATCACCTTCTTTATTCAAAAAAATTAAAGATACAAACGTCAAAATCAAATATTTGGGCAATCAGATCCAAATTAAAACTTTAACAAATTCAAAGATTTTTTTTAAACAATGTGTAAAATTAACTTTTCGATTAAAAGGTATATTCACAACAGGCACATTTTATGTCACTAATGATGATTTTGATAGGCAGTACCAAATGTTATTAGGGTACGATTATCTCAAAGAAAATCATATGATTTTGGATTTATGCAATAAAACATTAAAATTTAAAAATCAACAAATTAAATTAAACGTTGCAAGTGAAGTAAATAATTATGAAGTGAATAACATTACGCCATGTAATTCAGGGGAACATTCAAATAAAAGTATGTTTGCCATTACTAAAAATAGAATTTTTCTCCAACCTGAAGAATCGAAAATTGTAAAATTAAAATGCCCAGAGGATATAAATATGTCAGATATAATTATTTTTGACCCCATTCAAGAAAATAGTAAATTTTCATGCGAGACTTCGTTACACGAAGTTCAAAAAAATAATAACATAAATATTATAATAAAGAATAAACTGTTAGAAAAGTTAATTATTCAGAAAGGAACTAAAATAGGGGAAATTATAACGAACTTTGAGTGCAAGCAAGATGACTCAACTGATAATATAGAGAAAGGGACATTTTATGAAATAAATAATTTAAATATAGAAGATGTAAGAAAATTGCGAGAAGCAGAAATTAAAGAGACGGATTTCGATTTAAGCCATTTATCAGAGGAAGTACAACAAAAATTTCGAAAAATTTTAATGGGCAATGTTCATGCATTTTCAAAAAGTTATCAAACATTGGGGCAATCAGCGTTTGTTGCACCAAGTTTTCAATTGAATCATGAATTCCCGGTACAAGCTAAGCCATATAAATTGCCTCAGGCAGTAAGACAGTATGCGAAAAGGGAAATTGAACAACTGTTACAGGCTAAAATTATAGAGAAGACTGACTCCGAGTATGCTTTTCCAGTTATTTTCGTTAGAAAGAAAAATCCGAGTAATAATCCGAATGCAGAACCCAAGTTTAGAATGGCAACGGACCTAAGACTATTAAACCAATTTTTACAACCTTATACTTATCCGATGCCGGACGTAAAAGACTTATTACAAAAAATAAGCGGTAAAAAATACTATACGGTGCTAGACTTACATAGTGCTTTTTTCCAAATAAATTTAAAACCAGAAGATTGCAAAAAATTAGCGTTTATTACGGAATTTGGAAAACATATGCCACTTCGTTTAGCTTTTGGAACACGAAATTCTAGCGCAATTTTTGCAGAAGTAATCGATAAAATTCTGGGACATTTTGACAAAAGCAAAGTATCATACTACATTGATGATGTGTTGATATCTGCAAATACAATAGCAGAGATGACGAAAACCTTAGAAGAAGTTCTACAGGTATTAATAAATCACAACATGACAATCGAACCTTCAAAAATGCAAATTTGCAAAGCAGAAATATAATTCCTAGGATTTAGGGTGAATCAAATGGGATATTCTCCATCTCAAAAGAATATTGAAAAAGTAAAAAATTTAGTCAGACCAAAATCGAAAAAGGGGGTCAGATCTTTATTGGGCTTAGCGAATTATTTTCGGACGCTAATACCCAACTATTCCGACAAAGTTAACCCTTTAATAGAGCTGACTAAAGATAAAGTTAAATTTAAGTGGAGTCCAGAAGCAGAAAAAGCTTTCCTGATAATTCAGGAAGAAATTGTACAAAAACCAACGCTCAGACCCCCCGATTTTAACAAGGAATTTTTCTTATTCACGGATGGGAGCAAAGTTGCAATTTCAGGTGTTCTAGCTCAAGAAAAGGATGGTCATTTGCTACCTGTTGAATTTTTCGGGAGAAAACTTAGAGAACCGGAAAAAAATTATCCGAGTATTAAATTTGAGTTATTAGCAGTGCATGAAGCAATTATGCATTTTAAATATATGCTTTCAGGTAGAAGATTTACTGTGTTAACTGATTCGAAAGCACTAACTCAGCATTTACATTTACAAGATAAATCGGAAATTATAAACAGATGGGTAGCAGATTTACAAGACTTTAATTTCGACTTCGAATTCGTCGAAGGAATTAACAATCCAGCAGACTATTTGAGCAGGAATTTAGATAATCTTACAACAGACAGAGAACTCCAAAATAATTTGTTTGCAAGTAACATAGCACTTACAGACGAAAATATTAAATCGGAGCAATATGCAGACGAAAAATTAAAAATTATAATAAATAAAATCGAAAAAGACAAAAATAATAGAAGCACGAAGAGATTTGCTTTAAATCAAAATAAATTATTAATTTTGAAACCTGGTTCAGATAAAAAGGAGCTTTTAATTACCCCGGATTCATTAAAAATTGCAGCCATAGAAGAAGCTCATAAAGCGCATTTCGGATTTCAAAAAACTTATGATAATGTGAAAACAAGGCTTTTTTGGCACGGAATGTACAAAGACATTAAACAGTATTGTGCAAATTGTGTGCAGTGCCTCACATCTAAACAACACACAACAATAAAAGTCCCTGTTAAAAAAATGGTGAAAGATCACGAAGTCGGTACAGTCCTGCATGCTGACGTCATTGGACCTTTAAACCTCACGTTAAGGAAAAACAGATACATTTTAATTATAATTGATTCGACATCGAGATTCCTGGAAGCTGTTCCCCTACGAAACGTAGAGTCACAGACTATATTAAATGTACTAAATAAATATTTTGCAAATTATGGGATGTGTAAAGAAATTATCTTTGATAATGCAAAATATTTAAGAAGCGAAATTATGAAAGAATATTTGGAATCTTTAAACATACAAAGGAAATTTGTGAGTGTATACCGTGCGCAAGGAAATGGACTTTGTGAAGTTACCAATAAAATATTAAAAACATCAATTGTAGCTATGTCGAAACGCACTACGGAATGGGACATAAGACTGGATTTTTTTAAACTAGCGTATAATTCCTCGAAACACCGCGCTACGGGATATAGTCCCTCACTGCTATTTTTCGCAAGGGAAATAAAAAATCCCTTCACAGCCCATATTCCTTCTGAGGAAATATATACCCACTCTTATGTTAAAAGCAGAATACAGCATATGAAGGAAATCAAAATTCAATCCCTTGCAAACCAGGAGAAAATAATGCAAGAATATATAGATGAAGAGGCATACGAAAAAGTAAAGGATTTAAATTTGGGTCAAACAGTATATTTAAAATGTATTGGAAAACCAGGCGCATTAGAGCCAAAATTTCAAGGACCCTACGAAGTTACTAAAAAGTTTAGAAACTTTAATTATTTATTACAATATGTTCCAGATAAATCAATAGAGCCGATCAAACGACATATGGATCAGCTGTACGCTCCGAAATATGCAACAGGTCATACAGAGGCGGAAATTACGAATTTACAAGGGTCTCAGAAAAAAATTAAGGGTGATAAAAATTACAAAAATAAATGTGACATTTGTAAAAGAAAATCGCACTTAACTGAAAATTGTTGGTTCAAATTGAACAAAAATACGAGTCAAAAGGGTGACAAACTTACTAAAACGCATTATAAAAAAAATAATAAATATTCTGAGAATATAGACCCATATTTACAGTATCAAACAGACTATTATGATGAAAATATGTCGTTATATGGTTATACACCATATACAAACTTATACGGGGATGGTATACAAGATCATTACCCTTTCCCCCCTCCCCAGTATTATACATGGGATATGAATTGGTATTAAAAAAAATCAAAATGCATAATTAATCGAATTTCAAAATTTAAAAATTTTCAAAATTTAAAAATAATTTTTTTTTTTTTTAGGTAAAAACAAAAAAAAAAAAAAACAACAAAAAAAAAAAACAAAAAAAAAAAAAAAATTGAAACAAAATTAATAACTTGCCTTTTTAAAATTCAAAATAATAATAAGAAAGGATAGGAACATGGGAACGCCAATTTGTCTCAGGGTTACAATATTGAGCAAATGTGCAGGGCGCACCCGAAAACATACTTATAAAATTATGTAATGTGCTTCACAAAACTTCAATGGAGCAGTGAAATATTTCTCTCCAGGCAAAAGTTATATATATATTTTTTTTCGAATATGAATTAGAAAATATAAAATCTTAACAAAGCCAAATAACATTAAAACTTAATTAATTTAATAGTAAATAATGTTGGAGTAATTTTCAAAAAAAAAAAAAAAAAAAAAAAAAAAGAGAATTTTTCTGTCTTCTATAAGGGTAGCCTTTGCTAATAGCCTTACAATTTAGATGACAAAATTTCAGAATTACTCTTTAAAATGAGTAGGTGTAAGCTATAGGTTCAGGGTAGTTAGAACAGCTTTATAGCATACTCATATATATATATTTTCTTTGCTTATATAAATATATGGTTGACAAGGAATAAATTATTAGTGCACTCTATATTAGGATAGCGGTCAGCTATAAGCCTAAATATAATAAAATATGCAAAAAGTGCTAAGATTTACTCCGGTAGTTCAAGTACAACTTATATGCTAAAGTCTAGAATTTAGACAGCAGGGATAAGTTTTATGAACAAAAGTGTTATAAAAAAAAATTTAAAAAAAGGATTTTGGTGTAGCACATTGGTTTTTAAGAAAACATATATATGTATAACAATGGACAAGGCAAGTTATTTCAACATGATTGCACACAAAAATAATAGTAAAAAAAAATACACAAATAAATAATTGAAGTAAAATTAAAATTTTCTCACCAAAGGCTTTCTGTATAGGGTGCAATTTTGGCCTACGGCTGGGTATGCACCAACACCAACAATATATTGGTAGAAAATTTACCAATTCACAGATACATCAATATATGGTCCACCTAGGCATAAATTTCAGGATTCTTGGCTGAAAAAGGAATCGAAGAAAAAATTAAGTATGGTATAATTACTAGATGTTATGCTCAGAAACAATAAAATTAGTAATATTATATTGTAAAAAGCAGCATTTTGAGTTTTCTTTAGGAAAATTTTTGATTTTTAGGTTTTACACATTTATGGAGTGTCTAGCTCAGTGTATAGTTCCTAGATTTAATAAAAAAATAATAAATAAAAATATAAGTTCGTGTTGTTTTCAAAATAAATAACAAAAGGTATAGCAATTAGCATTTACAGTTAAAATTTATGGAATTTTCAGCAAAATTAACATTAGACAAACATAGTTTATATTATATTTAACTTGATAAGCTAATTTACTTTTATTAACGGTATTCAATTAGAATTAAAGTAGGCTTAAATTCAAGTTAAATTAATTAATAACATTGTTGTAGTGTAAAATTTTATGTAAGACTATTATATTTTTTTATTGTATATATAAAAATATGCAAATTTAACAATTAATAAAATGTATTAGCAAAATTATTTAATATAAATATTAAATGACATCTTGCTGAAATCAGCTAGAAATTAGATTTTTTTTTTTTAAATAAAATATTTTATAAATTTATGTTAGTTTAGAATTTAAGCATTTTTTTTTCTCTTTACTTTCCCTTAGAATTAAATGCAATTCTAAATTAAACACATATAAATATACATAGTATTGATAAATTTGAGTGTGTGAGTTCATAAAAATTTTTTTTTATATATAATTTGGGCCAGTTTAACATAAGAAAACAAAATAAATAAATAAATATATATATATATATTGGCCTTATTTTTATTAAAATAGGTAGTATGGCTTAATAAATTTATTTACTTAATTTTTTTATAGTACATACAGTAATTATTTTTTAAAAAACTTAATCTGTAACAATTGGGTGTAGATATTTATGAGTATACAAAGATTCTTTTCTGCTGGCAGAAATTCTTTGGTTCGGCCGAGTACTCATGGGTTACTACATACGATTTTACGTAGTAATTATCATTTGCTTTTGTTTTTTTAAAACTATACAAGTGTATTAATAACATTTTTTTTATAATTAAATAATAATTATTAATGTTTGATTAATAATAATAATTTATTATCTTTTATTTTTTAAACATATCATTAAATTTTAGACAGTAGAATTCACATACGGAATGTTAATGATAAATAAAATTTTGAATAAATAAATTTTTATTTCATTCAGTAAAAAAAATAAATAAATATGAAAATTTAACAATCTTTTAAGATAGAATTGTTGGCTAAATAAATAATAATTTAAGACACAAAAATTGTTCTCTTCTTCGTCAATGGCATTTTCTGACAACACTATTTAATAGTATTAAATGAAGGTGAATTTTTAAGGTCAGCGTAATGCATATTTTGCATTTTGGAGAGGCCGTAGAAGTCATTTTTCCGTGTTGTTTACATTTTAATAGTAAACAATATCATGAATCAAAATTTGTGTTTGTTAAAAAGGTCTAAAAATATACAATGTAATCAGTTAAAGAAAATTATATGCATTTTTTTTTTTTTAATCCTGAAAGGCAATTTGGTTTAGATTTAAACCTGAATGAATAAAAAGCCACTCTCGCTTCAGTTCCAGTATGAGGCAGGAGAATTCCGATGATAGAATCGCCATTTTTCCCCTGCAAAATAATAAAAAAAAGGCAGAAGGTTTACATTAGATACGATACAAATACATACACTGTTTATGCATAGATTATGTTTAAAATTACATACAGGCATGCACAGTGAGTTAAGAAGAAAGTATATCAAGAAATTATACTAATTAATAAGGTAATTACAAGCATGAAATAGTTTTAAATACATACCTTTGGGAAGTCGTAAAATTTTGTCACAACACAATTCACCTCACAGAAAGCGATTAGTAGCTTGACCAACCCCTCGTTTCGAAAGAATCGGGGACGTTCAAAACTGGTTTTATTCAATCCTCCTTCTTCTTTTTTTTTTTCCTCTCTTTCTCGTATCGGGTAAAGTTGGAAAGCATTGCGTAATGATATATTAAAGGAGATGAATTAGCTTGTACATTTTGACAGATCATACATGTTTGAAGTAACAAATAAATAAAATAATGTAACAAGTTTGTATACAATATTTTTTCTGATTATAATTTGAATACATCAGATTAATTATGTGAAAATATAACATGTCATATTACAAGCATTGTATTTACTTTTATTCAGTATAAAATGTGTTTTAGATAAAACACTGTGTCATAAGGTTGTATGTGATGAAATAATATGTCAAATGCGTATGCCATTATTTTTCTTATAATGAGGTTTATTTCGGCATATTAATTTCAGACAAAATTATAGCTTTGAATGTATTTTGGGCACTTAAACTGTAAAGTTACAAAATTAGTAAACATGTGTGTGGTAAAGAAAAAAGGCTTCGAGAAAGACGTCTGATTGTCAGTACAGAGGTCTTCTATAAATGTGAATGTCAACAGACAACTATGCTATCATGTGTTGAACTTTCTGTTATGAAACAATAGAAGAACTTCTTATAAAATATACCAGAACCATTGATAATTGAACTTTACAGTCTTCGCTCAAAAACTGTGTAGATACACAGTCATATGGACACGTACATTCCTTCAAGCTTTACAAAAAAAATAAAACCAGCAATCAGTTTTTATTTTTTTTTCCGATACCGGGAGAGATGCTGGGCAACATACAACTATGTTCCCGCACCATGTTGGTTAAATCAAAGTAAAATTGCGTAATTTGTTATTTCTGTTTGTATAAATATTTTTTATAAAATATAATTATGAGTGTAAAATTATAATGTTTATATATTTAAGTAAAATAAGAGTGTAAGTTCATACAAAAATTATTAAGTTGATTTTAAATAGTAAATATATATTTTAAAAAAATTGTTGTATTGTAAAATGAATGTATAACGTTGAATGGAGTTCGGATCTCAGACAACAACTAGCCAGACGCCATGGTGTCGTTTTATGACAAGCCAATGGAACGTGGTGTATAATTAGAAGTCGTAAAATCATAAAAACGTTGGAATCAATTTATGGCCTCAATAAAAGTGTTGGGATAAATTTATGACTTTTCAGACCACCCAAACTTTAAGGCAGATAATAATATTAAAGTATATGTTAGGGGCCATTTGCAGACTGCTAGCTAATAGGCCTATCGAAGTATAATAAAAAATCTTCTCACATCCAATAACAGTGGACTAGACAAAAATAGTTCCTCCCACTGCAGGAGCTGGTGTGCAAGAAGAATAAGTTTTGAAAAAGGATAGTCTGAAAAAAGATGTAGAGGATGCAAGAGCTCTCCTGAAAGCCCGTGCAATGAGTCCCGTAAGCCCTAGTAAAGCCCAGGCGAGATGGACCTATCGGAGCGAGCCTAATCGAGCCTAATCAAGCCTAATTGAGGATGTCTTCCTGAGGTACCTATCGGAGTGAGCCTAATCAAGCCAAATTGAGGATGTCTTCCTGATGTACATATCGGAGTGATCCTAATCAAGCCAAATTGAGGATGCGTTCCTGATGACACTTTGCCATGATCCTAAGCAACGCATCAACTCGGAATTTGATGAATAAAGGCCACCATCCCGTATATTAAAAGAAGGTACTATTTTAAACATTTTCTCTTACCACTTAAGATCATATGAAAAATCTTAAAAAATACTTTTCTGATATTTATGGTAGAGAGTTATCTGAGATCCGACCAAACCAATAATTAAATAAGATTAAGGTAATTTTAAAAAGGAAAGAGAGTATTTCTTTTAGCAAAAAGAAACAATTATAATAATTAGAGTACGTGAAAATATTGTCTTTTTTTTTTAAAAAGATTAAACATACTTAAAATAATGAGAAGCAAACAAAAGTGTTGCTTTCTATTTTTTGAATTAATATTATGTTTTTCTGTATATAGTAATGTTCAATGTAAATAAAATATTTAATCAAGTTTTAAAAAGTTTCTGTAATTATTTAATTAATAATATTTAAAGTGTGTCAATTCCTTTTTTTACAGCTTTAATTTTAGTTTAATTCATAAGTGGAAGAGTTCGTCTAAATAATTCACAACGCAAACTCTTAATTTTATTCGTAATTATTCAAATTTAATAATTACTTTTTGACGCGAATTATAATTTAATTTTATTAATGCTTCGCGTTGCTCTTCTACTAGAATGTAGGTAAATACGATCACTTATATTATTTAAATTTATCTAAGGTATATAAAACTATATACCAATTTGCTATGAGGTTGCTTGGATGATTTGGACCTATTAACAATTTTGAATATATTTAATAAAAAATAAACAGGTGTAATTATCTGTCCAGCACGTATGTAAAATTTCATGTCTCCAACTTAATTAGGGGTTCTCTTAGAAAGAATTGCTTCAAATACATGTGTGGTATCTCAAAGGGTTAAACGTAAGACTTTTTCAAGATTTTATGATTTGTCGCTTGGCCTCAGGTGTTCTGCTATAAGTGTGCAAAATTTAAAATCTCCAATTTAATTGGGGGCTCAGTTAGAAAGAATTGCTTAAAATACACGAGCTGGAGTTGAAAGGGTTAAACATAAAATTTTTTCAAAATTTATTATTTAACGTGTAATCTGGGATGTTGAGCTATAAGTATGCAAAATTTCACGCCTCCAATCTAAATAGGGGCTCACTTGAAAGAATTGTTTGAAATACACATGTGGGAGCCCAAAAGGTTAAATGTACGACTTTTTCAAAATTTTATGATTTGTCGTTTGATCTGAGGTATTCAGCTATAAGTATGCAAAATTTCACGCCTCCAATCTAATTAGAGGCTTACATAGAAAAAACTGTTTAAAATATACAAGTGGGAGCCCAGAGGGTTAAATCTACGACTTTTTCAAAATTTTACGATTTGTCGTATGATGTGTGGTGTTCATCTATAAGTATGCAAAATTTCAAGTCTCCAACATGTATAGTTTCTGAGAACGGGCTCTGTGACAGACAGACAGACGGACGGACGGACAGACAGACAGACAGACCGACAGAGGAGCGAGACGAATAGGGTTTCGTCAGATGAACGAAACCCTAAAAATGCCCCGGTAGCAAAGTGGGGAAAGATCCCAGGTAGGTGCATAATATGAATAAGTGGATTTTCAAATGATGTATCACATGAAGAGTGTCGACAAAAGTTAGGAAAAATGCCCACCCTAAGGGGCCAACTACCGCACTCCCCGGAATACAACCCAACTTTTTGAAATTTCATATATTATAAATAATATCGGGTGGCTCCGTAAAAAAATCCGATCTAAAATTATGAGAATGCAAAAAAGTTTGAAAACGACCCCCCCACACACACAGTGAGAGCAAAATTGGGGAGGGGGAGACGAAAGTCTCATAATACGAAAGAGTTATCCAAGAGCTTTCCGATGATATGTCACATGACGGGTTCAAAAAATGTCTGAAAATTGCTTCCCCGACCTCCCCTCCCCAATGGGTCCACTCTTTCGCTCCGGAATTGACGCAGTCCTCACTTTCAAAATTTTTACGTTTAATAAATAATAAATACCGGAAGACCCCCATAAAAAAATTCACATCTAAAATGCTATTTATCATAGAAATAGCTACGGTTTTAAAAATTTGTTCGCCCCTCCCCACCCCCAAAATTCAATTTTGGGGGAAGAAAGGTTCATAATATGAAAGAGTAATCAGAAAGATTTCCGAAGATATATCATATGAGAGGTTTCATAAAAGTTTGAAAATTGCACCCCTGTGGGTCCACTCTCACGCCCCTTGAGTACTCCCGGAATTCCCCAACTCTTAATATTTTTATATTTAATAAGTATTATTTTTCTGAAGGCTTCGACAAAAAACCCATTTAAATTATAATTATTCTAGATATCGCTACAGTTTTAAAGATTTGTCCGCGCACACCCTCACCCCCCGCATCCTGAAATACAACTGTGTATGGGAGAAAGGTTCATAATATGAAAGGGTTGTCAAATTCCGATGATGTATCACATGACGTGTTCGGTAAAAATTTGAACCCCCCCCGTGTGTCCACTCTTGCGCCCCCCGAAGCTCACCAATCTCTGTCTTTGAATTTTTTTTATTTAATACATAATATTTATCAGAAGGCTCCATTTCACTGCTCATTGTCATACCTATCTCTCTTTCCAGCTCTCCCCTCGATATCTCTTCTCGGCCCTTCTTGACCGAGAACGAGAAATCAGTTTTCTTGACAGTCATCGAGAGTAACATGTCGAGAATGGAAGAAAAGTGATTTCTCATTCTCGGCCTTAGTTAGAACCGAGAAGACATATCTCGAGGTAAGCGAGAGGTTTTCATCGAGGAGAGGTATCTCTCGAGGTAAGCGAGAGGTTTTTCATCAAGGAGAGGTATCTCTCGAGATAAACGAAAGGTTTGCATCGAGCAGACTTTTGTTGAGGTGCGAGAAAGAGAGAGAGAGAGAGATAGAGCGAGAGAGAAATGAATGAGCATATTCCATCTACGTCATGATTACGTAGGCTGGGTTGGCTAGCGTAAAGGAGGGAAGTCACCGAAATGAATGTGATGTAAATCCCAGCTTAGAAAAACAGTAATGGAGCCCTTTCTTATGAGTTAGAAGTTCTTTGGGTATTTATTTAGCTTTCACAGTCAGATCGACACTTGGTGCGTTTTTGGTTTAAGTCATAGTTTCTCAAAGAAGGATACAGATTAGGAGGCGTGTGATTTTGTTACATATACTTAAGTTGAAAAGGATTTAATTCAGTTTGTGTAAGGCATTTTTCCATTTTTACGTTCATCTATCTTTACAAGAAGGAAGTATTGGATTCATGATAAATTGGTCAGTTTTTAGAAAATATCTGTCTTTTATGTGACAAAAATTTTGATAACGCTCTATCTCAAGAAGTAATACGCAAAATTTAATAATACTTCATATTCAGTTAGACCTAGATGTAAAATGGTGTTGATTTGTTTGTTGTGCAAATAGCCCAACAGGTAACGCTGCTATATTTCAAAAACTAATGCACGGAATTTAATCAAACTTCATTAGCTATTGCTAGAGATTGGAACCAATTCCTTGTTAGACAGGTTCACTCTTAGCAAATATATTTGTCTGGCTCCCTTTCCGATAAAGCTCTTTTGTTTTCGATCAACTTTGAAATTCTACAGCATTAGACATTTAGGGTAACTTTGATCTGTATTAAATCGTTTGCCTTTACAGAAAAAAGGAAAATGCTGTTCGATTCTAATGAGTTCGTGAATGTCTCACAAAGTAGCTACTTTGGATTTAGGTACAGATGGGCAACAGTCATGTTAGGGGCCCATTTAGAACCTGGAAATCAATTCCGTTTAGACAGATTCCGTCTTAGCTGGTTTGTCTAGTTATCCTCCCATTTTTTGATAAAGCTCTTTTTCTTTTGACCAACCAGAAAATTCCACAGAATTAGACACGCATTCAACATTTAAGAACTCTTCCTCAATCAAACCTTTTACTTTTATGGAAAATGTGAAAATGCAAATCCATTCTAGCTAATGCACCTAAGAATAAAAATGAGGTAGAAAGGCGCTACTTTAGATTTGGGTACAGACAACGAAGAGTTATGTTTCAATCGCTAGGAACCAAAGAACAATTCCGTTTTAGACAGTTTCCCTCTTAGCTGGTGTCTTTATGCGGTTATCCTTCCATTTTTGGATACAATGCACCTGAGAATAAAATTGAGTTTTTAAATGAATCAAAAAGTAACTACTTTGGATTTAAGTACAAGTACAAACAGAAAAAAATATTTTGGAATCATTAGGGAGTGGAAACCGGTTTCCGTCTTAGGTAGGTTCCCACTTAGCTGGTATATGAGTCCGGTTATCCTTCTGTGTTTCGGTAAAGTTCTTTTGTTTTCGATTAATGGTGAAATTCCCCAATATTAGGCTCGCATTTACGAAAATTTGAAACATTTGCCTTTAGCGAAAAAGGAAAAAACTCTATTCTAGCTAATACGCTTGAGAATAAAAATAAGTTCGTTAATGTGTCAGAAAGTAACTATTTTTAATTGGAATGCAAATTTAAAGAATCATTTTGGCATCGATAGGGAGTGGTAAGCAGTTTCCAGTTTAGAGAGGTTCCCTTTTTAGCAAGTATATTTGTCTGGCTTTCCTTCCCCTTTTTCGATAAAGCTCTTTTTTTTTCGATCAACGGGAAATCTTACAGCATTAGATATTTAGGGATCTTTAATTTGTATCAAATTTTTGCCTTTATCGAAAATGTGAAAAAGCTATTCAATTCTATCGAATGCGCCATAATTACGCGATTTAGACATCGCACTTTCATTAAAAATAAAAGGGAACTTATAACAAAAAATATTAGCAAAAAGATATTACAATCCTTGAAAAATTTAAATAATGTTTTTAAAAGTAGGTAAATGAACTCAAAGTATTTTCTTAAGTTATTTAGCGTTCCAAAACAGCGTTGTTCTTACCATTACTTTGAACATATTTCTTGATAACATATTGATTTTATATTTAACCCCTTCGGGACGGGAGCCTTTTACGAAATTTTTAATATTTTGTCACCGTTTTTTAAAAACAGAAATTTGCGTCTTCTTGAATCGAGAAAATGGCTGATTAAATAAGGCAAATTTTACAGTAAAATTTTACTGGTGAGAAAAATCAAGGATTCTGAGCGCTTCATGCGGCACGTATACGTGTCGCTCGTCCCCAAGGGGTTAAAAAACTTGTTTGGAAAGAGTGTTTTGAAAAATTCTGAGGGGTTGGGATTACCGTGTTCAACTCATTTTGCTGGCATCTGGTTCATCTGTAAAACTCTCAATTTACTAGACTTGCATACATAATACACATTGCCATACATAAAATAAAATTTGATATGAAAATCTATGATACTTATTATTAATATGCTCAAACATTACAAACTTAAAATGTTTTACAGTGTTTTATCGAAACATTAGTATGCACACTTTATTAAAGAAATTTATGCGGAACATATCTTAAAGATATTAATCATTTAGAGTTTATTGGCCTGTATTAAAATATAGAATGGCACATAATATTCGAAAGATAAATACTATAGAGGAGATGTTGTAACATTAAAGTTAATTTCTTAAACGCATTTCTAACAATTTGTTAATTGTCATAAACCATTAGTACAAAAAGGGGGTAGGTTTAGGGATTAACATTTCTTTCAGAAGGCTTAAAAACTGATAAGATGTATTACATAACAAGTTGTATTAAGATTATTAACAAATGTTAGAATGCAGCTTTCTAAAGGTTTCATATCAGGTGCCCCTCCATCAATTGAAGTTGAATGAAAGAGTTAATGAAAACGACAGCAACAAACTACATTACTGCTTCTGTTTTTTCACAACCTTTCATTTAGCTTCAAAGGAAGATCTTTTTTCAGAGCATCTCAGTGTTAAATTTACATCGATTTTGGTATGTTTTTTTACTCCATCTATCTTTAGTTGCCACGTATTTACTAAAAACTTAAAAATTACTCTATCAGCCTGTAAAATAATAATCAATAATCGATTGTAAAAACATCTCGATTGTCTCGATTGTAGATTCCGGGAAGTAATCAATGACTGTATCGATTGTATTTTTTTACGATGACGATTTTTCTCGATTGGTAAAATCTCGAGAATCGCCCATCACTACTTCCCACAATCGCGTGATGGTGGGAAGAGACTCAAGGGTGAAAGGTTCCATTCTCCCATTGGTTGAGAAGAAACAAGAATCCCGCGATTTACTTCTCAAGGTTACAAGACCTGATTATTGAGCAGTGGTAGACATTTCTTCCTAACAAATCAGAGGGCACATCTCATTTCACCACCAAATCAAATCGCCAAGTGTCACTTGAGATTATTTCAAGTATTACGTTGCAATCATATTAAATTTTGTTTGCGACATGTAAGGAATTTAAATTTATTTTTCATATAAAGTGATTCACGGAAAACAATGATATGGTATTTTTAAAAATATCTTTTTTTTTTCCTGCAAAAAATTGATAGAACTGACTTTCTTTTAAGAAAGTAATCAATTTAAATATTTTAGACTTATTATTTTTAAATTACACATTACACATTATTCCTTTTGTATATACAGATGTATGTAAATTTAGACTTAAAAAACATATCCCATATTTTAAAAGTATAAAATTGATATTTATACGAAAAGTAAAATTAATAGTTTTTAATTTATAGCTTTGCATCAGGAGGAGAGAAGCTTAGGGGATTAGACGCCCCCCCCCCCCCCCCCCGGAATAATATCCTGGCTACGCAACTGCATTTAATTACCTATGTGTTTTGACTGTAGTTATCTGTGCAAAGAACAGTAAACTCAAGCACTCCCCCTCCCCTTTCTTGAAAGCTGATGTGTTTAAAAAAAATATATATATATATATATAAAACAATTAATAAAAATACTCAGTCAAATTTTATGCATTTTTTTTTTTCATGGCACTTTTTATGCGTAAATATAAATAATTAAATGGCCAAACTAGTACTCAAATAATCAAAATTGTTAGAAAGGGATTTAGATCATCTAAATTCTACCTTGTCCTTATAGTAATTTGCAATATTAATATCTATTTATTATTGCTGCAAAAAAAAAAAAAAAAAAAAAAAAAAAAAAAAAAAAATCTAAAAATAAAGTGTTTCATAGATAGTGAATGAAAAAGGTCAAGCTAAAATAAATCATAGCTCACACTTGTAGTGAAATATAATGAAAAAATAAATGAAATAATAATGACAGATTTTTTTTTTTTTTTCACACACCCAAAAGAAGAAAAAAAAGTTGGAACCCAAAACAATAATATCTGAGCAATAACTACCAAAACCTATAAGAAGTTTTTATAATGTATTTTGTCGCATTAAATATTTCTAGTTAATGATTACTTGGACTTATGTCTTTAATTTAGTTTTCAAATATTTAGGGTGGTAATAGTGAAGGGGAAATTTATAATAATTTTTTAATAAAAATAATTTATGTTTTTGACTGAGTTTTCAAATAATATATATATATATAATATATATATTGTTTTGAAAAGTAGTTTATTAGAATTTTTAATAATAACAATTAAATTTTTTTTAGGAAATTTTAATAAAAGTATTTAACAATTAACTATTACAAATTGGTTTAAATAATTAATTACTTGCTAAGTTAATAATATTATTAATATGAATTCATAAATTAATAAAATTTTACTTTCAAATAAAATAAACTGAATATAGTTATGTATTCAGATATATTGTTAAACAATATAAGATAAAAATAAAAATATTTATATAAGTGTAAGAAATAACATTATATTTTCAAAAATATTCATTTTAAGAAATTGAAATAAATAGCTTATAAGTAATATGAGTTTTAAAAATTAATTTCATTAACATTATTTTATACGTAATAAAAAATTACAAAGCATTTGATAATAAATGAATAAAGTTTTTCTGTATGAAAAATACTAATTAATTTTAAAAGAAAACTTTGAAAAATTAATTTTGCTAATTTAATATTTATCTGATACTAAAGTTATAAGGGAAAAAAATAATGTATGTAAGTTTAGGAGATATTATTATTTAATTACAATAAATGTTCACTTTAATTCATAAAAAAATAGCTTATATGAATTTTATTTTATTTTATAAAAATTAAATTTCAATTTTATTTAAAACTAAATTTTATTTTATTTAATAACAATTAAAACTTAATTTAATCAATATTTTATTTAATTATCTAATTGACAATTAAAAAAATTGGAAATGAACGGATAATAAAAGTCGATAAATCTTTATTAACCAACTTAATAAAAATCGAAACAAAACACAAATAAAAATTATAAAAGTAACAGGGAGGATAGAACCTGCGTACTTGAGCTTGCTAGACAAGAGCGTTAAACACTGACTAGTTCGTCCACAGAAATCTCTCACCAAAATAGCATGAATTAACTAGGTACGGTATTTCTCAAAGTGCTTGCATTTCATCCCCAAATCATACACGAGAAGCAAGCCAAGACCGGTTTCTGATCAACCAATGAGAGAATGGAACCTTTTACTCTTGAGTCGCTTCCGTGATGTTGGAAGGGTAACGCCATCGAACCGTTTTTTTCCTCCAAAACTGTTATTGGAATTCCCGTTCCCACCGAGACTGATATTTCGTCTGTGTTTATCTTGAGCTTGATAACAGAAAAAGAAAGTTGCCATGAAAGGGAATACCGCAAAAACAGACATCCTTTTTGCGATGAAATCGGAAACATGTTGGAACCAACTTCCTCCGGAAAGAACAATGGAATTCGTTCTCCTATTCCTCCTCTGAGGTAGCTATCAATTCTTGGATTAAGTCGTTGGTCGGTTTGGTTTAGCTACCATATTAAATAATAGGCATCGTGCATCTGTTAATATGCAAGCCCCGTGACTTCACATTTGTGTATGTTTCCCATTGTAGAGAAAAAAGGAAAATTATTTATTATTTCCGGCTAAACAGATTTTAGGGATTATCATAACATAGCTGCCAACTTGTACGGATTTTTCTTACCACTAAAATTTAATAGAAAATTTTGACTTATTTAAACGTTAAATTTGCTTGAATTCCGGTGATTCAATTAGCTAAAGTTCACTATAGAATTTTAGTGGTATGAAAAATCCGTACAAGTTGGCAGCTATGTCATAATCAGGGTTCATACGGGTACCGTTATTTTCAAAGCCAAGTATTTTTTTTTTTTTTTTTTTTTTTTTTTTTTTATAGAAAATTAAATCTAGTTTAAACGCGCGAAATTTTCCCTTATTTAAGGAGAGATTTTCTATAGGAAAATATTGTTACCGAAGAATTTGTTAGTCTGGAAATTCAAGGACCCGTGCGAACCCTGATAATGTGCGAATATTATGTGTACCGCATGTACGCACTATAGTTGATTATTTTTAAAAATGTAACACATTTTGAATTCTTTTGCGAAATATCTATGGTGTTGTTAATATTGTTTTTCTGTTGAAGCTCATGTATGTCGTGAAAACTATATCGTCATATATTCTGAAAAGAAAATCGCTTGTTTATCCTATGTAACTTGTTTAATTTTTGATATATAAATGATTTTGAATAACGCACAGGAAGTTCACATATCACAAGTTATTCTTAAGATTTTATTATTTCTTTATGTTACCAAAATTTAATAAATAAGTTAAAAATTTACAAAATGTTAAACTTTGCAAGTATATGCTGAACACGAGGACGCAAGGGGCGTTAATTTTTCTTGAAATTTTTATCTTTAGCAAAAAAACCTATACATGCATACATATACTGGTAAAAGTATTGCATATTTTGAATAAAGGCTTAAAAATCGAAAAGTACTAAACAAATGAAAATAGGTCGTTTAGGACAGACAAAGAATGGACTAAAAATTATTTTCTTTTAGCTTATTGCCAATAATAGATAATGAATAGCATAAGACATTGACTCTTCTTGAAATTTTATTATAGGAAAACCTCCCTAAAGCGACCACGTTCCGTTCCAATAAAAATTAGTCGTTTCGAGAGGTGGTCTCTTAGTGGAGGTCATGTTTAAATCTAGATTTTAATTGTTGAAAAAAAGTAACAATTAATGTTACTAAAATTTATATTTCACATTAGGAAAAAATATGAGAATTTAAGTATCAAAACAAAAGTTAATTACATAAGTTAATTAGTGCAGAGCTTAAAAAATGAATACATTGACGTTTGCTTTGATTTTACAGTTTTATCTTTTATAACTTTTATTTACAAGTCTTTTTAAAATTCAGAAAATAAATGCCCTTTTTTTTTTCTTTTTTTTCTTGACGGTATCAAATTTTGACGATTTCATTAATTTATCTATTTTTGAGAGTTTCTTGGCAGAATAGGTCAGGGGAGTTTATTAACTGTCATCCTTACTTTGTCATCAGAGTTAAATTCATTGTATTAAAAGGCACAAAGGGGTTTAAACACTTAAAAGTTACCGCAATAGATAAAAATTCTAAGCTTAGTTTAAAAGTATGATGAATAATGCGCTCTCCGGAATTATTATTTTAATAAAACCTAATTCAAGCGACCAGGAAAAAAACGGATTTTATTTCCTTTTCTGCAAAGAATTTGGTCGCTCACGGAGGGAGTTCAACTGGGATGGTCTCTGAATGGAGGTAAAATTAGTATTGAGCCTATGGGAATAAATTTCGGTCCATGAAAAAATGGTCGTTCGGGGAGATGGTCGCTTAATGGAGGTGGTCTCACAGGGAGGTTTCACTGTATTTATAAAAAAAACATATATATATACATGTATCTGTAAGTTACAATGGCGAATGGTATATCCAAGCTCAATAATGTATGTGGAATTCATTTTTCCATTTTACTAGCAGAACCATGTATTTTTTTTATGGATGCTTAAATGGCTTATGTTGAAAATGTCAATGCAAAGTGCATGCCGTCCCTTTTTTAGCTATTGCCTTTTCATTATATTATCAGCTGCTCTTTCGAAAAGTGGCTCACTACGTAGCGACTTAGTCCATTAATATAGTAGGCGGGAACTGAGGAATAGAAAAGATCGGGAAATTCACGTCCAGCCCTTGGTCTCGGTTAGGCTCTGATTTCCCCCTCCAGTCTACGGCTGCGTTTAAATAGTTGTTTTGTCTTCCTTCAACACTCTTCCAGAAAACCACCCATTCTTCTCCACCCTTCCGTGGTTTATTCACAAATGGATGGGGACATTCGACAATGCAAAGGAGATAAGAAATGATTCTATTTGATTGAAAGTTTTCCCTCTTGCAGAATATTTTCCATTCACCAGTTACCCTTTCCTTATTCGGAAATTTCTGCATTCAAAATCTGCAATCCTTGGAACCTCTGCCAAATATGTGTGTTTTAATACCCATAGAAAATAACAATAATTTAAGTCTATATCATTTCAGAAAAGTTTTACAGTATACTTTTATTAAATTAATTAATCGAATATTAGATTAATCACTTCACAGAAAAGTTTCCCAAATCTTGACACATCGTACCTATACCATGCTGCGATGTATACTATCTGAAGAACTAAAACAAGAAACTTGCGTATGAACAGCTTTTAGAAAAGCTAACAGAATTAGTAAAGAAATTTGTGTAATGGAAGAAAAAAAAATTCAAAAGTCTTAAAAACAGTTTTTGTTTCCAATTAAATTGATGAAATTTTAATATTTCTAATGAAATGTACGAAACTCTCCCGAAAATGAAAAAGGCACTTTGTAATGCATAAAAAATATCCAATACAAATAAAATAAAAAATCTTATTTTTTTTAATCATTAAATTTATTATTTTAGTATCAGTATGCAAATGACAAATCACCAAATTAACAAAGTTTATAAGTGTGCTGGAGTAAAACTATTAAAAATTAGACTGCACAATGCTTCCTATGCAAATTTATCAGCAAACTGACAGTAATATAAGGATGTGCAAAACATATAATTTAGAAAAATATTTTTGCTAAATTATAATTGGCGAAACGTCAGTGAAGGCTTACTGTGGAGATACGAAAAGTTTTGGTTTTAGTCTGTTAGTCTGTCTATCTGTTCCGCGATAAAGCATCCGATCAGCTTGAAAGTAAGTGTGCATATTCGTGAGATAACCGGACGTAGCTGTATAGTTTTTGGTTAATTTTGGTTCATTCGTTCGGAAAATATAGAAGATTTTATTTTATTCCATACTGCTTTTCTACGACAAGTCAGACGATTTTCAAATTTCCATTTGTTGAAAGAAAATGGCACGTTTGATTAATGTACTATTTAAATGTTAAATTATTGATACTAAAATTTCCAAATAAGGGTTTTAAATTATTCCTATTATTTTGAATTTTTATCAATATATTTGTCAGATTTTTTAATTTACGTGTATAATTTTTTGTGGAACTTTATACATGTATTCCAGTAATATAAAGCATTTTTTAAATTAATTTCCTTATTTTACATGATACATATTTCATTTTTTTTCTTTTCCTTTTCTCCGTTGCCTAGCGACTGTTATTCGTAGCCTATCATTGCGTCAAATATGAATGAAGTTCGTAAATTACGTTAAGTTGAATGCAGGTACTATTAAAAGGCTATCACAAAAAATATTTTATAGCGTCAAATCGATGCAATTTATGCAATTAACAGTGGGCACGATAATGAATGATAAGGATGTTTAAACTAATGTTTTACCATGCTATAAGTGAAAAAAGTACAGTTAAGGGCATATAAATCCTTTTTAACACTTTCCAACACAGATGAAAGTGTTTATGACTTCAGTTTGTCTATCTGTCGCCTGCCGTGTGTCTCTACGTGCTGTAATTCGCGTAAATATAGTCGGGATTACATGTAATTGACATACGTTATTGAGGTTTACCAAAGTATGTTTGGTATTGAAAATAAAGTGTGTAGCATTCATAGCTCAATTACAGGGGCACTCAAAACTATTCCTTTACATTATAGTCTTTGGGAAATATCATCTGCAGTGTATTTTAATAATGTTACACAATTTAAACGTAATGAAATTTATATACATTATTAAGGTGCACTAGAACCTGGTTACTATAAAATATGTTATGTGTAGCACTTACAACATGCGTACAGGGAACTCAGAAGCATTCATAATATTACAATCTTTGAAGAAAATTCTTTTGTGGTGTTTTTTAATGATGTTACTCTGTTACAAAATAATAAAATTGATATGTATATTTGAATAATTTTTGTGGTATACGGGGTGCAAAGCATATGTTTTTTTTTTCAGGGTCACACAAAACTGATCGATTAAAATATGGTCTACGAGAAAAAAAAAACTCTTCACAGCTTATTTTAACACATTAGCGAAGGGAAACGAGAATTCTCGTTTTTATTCAGAATACATCATTGGCTAAGGCAGGGACTTCTACCTTCCAAAAAAGCATTTATACCGTGTTGTCCATATTTTTTATGGATTGTAAGACATTATATATTACATACGTACATTGAAAGATATTTATTGCTGCATAAACATGAAAAAAAAATATCAGGAATCAATTTCCGAAGGACTTTCAGAAGAGGGAGGAGTTTTTTCTGTTTTCAAACCCAGATTTAATAAAAAATTGCCTGTCGTCAGTGTGTTAATTGTGTTGCAATAATTCAAACATTATGAAATTAAAATATATTACTGCGGTTTACTACAAGAAGCTTGAATATGATTGCCGTTGAATATAATTTGTATCGCATTGATCGTTCATTTATAGGGTCACATAAAAGATTTCGGATACAGTTCTGGTCTGTTAGGGATGATTGCTGAAAAGCGTTTTCGATCATGGTATGCGTTTTAACGTTAAGTAAATTTTTCTTAATATGTGGTGTTTAAAAATTATATAGATATAACCATATACAGGGCTACACAAATGAATTCGTAAATATTAATGAAAATGAGCGCGAATTGCTTCGGTGTGTTTTTTTAAATTTGAGTTATGCATTTATCAAGCTTAGCTACATTTAATGTACTAACAGATGTTTGCAGAATTTAAAAGAATCATATACAGGGCTCCGCAAAAACTGGATACATGGTGCACACTATGCATAGTAATTCCCGGAAATGTGATATCAGCAGTTTGAAGAGGGTTTTTCGTCTGCATTAAATTTAAATGTAATATGTGACGCGTAAAAATCTTCCCGTAAATCTTCATACAGGGCTGTTGAAAAGAATTCATGTACGTTTCCGCCTATTGGTAGAAATTACTAAAGGACATTAACGCAATCAATTGAAAATTACAAATGTAAATTAAATTACACTACGGAGGAGGGGCAGAGCCCCCAAGAAGAAATCTACTTTATTATCTAAAAATTACCAGAATAAGTAGCTCATGAGACTTTCAGACTACCATTACATAACAACGGGTTAAATTTAACGCTTCTAATGTCTGAAACCTTCGAAAAAAAAATTTCTTTTATAAATATTTATGTAATTTAAAAACTTTAAATTTCGTTTTTGTAGAAAGATTAATATTACTCAAAGTGTGCTAAAAACAATGAGTTGCAAAGCTGACGTCGAGGCTCCTGATCTGCAGATTTACTAGTAGGTACGGAGATGCATTAAATGCTTGACATTTACGATAAGCCATTATTGGCATTTAATTGCCGAAACGTCAGTGAAGGCTTACTGTGGAAACACGAAAAGTTTTGGTTTCCGTTAGTCTGTCTGTTAGTAAAAAAATCTCTTATATAATCGCAAAATTTCTGCCTTTAAATAAGAAAAAGTTTTTTTTTTTTTCAAAATAAGTGTTAGGAAACGTGCAAAAATTTTCGTCTGCATTGTTACCCCTGAACTGGTTATTCAGCAAGTTATATTAAAACAAGGACGAAATAAAAAAATAAAATTTAAAAAATCAAAAAACCCGACTGCGTAAGAAACGAACTAATTAATTATTTCTCATCAATGTGAAACTATTTTTTATATTACTTACCTATTTTTTTATTTACTTGTGTTGATGACTTTTAAGTTGTGTTTAATTGTTAGTTCCTATCTATAAACACTGTTTTGATGAGGCCTATAGATGTTTATGAAGGTTAGAGTTGCAGTAAAGCCTTAGATCCTACCTATACAACTTCAAGGTTGTGTAATATTTAAACGGAGCTTCTGACTGTAAAATAGTCAATGAAACATCGTATTCATTTTGAAAGACCTGTCCAATGATATGTCACACAATATGGTGCGTAAAAATTTTTTTCGTCTCTACCGCCGTTTTGTATTTTGCGGCCGCCATTTTCAATTTATAAAAACAAAACCTAGCCTATAACCATCGGACGGTTACTGCAGATCGATATTGACCTCATTCATTAAAATCCATTCAGCCGTTGGGAAGCTTTGAGGGTATAAGGAAATCAACATACCTAGCTACGTGTGAAACACATAACCCATCTTGACAGTCGCGTAAATACGCGTGTCTAGCATATATTATGAAACACTTTTTAACACATTCAGAGTACTGTAACGAAACTTTACGATTTATTAAGTTGAAAGATGTCTAAATAAACAATTTAGAAAATTCATAACTCATTTGAAAACCCAATATTTGCAATTATCATTAATAGTACGAAAAATATTCGATTTTTTTTCGTGCAGCCCTGTTTATATAATCTATAGATTCATGTGTATATTACATACAGTGGCGTGGCGTGAAAATTTTCGGTGGTCATCGCAATTATTTAAGTTTGTGGTGAAAAATTATTAACTCTAAAATTCAATGGTTGAATGTTCAAAAAAGAAACTTTAAATCTTACCTTCACTTATACATGAACTCCAAATGTTCTGCTAAAACAGGATCGTAGAGTTTTAAAAGCTTATTAAGAGTTTTAAAATATTGCTTGGTCATCGTCGCATCCAGCGATGACCGGACGCCACGCCACTGATTACATAGTATGCTAAAATTTTGTTTAATTAAACGCTTAGCACAGTTGAAATTTCCTATTCAGCAATTTCCGTCAATAAACGGAAATGCACTTGATATATTTTGTGTAGCCGTGTATATGATCTGTAGAATTTATACACACCAAGTAATATGCAAAAAACGTGGTTAAATTTTAAAACGCGTATTATAACTGAAAACGAATTTCCGACAATTATTCTTTACGAGGTGGAACCCGTCGAATTTCGACGAAAGAAAATGTTTACAAAGGAACTGTTGCATCAAATTTATAATACATCGAAAACAATAATTACAATAAAAAATCGATTTTACACTTGTTAGTTTAACTCTCCAAAGAGATATTTTAACCTAAGATTAACAAAATATTTTTTTCCTAAACTTCAACTGTTAAAATTATTGAAAAATTAAACTTTATTCATATACGTAGGGGTCGCATTATATAGGGAAAATTTTGTTGTTCCTACCAGAACCCTTAATGAATTACCTTCATGATCATTTTATTTAACATATTCTAAAGAAAGGTGTGATGAAGATATTATTTTCAAAATAGTGGTAGGAACAATAAAAGTTTTTCCTTATAGAATGCGACCTGTGTATACGTAATCAGTTACATATAATCAAGATAAGTAATTTTGATTAAGTTATCAATTGATGCTTGGTATTGCGGAATAAAAAATCAACAATAATGATTTCACCTTGACATAATCATAGAATCCCCCCCCCCTCCCCCTTTAGATCTAAACCTAATCAAAGAATTTTCCAAGTTTCACATTCATATTAACCATTTAAGAACATTTTAATGCGCAATAGGTTATTAATAAATATATTTTCAAGCTTGAAGTCACGTTTGTCAACTATTACAACTTTCCATGTTAAAATTCCCACTCGTGATTTGATGTATTAGTATAGTCTCTGTACCTGCGCGTAAAAATTCCTGATATTTAAAACTTTAGACATATTCAAGGTGAAATATCTCGTTTTGTCTAATAAAATTTCTTTTAAATATGACGTCATTTTCAGTCGCTGAAATATTTGCCTATTGTCTTAAACTTAATATCAGCAAAACGAAAAAAATAGTGAAATATAACAGCATCATCAGGGAAAATGTGTCTTTTTTAAAGCGTAACGTCATTTTCTGTTCAATTTTTTAAAAAAGAAATTTTTAATTGTAATGAGAAAATGGCATCAGTAAGAATATAATCAATAAAGATAACTAAACCACTTTTAATAGAAATGAAGAACTTCAGTCGCCACGATTAGAAAATTGATATTAAAAACTGTAAAAAATTAATATTTCAAAAATAAATTGAGATACAGCTTTCAAACAAATTGCATTTAAAAGTGCATTTTTTTCTGCATACGACGGTGTAAACATTTAAAATGTGGGATGTTTAGAAGTTTAAAAACTTGCAGTAGTGAAAATTTCAAGGCCAAAATTTCATTTCAAATTTCCAAGTGTTGCCATTCGCAGAATGACGTATGCGTTACGCACAGATACGTTTGTCCTTTATAATATAGATAGATAGATAGGTAGGCTCTTTCTTTATATAAAGGATTCTTTATATAATTATAGGAAGGTATAGGATTCTTTATATAAAGTATAGGCTAAACTCAGATCCGCCATTTCAGAAATTTCTTGGGGGGGGGGGGGGCAAAGACTTTTTGAGGGAAGTTATATAGCTAAGGGTATCCAAGCGTCTACCCCCCCCCGCCCCCTCGAACGAGAAACATAAACTGAGTCATGCTTACAAAAACAGTAAAAACTTTGAATACGGAAATTCTAGAATCAATGAAATATTTCGTTTTAAACAGGCTTCCGTCTTAGCAGGTAAAATTTCAATATATTGAATATGAAAATTTTTCTTTTTAGGCAGGATTCTATTATAGGTTCCATTTTTACAGGTATACTCAAAGACTTTTAAACCATCCACTCTATAGTATAGGTCTGAAAAGAGATGTATTACAGAAAAACTTGTGAAAACGAAGCCTGTCTATAACAGAATTCTTTCTCAAAGGGGGAAAAAAATCAAATTTCGATGAAAAAACGTTATACAATTATACTTGCTAAGACAGAGGCCTGTCTAAAATGGAACTTTTTCTAGTTCCTTTCGACTTCTTTTTTTGAGGTTTTACTACAGGAGCGCCATTTCAAGAGTTTTCTGGCGAAGGACAAGGAAAAATTTTCTTTCAGGAACAGCAAGCGTTCAGAATTGCACAACGGGCAAAACAGCACAAGCAGGGGCGTGCCTAGCGGGGGGGTGTTGGGGGTGTAACACCCCCCCCCCACTTATTTGGAAGAGTTGGTAAAATTTAGAATAGTCGGAAAGTTAAGAACACACCCTGCAAAAAGTCCCTTCTGCCGTCGTCAGTATCATTTCAATTCTCTGTTGCGATCGTCATTGAGTGAATAAATTAGTATTCTTCATCTGCGCTTTTATTTTTAACCGGATTAAGAATTGTTTAATTTTTAAAAATTACAATGAAAAGCCAGAACCGTTTTAAAATTAAATGTGAGTGTGGAAGCATTTTTAATTATGACTACAGACAACAACACAACAGGAAGTACCATTTGGATGACATTAATAGACAGAAACATGTAAAATATGAGGCTTTGGATGCTGTTGCTAATCCATTTGAAGTAGCGGCAAAGCGACTTAAAAGAACTGAAGAACAGACGACATCTAAGAGTAAGGTTAGTAAGTACCGATATTCAGTAGTCTAAATTTGTTTACTTTTAACCCTTTCCGGCACAGTGGTCCTACTCCGGGCACACCTAATTTTAATTCCAAACTTGCATTCGGCACCAAGAATATTTTAATAAAATTTTGCTTATACAATGAAAGCTTAAACTAAGGAGTTCTTATTTTCTAAAAAACTTACGAAAGCATTCAGAAACTCCGGAATGATGACGCGGCGGCTATAATGAACATCCTTAAGGAAGCTGACAACATCTGCGAGACACATGAAAGAAATCAAGATTATGAGTTCAATTTGCGATTTGCGGCACAGGCGACGGAGGCCTCCATCAAAGATCGACGAAAATCCTGAAACTGCAGTTCTATTTATACGAGAGAATTATTTTAAAGCAGAAATTTTGAAGGTGGTAGATCGGCTTACAACTGCATTTGGACACATTCATAAGTTGGTATTTGAGAAAGTTAAACCACTGGACCTGTCTCCTTCCATCTAGGATCAAGTATAGCTCTACCGAGGACATTTCTAAACTATGTCAATTATTCCCTGATGATCTCAAAGATGTAGATAGCTTGGAATGTGAAATTGATCTCATGTCCTCAGAAATAGCTAGTTCTGAATCGGATACAATTGGCGCAGCAGCGCAAAAACTTGTGGGGAAGGCTCATTTGTATCCTAACCTTTCTTTGGCCTACAAGTTGGCCTTAATTATTCCAGTAACTGTGGCAAGTAATGAAAGAGGTTTCAGCAGGTTAAAGTTAGTAAAAAATTACTTGCGTACCACCATGTCGGAAGAGCGACTGGACGAACTAATGCTACTAACCTGTGAAACAGACATAACTGACATGTTGGATTTCGACAGTGTAGCTGGAAAATGGGCTATTCTGAAGGATAGGCGGGTGATAATTTAAAAATGTAGAAGGATAATTTTTAGTCTCTAATACTAATATATATCTTATTTTTAGCAAGCAAGATTTGTCTTTTTTATGTATTTTAAAATTTATATACTTACATTACACAACAGCATGCAGTTTTATTTATAGAAACATAAATTCCGAAGTACTTCAACATTCTTAAATTCTTACTTTTGAGAACTGGTTAATGTACGGTACATCCGTACACATTTCCTTTTAAATCGTAAGCAGAATCCTAATTAATAACAGGATTCTCAACTCTACTTATATAGTAAAATAATTAAAAAAAATTTACACATACTGAATAACAGCATTTAATTTCGACTGTGGTTAAGGAGAATGCAGGTGAACACTTAAGACTTTTAGTGATTTTTATAAATTCACAGTATTGTAGAACAGTTAACTCGGTCATTGAGGGGGGGGGGGCTATCACAAAGCCTTTTTCACCCAGTGTTGCCCGATTGGGGACTTTTTTGTCCCCAGATTGTTGATTGTCACCGCTTTTTTGAAATAGAAATATTCGGACTATTTAAAAATAGATTAAAACTCTGAAAAATAAGGTGAATTATACTATTTTTAAAAAGTGGTGACAGTCAAATAATATGAATTAAAAAAGCTCCTAATCTGGCAACACCGTTTTCACCACCGATCTTGCAGTCGGCAAAATTCAGTTCACACCCCCCCACTAAAACAGCCTTCGGCACGCCCCTGAGCACAAGTCTAACAGAAAATGGGAAAATCCCACACAATAAAAAAGCTCTGTGTTATTTTTTCTCTTTAAATTCTTTCATGAACATGTAATTATTCTACGAATTTTTTTTATTTTCGAGAAAGTCCACAATTTTTTTTCTTTCGAATTCTGCAAAATCAATTCGTCAATGGGTCGCAGAAAAAAAATCGCGAATCTTGCAAATAAAAAAAAAAAAATCCAAATCATCGGGGAAAAAATCGCTAATTTCTCCAAATGACCGTGGAAATATTGCTACTTTCATCAGAGATCGCGAAAAGAAATGCAGATTTCGTTAAATGGTTGTACAAACTAAAATCTCGAATTTTGTAAAAAGATTGCAAAAAAAATCGCGAATTTCGTCAAAAGGTTGAACAAAAAAATAAAGAAAATTTAGTCAAACAATCGAGGGGAATTTCGTCAAACGATCGGGAAATAAGATACGAAATTCCGTATAGCTATCGCGCAAAAAATTACAAGTATTATTAGTTGGTGGTAGAAAAAAATAATCACGAATTTCAACAAATGATCGTGAAAAAGAATCGCCAATTTTGTCAAAAGATCGCAGAAGCAAATATGGAATTTCGTCAGTTGGTCGCGTAAAAATATTTCGACAAATGATCGCGAGAAAAAAAAAATCGATAACGGTTGCAGAAAAAAATTGTGAATTCCATGAAACGGTCACGGAAAAAATCGCAAATTTCGTCAGATGATTGCGAAAAAGAATCATGAAATTCAATCAGTCATGAGATAATCCGCCCTTGAACGTCGTGAATAGGTCGCGAAATTTGCAACTTTTGTGATCTATAGCAATAAGAAAATTTTCATTAGTGATTTTCTGCAAGTAAAGGTAAGACAAAGCGTTAATTGTTTCGGATTGCGTTTTCTCTATTATGAGGTGGGTTCGTGTTAATACTATTTTTCAAAGAAATCCTGAATATTTTTTAGATGAAAAAGCTACATATTTGAACATTAATTAATACTATATATATATGTCTTCATTTTTCTACATAAAAGGTAAAATTTATATTAAAGATATAATTGTAGACTTCTTTTGCAATAATTGCATTAAAATATGGATTCATTTTCTTTCATTTCGGGTCGGGTTGCCTTTCAATGCATAAATCCTTTTAGCAGATTGCGTATTTACTTGAAATTACAGTCCTGCGGCAGGATAGGTCAGCGTATTTTCTTCGTTGGAGTGAGGTACACTTTAAGTTTCTCGGATTGGGCTTTATCTCTTTCAGTCGGAGCCAGGATGACCTGGGTTTTAACAAGGAAGCCCTGAATATTTTCAAATGGAAAGCTATTGACTATAGATTTGACTATTAATCGTGGCCCATAGTAAAAACCCATGTGTTCATTTCTGCACATAAGGGATAAAATTATAGACTACTTTATTATAAACGTGCTAAAATATGGAGCAATTTTCTTTTACTTTGGGATTTGGTAGAAGTCTGTTGGTTTTTGAGTTGAAGAAATTGTTTTGTCAGGTGCGCGCAGACTCCATTCTTAGGCGTTAAAGAATTTTGAAAGTGTACCATATATAATATGATTTAATAAAGCAAATAATTAAATAATTTGATAACATTGCAATGATTGCAATAAATATAACGTGACACTAAAAAAGTAAAAAAGTCTGATAAATAAGAACTTGAATTATATTTGCCCCTTCACCCCCCCCCCCCCGCAAAAAACATCTGAAAAAGCTCTACCCCTGAATTTCTAGCCATGAAGGGACTAGTTTTCCTAGGATCCAGTTGTACACAGCTGACAAGCAATTGATAAAAGAAAATGTCTCTCATATATTTTTAAAATTAGCCGAAGTACGATATATGTCTCACCTTAAGAAAGTTCGAATAGGAAATTTTTTTTATAATTATTAATTTCTATGCATAAAGCATTTATTTAATGCATATGTTTTTATTACAATGAAATCTGATAAATTATTTTAGCGTTTGAGCAATTTAAGAAAAAAATGAGTCTGACAATTCATGGTTGATAAATTTTCTGAAAAATCAAACTCCTTGGGGGGGGGGGGCATCGCCCCCCCAGCCCCCCTCAAACGGTGCCCCTGGCTAAACTGCAGCCAATACTTTAATGTGTCCCTCTAAATAACGATAAATTATATGCACACCAGATTCTGCAGTAAGCATTTTGTAGTACACCTCAGTGATATATACAAATTTCAATGTTTTTCAAATAGTATTATATTACTAATATAGAGCGCAAAGGATTTTTCTCCGAAGGTCGTAATGTAGCGGAATTATTTTGGGTGTTCCAGTAAATAAACCGTTAACCCCTTGAGCGGCGGTGGGATATATTTTAATTCACCTAGGATTAATGAAGCACCAAGAAATAAACACCAAGAAAAATTTATGAAATTTCACTTTTCTAACTTTGGTGGAAAAAAGTCGTAATATTGCTTTTCCTTATTTCCAATAAAATTTTTCTAATTTTCCGGTGGGAATTCAGCATTACTCAAACGTAATTGCTTGCCCCGCAAGGGGTTAACCTCTCGCTGCGCAACCCGAGATTTTCTCGGGGATGTATTATTTCCGTCTAATTAATCCTCTTGATTATTCCCACCAGTTATTTTTTTTATTTTAAATTTTACCTTATTTAATCGGAGCATTTTCCCGATTAAATTAGACAAAAATTTTTGTTTTGAAAAACCGGTTATAAAGGTTTTAAATACGTAATTTTTGAAGCTACTTTGATAAAACAATTACGCAACGAGAGGGTTAATGCTACGCACTTCATTTTAAATACCGAACATGCCACCGTAAACACCAGTAACATATATCAATTTCGTGGCAATCTGACTATATTTACGCGAGTTACAGCACAGACGGAGAGACAGCAAACCGAATTCATAAACACTTTTCAACTATATTGGAAAGTGTTAAAAATAGCTTACATGAAGGAATGGTTGCACTTAGGGAACATGAGAATGAAACGACATTAACAGTAATAAGGAAAAGTCTTTTCCAAAAATGGTGAAAATGTCAAGAAAAATAAAATAAATATCAAAGTAAAAATAGATCTATAAGAAACATTCTTTTATAAGGATTTTTAATGGTCACCTTGAAAATCACGCCTAATGTTTTTATTTTGCATTAATTTGGCATGGACAACGAAATCGACAATGAAAAATTCGTTTTGCACTGTTTCTTTTCTAAGATATCGTAACAGGAAAGAAAAAAACGAAACATTATAAACTATCTTTTTAGGATTTCTAAATTGCTGCCTTAACGTATAATCGTAAATTAAGGGAGCTCGGTACCCATTGAAAAACTTTGAAAAATTAGTTTTACTGCTGTACATTCACTTATTATATACCGGGTGTCCCAAAATTGACTGATGGATTTTAAAATTCAATAACTTGCAAACGGTGACAGATATTAAGGGGTCAGGTAACCTTTGAAGCGTCCAAAAATCGAATGTTTTTTTAAAGCTTATAATCAAATATGATTCTTTGGAAACATTTAAAAGCAAACCCCATACAAAAAATCGCATTAGAAGAGAAGTTATGTCTAAAACACTTTGAGCTTTTGCTATAGGATCAACGGGTTTTTAAATCTTTAAAGCCAATTTTCTCAAAACAGCGATTTCGATCATTGTGCGCACGATTTTTGAAAAACGGTTGCCTAGAATTTCACGAAATTTTTGGTGGATGTATTAAACATACAGAAGCGCAAAATCACCTATTATTATGTTTCTCAAGTAAGAAGTTTAGAATTCACGGCTACTTTTGTATAAAAAAAATTTCGATATTTCGAATTACTCTAAAAAATTTTTTTTTTCTCGGGATCTACAAGTTTTATTTTTTTAACTAGGGGGCTCGGCCCCCTACGAGCTACGCTCGCCAACCCCCGTCCAGACACCGCAGACTGTAAATGCACGCTAATTTGATCGGCTTTAAAAAGATTTCGAAAGAGTGAATTATAATTTAAAAAACAGTGGCGATATCCCTATAAACGAATTTCCATTCATTTCTCTGTGATTGGGGAATTTTAACGCCAAATCCGCTGCAGTACTACTTGATTATCCCGTCGATCAATTTCGCCAAAGTATATAAATCGCCAAACCACTCGCCAAATTATACAAATTGACATAATTTTTATTTTAAATAACGAAAGAACAAATAAATTCGTACAACATTAATAGAAATACAAATAAAACGTCGAAATAAAAATAACTTGATGACGTAGACACGTGTAACAACATTTCAAAATAAGCTAATATAAAAGGAATTAAGTAAACAGAGTTTTTGTCTCCTGGTATTTTTTAACAAAGCGAAAAGAAAGTTCTTATAAATGAGACATTTTAAATTAATCGTTTTTAATCTGACGTAATTTTTACCAAGCTATTCTTTCTCTTTTAAATAATCACGTGAAAGTACTTTTGTTAGCAATGAAACATTATTTGCGCTTTCCTAACAAAAATAGTTGAAAATATCCTCTCAAAATATTAAATAAATGTCTAGCGCAATTTCTAAATTTAAACTTCTTTTGCAATATTATTTTGTGTTCATTTTATGTAATAGCAATAATGTGACGTAAATATGACGTAATTTCTCCTAAGACTTCTAACGCATGTTAATGAATTTATTATTTTACAATATCCTTTCTCTTTTAAAATTCACGTGTGTACTTTTTATGACGTAATTTTTAATAAGTTCCTGCTTTTTATATGTAATTATTTAATTCTAATTTGAAAGTTTTTTTCCTGCTTATAATAGTCACGTGTAAATAAATTTTTAATTTGAAGCAAACATTATTGCTTGCACTTTTTATACAGTTGGCAACAGTTTAAATTAGTACAATTTTCTGAAATCTGTAAAAAATATCTCTAGAAATGCTGAAAATTTGAATTTAAAATAGAAATAAAACCTGAAAAAATGAGCCAAAATATAAAAATTAATGCAATCTCCGGCAATTTCTAACGCATAAAATGATCTAAAAATGATTACACTGCCATGCATAGTTTTTGCTGCTATAAAACTTTTTTAGTGGAACGATTTTGTCCAACTTTAGCATTAAATATCTCTTAAAATAATTCTTCGATTTGAAAACTGTCTGCATCAGCGTATTTATCAAACATTTCTGTATAAAACCACCGATTTTCATATTTTTGTATGCATTATTTTTCTTAATATTAATCAAGAAAGAGCTCCGGTCACAAAAAATTCAAAACCGGCGGCGGCGGCGGCGGCGGCGGCGGCGGCGGTGACACGGGTAGTTACTTTTTTTTAGAATAGAGAGATTGTATGTCATTTTGAAAACACTTTATATCTGTACTCATTAAAAAAATTTTGGCTTGTTTCAGCCATTCAAATGGGAAAAATGATGCGCGCATTGCATGCAAGAATAATTCTTTCGTAAAAATTGTATTATCTTTAAAAATAAATAAAAAAAATTATATATGTGTATACCTTTTCTAATAACTTTGATTGATAAAATAAATCGTTCCTAACATCTTTTTTCAATTTTATAATTAAAAGTTAATTAGTTAAAGAATGACTGCAAATCTTACAGAGGTCACTTTTCCATGTACTTTATTTTTTCAAAGGTTACCTGACCCCTTAAAAAAATTCTTGCAGGAGTGTTATGCAAGATGTCAGGAGTTTTTATGATGCGATTCTCAGTTTTAGTTACAAATAGCATCGACAGATGGCGCTACAAGCAATAACCGCTGAATACAGGCTCGATTTTTCAGCCTCTTTCTTCTTCCATGCGAAAAAAGGAGATTAAAATGCATTGAATAGATCCAGAAGTACCAAAAATCAAGACTGGACTGAGCATCTATTGCTCTCAACGCCAGCTCTTGTTTGAAATTCGAACTAAATTCAAGAATCACTGTAAAGAAACTCCTGACATCATACATAACACTCCTGCAAGAATTTTTTTAATATCTAACACCGTTTGCAAGTTATTGAATTTTAAAATCCATCAGTCATTTTTGGGTCACCCGGAATGTTACCGTGAACAAAGGATTCTCTCTGTTGACCTCGGCTTCTCTCTCCGACCTGAACCAGAGCATATCTGTGTTTGTTGACGTACAGTCGTGGAAAACAAAGTAAACACCCCCTACTAACTCCTCAACAAATTATCGTAGAAAAAAGTTACTGGTACCAAACGATTGGAAATAAAGTCTACTTTTAAATAATATAGATAAAATTTGCTTAGGGGACCATCTACATATTAAAACGAACCATAACTTTGTTTTTTTCAATAGCAGTACACAATTCTGACAGCATAAATAAACTCTACACCCTTCAATTAGCATAAAAACAAATTTTTATACAATTCGTACCATAAGTTTCTGAGATATTAATTATTTTAAAACGAGCGTATTTTAAGGGCTGTATCCAAATTGAAGTTCGGAACTCGATTGTTAACCGAGAGGGCCTCCATCTTGATCAAGGCACCTTAAGAAGTCAATGAAGCCTGCTAGATTACAGGACAGCAGAAGAAATTTCAAAATATCTACTCACTTCTATTATAGACGGCCCCTTAAACCATCATTTTGCCGTTTTTAAAGCATAATTTGAAAACTACTTGGAAGACAAATGTGACATTTTGGATTTCCATAAAGCAGGACTTAATAAATCTAAATCCACCAAAAAATTGTAGGTTGCAATTCATAATTTTTTCGAATATTAATTTCATAATCCATAATTCATATCGTAAAATTATAAAAATTGCAAATTCAGCGTATTTATGTTTGGGTATATTAGTGTTATTGCTACACAAAAAATGAGCACATTAGGAGCATAATTTCTGGAGATATAAACAAAAATATGAAAGTGTAATTTACCATTTGAAGCACTAAATTTTGAAAGTTTATAATTCAAAAACTTATCATTCAAATGACTTGAAATTCGGTGTCTAGGCATAGTTTGAACCGAAGATTTGAAATATCTCGTTAAAATTGAGTATTGTCATTGAAAAAAATGAAGTTTGGATTCGTTTTAATATGTAGATGGCCCCCTAAGCAAATTTTATATACATCATTTAAATTAGACTTTATTTACAGTTGTTCGGTACCAGTAACTTTCTTCTACGATAATTTGTTGAGGAGTTAGTAGGGGGTGTTTACTTTTTTTTTCCCACGACTGTACATCGGTGATGGTCCGAATGTAAAAGAATATAATCAAATATTCGATCTATCACCGGCGTATTTGGTATGTGTTGACATTCACCAGAGAAAGTCGATATTCTCCAATTTCGGTAACTTTCACGGCAACATATACACATATTTTTACAGGTAATACTTAGAAAACCAATTTTGACAAGGAAAAAATAATAATTTTCCGGGTAAAAATTGAGATTTTTAATTAAAAAAATTTTAAAGTTTGCTGTTCTTTTATACATTACTGTGTTTAAAACTCTAAAACTTCTACAAATATTTGTCAAATCACTGCATAATTTTTTTTTCTTTTTCTTTTGTATCCTCAATATAGTGTGCTTAATAAAATTAGGGATAAATTTTACGATTAATGAATTAGTTTATGGGGGAAAAATATATACAAACGCAGCCAAAAACATGATTTCTTTGACGTTTCGATTTTTATTTTCATTTTCATTATAATGTAAAATCAATCACCAATTTTTTTAAGTACACTATATTGAGGGTTCAAAAATATAATGGAGTGATTTGATAAACATTTGTATAAGTTTTAATGTTTTAAACACAGTAATGTATCAAATAAAACCAAATTTTAAAATCCTTTAAATAAATTTAAAAATAAAAAAAAATTCTCAATTTTTACCCACAAAAGGGTTTTTTTTCTTGTCAAAATCAGTTTTCTAAGTATTCATATAATAAGTAAATGTACATCAGTAAATAAACATTCTTCAAAGTTTTTGGAAGGGTACCGAGCACACCCTTAATAAATATTAAAGTATTAGCAAACCCCGTGGCTTTGCTCGCATAATATTTGAAATATGCCAAGAGATATTTATATGTCTAATTTTTATTAAACGGTACTAACAGGATTTTTATTTTATTAAAAGGTACTATTTTATTTTATTAAAAGGTACTTATTACTTTTAGGAATAATTCAAAAATTACTATTTAAAACACAGTTTGACTAAACATCATTATTACACTGCATTAGGCAGAAATGAGACTTAAATTAATAAAACGAAATGAAACTAAATAAATGATAATTTAGAAAACATTTTGAAACTTTTATGCTCAATTAACCCTTCCCACTCCGTTGGCTCCGCTGCGGAGACATTCTTAGTCTCTGCAAAATTTGTTTTTGTACCAGTAATAAAGGAAAATAAAATTCACCCACCTTATTTAATCAGAGCATTTTTGAAATTGTGTACTTGAAGGAAACTGCTTTTTAAAAAGTGGTGCCGACCGAATAAAATTTGTGTAAGAGACGTCGGAGCTTTAAGGGTTAATACGCTCATTTCAGTATTCATTTGAAGTTTTGAATTTTTTAGAAACCATCTTCTTGCATCTTAAAATTAACTAACAGGTCAAATTCTAAGTCCTACCACCAATCTCAACATAAAGGGCTATTCTGAAATAGGAACTGTCACCATTAATTTCCCAACATTAATTTTTAAATCAGTTTGTTATTTCCTATATTCCACAGAAACATAATTTAGAAAGCTTTTAAAGGTCTTTTTTAGAACGTTTGTTGTTCCTGTGAACCTCAGGTGGTAGAATCATCGGCATAAAATTCAGCCTGTGTAGCATCAGAGACTGTTACCATTAATTCGCAACTATTACTTTTATAATCGGTTTATATTCTCAGAAATTGCATAGAAATCGTAATTTAGGACTTTTTTAGAATGCTTTCCTCACCTCCCCTTCGCTTTACCCCTTTTTAATTCGAATTTATTTTCGACAGTCTTTCGAGGGCATTTATATTTTATAAGTAACTACCATGCCATATTTAAAATTTCTAGCCTTTTCTGTATCACAGAAATCACAATTTATAAAGTTTTTTTTCTCCTGCAACCCTCTGGTAGTAGTGGCACAGACATAAAATATAGCCCATGTTTGAGCAGGTTCTATCACCAGCAATTTCTAACCATTATTTTTAAAACCAGTTTGGTATTTGATAAGATTGCGTAAAAATTGTAATTTAGAACGCTTTTCGCTCACTTCATCCTTTTAAATTTGGAATTTTCTTTCGACTGATCTTAGAAAGCAGTTGCATCTTGTAAGTAAATACCATGCCATATTTCAAAATGTTAGACCGTTCAGTTATGCAAAAAACACAAATTAGAACATGTTTTGCTCTTGCTACCCACAGATGTTAGTGACAGCAACATAAAATATAGCCTATGTTGGAGCAGGGACTGTCACCATCAATTCGCAACCATTATTTTTGAAATATAGCTTTGGCATTTCCTGAGATTGAGTAAAAATCGCAATTTAGAACGCTTTTCGCACATCCCCCCCCCTTTTTTAAATTTCCAATTTTTTCGAAACTGTTCTTAAAGATCATTTATATCTAAATAAATATGTACCTTGCTTAATTTCAAGTTGCTAGCCCCTACCGATCACAAAAATCGAAATTTAGAATGTTTTTTACTCCTTCAACGTCCAGGTGATAGTGACACCGACATGAAATAGCGTCTATATTAGAGCAGAAGCTGTCGGCATAAATTTCCTACCATTATTTTTGAAATCAGTTTGATTCTTCCTGAGATTGCTCATAAATCGGCATTCAGAACGTTTTTAGAACGCTTTACGCGAAATTTCACTCCTTTTAAATTTCAAATTTTTAAAGAAGTGTTCTTAGAGATAATTTATATCTAAAAAATATATACCATGCAAAATTTCATGAATCTAGGTCCTTCCATAATTGAAAAATGCATTTTTAGAACGTTTTTTGCTCCTGCATCTCTTCTGGAGTAGTAAGAACAGACATAAAATATAGCCCATCTTGGAGCAAGATCTGTCACCACTATTGTTACACCATTATATTTGAAATCGGTTCAGTACTTCCTGAGATTGCATAGAAATCGCAATTTAGAAATTTTTTACAACGCTTTTCGCGCATTTTCACCCCTTTTTATTTCGATTTTTTTAGGAAATGTTCTTAGAGATCATTGATATCTTATAACTAACTACCATTCCAAATTTCATGATTTTAGCCCTTCAGTAGCGTAAAAATCGCATTTTTAGAAGGTTTTTTGCTCCTGCACCCCCTTTTGGGTAATGGCACCGACATAAAATATAGCCTCTGTTGGAGCAAGGGCTGTCACCATTATTTTGACGCCATTATTTTTTAAATCGGTTTGGTATTTCCTGATATTGTGTAGAAACCACCATTTAGAACGTTTTTTAGAACGCTTTTTGTGCATTTTCACCCCTTTTTAAATTTTGAATTTTTTAAGAACTGTTCTTAGAAATCTTTTATATCTAATAAGTAACTAATATTTCAAATTTCATATTTCTAGGCCCTTCAATAACGCAAAAATCGCATTTTTAGAAACTTTTTTGCGCCTGCAACCCCTTGGAGTAGTGGCACCGACATAAAATATAGCCTATGTTCTAAGTTGGACTAACACCATCATTTTGATACAATCACTTTTGAAATCGGTTCGTTAGCTCCAGAGATTACCTCTAACAAACAAACAATTTTTACTTCTTTATAATATTAGTATAGATGTTCTAAGTTGGACTAACACCATCATTTTGATACAATTACTTTTGAAATCGGTTCGGTAGCTCCAGAGATTACCTCCAACAAACAAACAATTTTTACTTCTTTATAATATTAGTATAGATTATTTGTGAAAAGCATATACATATACAGTCAATCAGGGTAAATTTGATCCGCATTTTCTCTCTTTTCATATGCCACACTCTTATTTGAAGAATATTGTCGCAACTAGGGGCATAAAATAGAAGAAATTATCCTAAATTATTGTTTGACTATCAAAAATTAAGGAATAATAAGGATAAAAGCTATAAAAAAATGGATTTTTAGCCCGGTTCAAAGTTACCCAGCCATTTAGGGCAACTTTGCACCATATGATAAATTTTTATATAAAATAATTCATTGTAAAAAAAGTATTGTAGTCAGGACAACTTTAAACCCCCAAAAATGTTTTCAGATATGTAAAGACTGCGAATTTACATTTCCCAACATCACAAGATTTGTATAATTTATGATATTACAACAAATATCAGGCATAGGAAAAGTGGAAGAAGGGAACCATGAACATTTAGAAATAAAAAAAAAAACGTGTTTATTGTTCATATAAAACATAAAAATGCAGTGAAAAACAATTTTTAATGTTTTAACACAATAATATATCCATAGTTACCGTAATACATACAAGTACTAGTATTATTCAAACAAAAATAAAAAACGTCGAACGTATGAAATGTCAAATTTGAGTAGCTCCGCCCCTAATCACGCCTCTAAATGAATTTTATGTATTTTACACATATTTGTGAAAATATTTACATGTTATATCTAATGTTCATTTTCGGCATTTATAAAAGATATACGTGCAAATATGGGAAATTTTTGACAGTAGCACCTAGAATTAGTAAATTATAAGCATCAGTATAACTTTGAGCCGGCTCAAAGTTACCCTGAAAATGCGGTAAAATGTTAGTGCCTTCTTATTTTACATTTTATTAACTATTAATAAATGAATAATCACAAAATATTAACACATTTACAACATTTAGATAATAATATGTCTTATAAATGAGTATATTGTTACTTACTATGAAATTTTAATTGGATTACAACAACTTCAAAACAGCATTCAAAATTAACTTGAAAACAGTTCTTTACAAAAATACTTAGATGATGCAATTAATTGCGCATAATATCGCTAATTTATTTTCTAAAATAAAGAGTAGAAATCCCAGTTTAGAACCTTGCCAACAGAGCACAGTTCTGGAGTTTATTTAGTCTTTTAGAGTCAAAAATATTGAAACATAGGAGGTGGTGCAAAGTTACACTCCGTAGTTCAAAGTTACCCTGATTGACTGTACTTAAATGTTACACTCTTCATTCTTCATGGTTCGTACGCCTTCTTGAATTTAGCAGACCAGAAAATTTTTTGGTACCAGTATTATCTTATAGAAAATATCTTCTTAAAAGAAGGTGAATTTTTGTGCGTTTAACCTAGATTTCTCTTTCTATAAAAAGATACTGGTGGCTTTGCTGGAGAAATAACGGTCGTACGAACCATGTTTTTAATTTATAATTTATTTTCTATTTCTATTTTTTACCTTTTAAAATGTTTAATTGTTGCAGGTTCACATATATTTGGCATATTTTGGCGAGTGTTTATTGGTGAATCAGTAAATCCATTGTTGATTAAACTCTTATACAGTTGTACGAGTTACAGAGAATACTGATCGATTTATCACCTGTAACGGGCTAACAGACAAATGGCTTAGTCCTTTGTTTAACCCCTTCGGGACGGGAGCCTTTTACTAAATTTTTAATCTTTTGTCACCGTTTTTTAAAAACAGAAATTCATGTCTTCTTGAATCGAGAAAATGCGCTGATTAAACAAGACAAATTTTACAGTAAAATTTTACTGGTGAGGAAAAACAAGGATTCTGAGCGTTTCATGCGGCACGTCTACATGTCGCTCGTCCCCAAGGGGTTAAGACCGGGCAGCTTTTTGAGTTTTTTATTTTTCTTAAACAATGATATAACTGAAATTTGTAACTGATAATTCACTATCTGTTGATAAAATTCATATAATATAGTTTCTGTTAACCAGCACAATCACTCGATCCCGGCATTTATGGAATAGATAACCCAGGAAGATAGAATTTTAGTTATTCCCTTCTGGTTTTAAAGGGTTAAAACTTTCGCTGCTGATCCCGGGATCGGCAGCGAAAGTGATCCGAAATTTTAAATTGATACCGGAAATATCGAAACAAGATATTTTACTTTATGTTATCGATAAATGTCTTTTATTAAATAAAGCGTAAAATACTATTCTTTATTTTTGGTATGAACACTAAATTTCTAGATAAAAATGGAGGCCAAACTGGCAAATGTGTATGGTGGCACTCAACATGTTAAAATGGACCTTATGCACGTGACGTCAGATGACACAGTTGGCGGTATGTTGATTGTTATTCCAGCCACTCTACCGCTAGAATGCCAGTATGCACAAACGCAAGCACTGCATGCAGACTCCCTTTAGCCTTAACCCGGGTAGAGTACATAAATTTTAACCGAAATTTTGCAATTTTAACGAATTTTCTCACATACAGAACAACAGTTTGAATTTAATTTACAATATACTGTCATTTCTCGCGTATACGACGCGGCTTAGTTAAGGCTTTTTGAAACAGGAAATTTGATTTAAAAACACTCAAATAATTAATCATTATTTATATCATCATCATAAATAAATAATCATTTGCATATTTTATTTAAAATAAATTCTGGTAGGAACTCGAGTTATCTGAGATGCGGCGGACACGCCCGAAAATACGGTATTAAGTATGTACTGCTATAACAAAGAATTTTTTTAGTGGTATTTGTAACAAACAAGCAATAACAACTCACACTTCATAGATTAACGTAATCAATTTATAAAAATATTAAAAGGTTGCAAAGTCACCGAATACACTACATACATGGGAATGTAATTTTTATAATTCCAGCCTAACAGAAAGTTGGTTAGAAATCAATTACAAAATTCCATCTTTCTATACAAACAAGAAAGAAAAAATCATGCGTCAATCAAAGATTATGAAACTCTTTCCAACACATTCAAAATAATGTCACAAAACTTCTTCGTTTATTAAGTTGAGTTGATGTATAATTGAACAATTTCGAAACGCGTAACACATTTTAAAACCCAATTTCAGCAATTCCCATCCACACTCGAAAAATTATCCGAATTCTTAGAGCAGCCCTGTATATGATACATAGATTTATATCTATAAACTAGCAGGCTATGCCCGCTACGCTGGTCCTATTTTTCCATCTGGAATCAAAGAAATATATCTGTTATAATGTATTTCCTGATTTAGAGAAACGATGTATCATTGCAGTATTATATTTACTAATATGTTGGGACAAAATTTGAGTTATTGAGCATCAACTACTATTTTAGTTGATCAATTACAGTTTAATTTAGCAGGAAAATAAAGCCGTTATGGCAACAGGAATCAAAATGTCCTTTAATAGCTACACTATTGAAATGGAGTTCATTACAATGATTGCAGAGATTGTCCGTCGCATCGAAATAATGTTCAGGTGATTCATTCTCATTTGTTATCTTTTAAATTCTGAGCTTCTCGGTTTTGCGGCATGTGTGATTCTGGTAGTTTAAATGCTGTATCACTCTATGTTCTGTTATATTTCGTAAAACGCAATTCTGCCACAGTTTTTCATATTTTCATTTTAGTAGAAACAAAATGCAGTTAAAACTGTAATATCAGTAAATAATACTGTAGCTTCCATCATCACTTAAAATGCAGCACTCTTTTTAATACGAAAACCTCTCTCTCAAAAAAAAAAAAAAAAAAAAACTTTTAATTCATGAAATTCTTAAAAAAGGTAATCTTTAATAATCGGGTTCAAAGAATTAAGAAATTTCCAAGTAATTCTATAACTAAGCGTTGTAGAACAATGTATTGTATATCTAACCCCAAAAACTAATATTGTAATTTCTATCAACATAATATGAACTGCTCAGTTGAAATGCAAATCAATATGGTAAAAGATGATATAATTTTCTGTAATGGAATACATCATGAAGGTACTGCTTCAAACAAAAACTATGCTTTGAAAATCATATTTAATACACCAATTTGCGAGATATCCAGCTACGAAATATTAGCCCGAAATGCTATGAACGGTAGTACTTGATTATCCCGTCGACCAAAACCTGTCGCCAAACTGTAAGATTAAATGCCAATAATGGATTATCGTACATGCCACATTAAACTTGTCATTAGACACTTGACATTAAACACGATACACGTGTTTGTAACGTCATCAAGTCTTTTTAATTCGACGTTTTATATAAATATTTATTTATGTTTTACCAATTTATTTTGTTCTTTCGTATTTAAAATTACTGCAAATTTTGACTTTTTTTCTTCAATTCTATATCCAATGTTTACATGCATTTTTTTAGCTACATCCGTCAACATTGTTTGACTAAATAAGGAGCATTGGGATCGTTACAATTTTCCGTTATCATTGATATTTATTGTGGTTTTTAATAAATTCGATTGTTACATTTAAGTTACTTGAATTTTATTCACAAATACAATATTCTAAAATTATCGCTTTATTGCCTATAGTTTAATTCAATAATTATGCATTTAAATACATAAACTATTAGCATTCTTCTGTCGGAAATCATCTAAATAAATCGAATTTTATATTTGGTATGTTGCTATAACACTATTCTTTAGTAATTTTTTTAATTTGAATTCATTGATTTTCCCATCTTAAAATTTTAGAATGGCAGCATTCTTCCATTTGTATAATTTGGCTAAATAGTTTGGCGATTTGTATAATTTGGCGAAATTGGCCGGCGGGATAATCAAGTAGTACCCAATAAACAGACGACCTAAACTTTCTTTTAGGAAGCATATTTTTTTTTCCAAAATAGCAATATTTATGCAAATGATATTAATACATAATTGCATTAATATCCGTAAGAATAATCTTGAATTCCGAATTCCTGAGATGTTAATACTTACATAAAACTAAAAAAAATTAAAGAAAAGAAAAAGCAAAATAAAGGGCAGAAGAAATTGTATATTTTGAGAAGAGTTCCGTATTTTGTCTCGGTTGGCGCGATTGGCGAAGGAATCCAAAATGGCACCAATAGGCCGATTTGGCATCTTTGGCCAAAATTTTCACGATGGCGAAAAAACATGTTTTTTAAATATTTATAAATATTTATGTTTACATTACCTATAGTATATCATAGCTGCCAACTCTTCCGCTTTTTCAGACCACAAAAATTTAATAGAAATTTTTGCCTTATTTAATCGGCAGATTACGGCGATTTAAAAAGGTAAAATTTGCTATAAAATTTTTGTGATCTGAAAAAGCGTAAGATGTTGGCAGCTATGGTATATATATGTATTAGTTTTATGTATATTTACATAACATTGCATATACAGAAAAATATCGTTTAAAAAATCTCCGGAAAATTATAAATTAAAAAATATATATATTAAAAAAAATAATTATAAAAAAGCATTCAAAATTATTACTTATCCATCAGTAGAATTCAAGTAATTAAAAAAGTAATCCCAAATGCTAGAGTTCGCAACAACCACATCGAAAAATTCATCACCAAAAAATACTCGCCATAAAAACGGGAACTTGATATGGAACTGTTCCCTATATTTATCTAACTGGTTTAGAAGTTTAAATTTTTTAACCAAGGGCATTGAGCTATGTTGTCGCCAAGATGAAAGAAATTCATTTTTGGAAACATTTGCTCCCGCATAAGAGAAAAAAAAAGCAAATTTTATTACCTAAAATCATAATTGTATATATTCGAATCCGCGAATAACGGCCCAAGCTTCTCAATTTTTCACTCTCAGCCAGATTGTTTATTACTGCATTGAGTGTACCAATGTGAAAACTGATTAAGTAAAAACTCAAATTTCTAAATAATCACTAATTATGAAATCGGTTCATCTTTTGTAATAGGATTCATCCAGAAGCATTCTCTTCAAACATGAAAAATACTTCCAATAACATCATTTATACGCCCATTGGGTGGGGTGCTCAATTACGGAAGATTTTTCAAAAATCCTGTAATCACCTATCAGAAAAATCAGGGTGTATAAGCAGTTATGCTAAAAAGTAATGAAGTAAAAAAAAGTATCTATATGCATATTTCACCATGAATTTTTTTAAATAATGCGTAATTGTACAAATCACCGTAAGAATAATTCTAAGTTCCCTTACTTTCGTTTTTTTTAAATTATATTTCAAATAAAATTACAAACAGTTTTCCCATACTGTTCGTATATTTTGCTAAACAATATAGCCGTTTTAATTCCTCAATAATAGCATAATATATCGCCGCCAAGATGAGAAACAATGACCAACAGTAACCTTTGCACCCGAAAAAAAAAGAGAAACACCAAATTTTAATTGAATAATAATAATAATAATAATAATAGTTATATAGGTAAATCATGCATACAAATGATTCCGAAAACTTATCCAATGGTGTAAATAATAAACAAAATGCATCCTGTACTTTTGAAATCAACCCTGGCATACTTAAAAAACAGAAAAAAACCGTTATTTTATTTAAATAAAAATATTTTCTTATCCAGGAGCCAAATATAAACCACAAAGATGATAAATCGCCAAGTATTGTTTCCATGCATCGACTTTGAAAATGAATCTTCTTTTAAGCCGTGCAAACACATTTCTTTCATATTTAAATTAAATATTTTCTTTTTATACTACTATTTCTTCTTAAAACTGTATTTCTTTGTATTTTTAATAAAATCAGTCATACTTTTTTTCGGGCTGTTTGTATATTTTAATTTCTAAATGATGTAGACGTTTCAATTCTATAACAAAAAGATTTCTTAATATGCCAAGATGAAAATCATATGCCAATGTCAACATTTTCGTTCGAAATAACAGAACATTCCGTCATAATTCTATAACTAATGTACGTAGAGTTATGTGTTATAGCTTAAAATCTTCCCTGAAACGATATCTATCCAGCAGTGTAAGTTCCGGCAAAATCCATGCAGTAGAACTCGAAAAAAAAGATGTTCGGAACGAAATTTCCGTTTGGATTTTATATATACGAGTTGGAACCCGTCGAAACTCGACGAATTAAAATGTTTAGAATGGAAGTTAGATCGAATTTATAATAAACCTACAAAAATAATTACAATAAAAAATTCATCTTGCATTGGTTTTCTAACTCTTAAAACAAATAATATTTTTAACCTAAAATTACCAAAATATTATTTTCACAAACTTCACCTGCTTAAATTATTGAAAAATTGAACTGTATTAGAATACGTAATCAAGATGAGTAATTATGTTGAAGTTATCGATTGAGGCTCTTATGTTTGTTTTTACGCGATGAAAAATCAGTAAAAAGGATTTCGCATTTTCACATCATAAAATATTCCCCATAAAATCGAAACTGTATGTTATTTTCACATTCTAAGAATTTACATACGCACCACTCAAATTCACAATTTAAAAGTATTTTAACGCTCAATACATTATTAATGAATGTATTTCCAAACTTAAAGTCACGTTTGTCCGATACAACTTTTCATGTGATCATTCGCACAAACTTTAAGTTCTAATTCCATTACCCGCGAAAATTTACCATTCAGAAATTTGCCTTTAGTTGCCATAGTATTGGCCATTTAGCATTGGCCAAATATTTAGTTTTATCAAAGAAAATGATCGTTTTGTTTTAAATATGACATCCTTTTTACTCACTGAATCATTTTGCATAGCGTCTCAAACTCAGTATCAGCGTAATGTAAAAATATTGAAATATTTTCTTCAATCTTTTGATTTATGAAGAAGAATGCGTGTATTTTTTAATGGCTGACGTCATTTTCTGTTAAAAAATTAGAAAAAAGTTACTTTTATTTGTAATATGAAAATGGCATCAATAAGGATATAATCAATAAAAATAAAAAACCATGACTATTTTCCCTTTACTTTTAATAGAAATGGAGTACTTCAGTTGCCACAATTACAAAATTGGTACTAAAAACTATAAAAAAATTAATGTCTCAAAAATAAATTGAGATAGAATTTTCAAACAAATTGCATTTAAAAGTACATTTTTTCCCTATACGACGGTGTAAAAATTGAAACTGTGCAATGTTTAGAAGTTTAAAAATTTGCAGTAGGGAAAATTGTAAAACCGAAATTTCATTTCAAATTTCAAAGTGTTGCCATTCGCAGAATGACGTATGCGTTACGCACAGATATGTTTGTCCTTTATAATATAGATAGATAGATAGATATAATAGATAATAGACTACATGCATGAAAAAAATTAGTTCAGCTGGAAAATACATACCTCTGTTGAAAATTCCCCTTCAGCAATTTCGGCTAATAAGGAGAATGAGATGTTAATTCTTTTGTGCAATCCTGTATAAAAGATATAGAATTTATACACAGCGAATAACATGCAAAAAATTAATTACATTTAAAAGCCCATACCGAAATTGGAAACGCACTTCCAGAAATGATTGCTCAAAAAAAGTACCGTAATCGTTTTCTTTTGTGTGTCCCTGTAAATGAACGATAAATGAACGAAAGTCCTATTCTATAGTAATCATATTGTAGTGAAATTCAATGATTTGAATAAATTTTAATACATATGAAATAGCGTAATGTCATTAAAATACACTGCAAACGATTTGTCCCCAACGACCATAATGTCACGGAATTATTTTGAGTGTCCCTGTAAATGAACTATTAATGCTACACACTTCAAAATAAACATCGAACCTGCCATGGTAATCATTATTAATATATATCAATTGCATGCAAATCCGAGTATGTTTACATGAGTTAGAGCGTGGCCAGACAGGCAGACAGACAGAAAAACCGAATTCATAAACACTTTTCAACTGCTTTGGAAAGTTTTAGAAACAAATTGAGTTAAATAAAAGAGTATAAAAAAGGATTTTCTATAAATTTCAAACACGTTGAAAGGAATAGAGATCAAGTATTCTCCGTCACATGTGATTAGTGATTTTTCATACAGAATCGGCCCCTAAATGATCTGAAAATGGTTTAAAAATGCATTGGAAACTAATCCGTCGGCCGATTTTTACGAAAATCTATATTTTTTTGCCACACTCATCTATAACACATTTTCCAAATTGTGCTCAATTGTGCTCAATTACAATTATTTCCTTAGACAATGTGTTCGAAAAGTACAAAAAATCATATATTATAATATGAGCGAATCTGTTATCAACAAAACGGTTCTAACGATTTTGACTAAATTTTGTATCTTATCGTTTTAAAGGGAAAGTGTTTCATAAATTGTGTCTGATGCATGAATTTCGTTCTTGTTTTTAGCTCACAGGTAGTGGCGTGGCGTCCGGTCATCGCTGGATGCGGCGATGACCAAGCAATATTTTATAACTCTTAATAAGCTTTTAAAACTCTACGATCCAATTTTAGAAGAACATTTGGAGTTCATGTATAAGTGAAGGTAAGATTTAAAGTTTCTTTTTTGAACATTCAACCATTGAATTTTAGAGTTAATAATTTTTCACCACAAACTTAAATAATTGCGATGACCACCGAAAATTTTCACGCCAGGCCACTGCTCACAGGCTATCAAAGCCTGGGAGCTTATGTGCCCGCCGGTTCTGCATGTACGTATGTACGTAACGCGATAACACTTGATAGAAATATCCGATTTGCTTCAATTTTTTTTTCTAGGTTGATTCTGATAAGGCGCTTCCCTGATTAGTTTTTGGGGTTCATTGGTAAAGGGGGAAAATGGGGGCTACCCCCCCCCCTTAATTTAGATAAATGGATTTTTCATGCAGAAATATTTGATTTGCTCCAAATTTGGTATACGGGTGTATTATGTTAAGGAGCTTCCCTGATTAGATTTGTTATCTTAAGGAGTTTCCCTGATTAGATTCGGAAATTCATTACTTATGTATAAAGGGGGGAAAAGGGGTAAACTCCCACTTAATTTAGGTAAATGGGATTTTCATGTAGAATTATTCGATTTGCTCCAAATTTGATACACCGGTTTACTATGTTAAGGAGCTGCCTTGATTAGATTTGGAGGTTCATTAGTTAAGTATAAAGGGAGGTAAAGCGGGCTAGCCACCCCTCTTTAATTTAGATAAATGGGTTTTCCATGCAGAATTATTCGATTTGCTCCAAATTTGGTATACCGGTTTATTATGTTAAGGAGCTTCCCTGAACAGATTTGGTGGTTCATTAGTTAAGTATAAAGGTTGGAAAGGGGGCTAGAGCCCCCCTTAATTTAGATAATTGGATTTTTCATGCAGAGTTATTCGATTTGCTCCAAATTTCGTATACCGGTTTATTATGTTAAGGAGCTGCCTTGATTAGATTTGGAGATTTATTGATTAAGTATGAAGGGGGGAAGCGGAGGATAATCCCTTATTTTTCGAGGGGCATTATTCTTTGAAATAAGAGTATAATATACAATTAGTGTGAATAGCCTGTGAGCTCAACGCCATCAATTTAACTTGGCAATTTTCTTTATATTTCTTTTCTTCCGGCATGTTTGAACATTACAAAGATCTGTTGTAGTCTGTTTTGGTCTGCGTTTAACCTCTTGAAGGGCAAGTAATTGCGTTACTGTAATGTCGAATTCACACCGGAATCTTTCAAAAATTTAATTGCAAAATAAGGAAAAGCAATTTTACGTCTTTTTCGCCAAGGTTAGAAAAGTAAAATTTAATAAAATATATCCCACCACCCCTCACGGGGTTAAAAGATGGGAAATCAGCTGCTTTTTGTAAATAGTTTTCATTGTTCCATTAACAGCTGGGTACAGGGTATTTCCATGAGCACTTGCCGTGTAAGTCACATGCTACGATTTTTGACTACCAGTATTTTAGAACCGAAAAATGCGATTTATTTTATTTGAGATATCTGATTAATTGAAAAAGGAGAAGCGAACTTTTCGAACATAACGGTGGCCAATAAGCCTAGCAGTTATCAGCAATGTGACTTACACTACAAAAACTCATGGAACTACCCTACAATCCCAGATAGCATGAACATTAGCAACAAGTTTGATTTTTTCTGATATTATCTTGCCATGACAAATTTGAATTGAGAAATTCGCAACAAATCTCCCACAAGGTGTACCATCACCCACTTGCATGAGTAGTTTGTTGTGAAACTGATGGCAAGACTATCTTTAATTCACGAAAGTGACGAAAGCAAAAAATCCCTCTGTTAAGAGAATAGACAAACAGCAGATACGCAGAAATTGAAGAAATTTTATTCGGCTGGCACCGCTCTTTTTGAACGCTATATTTTTGAAATACCAAAAAAGGCTCGAATTGAATGGTACAAATACTACCGTATCATTTTTCTGGTGGTAAAAACGATGCATGTACCTTAACGATGCATCAATAGACCTTATCAGGTCTATGGACCCCTTTGAAGGGGTTAAACTTATAGTGTAACAGTTGTAAACATTTAATGTGGCATGGAAAAATTACTACTTTGCAGTAAGTTTGCAGTATATTTGATTACTTGTTTGCCTTTAATTTCCAATAAATTTGATACAGCATGAATTTAACTTGCACGACAAGTTAGCTGCAAGTTCAAAGTGTGGTGACTTCGGCGTTTACGTTATGTTGCTGCCATCTTGTTATGAACTTTCAGTCTTGTCATGTTGAGCTTGATGCAATTTTGCAGGTTTTTAAAGCCAGACTTCTGCAAATTTTCTGCAAATTAAAAATGCTATGTAGGATAGTTTACACCCTGATAGCATGAACATTAGCAGCAAGTTTGATTTTTTTTATATTATCTTGCCGTGACAAATTTGAATTCAGAAATTCACAGCAAACCTCTCGCAAGGTATACCATCATCCACTTGCATGAGCAGTTTGTTGTGAAACTGATGGCAAGACTGTCTTTAATTCACGAAAGCAAAAAATCCCTCTGTTGAGAGAATAGACAATTAGCAGATACACAAACATTTTATTCGGTTGGCACCGCTTTTTTTAAACGCAATACTTCTCAAATACCAAAATGACTCGAATCGAAACGCGCAAATTTTATCCTAATTTGTTTATGGTGGTAAAAACGATGCATGCACATTAACGGTGCGTATTCATCAGTAGACCTGTTCAGGCCTATGGACCCCTTCAAAGGGGTTAAACTTATAGTGCGACAGTTGTAAACAGTTAGTGTGATATGGAAAGATTACTACTTTGGAATACGTTTGCAGTATTTTTAATTACTTGTTTGCCGTTAGTTTGCAATAAATGTGATACATCATTAATTTAACTTGCACGACAAGTTAGCTGCAAGTTCAAAATGTGGTGACTTCAGCGTTTGCGTTATCTTGCTGCAGTCGTGTTATGTACTTTTAGTCTTATCATGATGAGTTTGCTGCAACTTTGCAGGTTTTCAAAGCAAGACTTCTGCAAATTTTCTGCAAACTAAAAAATGCTATGTTGGCAATAATTTTGTATTTTTATAATAAAGAAACGTGTCGAATTTTGTATTATTTTTATTTTTATTTTCGCTCTTTTAACTTTTTGTAAGGCAAATTCTGTTGCTAGAATGCAGAAATAATTCAAAGTAATTAAGTGGAGGAGTCTACTTTGTCGGTTTTAGCCGTACGTGATTTTTACGATTAGTTTTCGGTTACTAAGAAAAGAGATATCACCTTCGGATTATTAGCATTATAGTTATTCACATACATTTTATTTTGTGTTTTTTAAAAAAAATGACTATTATGTCTTGTGCGATTGCACATGCGCACCATGAACTTCCACTCACGTGGCCTTTTTCTTCTTCTTTTGAGAAGGATTTAAAATAAATTTAGTCATCATATTATGAAAGGGCCGAATTCTCCGAATCTTAAGTTTAAAATGTTGAGTTTTGACAAAATGGCGGTCATTCGAAAAAAAGATAATTTTTTTCCCCTTTAGCGAGTTTTAAAAATTATTTAATGAATAAAAATTATACTTTTCTGTGGTAGAAGTTCCAGAAAAAAAATTATTAGCTTTCTTTAAAATAAAAAATAAAGGAAATCGGCGAATTTTTTAAAAATCTCAGGGATGAATTAAAAAAAATATTTCACAAAATTTTATGGAAAATTTCTGCAAATAAAAGCCATATTTTTGATAGGTATCATACATCTCAGAAAATATTCACCAAAAAATTTATTCTCGACTAAACAAATATGAGAAAAAAAAGATTTTTTTCTGGAAATCTTTGATCCAAAGGGCTCAAATAAAGTGTGAAAAGTTGGTCACATTTTGAAAAAAAAAAACCCTTAAGTTAGCGCAATTTTTAATAAATAGTCATCTCCTAAATCAAAACTTGCATTTTTATTCGGAAAGAAGTAAATTGTCTCTCGAATGGTACCTCTTGCATCTCTGTTCGAAAATTTGTGGATAAAAACACATATTCCCCACTGTTGGAGGTTATTTTGTGCGCCCCCCCCCCCCTTTGCACATATTAGGTTGACATTGTAATGTGTGATATTTAAAATAATAGAACTTGTAATTAAAGTTATATATATAAACAGAAAATGTAAATAAAAATTTTAAATATGTTAAATATTATTCGCAATTTACAATTTATAAATAAGAAAAGTAGAACTTTCTATTAACTGTAAATAAATAAATAAAAAAAAAAATAATAAAAATATCAACTATATGATAAAATGACTTTATCTGCTATAAATCAGTGAGTTGTAATCAGTAAAGAATTATAATGGGGGAAAAAAGTATATTCTATATACATCGCTCACCCGCAAAAAAAGTGACACATCTCACAAAAATTCATTTTGCATTTTATTCCACTAATAGGTCTGTTTTAGGTTTCTCTTACTACACAAAAAGTTTCATAAGTTTAGTTATACAGAAAATCTCTTTATTACGCTATATGCCCATTCGTAACCACAGAAGAAGGTTGGATAGTGTGGGGAGGTAAAATTATCCAACCCTCCAAACCTCATCCTACGCCTTCATTCTTAAGGGTTTTACGCTTTTAGTCACGTTTTTACTCCTGCATGCAGAGCTAAGTGTTATAATTTCGTGTTACACTAAAATCATGCAAATTTCCTTTTACCTCTCCTTTGAAATTTACTTTTGTCAAGATGTGTCACTTTTTTTGTGGATGAGCGATATATTCTTATACACGTGATTCTGATTACATTTCAGTAAATTTATGAGACTTACAATTACAAAATATGAAATGTCATTCCTTGACATTGCTAGATATGCTAGAAATTGGTAGATGTATTCATTATTTTGAAAGCACCTTTTCTTTTTCTTTTTTTTTGATAAATAAAAGAAAATTGTGGTATGCGTTGTGCTTATGCGTAACAATGTAATAGATAATCTAAAGGGTATAGCCGGATAAGCATTGGAAACATGCCTTTCAGTCAAATTTTCTGTTTTTTTCCCATATGTGGCTACCTATCTGGCAATATATATTCCCCTAGTATCACCTTATAAATATTGATATTTTATGAGATAAAAATGTTTTTTCGATTTTTTTAAAAACTGATTTTCTCAACAACTACTGCACCGAATTTGATGCTGTTAATTGAGGTTATATAGATACCAAATATGCATAACTGGGAATTTTCGTATAATTTTCTGTTTATTAAAACTGTGTGAAATAGCGATAAAAAAATCACAAAAATAAAAATCATATCTTATTGTTATACGAATATTACCATTTTCTTCTAAAAACTCCTTATATGTGCACATATATTGTAGATAAATTCCGAAAGTATGCGTTGGGTATAACATAAATATTTACAGAAATATGTGTAAAAATACATAAAATCCATTTAAAGGCGTTATTTGGGGCGGAGCTACTTAAAATTGACGTACGAAGATTGTTTCGAATAAACACAAAATTGTTGTACTTTTACTTTAAATAAACACAGGGGCATCCTCCTTAACGCTGTCGATAATGCTTCGATATCGAAAATTGTTGTTGGTGTCGGATACAACAATAGAAAAGAATATTTTTGGCATGGAAACAAACTACATTCTTCGATATCGAAATGTAACGACAGTGATCAGAATCAATTTATATGAAAATCTTTTTCACCAGTTTTAATGAAGATTAATTATAGTTTAGTTTCAACCTTTTGAAATTAGCAAATTGCTTTGGTTTCTATCATGTTTAATGCTTATGTCTAACAGATATTAACCACCGCTCTTAGAAATTAATTCGTTGTAATGGTTATATTCGATTTGATACGATGTCATATGAGAATCATAATCCAAAATGCGATTCTTGTGGAAGTTTCTTGAATAAAACTTATGCTTGCAGAAAAAAAAATGAAAACATACAAAGAATCCACATTCTTTTCAATGTCGACTGGCACTATGTTATTAGTTGGAAAATATACGAAACATTTTTCTCATAACAAACACTTTTTCGTGAAACTGAGAATTGAATCCCTGAACCCGACTATGTATTTGTATATATGTTCATAAATATATTTGCAAAAAATAGCTATGTCTTTACAGTACGCTTTAATCTCGTGATGTTTGTTACAATGTTGTTTTTTTAGACTAATTTTTATTTATTTATAAAAACATGTTTATCTCATCAAAAATTAAACGACTCAAAATTAAGGAAATATATTTTTAAATACAGAGCATCATCCAATGTTGTCGGCTTTGGATTTTTTTTTTACTGAAATTATGTACCAATTTTCCCTAATATTTATTTTCGAATTAAATAGTCATAGAAACCTACCATTAACCCTTTCGGGAGGGGTGATGCATATATGCATCGTCAAATGGTGCATGTCGAATTTATTTTGGCACTAGTAATAAATAAATGCAATAATTGTCTTTTTTATTAGAGTATTTTTTGGTATTTTACAAGTAAAGAGATCCGTTTAAAAAAAGCGGTGCAATTCAAATAAAATATGTGTAAGGGATGCCATCCCGAAAGGGTTAAATAAAAGAAAAATTGAGAGTTGTATATTTCTTGAATACAAAAATGTCTATTACTACCCAAACCTGGTAACTTTTCAGAAATAAATGAGTGTAATTGGTTTAAACTATAGTTACGTAACATCTATCATCCTTATTTTACTGCGGAGATTCGGTGTTTAAAGTGACGAAACTACTTACTCTTACTACTTTTCATTAAAATTGGTGATAATAATGTTTCAATAAAATACCTATCGTTGCATTTCGATATCAACGAATGTTGCTCTTTTCCAAGCAAAAAAAAGAAATTCTCTATTGTTTCTGATACAAAAATTTAATTTTCGATATCGAAAGAGTATCGACAGCATTGGAAAAGATGGACTATATGCTTATTGAAATTTAAAAAACAGAAGTTGACACGTCGTCCGCTGACTTTGTTCCAAAAATTCTTCGGATGTCGAATTTGAGTAGCTCCACCCCAAATAATGCCTTTAAATGAATTTTATGAATTTTTACACGTATTTTTTTTAAAATATATATACGAGGGTTGTTTTTTAAGTAAGGACAGTTTGAAAATAAAAACTAAATGTAAAAAAATTTTCAAAAACCAAATTTATTTTCAGATTCTACATACATTTTTCTATTTTTCAACATAGATGCCAAGTTTGTTTAAACACTTATTATAACTTATAACTAGATTTAGAAAACTCTCTTCATAGAAACTTGCCGCGAGCTCCGATAACCAAGAGGTCACAACCGTTTTCACGTCTTCGTCATCCTTGTAGTGATTGTCGCCCAGATGATGTTTGAGATAGCGGAAAAGAATGCCGGGATACGACCCCAGCACTCGTTGCAGTGCGCGCCACCTACTAGTGTATACAACAAAACGGCCCTTACTTAAAAAACAGCCGTTGTATGTTATACCAAACGCACACTTTCGTTATTTATATATAATATACGTGCACATATGAGGAACGATTTTCAAGAAAATGGAAATTTCCTTATAACCATAAGATATGATTATTATTTTTGTAAAATTTTTTATCGCTATTTCACACAGTTTTAATAAACAGAAAATTATACAAAAAATCCCAGTTATACATCTTTGGTACCTGTATAACTTCGATTAATAACATCAAATTCGTAGCATTAGTTTTTGCGAAAATCTGTTTTAAAAAAAAATAAAAAAAAAACATTTTTATCTCATAAAATATTAATATTTATAATGTGATAATAGGGGAGATATATTGTCAGATAGGTAGTCACATCTAGGGGGGGGGGTCGGGGGGGGGAATCAAACAATTTGATTGAAAGACATGTTTCCAATGCTTATTCGGCTATGCCCTTTATTTTACGAACATGCGTAAAACCTGTTTCAGTAGTTTAACTTAAGATTTATCCATAATCTATGTGATTGCAAATTTGGCAAGTTTTGGTACAATTCGTTTGTAATTTTAACGTGAAGTAGTATTGCCGCCCCCCTCCCCCCCCCCCCGTCCATATGTAATATGACCGAACTTTTCAGTTTTTAAATCTTGGAGACTTTAAAATTTATAAATATTGTCTATTTATTCCAGCAGTCTGTTTTGAGTTCTACAACGGCAATATGAGGGTGGGTACATTGAAATGATTTTTTCCGTCATTATCACACTAGCCTGACCGAAACTCGTTTATTTATTCCATGATATGACTACTTTTCTGAAAAATGTATTCATTCACTGTATTTTTAAAAAATTTTATTATCATTATTATTTTGTTTGTCTGTTCTTATATTCACCTGTATAACAGCGTATTATTTATTATATATTTCATTTATATTATTATTTTTATATTATTATATTTTAGAATCCATCGGAATTGAGCAATATTTCGCAATACCATCAGACATATGTGAATATAGATCGTTTATGTTAATTATTATTATTAATGTTTTTTAGGAAACTGTTTTTTATGCATATGCTATTCTTTAAGTGGATCCTATATGCAAGTGTTTCGGGGGAAAATTTCTTTCGTAGCTTTTTTTAATTTCAAAGTAAGCACCTAGCTTACTTAATAAAATACAGCAGAAGCCCGATATAACGCGTTGTTGGGAGACATGCTTCACACCCGCGTTACAGCTTAACCACGGTATATCGGAATGGTGTCAAAGAAATGGTACAAAATAATGAAAACACTTACCTGCTTTATGAAATGTAACTAACTTTATCATTCATTGAACAAAAACTTAATCTTACACTGTCTTAAAAAAGACCGTAAGTGTTGTTTGGCGAACTGAGACGTTTCGTTTCTTTTAGGCATATTGTTTCACAGTATAGCAAGATGGAATAGATGAACACTATGTGAATCGTCTTGCCTATCCATCCACGAAATTACCTTTGTTAAGTGTGAAATGACTACACTTGCATGTGGAACGTCGCCTTTCATTACCATATCATTTTCAATTTCATCATCATCATCTTGCTCACTGCAATTTTTATGCGTTGCAGCATCAATGGTATCCAGATCTGTTATGACCTCTGAAATTGGTTCGCTGTTGTCAATTTCTATCCAGTCATTTAAATCGTCAACAGAGATACCGAGATTCATATCACTAACCGCAGAATGCAAGTCACTTATTGTGAATCAGGAATCGGAGCAATTACCAACGGAGACATCGTTACCAGACACTTTTCTCCAGCAGTTCTGAATTGTACCCGGTGTAATGCTTCCCCATGCAAGGCCTACAGAATAGGCAACAGTCTTGAGGTTGATTGCCTTTAGGAAATCTTCCATTTTTTTCTTCAGAGTTTACTATATGCTGTGCAGTTCACGGCGGTAATGGGCTTTAAATTCTCTAACAATGCCTTTATTTAATGGCTGGATTAACGGCGTAGTGTTTTTAGGCAAAAAGATGACTCTGATTTTTTCATCTCTTGATTTTAGTAGATCAGCAGGTGGATGTGCCGGACAGTGATAAGCAATGCCTTGTCTTGTGGGAAAAAGCGTTTTATGAAGAATATTATGTTTCACTGAATTTTTAAACAAATTTATCCTAAAATTGATTTTTTATTTTTCCGGGGGACATACTTTTCCCCGCGTTAAATCCGAATTCGCGGTATATCGGGCCGCGTTATTTCGGGCTTCTACTGTATTAGATAACATACAAATAAATGAATATTTAAAATTAAAATAGAGAAAAGTTAAAAAGAAACAAATAAATTATATGCCCCTCCCCCTTTAATGAATCTATTTGTTTACAGAAAAGGTCATTATTTATTAAATCCATACTTGCTAATTTCTGACATATTCCTAAAGTCTTCGTTCCAATTACGGGGTTCGGCTTTAGGAACACGGGAACGAGATTTCTTTTTATTTGTATGTCCTCCAGCAATTTCACTAAAGGCGCAAGTATGTGTGCAGCTTGATATATGAAAGACCTATAAAAATTAAACATACCCCCAAATCGTCGAAGTTGAGATAATGTTGTGGGCTGCGGAAAATCGATTATGCATTTAACTTTATCTAGAAGTGGTTGGATGCCATGTTCAGATATTCGAAATCCTAAGAAATCGATGGTAGGTTTACCAAATGTGCTCTTGGAAACATTGATGCACAAACCATATTCTGCTAATTTGGAAAATAGTGCTGTTAAATGATGATAAAGCTCAACGGGCATTTTTAGAGGCTATGAGTATATCATCGACGAAAGCATAGACGCCTGGTAAACACGTATTATCTCGTTGATGAATCTCTGGAATGTTGCAGACGCATTACATAGGCCAAATTGCATGCGCGTGCTTTCGAACAATCCGAAAAGTGTGCATATCGCTGTTTTGAGAATATATTCATTATTAATTGAATGAAAATTGCAGGCATTCTTATTTATGTACTAACAAATCAAACAGTGTTTCACATTTCACCTTGAAGATAAACGCCTTTTAAGAAAATGGACTAAAATTTTACATTTAACCTAATTTTCGATGCATGAGAGAGACAAGAAAAACTGAAATATAATTCAAAATAGTAAAATTCAAAACAGTAGTTATTTATTTTATTTGCAATATTCTTTTTTCAGATAAAGTTATGTTCTGATACTTGTAATATACTACTGATAGTATGTTCTCATTATTTTCAGATGGTTTGCAGCATCATATCAATCCCGCAAATATCAGATAATCCCGATAATTGTCTATTTCCATACTTAGAAATTTCCCCTTATTTTCAATTTTTAATTCATGTCAATATTTTAAAAGAAAAAAATATCTAAATTTTTGCTAGATTTCATTTTGATGTATTATATTTTTTTACTTCCACCACATTATAGTCTTGAGGTTAGTTTTTAATTTTCACTTATTAAACTCATTAAAAAAAGTCCTTGACTGCATCGTTATACAAAGTGAACAACTGAAGAAGCAAAGCATTAAAATTTTAATTTTGAAGTAATAATAATAAAAAAAAAAAGTTGTAGAAACTACTAAAAAACATTCTGAAATATTTCCGAAATACATAAATCTAGATTATGATATCATTTTACTCATTATTTATTAATTTTCAATGCATCTTTAATGCATATGAATTGGTTTTAAATGAATGTTTTGAGTAGAAGCGCAGCCAACGTAAGAGACTTTCTCTTTAGTAGCAGGTAGAAAGAAAGCACTCATCTAGGTAACTTCACAATTCCCTCTTAAGGAAACCGCTTCTCAGAGGCGTCGCGATGGGGAGTTACGGGGGGGGGGGAGGCCACCCCCTCCAATATGGCCACCCCCTCCAATATGTGTGAACACAGAATTCGCAGACACCACCTTTAATCACAGATTTTACAATATTTTTCTGCAGTGAAATACTTTGAAAATACTGTTAAAATTTAGTGGTAGAATTGTGCGAACCCTGGCTTAGTGTTGGGAAATTCTAGATTTTTGTAATTTTTTTTTTTTTTTTTTTACTATTATTTAAAAAAAAAAAAAGGAATTTTGGAACAGATGTCATATAATCCCGCATCTGCCATCTTGGACTTTTTTCTAATTCAAATAATGTAATACTTCTAATAATAATGCAATAATTTCTAATGTAATAAATTCTAATAATGTAATAATTCCTAATTCTAAACATTTAAAATGTAAATATAATTAAACTTGTGAAATAAAATTATGCATGCCACAAGGAAAACATCTAAGATGGCGGATGCGGGAATATATGACATTTGTTCCAGAATTTTGTACTGTTTTGCCGACTACCTTTTTGAGTTCTGTAACAGTAAATTAGTTAAATTATCAAAAGAAATACAAAAAGCAGCCAGCCTCAATTTGTCATTGTGTTTCTTTGTGCTACGAAAATATCATACATCTACCAGACCCGAATTTCCCTACTGTTGTTCATCAATAATGTCTGTAATCTATTTCCCCCAAAACTTTGTTCCTTTGTCAAAAATCTCAAAATATCATGAGGCTATTTTCATATGACGTACGATTATGACTCCTACACAATAGAAGACAAAAACTTTCATTAAATGAACCAATAATCATAATTTATGTTTTTAGTTTCAGTATTTTTCTTAGAAAAGAAAATTTTTAAGTATGAGTATCATTAGCATTAAACACACATTGCGCATATCATTTCAGTAAGAAAAAGAGCAATTTGTTTCAAGTTGGGAAATTTTTGAATTATAAGTTGGGAAATTTTTGAATCCGCGCCCCCCGAAAAAATATCTGTAGCTACGCTCCTGTCGCTTTTCGCACCCGAAAGACCAAAACCAGTGTATGGTGCATTTTGTGAGGTACTGCCGTTAAATGCAAGTGATTTCCAACCATGTAACTTCTGGATATGAAATGTGAGAAGAAAGGAAAGGATCATTTAGATCCCTTATGCGGAGTGGAGTCTCTCTGAACTTCTCTTTTATTAAAAGTTTTGCACCAGAAATTTATAAAAATTTATTTTTATAAAGTAATTATATTGAACTACTGACTACCAACAGACTTCCTACTTATTAAAAGTCTCACACCAGAATTTTATAAAGATTTATTTTTGTATAGTAAATTAAAGGAATATCAGACTTTGCTAAGGACATATCCATTTTATAAGAACGAGTTGGACGCCCTAATACCGTGTCCCTCGTATCTGTGTGTTTGAAATAAATCGATCCAAGAGTCCGATCTGAGTATCTGATCCAGTAGCGGATAGGAACAGCTTGATGCAGCAATGTTAAAACTTCGACTGCATAACGATACGTGGAAAAATGAAAATACCTCCAGCTGGCTTCGGCACGTTGTTTTGTTGTTGTTAATGTTCTTTTGTACTGAGTACTTATCCATGTGTCTTATATTTTGTTTTTCTCATACTTTTATTACTATTACTGTTATTATTACAATTTAAGAAGTTAATACTTGAAGAGAATGCATTATAATTATTAATATTCTAATGTTTAAAAGATCATGGGATGCTTCATTATATATTTGCTATAAAACAGGAAGTGAACTAATCATAAAATTAATATATGTTTTGTACAATGTAATAATTTAAAAAAAAAATGATTTGTGCCCTCTCAATTGGGATTTTTTTATGTAACACAAAGAAACATTTTAAATTAAGAACAAAGGGGAAACAAATAAAAACAGCTTTTAAATCTTTCTAAAGTAATTTAAAAAAAAATTAAGCCACACTGGCGTATATAATAATAGTTACATATACATAATTATACTTAGGGAACAAGTATTAAATTAAGGATATTTTAATTATAGAAGTACACGTCACTTAAATTACGTTATTTTTTTTTATAAAGCCTTGACTGACAGCGAAGTCCAAATATTTAGATTAAGATAAGAAATATTAATTTTAATATATCCCTTGGAGACTAACTTGCTACATCTTTAAAGCGGTTAAAACGCCACATACATATCCCCACCAATTTATTTATATGTAAAGAGTTAAGTATTAAATAACATTATTATGACATAAAAGATGAACTGCTTTTAAATTTTAAACGTAAAAGTACTTTAAAAGATATTTAATTACTTATTTATATACTTTTTACTATAATGTTGGAAAAATTGTGTTCTAAAGATTTTGTTTTTAATATTTTTTTCAAAAATTTTGGATAGGTGGCGTTAGTAGTAATGCAAAAGCTTATTTTTTTTCCTTTGCTTCAAACCAGTTTTTAAAAAATCCCTATGAGATTTCCTTCTCACTCCTTCTATTACACAGAGGCTTCATTAACATTGTTGCATTAAGCTGTCCCTATCCGGTACTGATACCACGTGCTTGATTCGGAACATATCCTGAAGCTAAATTGTAACTTCTAAAATTATGTACAATGTATGCAATCTGTCGTATCCCCTAGTCCAGGGATGGCGAACTTATGGCACGCGTGCCATAGGTGGCACGCGCGAGATTATTTACGGCACGGCATAGACTCATTTTCTAAATTAAAATATTGCAGGGCTCGCGTGTAAAGCAAGGTAATTAACAAAACGGAATTTTTGATACATTCAAATTTTGTAATAAAATACACACAAAAGTTTTATGATTGCTTCCTGCAAAGTAGCTGATTTGTTAAGAATGGAACTTCTGTTAACTTATGTGCAATATCTTTTCCTTGATAGACTGTATTTAAGGACTTATGTATTAATAGTTTTCATTTTGTAAATTCAGATGTAAAAATTATTGAATAAATATAACATATATTGTTTAAAATCTCTGTACTTCTAGAAAGTTTTTCCGATGCAGTTAAACAATTTTACAAAAAAAAAAAAAAAATCAATCAGAATCTTTTTTTAAAAATGTCAGTTGCCATGCTTTATACGCCAGCCTTTCATATAATGCAAATGCACAAATTGCTCTATTTTGAATTCAGACTTGCTGAGTGTTTCTAAATTAGGTTGCTTGTCGCTGTCATACAGATTGAATAAACTGAAATGCTGCTTTATAAATCCCAATCTAGCTCAATATTGGATCAAAAATTTTTGCTATTGAGAGAATTAGAAGATTATAGGGAAATAACGATCACAAGCAAAAATTCCGATGGTGAAATTTTGATAAATTGGAATTTCGAATTCTATTCCATAGTAGTAGTTTTTTTAAAGAAGCCATTTTGATATATTTTTTTTCTGATAGTTATTTTTATTTTTTTTTGGGGGGGGGGAGGGGGGAGGGGGCATGAAAAGTAGGAAAAACTCAAGTAGAAACCTGTTGTGAGGTGTCCTGTTGAAATATTATTCAGGGTTACATTATATGCATTATGCATACATTTTCCACCAAAAAAATAAATAAATAAATAAATAAAATAAAAAATAAAATGTTTTTTTTTTTAGAAAAAAAAAAGGAATTTTCCATAATATTTTAGAAGTTTTCAAAATGCCCCATGCGAACTGCATATAAATGAAAATCCCCAATATTTTTTTTTATATAAGTTCGGTTTACACAGGGTGCAAAGGAAAGTCCCTTTTGCTGAAAATGCTTGAGAATGGAGAGAGCTACAGCTATGCAAACCAGGTAACGGCATAGTAAAGCGACTACGCCCGAACTAATGCAAACGACAGCAGCGCCCCTAGTGGCGAAATTTGGAAGATAGCCATTGCAAATCGAAAACGAAAAGACATAGAGCAAAATTTCAAATTGGAAAGTTTTAGAGCATCAATTAATTAATACGAAACGACATTTGGTTCATACGGAGAAGATAAATCGTCGCCTGTATACCCAAAAATATCCGAAATCGATGAGCGACGATTCTACTTTGCATATTCACATTCCGAAAATGTAGCAGTGCACAGTTGCAGATTGTGGTGTTGTACTGTGCTGTAATGTCTGTAAAAATTTAATTTCCAATGCATTTAAAATTTAAAATTAACCCTTTCAAAGGCAGAAGAATTCTGTTCATAAACTGATGATATAATTGACTGACACCAGAATAATGAAACGAATATCTTACAAAATAAAAGCTAGCTAATTTGCCCTTCCAATACGACAGCAAAATTTTATTAAAATATTCTTGGAGCTATTTCTCAGATTTGGAATTGAAATTAGGTGGCGAGACCGTCTAGCCACCGCCATTGAAAGGGTTAAATCTATGTCGTCGTATTGAAGAGGCTTGGAATAGACGTTCCATGCTGAAAAATGTGCCTGCAGAATTACTCTCTCGAATAATAACGTGTATAGCAATAGCGAACTTTTCGAACATACTTAATATTAACTTTTTATCACTGTGAGACAGTTTGATTTTTTTGTTGTTGTTTTGTGTGATGTTAACAAAATGTATTGTTATAAGTACGTATTTATACCATAAATTGTGAGTATTTCTTGATACTTCTTGCTATTCCATTCAAACGTTTACACAAAATGGAGTGCATCGATTTCGGACATTTTGGGGTATACAGGCGATGATTTATCTTATCCATATAAACCAAATGTTCTTTCGTACTAATTAATTGATGCTCTAAAACTTTCTAATTGGAAATTTTGCTCTATCTCTTTTCGTTTTCGATTTGCAATGGCTAACTTCGAAATTTCACCACTAGGGGCGCTGCTGTCGTTTGCATTAAATCCGGAGTAGTCGCTTTACTATACCGTTGCCAGTGTTCGTACGGGTGCTTGAATTTCATGACAGAGAAATTCTTCGGTACCAGTATTTTCTCATGGAAAATCTCTCCTGAAATAAAGCGAAATTCCGTCTGTTTAAACTAGATTTAATTTTCTATAAAAAAAATTCTGATATCGGTACTTGAAAATAACGGTACCCTTATGAACCCTGGTTATCTCCTTGCATAGCTGTAGCTCTCACCTTTCGCAAATATTTTCAGGTTAAAGGGACTTTCCTTTGCACCCTGTATATGTAAGTAAAACTGTGCATCGAATTTGATATATTTGAATATAAATGTAAGAAAAAACATATTTTCTAATTTTTTTGAAATTTTAAGCCTCAAAATTAAAAACAAATTGGAAAATATTTTTTTCTTACATTTATATTAAAATATATCAAATTCGATGCACAGTTTTATTTATATATATAAACCAAACTTATATAAAAAATATTGGGGATTTTCATTTGTATGCAGTTCGCATGGGGCATTTTGAAAAGTCCTAAAATATTACGGAAAATTCCTTTTTTTTTCTCAAAAATAAAAAACGAAAAAAAATTTTTTTTTTACTTTTTTTGTGGTAAGTATATGCCATAATGCATATAATGTACCCTTGAATAATAGTTAAAGTGAAATTTACAAAAAATAAAAAAATGATTTTAAACATCTCTCGTCCCCTTAAGGAAAAACCGAAATACGAAGCTAATCTGAATTATTTGGCATCTAAGACGCAACAAGAGAAATAGCATTTTTAAAAATACTTATATATATATATAATATAATAAGTATATTACAAAATGTTAGTCATATATTTTAAATCCTAATTTCAGTATTTTAATTAATTTTGCTACTTTAAAACCCTAAATCTGTTGGCACGCCATGTTCATGTAAAAAATTTTTGGGAAAAAATTGGCACGCGGATGTGAAAAGGTTCGCCGACCCTGCCCTAATCTTTAGAAAACGGTAAACGATGTTAACTTTTTTAAGTCGATTTTTTGAGATAGATATCGCAGTTAGGGAAATCTATTCATTGGAGATCAATTTACCGTAACTGAAGATGTAATACAGTTTCAGGAAAAGAAAAACTCTTTTCCATTGTAAATCTTTTGGTTAATAATGTCTAGATGTTTCGTGCTTTTAGATTTTAAAATGATTCCGATAAAGCGTCAGAAAGATTCACTTTGACGATTGGAATAAAGTACATTTTTAGAACAACGTTAATACATTTCTATTGGGAAACAAGAAATCTGGACATTATCCAAAAGAATCATTAACTAAGGTTGTGGCTTCTGACTTAACCCTTTAATTCTCGCTCCCGAGATATTCTCGGGCTGTGTCTTTTACTCAAATTGTCTGATACCCACCAGTTTTATAAAATAGTGAAATTGGCTATATTTTAGTATCGTTTTACCTGTCATTAAATAAGGCGAATATTTCTTTTTCATAAAAGTGGTGCCAATAAGCAATTTGAATTATTCAACCGTAATTTAATTCGAGCGTTAAGGGATTAAAAAATATGTATTTATATCATGCTTTACATGTTTTTTTTTGTTTTTTTTTTCTTAGTTTGTAAGATATTTTATATTAGATACGCACATTGATAGAGATTTACTGATGCACAAAGTGGATAAAACCAGAGTTGGGCAAATTTGTAATTCCAATTATCTGCAGTGTAATTACAGTTTAATTGTATGTAATTAATTATAGTTAAAATTACATGCCGTAAAAAATTCTTGCAAGCACTGTAACCGGAACCACCCTCATCCCATTATTTGACAAAATTTCTGTGTTTGAATGTGTGTAACTACAATCAATTACGTGTAATTAACCTGTAATTACACTATGGATAATTGAGATTACAAATTTGCCCAACTCTGGATAAAACTATCAATGAAACCAAATTATGAAAGACTTTTAGAAGAGGGAGGAGCTTCAACTGTTTCAAAACCCATATTTCACAAAAACATACCAATGGCAAAGTGTGAAGAAGTTTTAAATCAGTGTAATTATATATTTCACTCGTGCTAGGTTTTATATTTTAATAATCTTTTCATAAAAAAGGGGGTGGGGCAGGATTTATTATTTCCTGGGGTATATGAACATTTACTGTAATATTTATCATTTAAATACTTTAAAATTAGAAGGACTCGGTCAGGGAGGAGAAATTTTTCAGGGAGTGAGGATATGTAGCCGTTTAAACATCAAGAATAAAACTGATTTTAAAGATCATTTTAAAATATTCTTCCTCTGAAAAATCTTCAACGAATTTGTTACAGTCTGAATTTTCTTGTAACTTGTAACTCATGATGTCATATTGAAAGATAGCTACTTTATATATATATATATTTTATTGCATCTGATAGCTACAGTAAAGATCTCCAATTATTGTTACAATTAAGATATTTAAAAATATTCATTTATTATTTTATAATATTGTTGCATTATGTAAAATAATAGAATTTGAATTAACTTTTATGCAAATTGATTTTTTTTTTTTCAAAATCCGAAATACAACTTATGCTTTTGCAAGGTTCGCACGCTCCTTGGAATTTCCAAGGACTCTTCCACCACTATTAATGATAAGAAAATTTCCATTTAATTTTTCAAACACAGAATTCTCAATCACCGCCTTTATTCACTGATTTTGCAATATTTTTCTGCAGGGAAATACTTTGAAATTACTGTTAAAATTTAGTGGTAAAATGTGCAAACCCTGTTTTGGTGAAAAAATTAATTAAAAAAAAATAAAAGCTAGAATTTCCGAAATAAATTTCTATTTAAAAAAAATCTATAATGATATTTGTTCGTTCATCAATTTTTTCAAAATTTTCATAAATCTAATTATATCTTAATATTCAGAATTGTGTATTATTGGTCGTCTGAAAATTTTAAAAGATTTCCCACAAACCAATATCATCTATTTTCATTCAAATGTTCCAGTGTCCCATGCATATATTACATGCCAAAATAAATAAATAAATAAAAGAAAACCGAAATCAGTATTTTTTCTCCGAAGATTGTTGTAGATGTATAGTCATTCAGGGTAACTTTGAACCATGGGGTGTAGCTTTGCACCATCTCCTAATTTTCAATATTTTTCACTCCAAGACTAAATAAGCTCCAGAACAGTGTTGCCAGGTGGGCTACTTTTTTAAAAATTCAGATTCTTGATTGGCACCACTTTTTTGAAATGGTATAATGCGACTTATTTAATGACATATTAACTAAGGCAAAACATTAACAAAGGGAATTTAACCGTTTCAAAAAAGTGGTGCCAATCAAGAAATATGAATTAAAAAACAGTAGCCCACTGGCAACACTGCTCCAGAACTGTGCTCTGTTGGCAAAGTTCTAAACTGGGATTTCTACTCTTTATTTTAGAAAAGAAATTAGCAACATTATACGCAATTAAATGCATCATCTAACTATTTTTGTGAAGTACTGTTTTCAAGGGAATTTTGAATGCTGTTTTGAAGTTGTTGTATGTAAAATAAGAAGGCACTCAGGGGGGGTACCATTCGTGCGATGCGCCAACTGTAAAGATTCCTTAACTGCTCGCGCATTACGTCACGTGGCGGACAGATTCGCCTCGCTTCGCTCGTTTCAATAGTATTCTGTATGCTGTTCTGCGTTGGATTTTTTTTTCTGTGAATGATTTTAATTTTTATATTATTTTAACAGCCTTTTTTTAAATAAAACCTGGTGAATGCACTATATCAACGTGTTTTAATAACTCTCGGAGAACACGTATACAGATTTATCAATACAGAGTCTACAAAACATAACAGTACAGAGTCTCAAATCCGGAAGTCGAAATTCCGAATTCTTCAAAATCCGGGCATTTTGTTAACTGGCGATTATTATTCTGGAAAATCGCAAAGGACAAAATTTACTATACTAAGCTACAATTTCAAAACCGAATTCCTTTTACGAGCGTCAAAAAATTCCTGCAGAACGCGAAAATCTCTAAGAACTGCATAAAAGAATCGCGAGAAATTCAGAATAAACTTTAATGAAAGAAAAAAAAAAGAGGACAGCATTTACTATATTAAAATAAAAGATTAAAACCAGATTTCTTTCACAAATGCAGACAACTCGCCATGAAGTGGGGGGAAAAAAGTTCGAAACTCGCAGAGGAGAAAATTTATTATATTTCGCTAAAAGTTGGTAACCGAGTTCCTTTTACAAATCTCAAAATTCTAAAAATCGCAAAAAAAATTCGAGAAAAATGCGAAAATCTCTGTACGAACTCCGAATAAACTTTATCGAAAAAAAAATGACAAGATTTAATGCAATAGTGAGCTAAAAAAATAAAGCCGGATTCCTTTTACTCATATGGAAAAATCGTCGCAAAAATTTAAAAAAGAAAACGTCAAAAATTGCATAAAAAATTAAAAAATTTTCTTTTGTTATAGGGATTTTTTTTTACCTTTAAAAAAATTCCTCTATTAAAATATTTGCTTTAGCATTATCTTTTTTTACTTTCTTTTATCTATAACAGAAGAACGTATTGTAGTCGAATTTTTGTTCGACTTCCAGTTTTCGACGGATTTACACGTTTTAAATGTCAGGGATTCCGAAAAACATGTTTTTGCGAAATATCTGTCTGCCCGTATATGTGTATGTCTCATTATATCGTCGGAAAGTATACGAAGTTATGTATTTTTGACTATGGCCAGCATGTCAAGGTTAAATTTGGGGATATTCCGCCGGGAGGGGGCGCTGTAATAGCGATTTTTGTTCATTTTCATTATTGATTCATCGGAAAGCATACAAAGTTAGGCATAGATTTGAACCAAACTTCATACGCATACTTTTTACTATTGACGCCAGATTCCAGTTGAAAATGGATATGTAACCCTGGAAGGGAGCGCTGTGATAACGAGTTTTCGTAGTTTTGTTGTACATCAGCTGCTGATGCAGCGACATGCATTTCGTATCTTATAACTAACTCGGCGATTCGCAAACAGAATAACGATGATATTTATTTTATTAAATATTATATTCGTGTTACTCTGATTAATAAAATGAAGCAGAAATTTAAGATGAAAATTAATGTAGGGTTGAAGTATTAGCCTATAAGCAGTGCTTAATTTGCGTTAGATATTATCGTTAATATATTCTGTTTGATTCTCAGCTCCGCTACTTCTTTGTTTTTGGTGGAAATTTAAATATTGGTCTGAATTCCCCGGCGCTCACTCCGGAATTTAGCGGAAATAGTGTTTCTAAAAAATCAAAGCCTAAATTTTTATTTCTTTTTTCCCATCTCCAATATTTTGCGTTCTTTCCTACCAAAGCGCTTACGTATGTGACATAATGTGTCCTGTGTAGGTTTTTTTTTTTCAATGGTTTCAGAATGGCGACGAGGAATGTCAGAATTAGTCGCAACTGTTTCTGCCGTTTTTATTCACTGCTTTTTGTTCGTGTTTTTAAAATATTATCTCTGATTAACTTTCTAGCTCTGCACGGTGTTTAATTTGCTCCGATCACAGGAGCGCAGCTCCAGTACTTCTTTATTTTTAGTGAATATTTAAATATTAGTCAGAACAGACCAGAGTTTATAAATACTGCGCACCAATACAAAGAAGTCCCTGACGAGTAGGATTTTCTGAAAATTTCCCACTCCTGATTTTGATGTTTTTGCTCTGTTCATTTATTAGAATTTATTAGATATTAATGCCTAAAGACATAGCTGCCAACTCTTCCGCTTTTTCAGACCACAAAAATTTAATAGAAATTTTTGCCTTATTTAATCGGCAGATTACGGCGATTTAAAAAGGTAAAATTTGCTATAAAATTTTTGTGATCTGAAAAAGCGTAAGATGTTGGCAGCTATGCTAAAGATATGTCAAAAATATAAATTTCTTTTTGAGGAAGACGAAATTGCTTTAAAATTTGAAATAGTGTATGAAATATAAATATGCGTATGTGTGTGTGGGGGAGGGGGGGCGGCAGGGGGATTATAAACTTTGTTGTTATTACTGCAAAATATTAGAGCTCCGGTACTTTTTTTTTTTTTTTTTTTTTTTTTGCTAGAAATAAGCCCTGTGTATATATATTGTTGCAGATATTTGAATCATATTGATTTTGATCCTGAATAAGCATAGTGACATTCGAAATTTTTTGAAAACTTATATCTAGTAATCGGACAATGGATTATCGTTAAAAGTTTTGAAGTGAGTTTTGTTTAATTTATTCTGTTTGATAATTCTAGTCTTTTTATTATTACTGCTGTGTCATCATATAATTCATCCATTCATTTTATTTTACAATAGTTTAAAAGTTTTCATTTGTACTTTTACGCATTAAAAATGTAATTTTTTTCGCGAATTTATTGAAGTGTTTGAATGAAACAAATGTATCGCGATATTATTTAACCATTATGTATGTTATATTTAACTAACTCCAATCAGTGTTCGAACTAATTATTTTAAGGAAAGTGATTTCGTTCACTTTACTTTCGAGGATCTATTTTTTAAAAAATTATTTACTTCATATTCCGTTCTTTTACTCATCTATTTACATTGTCACGGCCGGTCTCTCTCCGATCTTGTCCGCCACGTGACGTTTCAGTCCTGCTCTACTCTGATTGGCTATCCTTCAAATGGAACAACCTTATGTAGAAGAATCTTGCACGTGGTATCAGTACCGGATAGGGACAGCTTAATGCAACAATGTTAAAGAAGCTTCTGTGTAATAGAAGGAGTGAGAAGGAAATCTCATAGGGATTTTTTAAAAACTGGTTTGAAGCAAAGGAAAAAAATAAGCTTTTGCATTACTACTAACGCCACCTATCCAAAATTTTTGAAAAAAATATTAAAAACAAAATCTTTAGAACACAATTTTTCCAACATTATAGTAAAAAGTATATAAATAAGTAATTAAATATCTTTTAAAGTACTTTTACGTTTAAAATTTAAAAGCAGTTCATCTTTTATGTCATAATAATGTTATTTAATACTTAACTCTTTACATATAAATAAATTGATAGGGATATGTATGTGGCGTTTTAACCGCTTTAAAGATGTAGCAAGTTAGTCTCCAAGGGATATATTAAAATTAATATTTCTTATCTTAATCTAAATATTTGGACTTCGCTGTCAGTCAAGGCTTTATAAAAAAATAACGTAATTTAAGTAACGTGTACTTCTATAATTAAAATATCCTTAATTTAATACTTGTTCCCTAAGTATAATTATGTATATGTAACTATTATTATATACGCCAGTGTGGCTTAATTTTTTTTTAAATTACTTTAGAAAGACTTAAAAGCTGTTTTTATTTGTTTCCCCTTTGTTCTTAATTTAAAATGTTTCTTTGTGTTACATAAAAAAATCCCAATTGAGAGGGCACAAATCATTTTTTTTTTAATTATTACATTGTACAAAACATATATTAATTTTATGATTAGTTCACTTCCTGTTTTATAGCAAATATATAATGAAGCATCCCATAATCTTTTAAACATTAGAATATTAATAATTATAATGCATTCTCTTCAAGTATTAACTTCTTAAATTATAATAATAACAGTAATAGTAATAAAAGTATGAGAAAAACAAAATATAAGACACGTGGATAAGTACTAAGTACAAAAGAACATTAACAACAACAAAACAACGTGCCGAAGCCAGCTGGAGGTATTTTCATTTTTCCACGTATCGTTATGCAGTCGAAGTTTTAACATTGCTGCATCAAGCTGTTCCTATCCGCTACTGGATCAGATACTCAGATCGGACTCTTGGATCGATTTATTTCAAACACACAGATACGAGGGACACGGTATTAGGGCGTCCAACTCGTTCTTATAAAATGGATATATCCTTAGCAAAGTCTGATATTCCTTTAATTTACTATATAAAAATAAATCTTTATAAAATTCTGGTGTGAGACTTTTAATAGGTAGGAAGTTTGTTGGTAGTCAGTAGTTCAGTATAATTACTATATAAAAATAAACTATTAGGGCGTCCAACTCGTTCTTATAAAATGGATATATCCTTAGCGAGGTCTCATATTCCTTTAATTTACTATATAAAAATAAATCTTTATAAAATTCGGTGTGAGACTTTTAATAAATAGGAAGTTTGTTGGTAGTCAGTAGTTCAATATAATTACTATATAAAAATAAATTTTTATAAATTTCTGGTGTAAAACTTTTAATAAAAGAGAAGTTCGGAGAGACTCCACTCCGCATAAGGGATCTAAATGATCCTTTCCTTTCTTCTCATATTTCATATCCAGAAGTTACATGGTTGGAAATCACTTGCATTTAACGGCAGTACCTCACAAAATGCACCATACACTGGTTTTGGTCTTTCGGGTGCGAAAAGCGACAGGAGCGTAGCTACAGATATTTTTTCGGGGGGCGGGGATTCAAAAATTTCCCAACTTATAATTCAAAAATTTCCCAACTTGAAACAAATTGCTCTTTTTCTTACTGAAATGATATGCGCAATGTGTGTTTAATGCTAATGATACTCATACTTAAAAAAATTTCTTTCCTAAGAAAAATACTGAAACTAAAAACATAAATTATGATTATTGGTTCATTTAATGAAAGTTTTTGTCTTCTATTGTTTAGGAGTCATAATCGTACTTCATATGAAAATAGCCTCATGATATTTTGAGATTTTTGACAAAGGAACAAAGTTTTGGAGGAAATAGATTACAGACATTATTGATGAACAACAGTAGGGAAATTCGGGTCTGGTAGATGTATGATATTTTCGTAGCACAAAGAAACACAATGACAAATTGAGGCTGGCTGCTTTTTGTATTTCTTTTGATACTTTAACTAATTTACTGTTACAGAACTCAAAAAGGTAGTCGGCAAAACAGTACAAAATTCTGGAACAAATGTCATATATTCCCGTATCCGCCATCTTGGATGTTTTCCTTGTGGCATGCATAATTTTATTTCACAAGTTTAATTATATTTATATTTTAAATGTTTAGAATTAGGAATTATTACATTATTAGAATTTATTACATTAGAAATTATTGCATTATTATTAGAAGTATTACATTATTTGAATTAGAAAAAAGTCCAAGATGGCAGATGCGGGATTATATGACATCTGTTCCAAAATTCTTTTTTTTTTTTTTAAATAATAGTAACAACAACAACAAAAAAAAGCTTTACAAAAATCTAGAATTTCCCAACACTAAGCCAGGGTTCGCACAGTTCTACCACTAAATTTTAACAGTATTTTCAAAGTATTTCATTGCAGAAAAATATTGTAAAATCTGTGATTAAAGGTGGTGTCTGCGAATTCTGTGTTTGAAAAATTAAATGTAAATTTTCTTATCATTAATAGTGGTGCCAGAGTCCTTAGAAATTCCAAGGAATGTGCGAACCTTGACTAAGCTCAAATTTCTCAAGTTCACACATATTGGAGGGGGTGGCCTCCCCCCCCGTAACTCCCCATCGCCTCTGAGAAGCGGTTTCCTTAAGAGGGAATTGTGAAGTTACCTAGATGAGTGCTTTCTTTCTACCTGCTACTAAAGAGAAAGTCTCTTACGTTGGCTGCGCTTCTACTCAAAACATTCATTTAAAACCAATTCATATGCATTAAAGATGCATTGAAAATTAATAAATAATGAGTAAAATGATATCATAATCTAGATTTATGTATTTCGGAAATATTTCAGAAATTTTTTTAGTAGTTTTCAACTTTTTTTATTATTATTATTATTACTTCAAAATTAAAATTTTATTGCTTTACTTCTTCAGTTGTTCACTTTGTATAACGATGCAGTCAAGGACTTTTTTTAATGAGTTTAATAAGTGAAAATTAAAAACTAACCTCAAGACTATAATGTGGTGGAAGTAAAAAAATATAATACATCAAAATGAAATCTAGCAAAAATTTAGATATTTTTTTCTTTTAAAATATTGACATGAATTAAAAATTGAAAATAAGGGGAAATTTCTAAGTATGGAAATAGACAGTTATCGGGATTATCTGATATTTGCGGGATTGATATGATGCTGCAAACCATCTGAAAATAATGAGAACATACTATCAGTAGTATATTACAAGTATCAGAACATAACTTTATCTGAAAAAAAAAATATTGCAAATAAAATAAATAACTACTGTTTTGAATTTTACTATTTTGAATTATATTTCAGTTTTTCTTGTCTCTCTCATGCATCGAAAATTAGGTTAAATGTAAAATTTTAGTCCATTTTCTTAAAAGGCGTTTATCTTGAAGGTGAAATGTGAAACACTGTTTGATTTGTTAGTACATAAATAAGAATGCCTGCAATTTTCATTCAATTAATAATGAATATATTCTCAAAACAGCGATATGCACACTTTTCGGATTGTTCGAAAGCACGCGCATGCAATTTGGCCTATGTAATGCGTCTGCAACATTCCAGAGATTCATCAACGAGATAATACGTGTTTACCAGGCGTCTATGCTTTCGTCGATGATATACTCATAGCCTCTAAAAATGCCCGTTGAGCATTATCATCATTTAACAGCACTATTTTCCAAATTAGCAGAATATGGTTTGTGCATCAATGTTTCCAAGTGCACATTTGGTAAACCTACCATCGATTTCTTAGGATTTCGAATATCTGAACATGGCATCCAACCACTTCTAGATAAAGTTAAATGCATAATCGATTTTCCTCAGCCCACAACCTTATCTCAACTTCGACGATTTTGGGGTATGTTTAATTTTTATAGGTCTTTCATATATCAAGCTGCACACATACTTGCGCCTTTAGTGAAATTGCTGGAGGCCATACAAACAAAAAGAAATCTCGTTCCCGTGTTCCTAAAGCCGAACCCCGTAATTGGAACGAAGACTTTAGGAATATGTCAGAAATTAGCAAGTATGGATTTAATAAATAATGACCTTTTCTGTAAACAAATAGATTCATTAAGGGGGGAGGGGCATATAATTTATTTGTTTCTTTTTAACTTTTCTCTATTTTAATTTTAAATATTCATTTATTTGTATGTTATCTAATACAGTAGAAGACCGAAATAACGCGGCCCGATATACCGCGAATTCGGATTTAACGCGGGGAAAAGTATGTCCCCCGGAAAAATAAAAAATCAATTTTAGGATAAATTTGTTTAAAAATTCAGTGAAACATAATATTCTTCATAAAACACTTTTTCCCACAAGAAAAGGCATTGCTTATCACTGTCCAGCACATCCACCTGCTGATCTACTAAAATCAAGAGATGAAAAAATCAGAGTCATGTTTTTGCCAAAAAAACACTACGGCGTTAATCCAGCCATTAGATAAAGGCATTGTTAGAGAATTTAAAGCCCATTACCGCCGTGAACTGCACAGCAGTATAGTAAACTCTGAAGAAAAAATGGAAGATTTCCTAAAGGCAATCAACCTCAAGACTGTTGCATATTCTGTAGGCCTTGCATGGGGAAGCATTACACCGGCTACAATTCAGAACTGCTGGAAAAAAGTGTCTGGTGACGATGTCTCCGTTGGTAATTGCTCCGATTCCTGATTCACAATAAGTGACTTGCATTCTGCGGTTAGTGATATGAATCTCGGTATCTCTGTTGACGATTTAAATGACTGGATAGAAATTGACAACAGCGAACCAGCGAGCAAGATGATGATGATGAAATTGAAAATGATATGGTAATGAAAGGCGACGTTCCACATGCAAGTGTAGTCATTTCACACTTAACGAAGGTAATTTCGTGGATGGATAGGCAAGACGATTCAGATAGTGTTCATCTATCCCATCTTGCTATACTGTGAAACAATATGCCTAAAAGAAACGAAACGTCTCAGTTCGCCAAACAACACTTACGGTCTTTTTTAAGACAGTGTAAGATTAAGTTTTTGTTCAATGAATGATAAAGTTAGTTACATTTCATAAAGCAGGTAAGTGTTTTCATCATTTTGTACCATTTCTTTGACACCATTCCGATATACCGTGGTTAAGCTGTAACGCGGGTGTGAAGCTTGTCTCCCAACAACGCGTTATATCGGGCCTCTACTGTATTTTATTAACTGAGCTAGGTGCTTACTTAGAAATTAAAAAAAGCTACGAAAGAAATTTCCCCCCGAAACACTTGCATATAGGATCCACTTAAAGAATAGCATATGCATAAAAAACAGTTCCCTAAAAAACATTAATAATAATAATTAACATAAACGATCTATATTCACATATGTCTGATGGTATTGCGAAATATTGCTCAATTCCGATGGATTCTAAAAGTTCTTATAAAGCTAAAGAAATTTTATTTAATGAAATTTTCTTTACACAAAACTTAATTACACCGAACAAAATTATGGTAATAGAGATCTGGATGAAATATATAATAAATAATACGCTGTTATACAGGTGAATATAAGAACAGACAAACAAAATAATAATGATAATAAAATTAAAAAAAAATACAGTGAATGAATACATTTTTCAGAAAAGTAGTCATATCATGGAATAAATAAACGAGTTTCGGTCAGGCTAGTGTGATAATGACGGAAAAAATCATTTCAATGTACCCACCCTCATATTGCCGTTGTAGAACTCAAAACAGACTGCTGGAATAAATAGACAATATTTATAAATTTTAAAGTCTCCAAGATTTAAAAACTGAAAAGTTCGGTCATATTACATATGGACGGGGGGGGAGCAATACTACTTCACGTTAAAATTACAAACGAATTGTACCAAAACGTGCCAATTTTGCAATCACATAGATTATGGATAAATCTTGAGTTAAACTACTGAAACAGGTTTTACGCATGTTCGTAAAATAAAGGGCATAGCCGAATAAGCATCGGAAACATGCCTTTCAATCAAATTGTTTGATTCCCCCCCCCCCCCCGATTTGACTACCTATCTGACAATATATTTCCCCTAGTATCACATTATAAATATTAATATTTTATGAGATAAAAATGTTTTTTTTTATTTTTTTTAAAAACAGATTTTCGCAAAAACTAATGCTACGAATTTGATGTTATTAATCGAAGTTATACAGGTACCAAAGATGCATAACTGGGATTTTTTGTATAATTTTCTGTTTATTAAAACTGTGTGAAATAGCGATAAAAAAATTTACAAAAATAATAATCATATCTTATGGTTATAAGGAAATTTCCATTTTCTTGAAAATCGTTCCTCATATGTGCACGTATATTATATATAAATAACGAAAGTGTGCGTTTGGTATAACATACGACGGCTGTTTTTTAAGTAAGGGCCGTTTTGTTGTATACACTAATAGGTGGCGCGCGCTGCAACGAGTGCTGGGGTCGTGTCCCGGCATTCCTTGCGAACAATTGGGCTCAGTTGCAGCTGTGTAGGTAACATATACGGTGTGTTCTGTGTCTTTAAAATGTTCAAGATTGTCGAATCGCCCGCCCCGTGCAGGTACAGTCAGTGATACGTTTTTTTGTCGTAAAGCGATTCAAAACATAAGACGCAGCATGCTGACAGAGGGAATTTTGCTACCCCATGACAATGCAAGACCTCACACCGCAGCTCTGACCCTAGCTTTGTTGGACACTTTAGGATGAGAAGTTTTGGACCCGCCCACCCCACCTCCCTACAGCCCCGACCTTGTGCGAGCGATTTCTATCTTTTCCGCTATCTCAAACATCATCTGGGCGACAATCACTACAAGGATGTCGAAGACGTGAAAACGGCTGTGACCTCTTGGTTATCGGAGCTGGCGGCAAGTTTCTATGAAGAGAGTTTTCTAAATCTAGTTATAAGTTATAATAAGTGTTTAAACAAACTTGGCATCTATGTTGAAAAATAGAAAAATGTATGTAGAATCTGAAAATAAATTTGGTTTTTGAAAATTTTTTTTCATTTAGTTTTTATTTTCAAACGGTCCTTACTTAAAAAACAACCCTCGTATATATATTTAAAAAAAATACGTGTAAAAATACATAAAATTCATTTAAAGGCATTATTTGGGGTGGAGCTACTCAAATTCGACATCCGAAGAATTTTTGGAACAAAGTCAGCGGACGACGTGTCAACTTCTGTTTTTTAAATTTCAATAAGCATATAGTCCATCTTTTCCAATGCTGTCGATACTCTTTCGATATCGAAAATTAAATTTTTGTATCAGAAACAATAGGGAATTTCTTTTTTTTGCTTGGAAAAGAGCAACATTCGTTGATATCGAAATGCAACGATAGGTATTTTATTGAAACATTATTATCACCACTTTTAATGAAAAGTAATAAGAGTAAGTAGTTTCGTCACTTTAAACACCGAATCTCCGCAGTAAAATAAGGATGTTAGATGTTACGTAACTATAGTTTAAACCAATTACACTCATTTATTTCTGAAAAGTTACCAGGTTTGGGTAGTAATAGACATTTTTGTATTCAAGAAATATACAACTCTCAATTTTTCTTTTATTTAACCCTTTCGGGATGGCATCCCTTACACATATTTTATTTGAATTGCACCGCTTTTTTTAAACGGAACTCTTTACTTGTAAAATACCAAAAAATACTCTAATAAAAAAAGACAATTATTGCAATTATTTATTACTAGTGCCAAAATAAATTCGACATGCACCATTTGACGATGCATATATGCATCACCCCTCCCGAAAGGATTAATGGTAGGTTTCTATGACTATTTAATTCGAAAATAAATATTAGGGAAAATTGGTACATAATTTCAGTAAAAAAAAATCCAAAGCCGACAACATTGGATGATGCTCTGTATTTAAAAATATATTTCCTTAATTTTGAGTCGTTTAATTTTTGATGAGATAAACATGTTTTTATAAATAAATAAAAATTAGTCTAAAAAAACAACATTGTAACAAACATAACGAGATTAAAGCGTACTGTAAAGACATAGCTATTTTTTGCAAATATATTTATGAACATATATACAAATACATAGTCGGGTTCAGGGATTCAATTCTCAGTTTCACGAAAAAGTGTTTGTTATGAGAAAAATGTTTCGTATATTTTCCATATTTCTCTATTAGATGAGCGGAATTATGCTCCAGGGACTCTTTGAATCATCTCTTAGTTGTTCCATGTTGCGTGCTGTGCAAATTCCCAGTATTTGTAAACGCGAGTAAGCATCCTATGGGTTATGCTCCTCTCATCTTTTTGAAGTTTTAAATCTCACATACGCCGAATTTAAAAAATAATAGCATGTTATACAGTAGGTATCAAGTACGTGTTTCGTTAATAGTATCACCACGTCAGCGGAAAACCGATTTTTTTTTTAGATACGGCAATCAGCGAAAGTTCGTCTTTGTTGGGTAATTTATTTTGTAATTTTAATTCCAAATTGATAAACGGCACTAAGAACATTTTAATAAAATTTTACTTTTATAATTAAATGTTGGAAAAACAAGTTTTTATTTTCTAAGAAATTTGTTTGTAAATTCTGGTGTCAATTAGTCATTTCATTATTTTATGATCAGAATTTTTCTGCCCCTGAAAGGGTTAACTGAAGATGTAATACAGTTTTTGGAAAAGAGAAACTCTATCCGATTGCAAATCTCTTGAATAATAAGGTCTAGATATTTCATGCTTTTAGATATAAGAAAAATTCCGTGAATGTGTCAGAAAGATTCCGACTGACGTTTGGAAAAAAGTTCATTTTCAGAACAACGTTAACACATTGCTATCGGAAAACGAGAAATCTGATTATTTTTGAAAAAACATCACTAACTAAGGACGTGGCTTCTACCATGCAGAAATGCATTTATATGATGTTGTACAGGTTTTTTTTAGTTTCTAAGATATTTCGTATTAAATCTGTACACATTGAATCATATTTATTGATGCATAAGGTGGGAGAAGTCCCGTATCCTGTGCCGCAAATTTGGCGATTTTTTTGCGTGCTTTTTGGGCGATAAGTGTTTCGATCTGGTTTATGTTTGGTTGGTCGTATTTTGAACAGCTTTTCGGCTTTAGGGTTGCTTTTTTTTGGAAAATCCGTTTGTAGACGGGAGATCTTGAAGCTTATTGGTTCATTAGTATTACATGAACCGTCAGTCAGCGCAATTTTGAATCTGTTAGATAACTAATTTGCCGCTACACAAAATTCCGATGCGTCAGTGCTGTACTATAAGGTAAGTTTTTCTTGCTCTGCCGTTTATTTCTTTTCGTTATTTTATTTGTATTTTTGCATTAGCTGTTTAAAATGCACCCTTTATTTGCCAATAGTTCCATTTCTACATAGTTTACCATATTAGAGACAAAAGATCCAGCAGTCAATTTTGCGCTTGATGTTGGACTTATTCTTCAGCTCCCCCGCCTTGCCCTAAATGTAGCGTTCAAATGAAAGAAAACGCAAACAAGGATGTTAAATTGAAGTGGAGGTGGGTCTCTTGTCTTCGCAGTAAAACTTAATCGAGCCCAGATCCTTGTTCAGACACCGTTAATCCCGTGTATAATACCTTTTTTGAAAATTCTAAAATTCCGGTTCGTAACCTTTTGGCTATTCTCTTTGCATTTGTATTCAAAATTCAAACATTTTTTTTTATATGAGCATTTATGTAACTGGAGAAAAAGTAGAAATGAACCGACCCTGTCAAAAGAAACTCTTTGTGATTTTTTTCTTATCTTCGAGAAGTTTGCGAAATTCACTCTTCTCATGGGTATTCTGAATTGGGGGGCTCAGGAAAATCTATTTTAATTGAAGAAACATTTTTAACAATTAGGAAATACGAAAGGGATCGGCTTACTTCAAATCATACATTAACTGTTTTAGGCATTTTTTGTAGAGAGGATAAAGACGGCACAGGCACATATATCGTCGGTACCATATTAAAGAATCCAGTGTCAAAATAATGGGCTACTATTTAAAAATTCAGATTTCTTGATTGGCACCATTTTTTTGAAATAGTAAAATCAGCCTTATTTAATCTTATTTAATGACATATAAATTAAGGAGAAAACAAGGAGAATTTTACCCTTTCAGAAAAGTGGTGCCAATCAAGAAATCTGAATTTAAGAAAAGTAGCCCACTGTTTTCACATTGGATAGTTTGATATGATACCGACGATATATCTGTACCTTGGAACAAAAAGGGCCAATGTCCATTTTTCTCAAATGGCAGGAAACCCAGTTTAAGTTTGAGAAATTTTAAGAATCTTGCTACGATTTCTGTACTATTATTTTTCAAAGTTGTACTTTTCAATTCAGTAATGTTTTTCTCACTAGAATCTAATGTTACATTGATTTAGTTTTTTTTTTTACATTTCAAATTGGCCATTTTTACATTAACAGTAAGTAACATTGGCCTTGACAAAATATTTTGTTTTCAATGATCTAATATTGGGAGGACTTTGGCCCTTTTAACAATTACTTTATACCGCATCTTGAATTCATTTGTGCATTTAACTCAAATTTCTCAATTTTGGACATTGGCCTTTTTTGTTCCAAGGTACAGATATAATAATCCAGTTGACAGGTGAAACATTTATTCAAGTTTACCTATGAACAAGCATTATTCGTTAGTCTGATAGGTTGGATAGAAGGAATTTAGAATTTACGAGAATAATTAAGATAAAATTAATAACATTTGGAATGAACTCTGTCTAGATAATTTTACTTACACACAAAACAAAAAAAAAAAAAAATAGAGATGATTCAAAGTACAAGAATAATATTTTCAAATTTAAGTACGATACTTACCCCAACTCCCAGTAACACACAGGCACATATATATAATAATCAAGTTGACAGATGAAACATTTATTCAAGTATACCTATGAACACAAAGCCAAATATTTTGTCTTTCACGACTAAGAATTGTACACATATTACACACACACTTAATTAATATACGGATCCATAAGAAAAGAAAATATTTCTGCAGTCACTGGCTTAGCGTACTTTTCAAATATTTTAATAAATTATTTCATACAATGAACTGTTCATTCCTATGAAATTACCATTAATAAATGGATAGGTTGTTAACTGGTGGGATAGGTGTAAATTACAATAGTTTAAATTACGTAATAATAAGAGAAGACATTGAAATAATCACAGCGAAATCTGAAACCTGTAATGATATAGTTCACGCAACAACTGACAATAGATGGCGACACATTTTAAAAATAGGGAAAAATGACAGGGAAAATTTAGAAAGCAATGACTAGCGAGAGAGAGACGGAAACGTCAGTAACTGAAGATGCCTCGGTAAGAAGAGGTGAGAATATTTTAAAACCATTTTATATTTATGTTTCTAGAACATATTATCAAGCATGACGGTCGTTCTGCCAAGCCAAGCTATAAAAAAATGCTAACCCCGCCATACAAACAAACGCCAACAACCAAAAGCCAGAACCGTGTAACTGCTTATTATACTGAAGACAACTTCTCCATGTTAAATCGGCCAAACGTGGCATTTTAAATTTTCAGATATTTAAGAAAGCAAGCAGTCCAGAAAAATAAAATTAAGACTAGAAGAATTTACAGAAGAAAAGCTTCAATTCCAGATCAATCTCATCTCTATAAAATAATTATAACCAGAGATACAGGATTTTTAAAAAAACGTCGAGATACTGAAAATTATCAAAAAAACCTTCGTCAAACATTCATTAATTCAATCAAGGTAGAGACTTTAATAATGGACAGAAAAAAGTATGAAATGCATTTTCGGACTGCTAATAACTCAATCTACGTGCTTTTATAAAATTCAGCTTAAAAAAAAAAATAAAATTTCTGTCCTTAACAAGCAAAAACCTGTTAATTAAGGCTAAAATTATCAAACAATGCCAAACAGCGATAAACCCGCCAAAGAAGGCATACTATCCACATTATAATACGGTAAAACTACTTCAACTTTAATCTGATAGATCAACAATTTCCAACAAGGTATTTTTTTTTTCGAATAAAACCGCATAAAAGTTACATTTTTAGAAACATTTTAAAATAAAAATAATTTTTTGAGAGATGAGGTACCTTCTAAGAAGTATGCATTGAAAGTTATCCGCATTTAAAGTTTTATTTTCAAATGTAAACAAAATTTTTGAAAATGAATTGGGCTGAATGTGGTTTTCAATTTATTAAAAAAAAAAAAAAAAAAAAAAAAAAAAAAAAAAAATGGTAAGCTATACTGTTTACCCGTAACGAGAAAGACCCTGAGAAATATCTTTCTCCCCGGGTCACTATAGAAACGGACTTGTCCACTTCATTTTTGGGTGACCGTAGTTGACCGTTGGCTTCTTTTGTATATACTAGGCGCGAAAACAAGGGGAGAAACACGCAGTCTGCTTTGTGTTCATGCCATCGCCAGACGGTTATATTCTTCTCTCTTCATTATTGCGAATTTAATTTTATATTTTCCCACTGATTTAACTTTTAATCATTGCTATCTGAGACTGTATACCACTGTCAGATTCCCTATCGTTAAAATGACATCCACTTTTAAGAAAGGGAAAACACTGCATTCTCAAGCACGTGAAATAGTCAGTAACGTTACTGGTTTCTTTAAAGCAGAGGCTGCTGCGAAATCTTTGAAAATACCGATTTCCCAAGCCACTAAAAGAGCAGCTGAAGCAACAGGAGTGTCCGAATCTACTGTGAAAAAAATTAAACGTGAAGTTAGTAAAATGGAGCAGAGTGATAATAATATTTTGTCTACTCCAGGAAAGCACAGGAAAAGACCAGAAATTCGGAACTGTGTTATTGATTATTTCAATAAATGTGCTATAAGAGAAATCATCCAGGATTTTTATATTAATAAGAAGTAAGTCCCTTCAATATCAAAATTATTGCCTATATTGAAAGAAAACATTCAATTCAAGTTTCAGAGAGAATCTCTTCGAAAAATTTTGCATTCCATGAATTTCCGCTGGAAAAAAAGCAGCAGTCGCAGAAATATTCTGATGGAAAGACCTGATATTGTATTTTGGCGAAATCGGTATCTGCGTGACATGAAAAATCATAGAAGAAATGATCGATGCATTGTTTACATCGATGAAACTTGGATCGATAGTAATTTGACATTTGGAAAATGTTGGCAAGATGATGATAAAATAACGGGCATTCAAGTGGACACAAATTCTAAAAATCGGCTTATAGTGGTGCATGCCGGATCCTCTAGTGGGTTTATTCCTGGAGCTGAACTGGTATATAAAGCTTCTTCAACTGTTGGAGATTATCATGGCCAGATGAACTTCGATAACTTTCAAAAATGGATCCTGGAAAAATTAATACCAAACTTGCAGCCAAAAAGCGTAATTTGTATGGATAACGCTCCATACCATACTAAAAAAGTTGATCCCGTTCCCACAAAATATTCCACAAAATCTGTCATGCTTGATTGGTTACTGCTGAAAGGGATAGTACATGACACAAACATGCGAAAAGCCGAACTTTTTGATATAATCACTCAAAATGCCCCTAAAACTATTGAGTATAAAATAGACACCTTATTAAGAGATGAAGGGCATGAAGTTCTCCGATTACCCCCGTATCATTGTCACCTTAATGCAATAGAATATGTGTGGTCATCTGTGAAACGTTACACAAGAGAAAACAACGTAACCGGCGATTTAAATTTGGGAAGTTTACACTCATTACTGGACGAGGCATTCTCACAAATTACTTCAAATGAGTGGGAAGAGCATTGTAAACATATTGAGCATATCGAAAATGAATATTGGAAAAAAGACGGTTTGATAGAAGACCTCGTAGATAAGTTAATTATACAAGTGGACGAAAACGAGTGTGATTCTGATACCGACACTGCTGAATTATCAAATTATGATAGTGAAAGTGATTTCGATGACATTCGACCATTTGATTAATCGATTTCATTTTCATAAACAAAAAACAGTCCTTTTTAGGACTAAAAAATAGTCTTTTAAAGACTAAGCTCTTCCCAGAGCTAAAAAAAAAAAAAAAAAGAATTACACCAACACACATAATTCCTTCTGTAATTTTACATCCATAGCACATTTATTCTAGAAAGCATATACGCAATTTTTGATTTTTTTTCCATTGTTAAGAAGGCATTCATTTTTTTATGAGTTTCCCCTAAGCAGTTTCAGGCCATTGACCAAACCAAATCTTATTTTGACCAATTTTGATCTTAAGGCTGTTCTTAACTGCTCTGCTCAACAAGCGCAAAACGTTTTGACACATTTACAAATTCATTTTTGAACGGAAAGATATAAAATTGGAAAGCCTGGCCATGGAAGCGATTTAGAATTGAACTGAGTTTTCCATTTTTTGATCAATAAATTACCTATTGAGTTAAAAGCGATTTCGATCACGTGACAAACACGTTTTTCCACCTTTCTTGTATGTTATTTTACTTTCGCGCGAAAATTCGGTTTAAAACGTCCATTTTGACACTATTTTCTGAAAGATCTATTGCTTTTTAAGAACACGGAAAAACAGCTCGATTACATAGTTTCTGAACAACAACTTCTTCTAGTTTCATGCATTTCCGAACAAAAATGAATTAAAACTTATGTCATAAAGTTGCCCTTTCGGATTTGAGAACACCCTTAAACCAAAATTGCCATTTTGGTTTAAGAAATATCCCCATTTGTCCCCCCCCCCGCAAAAAATGACCTTCTTGCCCCTAAGTAAAAAAATGGCAACTTTACTGTCGTTTGGATCTAGGGAAAACCGTGCTTTATTCGGTATAAAATTAAATCCAAACTAACTAGTCAGATGTGCAATTCCAAAACTTTTTTCTATCTCATACATGTTAATACTGGCGTAGCCTAATCAGAACAAACTTACGTCAACAAAATATGAAATTTGAGGGAATTATGTCCATTAAGTTCTTAAAATATGAATATCATTAAAATTTTGTCAGAAAATAGAAAACGCTGTTTGATTCCATAGCTTCTTAATAAGAAAATTTGGCAGTGACGAATAAACACTAATTCAGAAATGTGTCAGAAAGTAGCTAGATTGTTAATATAAATAAAATACAAATTTAACAGACATGTAGTTGAACTACTCGCTTAAAGCACTGAAAAGATCAGAATCAAAAAGACTGTTGTGCGTAGCACAATCTCCGGCTAATAATTCCTGGCATGCGACTAATACAAAAGCTTTTAATAAATTTCGGAACTTTATTTGATTGCATAATAACATTCCTCAGATAAAAATGCATTTCGGTATTAGTGGGAACAGGGCCGAAACTAACGGGGGGGGGGGGGGCAGAGGAGGCATGTGCCCCGGGCGCCAGAGCCAAGGGGCGCCAAATGAAAGATTATACCTTTGGAATGGATCATTTTCTTCTGGCCATTTTCTTCGGAAAAAAAAAAATATGGCCATTTTTTTCCTTCCCATTCTGACCAGAAAATCAGGGTTCTAACTTTTTACGGCTGCTCTTTCATCTTCACCTAACACTTCATTTATAATGGCTGTTTCATAATAATAGGAGCCATCAGTCCATCAGAAGAAAATAACTCGGTGAAAGCGGAAACTCGGTTAAGCAGGACTCTGATAATCGGGACTCTAACTGTATATTTCATTTTAAAAATGTTCTTTAGAATATTTTTGTTGGTGTTCAGAGGGGAGTCATGACCTCCGTGACCTCCCCATTTGATCCGCCGTTGTAGATTACCTACTTCAGTATTACATATTTTAAGATTACATATTTTAAATTTTAAAATAAGCCGGCTATTAGTAAATTAGTAAAATTCTCTTTGTAAATATACTTTGCGAAAGAGGGGGGGGGGGCGCCAAAATCCACGCTTGCACCGGGTGCAAAAAAGGCTAGTTTCGGCCTTGAGTGGGCAAACTTAAAAATATAGTACATGTAAAAAAAGTATTATTAATATTAGAAAAAAATGGTTTTCTCCTATACTCTGTAACCCCGAGAACCCGGGTACGACCCCCTAGTATTATTAAATTCGATATATTCGTGTTGTCGAAAAGAGAAAATAGAAAAAAAAGGAGAGCATAAAACGAATGCTAATCGCGCCAAAACTGTAACCTCCTCCGATTCCAACCCACCTCTCCTACTTGATATCTTCTGAAGAAGCAACCCCTCTCAGGGTTTTTCTCCTTACGGTAGATCAGTAGGCACTTTGTTTGTGTACAGGGAATCAACTTAGAAAACATTTTTGACGTCATTTTCGGGTGAGTTAATGGAATACGGTTTCTTTAACACTTTCCAACGTACTTCAACAATGTTTATGACTTTGGTTTGTCTGGTCGTTCGGCCGTCAGTCCATCCGCTCTATAACTCTTGTAAATACACTCGGATTACCCTGAAATTTTTGCACGTTACTGAAGAAAATGAAGTTTGTAACAGTTATAATTCGTTTACAGGGACAGTCAAAATTATTGCGCTACATTATGGCCAATAGGAAAAAAATCGTTTCAAGTGCATTTTAATGATGTTACACACTTTCAAACATAATGAAATTGATATGCATTCATGAAGTTCACTAAAATATGCATTCTATGTGTGGTGCAAAGAACATGCATTATTCATTTACAGGGCTACATAAAGAATTCCGTTACACGATGGTACAGGGGAAAAATTGTTCGCGGCGTATTTTAAATATGTTAAACTATTTCATGTATAGTGAAATTGGTATGCATTTCTGAGGTTTACTGCAAGTTTCTTCCGGTATAATATGAAATGCATAGCATTCACAGGGACATACAAAAGATTTCGGATACTATACTGAACCCGAAATACTGTATATTGCTGGATTAATATGATTGCTGGATGAACTTTTCAAAACAGACTTACGAATACATGTTTCGAAAATTGAGCTAGACATTGCACATCTCGTAGGAAAAAAAAAACCAGCAGCATACTTCTCATGGTAAATAGTAGTGTATATTTTAGCTGTCTTAAAATGTGTGCCCTTTTTCTAATTAATACAACGGATCTTTTCAACCACTAAATACGGAATATCTGTAATGAAAAATAAATAAGCTCTATACTATAAAAATAATTTTTGTTATCTTAGATTAACAAATATTTTGTTGGGGGTCCGCGGAACACATATCATATCAAAAGTGGTCCGCGAGATCCTAAAGTTTAAGAAACGCTGTTTTAGAGTATATATATATTTTAACTTTTTGACATCTACACAAAATTTTTGGTGCATGTTAAATGGCGATGCCTTCGTGTATTTTAATGTCTGTGAATAAATTGGTAGAATAAATGAATAATATGGACAGTTTATCTTTACTTGACTTATTTAGCTTTCAAATGCGACGACTCAGAATGAATAAAAGGGATAGACTATATTGGGTCAATTTCTTCGACACCGCACAGAAAATAAAGATTCGAATCAGAAGAATATGAATAGATTAGATTAGATGAACTTCACTAACAACCCGTCGAATGACAATGAAAAGTTTTCGTTCTGAATTGTTGCATAAATTCTCATGTCCAGGGCTGCCACAGGCGACTATTTTAATATTCTAATGCACCATTATTTAAAAAAAAAATGCATTTTATAGTATATTTCTCATGCAAATGTTGTCAAAGCATATATGTTTTAAAGATTTTTGTTTTGAAAAAGTGATGCGAAATAGAATTAAAAAATAGTCGCCAGTGGTATCTCTGTAGGTTACACATTTGATGCCACTTGCCATGAGAGTAAAACAACTCTCGAGCTGAGCTTTTTCTGCCATAGATAGCTTCGGTATTATCTTACTTGATGTTCTCAAGTAAATATTACATTAAGATTTTTTAATTTAAAAAAAGAATGTAAAAAAATATTTTAAAAGGATATCTTTATAATAAGATACTTGGAAAATCTATTATTTTCAGATCAAAAGCAAAATCAATAAAATTCTTCTTGAAATAAATTAAATCAATTAAAAGTTTATTAATTAAAACGCTCATTATTAACCTCTTAACGACATTTGTTTTCTTACAAAAAAATTAAAAATGGGGCTGGACACCACTTTTTCCATTCTAAAATATTTACCTTACTTAATCGAAAAATATCTGACAATCAATAAAGATAAATTTACAGTTACAAATTAGTGGTATCAAAATGCTTTTAATAACGAAGCAAGCAAAGCGTTCTTGCCCGAATCCAGTTCGGGCCACACTGTTAAAGGGTTAATAACTAATAAGAAAATAAAAGTTTATTATAATTAAAATCTTTCGAGTAGAAAAGAGCTGTAGCTTATGCTGAACATTAAAATAGCTTATCCAAATCTGTTTTTAACAGCCAATAACATAACCTTATAAAATTATTTAACAGTAAAAAAGTATAACACGTGAAATATCACCCGATTTTTATCTTAAAAAGATATAAACTAATGATTATATTGTTTTCAGTTTTTTAGCCCTTTCAGGGGCAAGGTACTTCTATTCGTAAAATGCTGAAATGAGTGATTGACACCAGAATCTACAAACAAATTTATTTCAAAATTAGAAAAAGCTTTTGTTCGCGTACTTAATAAAAGGAAATTTTTCATTCCAATATACTGGTGCCAATGTGGCATTTAGAAGTTAAAATTAAGTGGTCCAAAAATGAACCACTACCTTTGAAGGGGTTAAATCTAATTTTTTCACACTCACATAACATTTTAAACCTATCTTAGGCATTCTTGAAATTATGTATATGTGTATATCTACACGTATATAGTTATATTTATTATACTTAGGAAACGTAGAAAGCGTTACTAATAGATTTTAATTAAATGTAGATTTGGTGGATATCCCTCGTCGTAGTTCGTTTCCAGGGTTGCCATTCTTCAGGTAATTTTCCTAGTGAAATATCAGCATTTGTTTATAGAAAAATAAATACATGTTAAACGCACGGAATTTCGCCTTATTTAAGGAGCGATTTTATGTATAAGAAAATACTGGTACCGAAGAATTTCAAGGACTGGAAATTTCGTGAAGCGTGGCAACCCTGATTTCTATAGAGTGATAATTCGCGGGAAAGGGATTTCATGGAAAATATAAGACAAACTTTACACCAATAATATTTATATTTTCAGACGATGAAACGTATCTGCACACTAAAAAATTAAAGGTAACAATGTAAAAAAAATATTGCTTTAATTTTTATCTTTGTTTATTATCAGTGTTACACACTAAAATTTCTATGACAGTAAAATCTGAAGATAACAGCACTTATATTTTCGCATTCATATTTATACTTCAGGTAATGCTACGTTAATATATACTAATTATTAATAATTAATTAATAATTGTATCCAGTGTTATCAGTATAATAATATTATCAATGGACCACTCTCACTGGGAGGAAACCGCAATGCTTGTAGGGAATTGCCCGTATTTAACCCTTTGAGGGGTAAGTAATTGTGTTTCTGTAATGTCGAATTCACACCGGAATCTGCAAAAAGACATTGCAAAATCAGGAAGAGGAATTTTACGACTTTTTTTCCACCTAAGTTAGCAAAGTAAAATTTAATAAAATTTTTCTGGTGCAAATCTTCATTAATCGTGGGTGGGATAAAATATATCTCACCGCCCCTCAAGTAGTTTTAATTGCCTTTTGGTTGATGCTTGTGAGGAAAAATATACACTGATTAGCTGTATAAAAATAGAAAGAAACCGGATGTTGGATGACGTCAAAAATTCTCGTCATTTATTATTATTAATAATCTTATTGAATGTAAATATTAGATGTGCATGTTACGTACACTGCTTTTTGGAATTTTTAAGGATTTTTCACCGTTATTTAAGATATTGTTTAATACTTAAATTGCAGAATTCATAATCACCTCGTTTATTCCCAGAATTATAAAATATTCTTCTTTGGGTACATAAGGCGAAAATTTCTATTGGAAAATTTTGTATACTGTAAGCATCATGAATATGTATATGTTGAAACATTATTTAAACATTTTTACAAAATTTAAATTCGCATAATGTTTCTGGATTATTAAATTTTTGAAGTAGATATTCTAATTCTCCAGTTTGTGAGTTTTTTCAGGTTTATGGGCAACAGCGGCTAGCAGACCACTTTTAAAAATTTCATTTGCCAGACTTGTATTAATTTTCAATAGCCTAAATGTTATCCCAGATTTGAACAAATGGCGGAAAATCTCTTGAAAAAAAATTGATAAATTCGGAACAACAAAAATCTGTGCAATATAGTATATCTAAAGCTCTATATTCAGTCGTGAGGCAGCATGAAATGAACTTCAGGACCGCGCGATGAATACCGTTGGTATAGATGGTAATAAAAAGCGCTACCTCATAATCACGTCTCTTTTAATAAACATTTCACACCACAATTTGAAATAAATTAAATTGTATATAGTTAATTATATATTTTTAGCTTTGTGTTTTATTCACAAATTCATAAAGACATTCGACAATAAAAATGAAATAAGATGATTAGAATGATTTGATTGAAAGTTTTCCCTTCTGCAGAATATCTTTCCTCCGCTTCCGCCAGCTGCCCTTTCTTTATTCGGAAATTCCTGCGTTCTTGCCTCTACCAAGTATGTGTGTTTTAACCCTTAACCCCTTGAGGGGCGGTGGGATATATTACATGCCACCTACGATTAAAGATGGTTTGCACAAGAAAAAATTTATTAAGTTTTACTTTTCTAATTTTGGTGGAAAAAAGTCGTAAAATTTCGTTTCCTTATTTTTCAATAAAATTTCTTGAAGATTCCGGTGTGAATTCGACATTACAGAAACATAATTACTTGCCCCTAAAACGGTTAAATGCATATCGATGCATATTTACATCCTTTTTTATTAAATTCTTTGCAACCAGTATATTTATTTAGAAATATTAATCTTCTAAAAGTTAAAAAAAGTATGCTACTAAACAGAGTTAAAATCTTAAAATTTCTGATGTCAATGTTTAATATAAGATTAAAAAACACATTTCTAAAAAAAAAATAATTCATGCGTTTAAGGAAGTTTTACAAAATAAAAAATATATAAAATAAGGTATTTTGACTAGCGTCTAAACCGCGCCCCTCACAACGGCTTTTACATCAAATGCACCCACGAAATTCCCTATGCTCCCAAGAAAGTCCCTATTTAAAGAAAAGAAATATGGCTTTTTTTATCTGCAGAAATGAGATAAATTTAGATGCTTTTCTTTTTCTTTTCTTTTTTTTTTTTTTTTTGTACGTGTGTGTGTGTTGTTATTGGCGTGGAGAGCAAAATGGTTTAAATAGATTTGATAGTAGTGGGATAAAATTTTTATTTATTGATTTTGAATAAAATAAATAGATGAATGTAGTGGAATATTTCTGGATAAAAATGTTGTCCTTTTGATGTTATGAATATGATTTTTGTTAATTTTGTTATTTTTTTACTTATCAAATCTCTGGTTGTTACTGTATTTAAAGGAAAGAATAAATAGTCTATGAATATTAGCTTTTAACCCCTTCGAAACGGGAGCCTTTTACGAAATTTTTAATCTTTTGTCACCGTTTTTTAAAAAGAGAAATTTGTGTCTTCTTGAATCGAGAAAATGTGCTGATTAAATAAGGCAAATTTTACAGTAAAATTTTACTGGTGAGGAAAGACAAGGATTCTGATCGCTTCATGCGGCACGCATACGTGTCGCTCGTCCCCAAGGGGTTAAAAAGGGTTTCTTAGGTAAAGGTAAGCAATCAGATCTTAAATACCTGGCCTTAGAGATCAGAGAATAAGCGACTAACAAGTTGCGCATAATAGATTTAAAGGTTTTACTAACTTTAAGTGTAGATCGACCGAAATATCCATTACGTTTTTAGACCCAAATCTGAGTTTCGCCAAACATTCGTTTTGGGGGGGAAATGTTGCGGAAAATTCGGACGAAACTATCTGTATTTAAAAAATTTTGTTTGTTTCTTCAGAAATTTTCTACATTACTCATTGATTTGAGATGTATCGGCTTAAATGAGACACTCTTCATTTATTGCTATGAACTGCACTGTTTATATTTATCAGTCATCAGGGACTCCAGATGTTATTGCAAAGTATAAAGCAAGAAATGCATATATGGCAAAACCTTGAACATGCTTCCACGTGCTCATTAAATACTGCAAACTTAACAGTAATTATTTATTCTTTTTACTGAACAGCAAATGTTACAGATTATTTTCTTTAAATAAAGAATTTAAGCTATCTGCCAACGTGCGGAGCACTTTTTTTTAAAAAAAGGACAGTTTTGAAAAAAAATATAATAATTTTTAGTTCAATTGTATTACAGAATGATAAGAAAACATAAAATCCTAGCAATATATTTTTAATATTTTAAAAGATTGGGGTTTTTTGCTGTTTTTTAAGCAAAATTTCATGCTTACGCCAGACAGCGTACACTCAATTCAAATAAATATATTTCAATTTCCTTTATGCTGCACACTTCTATTACACTTATCTGTGCACTGAACTAGGAGTTTTACAATATCTTCAAAAATAACCGAAATTTTTCAAAATATGTATAAAAATACATTTTTTTTAGTAAAAATTACCATTTTTTCATATTCGAGTGCCTATAAAATAATTAAATTATCATATATAGCTTAGATCCTAGTTCAGAGCATAGTGTGTGATATGGAAAGCATTCTTACAAAACTTCACTGAAATATCTTTAAAACTTTTTATGTAATGAAGTTTACCACACATGGAAATAACGAAAAAATTCATTTTCCAGAAATCGCATTTAAAGATTTCTTTTTCCGTAAAAAAATACAATATTTAATTGTTACGCTTAACCCCTTAAGGGGCACCGGTATATATTATATACCACCTACGATTAATGAAGTTTTACACCAGAAAAATTTTATTAAATTTTACTTTTCTAACTTGGATGTGAAAAAGCTGAGAAATTGCTTTTACTTATTTTAGAATAGAATTTTTCTAAATTTCCGGTGGGAATTCAGCCTTATACAAACGCGACTGCTTGCCCCTCAAGGGGTTAAAATGCACCACATTTATATTCTAACCCTTCCTTAACTTTATTTTTAACTTCTTCGTAGCTCTTTTTGTTTCCCTGGTAAGTTTTGCTGTGTATAGCGAGTGACGATTTGAATTTTTTATTCCTAGCAAAATATCATGCTTACGCCAGACAGCGTACACTCAATTCAAATAAATATATTTCAATTTCCTTTATGCTGCATACTTCTATTACACTTGTCTGTGCACTGAACTAGGAATTTTACAATATCTTCAAAAATAACCGAAAATTTTCAAAATATGTAAAAAAGTGCATTTTTTTAGTAAAAATTACCATTTTTTCATATTTGAGTGCCTATAAAATAATTAAATTATCACATATAGCTTAAAGCCTACTTCAGAGCATAGCGAGTGATGTTGAAAGCATACTTACCAAATTTTACTGAAATATCTTTAGAACTTTTTATGTAATGAAGCTTATCGAACATAGAAATAACGAAAAAATTCATTTTCCAGAAATCGCATAGATTTATTTTCTTGTAAAAATCTAATATATTTCATTTATACACTTAAAATAGACCACATTTATATTCTAACCCATTCTTAACTTCATATTTAACCATTTTTAACTTCTTAGTAGCTCTTTTCGTTTTCAGGGTAAGTTTTGCAGAGGATAGCGAGTGACGTTTTGAATTTTTTATTCGCTCATCATATATTTGAAAATAGTTTGTGATCATATTTTGTTCAACTGATACTCCTAATTGTTCGAATACAGGTAAAAGTCCTGAATATCCTGAATTATAAAATAAAACTGCAAATTTTACACCCAACATCATTGTTTGCATTTCAACGAATGTTTCTTTTGGTAGAACAGTTTACATAACATTGTTAAAACTTTCATTACTATTTTGAGTTTTTCCATGTAAGCATTTCGAAAGTAAACTTGCATCGCAGAGTGACATATAAGTTGGTTTTATAATTTTTATGATATATGGTGGAAGGCCAGCCGAATTATCTAAAATTTTTAGACCAGTCGATAATGCTCGCTGATATTTACACCAACTTTCCGATCCTTTCGGACACAGTCCATGCATTTCTTTTTTTCTATTGGAACAACAGTGAAGAAAAGCGTCTATAACTGCAGATTGCATATTTTGCAAACTGTCTGTAGTGCTACGGATAGCAATTCCGTAATAGGTTTGCAGTTTATCAATAAATTTGTCCGTCAGTTTTCCTTTTCCTCCTAATCCTTTTTTGCTTTTTTTCAAATTCCGCAAACGGGTTCCAACTCTTTTTTGCACGTGACCGATGCATTCTAATTTTTTCACACTGTCTCTTCCATAAATATCTTTCACTCCCATGTATGCTTTGAATCGCCGTCTCCATAATACTCAGTGTACTTCAAGCTTCGAGTTTTCTCAGACCTCTCGAATATTTTGTATGCCCCTGCTACTTCCATGCTGCCAGCTGATCCCTTGAGATTTGAGCATATATGGTCTGTTGTATTATTATCATACCTTTCACAGATTCGACAATACTTTGACATCACTTGAATATCTAAAACTTTTCCAGTGTCAATAGAAATAACAGATACACAACCATTCAGCGATGTGTGGCCACGACGCTGCCAGGTGCCATCCACTGACACACCGCAAGCAATACTTTTATTTTTATCTTTAATTTCTCTTGAAGCTTGTACCATGTTTTGGTCAGATGCAAACTGCACAGCTTCCAAGAGTTTAGTTTCATGCCGTCTAAATGTTGTTTTGGAAGTAAACGGCAAATTCAATGTAAACAACAACTTTTCCCCCGTAGTATAACCTTTTCCGATGAGTCTTAGGCCAAACACTAATAAAGAATTTAAGGTGTTTTTATTATTCTCTTTAATAGTTGAAGTAAATCCTTTTAAGTATCCACATTTGCAGACCAAGGTGAAGTTTGAACACAGACCAAATCTTGAATCTTCATTCAACTGCAGTCCGGTTTTTAAACATATTGGGCAACTGAGTATTGAAAAGATATAAAATAGTGTTTCAACATCAAGTATTCTATTACCTTTTAATCCTTGGTCATTTTCTGCTGCATATTTCTCCATATCTTTCGGAATTTTTAACTTAGATGAGCTAGCAGTCACAAAACCTTCAGCGTTATCCACATGGGAAATCGTATGGCGATTTCCACAAAAAGATCGCTTTTTAGATTTTTTAGATCTTGATTTAGCCATCAAGAAATGCACAGAATAAAACAAATTTGTTTTCAAAACAGATAAAAACTAAAAATCTACTATATTAGTGCGTAAAATCATTTAAAATAAAGCAACAAACAAGCGAATAATCTACGGCAGAATGTCAACAAGAATCACAACATTAGAAATGTGTTGCCAAATCCTAGAAGAAAATGACAGAAACTCATCGTTGCCACATACATACAAAATTAATCTAGAAGTGTCAATCAAGGTTTATTATTGTTTTTATAAGTTCAATTTATGTAAAAAACGTAAGAAAATCATGCAGAGAAACATTGTTTATATTTTTCCTGGCCTTAATACGCCCACTTCCTGTATTTACCCCATTACTTCGTGTTTGTCAAAATTGCCTAACTGCTCTTCTAATAAGCATAGGAATAAAATTAAAACAGATTTGGAATCGTAAAATATTGTTCTTTCATATAAAATAATTAAAAAAAAAATCGTAAATTTTCACAAAAATGGCCATTTTTTATGTTTATTAAAATTGCCATAACTCCTCTTCTTATAATAGTAGGAAAAAATTAAAACAGATTTGGAATCGTAAAAGATTGCTCTTTCATATAAAATAATAAAAAAAATTCGAAAATTTTCACCAAAACAGCCAATTTGATGTAGGCAGATAACTTAAAAAACTATCGAGTTTTCTTTCTGTCATGTTATCGATTTGCATAAATTTAATTTAATTCGGCTACTATAACGCAAACAAAACATTTACATAAATTTTACTTATGATTTTTGGATTGCTTGACACAAAAGATAACTCAATCGATTGAAATAAATACACTTCAATGTATGATTATAGGCTCAGTGAAAATGTGATATATTTAACAGTGTACTGGAAAATTGAAAATATCGTTTGGATGTGAAAATATATTTAAAAAGACAAACCAAAAATAATTTTTATCGAAATTTAAAATAAACCTTTTAAAGTTCTATAAATTTGCCACTCAAATTTTCATATCATCTCATTTAAAACCCATATCTTGAATTTATGAGAGACCTGAATGAAAAGCATTAGTCAATAAAACGTATGTACCTATATCAATTGATGTTGAAAATACTCTTTGCACATGTTGCATTAAATCCGTTGAGGGTTTAATTGTCTGAGCGAAGCGAAGGCTAATACTCAGCGAAATATTACTGTCCGGACACTTTACTACTACGATGGATATTAACGCCATGTCCTACTAAAAAAAAAGCCTAATAAAAACCTTTCGTCAAGCATAACTCAAAAAATATTTGTCGGATTTCGTTTCTGATTGCACCAGAAGGTACCTATGAGGGTCGCCTACTGAATGCACCTACTATGAAAAATAAGTAACTAACCGTTTAAAAATTATATAGAAAAAACTCTTAAAAAAGCACAATTTATCTGCATACGTCACAGAAATTTGGTGTGCGTCACTTTTACCGGTTGATGTTTTCGTAGACAACTGGTTTGAACAAATGGAGCAAATAATAATAAAAAAAATACGCACGCAGTAATATTGAATAGATCAGTTTCAACCACGTGATCACAAACCTTGCAACAACCCGTGGCAACCAGTTTTGGTGGGCAAACAAATAATAATACAGTATTCCGTACCACGGTGACCGTTTTTAGCCTGTTGTATAAAATCTGGCATGTTGTATGACATACAATTGTGGATGATTAAAACAAAAGACATGAGTGTTTATTGATCCGGGAGGTTATCTTTCTCTGGATGTCTGTCTGTCTATCATACAGAATGCAATTTTCTTGTAAAGGATGATATTATTATGCAGTAAAACCTCCATAACGGACACACCCGATTAGTGGACACCTCTATTTAGCGGGCATTTTTTCGATTACCAACCCTTAAATAACTGTACATTTTTTACTCTCAGTAGCGGACACCTCCAAATAGAGGGCAAATTCTGCCCTCCCGAGGTGTTCGCTATTCAGAAGTTTTACTGGTAAAACCTCCATAGCGGACACACCCGATTAGCGGATACCTCTATTTAGCGGACATTTTTTCGATTACCAACACTTAAATAACTGTACATGTTTTACTCTCAGTAGCGGTCACCTCTAAACAGAGGACAAATTCTGCATTCTCGGGGTGTCCGCTATTCAGAGGGTTTACTGTATATAATATTGATAATTATTTTACAGGGCCGCACAAAAGAATAAGAATATATGAAACGAATATAAACTAAATTCGGGATTGGTAGATCGCTGATGGTAATGTAATTTTAGGGTGTTGTTACAGTCATCCGCAGCATGTTTTTAGAGTTTCGTTCATCTAACGAAACCCTACCTGTCTCACTCCTTTGTCTGTCTGTTTGTCCGTCTGTCACAGAGCCCGTTCTCAGAAACTATATATGTCGGAGACTTGAAAATTTGCTGAACTTATAGCTGAACACCACACATCAAACGGCAAATAATGAAATTTTGAAAAAGTCTAATATTTAACCCTCTGGGCTCTAACTTGTGTATTTTAAGCAATTTTTCTAACTCAGCCCCTAATTTAATTGAGTTGGAGACATGAAATTTTACATACTTATAGCTGAACATCTCACATCAAATGACAAATAATAAAATTTTGAAAAAGGCTTAATATTTAACCCTTTGGGCTCTAACTTGTGTATTTAAAGCAATTTTTCTAACTCAGCCCCTAATTAAGTTGGAGACATGAAAGTTTGCATACTTTTAGCTGAACACTTGCGATAACACGATAAATCATAAAATTTTGAAAAAGTCATATTTAACCCTCCGGTCTCTAACTTCTGTATTTTAAGCAATTTTTCTAACTCAGCCCCTAATTAAGTTGGAGACATGACATTTTGCATACTTGTAGCTGAACACCTCACATCAAACGACAAATAATAAAATTTTTAAAAAGTCTAATATTTAACCCTCTGGGCTCTAACTTATGTATTTTAAGCAATTTTTCTAACTCATCCCCTAACTAAGTTGGAGACTTGAAAGTTTGCATACTTATAGCTGAACACTTGCGATAACACGATAAATCATAAAATTTTGAAAAAGTCATATTTAACCCTCCGGTCTCTAACTTCTGTAATTTAAGCAATTTTTCTAACTCAACCCCTAATTAAGTTGGAGACATGAAATTTTGCATACTTATAGCTGAACACCTCACATCAAACGACAAATAATAAAATTTTGAAAAAGGTCTAATATTTAACCCTCTGGGCTCTAACTTGTGTATTTTAAGCAATTTTTCTAACTCAGCCCCTAATTAAGTTGGAGACATGAAAGTTTGCATACTTATAGCTGAACACCTCACATCAAACGACAAATAATAAAATTTTGAAAAAGTCTATTATTTAACCCTCTGGGCTCTAACTTGTGTATTTTAAGCAATTTTTCTAACTCAGCCCCTAATTATGTTGGAAACATAAAAATTTGCATATTTATAGCTGAACACCTCACATCAAACGACAAATAATAAAATTTAGAAAAAATCTAATATTTAACCTCTAATATTTTGTCTCGCGCAATTTTTAAATTTAAACTGTTTTGCAATACTATTTTTTGTTCATTTTGCATAATAAGTGTAATGTGACGTAATTTGTTCTATTTCAGATTTCTAACGCCTGTTAATGAATTTATTTTACAATATCCTTTCTCTTTTAAAATTCACATGTAAATATAGCTTTTATGGCGTAATTTCCAATAAGTGCCTGCTTTTTATACCTAATTATTTAATTCTAATTTGAAGGTTTTTTTCTGTTTATAATAGTAACGTGTAAATATTTTTTTTATTTGAAGCAAACATTATTGTTTGCGCTGTTTATACAGTTGGCAACAGTTTAAATTAATACCATTTTCTAAAATATGTAAAAAATATCTGTCAAAGTGCTGAATATTTGAATTTAAAATAGAAATAAAACCTCAAAAAATGAATCAAATTAAAAAAAAAAAATTAATGAAATCTGCAGAACAGGATCTTCTATTGAATAAAATGATCTAAAATGATTAAATTCCCATGTATAGCTTTTGCTCTTATAAATTTTTTTTAATGGAACGATTTTGTCAAACTTTAGCATTAAATATCTCTTAAAATAATTCTTCAATTTGAAAACTGTATGCATTAGTGTGTTGATCAAACATTTCGCTATAATACCACCGATTTTCATATATTTGAATGCAATAGATTTCTAAATATTAACGAAGAAAGACCTCCGGTCACAAAAAATTCAAATCCGGCGGCGGCGGCGGCGGCGGCGGCGGCGGCGGTGACAGCGTTAGTTACTTTTCATAGAATAGAGAGATATATAAAAATGAAAACTTGTCTATCTGTCTGTTTGTAATTCTATAAAAAATCCACAATTTGGAAGCCAAAATTGTGAAGAGATATGTACATGTGTATTAAAACATGGCCGAGACAACTAAAGTAATCCGGAATCGAAATAACTTATAGTCAATTTTTAATTAATAAAAAACCACTAATTTAACAGCAATTTCTTATCAAATTTAAACATTTTTCGTTATAGAAGTTACCAACAATTAAAAAAACACAATAAAATTATTACTACAACAATTAATTTTCTACTGCAAGATTTCTACGTGAAAAATGAAAATGAAATAAATAGTTTACCGAATTAAAAAAAAAAAAGGTGAATATTACGTCATAACTTTTCTATTGCAAGATATTCACGTGAAATATGAAAATGAAATAAATGGTTTAACGAATTTAAATGAAAGTGAATATAACTTCATAACTTTTCTATTTCAAGGTTTCCACGTGAAAGAGGAAAATATTACGTCATATTGGAAATATAAAGGGCATGATGGATATAGTATAACGTCATATGAGTGTGAAAAATGTATTGAAACATGATAAAAGCCCGATTAGGGAAATATTGGCGTATTTTAACATTAATGCTCCAATTATAAATTGAAATAAGTTCATTTACAGCTGTATTCTTTTGCGTCTGTTATATACATTTATACATTTTTATATAGCGTTTTCATGATTAATTCAACAACATTTCGACTGCTTTTTTTAATGTTTGTTTTGTGTTGTATGTTAAATTTTGAAATTGATTTTTCAGAACAAACATCCTTCAAATTCTGGGCAACGCCAGGCACTTTAGTTTGTAACAGATAAATGGCTTTTGTATCTGTACATCTAATGCTAATATTATAAAGCGTTATAATATTATAAAGTATATAATATTATTAATGCTTGTACGTTTGTGAGGTGTTATCTCTGAAACTACATAGCCAACTTAAAACTAGTATGTTGTGGCCATCACAAAACTTTCTTCTATATAAATCACGTCAATTAAATCATTTAAATAGTAAAAGAAATTACATCAATTTAGAACCAATTCGTATCAAAGTATACCTGAATTTGAAGTTTGATGAAAATTCGTGCATTACTTATTGAGATAGAGCTGTAGGGGAAATTCTAAAAAATGCAGCATAGCAGCGCCAACTGTTGAGCGATTTGCACCAAAACAAAAACAGCACTAATTCATATTAAGGTATACCGGAATCTGAAGTTTGATGAAAATCGGTGCATTAGTTCTGGAGCTAGAGCTATTGTGGAAATCACAAAAAATGCAGCACAGCAGCGCCACCTGTAGAGCGATTTACACGAAAAGGTACAAAACATCAATTCATGTCAAGGACTAACTGAATCTGAAGTTTCCTGAAAATCCACGCATTAGTTCGGGACATTGAGCTATTGTGGAAATCGTGAAAAATGCTGCATAGCAGCGCCACCTGTTGAGCGATTTACACCAAAACATAAACAGCACTAATTCATATCTAGGTATACCTGAATCTGAAGTTTGTTGAAATCCCAAGCATTAGTTCTTGAGATAGAGCTATTGCAGAAATCTCAAAAAATGGAGCATAGCAGCGCCACCTGTTGAGCGATTTACACCACAAGAGGTAAAACGTCAATTCATGTCAAGGACTAACAGAATCTGAAGTTTGATGAAAATCCTTGCATTATTTCTTGAGATTGAGCTAATACGAAAATCGGGTAAATACTGCAAAATGCAGCATAGCAGCGCCATCTGTTGGGCGATTTGCACCAAAACGTTACCAGCACCAATTCATATAAAGGATTAACGGAATCTGAAGTTTTATAAATATCCGTGCATTAGTTCTTGAGATAGAGCTTTTGCGGAAATCCTGCAAAATGCTACATAGCAGCGCCACCTGCATGGCGATTTACACCAAAAACTAATCAGCACCAATATACATCAGAATCTACCTGAATATAAATTTTTATTAAATTCCGTGCATTAGTTCTTGAGATAGAGCGCCCACAAAATTTGTGTCACATACAGACAGACAGACGGACAGACAGACAGACAGACATTTTGTAAAAACATGTTTTTTGGAATCTCTGACCCATAAAACGTGTAAATCCGTCGAAAACTGGAATTCGAAAATTTTCATGAAACCAATACTTTCTTCTTGTCAAGATAGAAGAAAGTAAAAATGTTGGTGGCCATCTCTGCTCCGAAAAAAAGACTATTTTATTTCAGTGTAAGAACCTACATCGCTGCAGGAGCAAAAAAGTTCTAAAATTGTGATTTCTGCGATATTGATTGGGTTAGAAACTTTAAATTTGGTGCGGTAGTTACTTTTAAGATGTAAATACTCGTAATGAACGCTCTCTAAAAGGTTCAATTTGACGGATAAACGTAAAAATTTCTAGAAAGGATTATTGATTTACTATGATTTATTTGGAATACTGAAATTTTTGGGATACTGTTGGGGTTAGAAACTAGAACTTTGGCATGGTAGTAATTAATAAGATGTAAATGCTCGTTGTAGAACGAATTCTAAAAAATAGAAAGACTAAACAAAGCGGAAAAAGATCTAAAGATGATCTAAGTAACGAAGAACATGGAACCAAGAATATAAACATGAAAATTGACATGGCTGTATTTATCATGACGTAAATTCTCGCAATAGAACAATTTCTAAAAATGTCGCTAAATAAAACAATGCAGAAACAAAAAACGTTCAAAAATTTTCTATTTCTCTGTTACTGCTGAGCCCAAAATCTTGAAATTTTGCTTCGGGTTAGTTTTAAAATATACAATTGTCTCTATGAATGGTTTCTAAAAAAATTAAAATTTAAAAAGATGAAATTAACGGAAAGCGATCTCAATTACCATTAATTTGGAATTATTAGGTACAGCAACTTTAAATATTTCATAATGCTGCATTTCCTCCGCAAAACATGCGATTTAAATGCAACAAAACTGATAGATACCCACCTAGCATTAAATAAATTGTGTAAATATTGAATAAAGACCTGTATGAAACAGTGAGTAGGTTGCCCGAAAGTACTTGTTAAAGTGTTCCTTCTCTAGGTTTTTCTCTCTCTCGCCAAGGCCACTAACAGAGGGAAGTGCCGTTTTAAATGTGATATGAATTTTTTATCCGATTTATTTTTCTAGACATTTTATCATAAGGTCATATTCTCAATTATCATTAGTAGATTTTTTATATATTAACTTATTCTAGTGAAATTTTGTAATCGGGTTCATATTGGCGTATGTTAGCTTGCATGATTTGCTGAATAAATATGTATGAATTTGTAAATTACTTCAAATGACACTTTGACAGCTCAAAAGTTATGCAGACGATATATTCAGATCTTGTGTCATACTTTATGTTGTAATCATTGCCGATTTCTTTTATTTAATACATGCTAAATACAGCTCAACTTGTGCAGAATATGTTTGAAAACAAAACAATACAGCGTATGTATTGGCCAGCAAGCACTCATCATTTAAGTCCGATCGAGCATATCTAAAACATACTCGAACGAAGCATTGCATGCCACTTTTGATGTATTCGGTACTTTGATACTATATTAGATTTTGAGAAGAGAATTCTTAAATGTTATCGACAACTTCATTGCATCCGTGGAAAACATATATTGTACAATATTAACTATTCCGGGGGAGCACACACCATATAAAGTATAGTCCATTCTTTTTAAACGTCATATATTTGTCATTTAAAGTTACTCAAATTGGTGCGGAGCGTCTGATTATGCTCTTGACATCATTTTATACAGTTAAAATTCCGATATAAGTAAATGTTTCATTTTCTATTTTACTTTTAATATATTGCCTACTTTCAATTTTATATCCATGCATGGCTGTCTTGAATGGATTGATTTCCCATTTTTTTAAACAGTGTATACCAATTTATATATAAGATTTTGCAATTCTACAATTCGTTTATTTTCATCATTTCAATTTTTCGCAGTATATGGACAATTAAAGATAACATCTCATTTTCTTTGCTTCCGCATGTTATTATTAAATCTATGTTCTCAGTAATATCGCTCAGACTAATCCCTCTGAGGGAAGTCCTAGTATAAATAGATACTAGTATGTTGTGGCCATCACAAAACTTTCTTCTATATAAATCACGTCAATTAAATCATTTAAATAGTAAAAGAAATTACATCAATTTAGAACCAATTCGTATCAAACTATACCTGAATTTGAAGTTTGATGAAAATTCGTCCATTACTTATTGAGATAGAGCTGTAGGGGAAATTCTGAAAAATGCAGCATAGCAGCGCCACCTGTTGAGCGATTTGCACCCAAACACAAACACCACTAATTCATATTAAGGTATACCGGAATCTGAAGTTTGATATAAATCGGTGCATTAGTTCTGGAGCTAGAGCTATTGTGGAAATCACAAAAAATGCAGCACAGCAGTGCCACCTGTTGAGCGATTTACACGAAAAGTTACAAAACATCAATTCATGTCAAAGACTAACTGAATCTGAAGTTTGATGAAAATCCGTGCATTAGTTCTGGACATTGGGTTATTGTGGAAATCGTGAAAAATGTTGCATAGCAGCGCCGCCTATTGAGCGATTTACACCAAAACATAAACAACACTAATTCATATCCAGGTATACCCGAATCTGAAGTTTGTTGAAAACCCAAGCATTAGTTCTTGAGATAGAGCTATTGCGGAAATCTCAAAAAATGCAACATAGCAGCGCCACCTGTTGAGCGATTTACACAACAAGAGGCAAAACGTCAATTCATGTCAAACACTAACTGAATCTTAAGTTTGATGGAAATCCGTGCGTTATTTCTTGAGATTGAGCTATTACGAAAATCGTGTAAATGCTTCAAAATGGAGCATAGCAGCGCCATCTGTTGGGCGATTTGCACCAAAACATTACCAGCACCAATTCATATCAAGGATTAACGGAATCTGAAGTTTTATAAAAATCCGTGCATTAGTTCTTGAGATAGAGCTTTTGCGGAAATCCTGCAAAATGCTACATAGCAGCGCCACCTGCAGGGCGATTTACACCAAAAACTAATCATCACCAATCTATATCAGGGACTACCTGAATATGAATTTTTATTAAATTCCGTGCATTAGTTCTTGAGATAGAGTGCCTACAAAATTTGTGTCACATACAAACAGACGGAGAGACAGACAGACAGACACAGTCACAGATAGACATTTTGTAAAAACAAGTTTTTTGGAATCTCTGACCCATAAAACGTGTAAATCCGTCGAAAACTGGAATTCGAAAATTTTCATGAAACCAATACTTTCTTCTTGTCAACATAGAAGAAAGTAAAAAGAAAAAGATGATACATTTTTTTTTTTAATTAATAGCATAGCGTTACACAGATTTTGATATCATTATTTTTAAGACCTATATTTAAAATTTTTAGAGCCGTAAGGTAAAGTGCTGTGTCACAAACGTTTAACCCGTGGAGGGTTTTCGTACTGATTTCAATTTCTAATAAAAATTGTAACTGAAAATTTCACATTTCCCATTTTTACGCTCGTCAATCTTTACAAGAAGAAATTAGTTGGATTCGGAAAAATTTCGAGTTCCGGTTTTCGATGGATTTATACGTTTTAGAAAATCCTGAACACGATTTAATGGTTTTTAGAAAATGTCTGTCTGTCACTCTGTCTGTGAGTACTGCATGTGACAAAAATTTCGTGGGCGCTCTATCTCAATAACTAATACACGAACTTTCACAAACTTATATATTCAGTTAGACCTTGATATAAACTGGTGATAATTAGTGGTTGGTGTATATCGCCCTACAGGTGGCGTTACTATTCTAATTTTTTCACGATTTCAGCAATAACTCTATCAAGAACTGATGTACGGAATTTAATAAAACTTTAGATTAAGTTAGACCTTGATATAAACTAGCTTGATTAGATTTTGGTGTATATCGCCCAACAAGTAGCGCTGCTGTGCTGCTTTCTGTACAATTTCTGAGTAATTAATAGCTCTATCTCAAGAACTAATGCACGGATTATCATTAAACTTCATATTCAGTTAGACGTTGATGTAAGCTATTACTGATTAGCTTTTGGTGTAAATCGCACAACAGGTGGCGCTGCTATGCTGAAGTTTTTACGATTGTCGCAAAAGCTATTCCTCAAAAACTAATGCCCGCAATTTAATCAAACTTAGTATTCTGTTACAATTTTACGTAAATAGATCCTTGTTAGACTTGGGACTATATTGAACAACAAGTGTTAGTTATTTTATATAATTTAGGTTGGAAATTTGGTTGCGGACATCTAAGAGATCGGGTTCCGAAATTCAATGATTTGTTTGAAACAGTGCGATTCTTATATCTTCTTATTAAATACATCCGATTCAACGAACCTATATACCTTTACAATCCTCATGATGGAAATAGATTGTCATTTAATTTTAGCACTGTGATAGCGAATTTTGAATTATTAACATGTATGAGATAGAATAAAGTTTTGGTATAGGCACATCAGTCTAGTTATATTCTTACAAAAATAAAGTGATCATCTAACTATGAAATGAAGCAGTTTTTTAAAAAGAATATTTATCCATACTTTTATCTTTAGGATATTGTATCTCGGAGGAATACTTAAAAGTAATTTTTTTTTAATGTATTCTAGTATTTACTTTCATAAAATAATAACAAGTTTTTTTCTTTTCTCAAAGACAGAAATTTTATAAAATGTTACCTCATTCATTATGTTTAAGTTGACTGTAATATTGTTTTAATTTCTCTTTATTGAACATTAATGCATAAAAAATTCCGTCTCCAGTAAAAATCAATCCAAAAGAAAAAATAAACTGATTTTATTCAGATTAAAAATAATAATAATAATAATAGAAATAAATGATGGTATCAAGCAATTTAAATCCGGTTTTAAATAAAGCTAATTTAACTTGTACATGAATGATATTTGTTAGCTGTTTTCTGATTTTTGTATTTCTAAAAACTATGATGAGAGGATATGCAACACTCCGCTTTTAAGCTGAAAGTAAACAAAGCGTTGTATAAGCCAGCGCGCCGTGCTAGGGAATTTCTCGGTTGCATTTGTGATAAGAGCCGTTGTGAGGGGCGCGATTTAGACGGTAGTGGTAATTTGATTCATATTTATTAAAATGTTTACTAATTTGCACTATTTTAAATTTTACTTGTATTGCAGATGTGCAATATAAGAAAAGGTTGACATATACGAAAAATGTATCTCTGATTTTTTAAATTATTTTTCTTGTGTAATAAACCTTTCAGAGAATCGTATATAATTCTTTCGAAACAAAATAAAAGACCATGCATTTAAGGGATAATACCAATAGAGAATGACAATAATTTAAGTTATACTTATGCCAGAAAAGTTTTACAAAATATGTTTATTATAATAAGTAAGCTAGTATTATACTAATGGAAGTTTTGCAAAATCTGTTAACACACCGTTGGTATACCATGCTGCGATGTTTGTTATTTCAACTAAATAAGAAACTTGCGTATGGAGGCAGAATGATTTCTAACAGTAGAACACAAAAATGTCGTTCCCTTTCTGTTCTGACTACGGCTGTTTCGAATATTGGCTCACTATATAGCAAATTAGTCCATTTAGAAGTCCTAATATAGTGCGTCTCAAAAGTGTATGGACAGGCGTTTTTTTGAAGTAACAGTTCAAAAAATGAAGCCATGATCACGAAAAAAATAATAAGCATATGGAATTCTAATACAAGTTTATGGCAACAAAGAAATACAGTATAGGTTTTACAGAATTTTTGTAAAAAAATAAAAATCAAAATACGCTGTCTCAAAAATATATAGACTTTTCAAGTTTTTTGCATTTAAATTCAAATTTTGGATCCATTCCTTTGAATTATCTTGAAAACCGTATCAAGTAAGCTTCTAAACTAGTGTTTGGAGAAAGTGTGGCTGTAAAGAGAACCAATTATGCTCTACGTTTTGCTTTAATTCCTGAATAGTAGAAAACTGACGACCATGAGCATATACATCTCGTGCAATTACCCCCAAAGGTTATCAATTGGATTGAGGTCTGGGCTGAGAGCTGGCCTGTCTATAACAGTCACTTGATTCTGCGTAAACCAAGCTGTTGTTGAATGATGGATGTGAATTGACGCATTGTCCTCTTGGAATTTTCAGTTATCCTTTTCAAAAATATTTTCAAATGGAAGTAGATTGCTTTTAAGGACATTTTAATAATCCTCAGAGAACTGCTGACCATGAAGAAAAGAAATATCCGTTGTTCCATTGAAACAAATTGCGCCCCACACTATGAGAGAATCCCCTCCTTCTTGTCGAGTAAAGAACTCACGAGATTCTCGTCGCAGATCATGCCGATGGTATGCCCAGCCATCAGGGCCATCCAAATTGGTTTTGTTTTCGTCACTGAAGAAACACTTAACAACTCATCTTCCCAAGGCGTGTGTTTTTTAGTCCAAAGATCGCGTGCATTTCTATGATGCACTTTCAGCGTAGATTCCGCGCACATTCTGCGATATTTATGAATTTTACTTGCGTGTATGCAACGGTGAACAGTAGATCTCGTAATAGGAAACACTAAATTCTTCGAAATTTCAGGAACGAACTTCTTTTGGGCTGAAACTACTCGAAAAATCTCCTGTCTTGTCGCAGAGTTGCTTTTTTTTTGGTCGATCTGAACGTTGTTTTGCAATCGCATTGTCACTTTTTGATAAAATTTCATAAATTCCGGATCTGTTACTCTTTATTTGTTTAGCAATATCATAAATTTTAACATTTGAGTCTTTAAACGCCAAATTTTAGCTATATCAGCAACAGAGAATTGAACGTTGCGAGGCATTTTCCCACTGTTCGATAAATGAAGAATGAGCAGTGATTTTATATTTAGCAGTGGGTACTTCATATGCACAGAACGCAGAAAATGCTAATTTTTTTGATACGGTGGAAATAAATGCAATTCTCTTCATTTGTCCATATATTTTTGGGACAGCTTATTTTGAATTTTATTTTTTTACAAAAATTCTGTGAAACCTATACAATATTTCGTTATTGTAACAAACATATATTATGATTCCATATGCTTATTATTTTTTTCGTGATTATGGCTTCATATTTTGAGCTGCTGTTTCAAAAAATCGCTTGTCCATATACTTATGAGACGCACTGTATAGCAGGTGGGGAAAGAGGAAAGATAAGTCTTGGTTAATTTGCCCTTTTCAAACTTAGAAATATCTTTTGCTGTGTAAAGAGTAGTGGGAGGAATTTAGATTAATGATTATGTTTTTTATAATAAACTAACAAAAAACGGGTAGGGAAATTTTAAAACACTAAAGAGTTTTCAGCTTGTGTTCTGATAGAGAAGAAGATTTAAATAGAATAGATAAAACAATGGAAACTTATAAATTCTCATCCCGAAAACATGCAAAAAACGCTTTGTGTCGACATTCAAAAGATCTGTTTAAAAGTAATAAAAATACTGGTAACAATACGGAAAATTTAAATCATAAATGATCATTCCATTAAAAAGAATAAGATTATAATAGTTTTTAATAAACTTTGCTCATAAAAATCTGCTACTACCAATAAAAATATTCAAAAAGTGCGAATACTGGGAGAAAAAATAGTTATTATTATTATTATTATTAATATTATTATTTTTTTTTTTAAGAAATCTAAAAAGATATTGTGAAAACAAAATATTTTTCTTAGCACACCTAATAAGAGAATCGCTAATGCGTTGCTAATGCACTTGTAATGATAAAGCAACTTGTGGAAAAAAATATATATAAGATGCAACATATCATTACAAAAATAATGAGAAAGATTAAATATTAGTGCTTCATTAAAAAAAATCTAACTTCGGATAATTAAAGGATATTTTTGGAGAGAAAAGATAAAACAGTTGTGTGTTTTTTGAGGAAATGGACACCCTTGAGTATTCGCCCCACCGCCCCCTGAATACTAGGCCTGAGCGCTGGACCAAAAATGGCGGCTGCCGAAGGCGGATTTTTTTCAGTGTGTGTACGGTCCCTTAAATATTCCTACCAATAATTTTTTGAAGTTTTTTCCGCTTCATTTTTCTGAGAATAAATAAGATAGAGAAATCTTTTATAAAATACTGGTGTCTACATTTAAGGGACCGTACCTACGCTTAAAAAAATCCGCCTTCGGCAGCCGCCATTTTTGTGTCATTTTTGTGTGAGCGCTCAGGCCTAGTATTCAGGGGGCGGTGATTCGCCCGTAAATGGGCGTAATTTTTTTGCCGATTTTAATTCTTCATTTTCTTTTAAACCTGTTCAGTACCAGCATCTTTTACACGAATTTTATTCGTTTGGTACCACTTTTTGTTAATCTTTGACTTAACTTTTTAAATCACGAAAATGTCGTAATTAAATAAAATCAATTTTACTTTTCTTTTTTACTGGTATCAAACTCGAGCGTTTAAAGCACTTTTCGAGGGTGCATATACGCAGCACCCATAGTCCTGAACGGGTTAATGTTTAATTTCTGAATCTTTTTGGCTGTAATTTCAGAATATATACTTTTAAAAATGAAAATTTGCTTTACCCTACTCTTTTAAAATTTATGTACTTACCGTTTGCTAATTACGAATTCCCCCTCCCCTTATTTTTTTTTTTTTTTTTTTTTTTTTAACAAATAATGTTTGGAGTACTGATTTCTGTTTAAAATTTCTTAATTTGGATAATTTTTTTTAAAGTTTAATCTCTGAATTAAATAAAAAAGTAATAATAAGCATAAAGTAGCTACGAATGACAAAACAAAACAAGTTTGCGAGCTCCGGGCGAATACGCATGCTGTTCCGAGGAAATGTTTGTATATTTTTGTATATTTTGCAACAGTTTTTAAATAAGCTAACTGAATTAGTAACGAAATTTGTGTTATGGAAGAAAAAAATCCAAAAATCTTAAAAACAGTTTCTGTTTCCAATAAAATTGATGAAAATTTAATATTTCTAATGAAATGTACGAAACTCGCAATAAAATGAAAAAGGCACTTTGTAATGTGTAAAAAATATCTAACACATTTGTGTTAGATATTTTAAAATAAAAATTTTAAATAAAAAAATCTTATTTTTTTTTATCATTAAATTTATTATTTTGAAAATAGTATGCAAATGATAAAGTACCAAATTAACAAAGTTTATAAATATTCTAACGTAAAACTACTTAAAATTAGACTGTAGAGTGTGCCCTATGCAATTTTTTTTTAGCAAACTGACAGTAATATAAGGATACAAAACATATAATTTAGAAAACAATTTTTGCTAAATTATAATTATTATTAATTTGAAAATGGCTTTTGCTAAATTATACGTGAATAACACAAAATAATGTACAATTAATCAAACAAAATCCTATTTTACATAAGAAAGATCTTAATTTATTTATTTATTTTTTTTTTTTAAACCATTTGGAAAAATGGTTATTGTCCTCTGTCAGGGTAGGAAATTAAAAACATATCTGAAGCTTGGTTGAATCCGCATTTCATTCGTTTTCTGATTGGTCTATACAGTAATCTATATTTTCCTTTACTTTCAACAGAGATGGATACTTCTGTTGCCACTATGACAAAAAAGTAATAAAAACTACAAAAAAAAAAAAAAAAAAAAAAAAAAAAAAAAAGAAGAGAAAAATTAATAACTCAGAAACAAATTGAGATAACGCTTTCAAACAAATTGCATTTAAAAGTACATTTTTTTCTCTATACGATGGTGTAAAAAGTAATATTGCGGAATGTTTAGAAGTTTAAGAATGAAATTTCATTTAAAATTGGTCCACAAATATTAATGTTTAATCCATGGCGTGCGTAATGCATAGCTGCCAACTTCTACGGATTTTTCCTACCACTAAAATTTAACCGAAAATTTTAGCTAATTGAATCACCCAAATTCTAGCAATTTTAACGTTTAAATAAGTCAAAAATTTCTATAAAATTTTAGTGGTAGGAAAAATCTGTACAAGTTGGCAGCTATGGTAATGAATGACCAGCTCCGTAGAAGTTAAAAAATTTACAGTATCGAAAAATGTAATCCATGGCGTATGTAATGTATGATCAACTCCGTGCGATTTTTTATGGAGTGATGGAACAGTGTAGCAGCAGAGAATCAATTGGCACCACAAAATTTTATTAGTATCCTTCAACTAATTTTAGCACAGAATTTCTGATATTTTTCAAGGCGAAGAATACTGTTAAATTTTAGTGGTGGCAATTGCCCAATCGCTGCGCCACTGTTCCATCACTGTTTATGTCTTAAATTTTAGTCTTTTAAAAAATCATTTTCCAAATGGTCGTTGTGATTTGTTAAATTGCATTTTTTTTTTTTTTTTTTTTTTTTTGAACGTCAACGTCAACGTCATGTGTCCGGAATAGATGTATCATTCAATTATTTAGACCTATCATTCAGTATCGGAAACTTTTTTTGTGATCATGCGGTCTTTTTCCTCTTTAATAGTTTTAGAATGAAACGGATGGTTTGTTTGTATTGTTAACTGAAGGTTTTGTCTAAATTATTCAAACAAATTGGAACATCGGGTAGATGCTTAAAGTCTAGCACTGATTTTATCTGTTTATTTTTAAATCGAGTTCGTTGAACCTTTTTATTTATTCTTCTGCAGTAATTTCTCCGAATTTCCATGATGTGTGGACATTTTGCGTAATATTACCAATATTTTAATTTAATTACTTTTAACCCTCTGAGCGGTTTGGACGTAGTTTTCCGTTTCACATCAAAAAGCTTAAATCTGTTGTAGAAAAAATATTTTATACAGAATTGTATTTAAAAATGTATGTCAAATAAAGGGCCATGATGGGTATTTTAGAAAAAGACAGGGAAACAAAATTTAAATTAAGATTATTTTTATAAGCATTTTTATGAAAATGCAGGAAAGCCTTCAAGTCACTCGGACTGATAATTAGATCTTTTGAATGTCAACACAAAGCATTTTTTGCTTGTTTCCGGGAAGAGAATTTGCAGGTTTTCCATTTTTTTACTATTCTACTTAAATCCACCCTCTGTATCAGAACACAAGTTTAAAAACTGTTTAATGTTTTAAAATTCCCCGGCCCATTTTTGTTAGTTTATTATAAAAATCAATAATCATTAATCTAAATCCGACCCCCCTTCCCATAACTCTTTGCACTACAAAAGATATTTCTAGGTTTGAAAAGGGCGGAGCAAAACATTTTCTTCTTCTTCTACTTTTTTTTTTTTCGAGGGGGGCGGGGGTGTTCACACTCCTTTTGTTTAATACTTATCCTTTTTATGAAAATACAGTGAAATTTTCTTTTAAAATGTTAATATTATAAAAATAAAATTTTTTAAATAGCACAAAACTTTCTTACTATATCAGTTTAAACCGTGGAATTACAAACAGCATGTTTATTTGAATTTAATAAGTAGTTACAGAAATGCAAGAATAAAAAAAGCTCTTCACAGCAGAATCCGATGCACAATATTCAAATATGAAATTGAATCAACGCATGTGTAAATAACCTAAAATATAAAATTTGAGCAAAACCACGTACAGAGAGCTGTGCGATACCATTAAAATCGTACCCAAGATCAGGAGATAGCCTATGAGTAAATTAACACATTATTATCTTTTGCTCTTTCCCCTTCTGCCATATTGGGATCTCTAAATGGACTAATCCACTACATAGACTGGTGGATCGAAACTGCAAAGCCTCCCTACTAGCCCAGTAAATTTAGACCAAAAAGGGGGTCGATAGCTAAGAAATTCATAATGAGCTAAAATTTTCAGGATTAGCTCCTGGATATGTATAGAATGGATCCTGAAAAGTCTCAAAAGATTCGATGTCGGCTTCCATCCAAAATGGCGGATCAACTGTGGTCACCAAATAATTGCGCCTTGTTGGATTTTTTTCTGAATATTTACGTCAAAAGGGAATATTTTTCGCTTCTAAGGAAACCAATGCAGTCAGCAAGTATGCTAATTTGAATATGAGCTTAGGTATATAAAATAAAGAAATTATAAATGTACGGTAATACGATTTATTTAATCTGAAATTATTTTTAAAAATAAAATTGTTTTTTCCTTTGGAATTTTCACCTACATTTTCACACACAGGTATTTTTTCAAAAAAAATGCAGATAAGAATAAGAATAAAAGGTAGTGAATGAAGGAATTTCCTACGCATGCGCTCCATACAGACACGGGAGGGGGCTGGAGAGGAATGTGAGTTTGCTGACGCCGGCTCTGCTCACAGTTTATTGTTTCGGCCAAAGGCTTGATTGTGTGGGTGATCAGTTTCGCTTCTGTTTTTGCTCCGTTTAGCTTTTTACGTCCGAATATAGTTCAAATGGATTGTGATCCGTTGTGTACGATTTGTGATGAAGCACTGAATGTTGGTAAAACAGTTACAGTGACAAGGGCCTTCAAACCCTTTTCAATACTAGTAAAAGACGACAGGATGGATTACACGAATATTTTTCGGATGTCAACAGTTTAACTGTACATTCAGACTGCAGAAAATATTACACCATGCCATCTGTGATCGCTAAGAAAATTTCACAACGAGACCATGCTACAGTTTGTGAGAGACCTACAAAGAGAACTAAAGACACGGGTTTCAATTTTAAAACCCACTGTTTGTTTTGGAGTGAAGAGGCTTCAGTTAAAGTAGAAACAAAAAAAGCAAAGAAGTACAGAAAGGTTGTTCATCAGATAGAGACTTTGGAGTCTTTAAACAGTTTAAAAAAGAAAGCTGAAGAGCGTAAAGACGATAAAGGTGAAACAGTTTTGAGAAGAATTAGCAATGTCATTGACTTAGTTGCAGCTGAAGGCAGGTATCATGAAAACTGTTATGCATCTTTTTTGACAAATCCTGTTACTGATAAAAGTGTTGGGAGGCCAGTAAACATAAGAATGAGGTCTGCTTTTGATAAACTTGGTGAATTCATAGATGAGGAAGATGAATTCCAATATTCTGGCTAAGAGCTGTTCTCGAAACTTAAAAAGAATTAACTGCTGAGGGAGAGGAAATTTATAGCAGCCAACAAACCAAAGATCTTCTTAAAAAAAAGTATGGTGAACATGTTAACGTTGTCAACGGATGTGAGGGTTTTGGGAAGGATGTAGTCTTCACATTCAAGGATGGGTCAAAAAAACTTCTCTATGACGCATAGTACGAAAAGAGGGAACAGAATGAGTTTGATCTATCCTCATCCTGAGAACATGTTGGATGATTTATGCTTTTCTGTTCCAGAGACTCTAAAATTATTAATTGATAATATTACTAAATCTAAAACAATGAGTCACAAAGTACAGAGAAAACGAATCATGGTCTGTGATTCAATTATTTAAATGACAAGGCCAAAAACTTTTGTATCTCCTCTCCTCCTTGCATGTGGAGCCTACTGCCTGCGCCATTTTTCCTCCCGACAACTTATAGACATTCTGCACAGTTTGGGAATGTCTGCTAGTTATAATGAGGTTCGGCGATTTGAGTTTTCTTGCATGAATGCTGTCCCTCCACAGACCGTGTCTCATTTCACACAATGGGTGTTTGACAATGCCGATTTCAATATCAAGACCTTAGATGAGCATAATACCTTTCATTGTATGGGCGGTATTAGAATAAGTACACCACCAGAACAGTTAGTTTCTAATACCAGATTCCCAAGACTGAAAAATCCTTCAGCAGAAACTATAGCTGCACTAGGAAAAACGGACATTCTAACCTGCCCCCCAAAAAGCAGTAATGGTCTTTCTCATGTGGTAGTGAAACCGATTCTAATCAACCAACAGAATGTCACAAATCTAGAAATGGCCAAGTTCTGCAATAGGTTGTGGTTGTGCTTACATCTTGTTGAAAATACACCAGAGCCTATGTGGAATGGGTTTATGAATGCTATCCACAAGAATATTAGCACCAGTGGAGTTGCACCAGACATGATAATAGAGCAGAGTCTCATGAAATCCATAAAAGTAGGAGGAAGCTTAATACATGAATCCTAATTTGTCCAGATGGAATTGCTTCTTGCCCAATGAACATGAAAGTATCGGAAGTATTAGAAGATTTTTGTGAAAAAACTTATGTATGCTCAGAACAACACGTTGAATTTCGACCTTCCAGACAATCAAGAGATGATTCTGATTTGAATAAGCTATCCGAATGGCTACTGCTTCACAATCCTTTCGATAATCAATGTCCTAAACATCTGTTGATGAATATAGCTAGTGGATTGGTTGCTGATGATAAAACAAACTGTGACAATGTAAAAAAACATTGGACTATGCAAAAAGGTCTTAGCGGCCATATTTAATCGGCCATTTTGGATAGAAGCACACATGAGAACTTCTGAGACTTTTAAGGTTTTTTTTTTACTTGTCATAAAGCTAGTTCTGAAATTTTCAGCTCATTATGAATTATTTAGCTATCAAACCCTAAATTTACTGGGCTACTACGGAGATTTACTACGCAAGCACACAACTTGCTGAAATGGCAACCAGGATTGGCAGTGTAGCGTTAAAAAAAATCGCCAAATACTTTCTTTTGAAATGCCAACTATTTCCACATGCTGAGTAGCATTTGGAAAGAATCCGTTAAAAAAAAATTGTGTTTATTTTGGAAAAGATAATGAAATTAAAATGATTACTGTGGAAAAATGAAGATTTGAACTCAAATAAATTTCCCCCCCCCCCAAAAAAAAAGTATATATGTAGTGAAACATAAAAAATCAATAAAAAAATTTTAACAACTTTTTTTTTTTTTTTTTTTTTTTCAATTGGTAACATCTATTTATATTGTAAAAGATGAATGATATAATAAAATCAGCTGAAATTATCCATCGGAAATTTAACAAGAAATATAGAACACTTTGAATATATATATATATATATATATATATATTTGTCTATTAAAGCTTTTATAATATATTTTCTTGTAATATTCTTTCAAGTCTTCTGCAACCTGCTGAGTGCTTTGACACATTCATGAAAAAAATTCTTAAGAAAAACAAAACAAAAAAAACAATAGCCATTGAAAGCTAATAATTCCCGCTGAGAGGTAATAGTGCTGTTATTTAATATTTTGAGGACTTCAGATATAACTGGCTAGTCTTATATTTACCCTGTGTGCGTGTGTGAATGGGTATAACTAATTTTCATATTTTTTTTGGTTAGCATACACATACATGGTGTAAGTTAAGATTTAGGCGATTAACACTAGTACAAAAGCAAAATGAGCTGCCAATAATATTTGTCCGTTTTGTTACTTATGCTACTAACTAATGAAATTACTTATTTACAGATTTTATTTAATTCTGTAATTACTGTTTCTTCTACGCCATTTTTTTAAGACGCACCTGAAATGCACCCTGCCTGTTTAAAAAATAGTAAATTTCAGCAGTAGTTGTAGACAGAGATTTCTTCCCCATACCACAGTATTTCTAAATCTGTGTGACCAAGAACTTACAAAAATGATAGAACTTTATTTCTTGAGAAAAAAACAGGATATTATTAATGTGGGAATTTCGCAAGCAACACCTGCATCAGACTGAGTGTCCCCGTATTTTCCGCTTCGAGATTAAAAAGGAAAACGAGCCTTAACGAAGCTGTGTGAAGTGGAAATGCAGAAAAAGTAAATAGAACGAAATGAGTTTGACGACGCAAGGTTTTGTTAAAAAAGAACAGAACATATTTCGGTGAAATAAGATTGAATATTTACACGACGTAAGAAAATCTCAGAAATATTCAACGACGTTTATAAATGAAGCCTGAATTATAGCCTTTAAGCTAATTAAAGAACGAGAAGAGTGTTTATATCTGTATTTTTTGTTTGTGTGTTGGTCTCAATAAATGTCAGTGTTCGTCCTAAAAGTGAGTTGTGAGTTATGTATAGAGTCTCACCCCATAAATTGGTGTCAGAGTGACAGTTAACCCACCAATATGATTAATTAGAGTTATTCATTCTACAGATTCAAGCCGGATATTATTCTAACGGTGAGTTCATTATTATTATTTTATTATGAAGTTAGTTGAGATACCTGAACTGGAACTTGCATTTAAAAACGAACGAACGCATAAAATTAAATTGCTGCACAAATTCCTATTTGATGCTGACGGTGATCGATCTAATAGAAAGAGAATACGTGATTTTACTGGTTTCAGTTTTCAAACCGACAACACCGAATTCAAAAATAAAATAACTAAAGTTCAAACTGATTTTTCATTAAATGATCTGATTACAGTGTGCAATCTACTTTGTATTGATAATGATGGATCTTTAAACGATCTCGCAACCCGATTAGTTACATACCTTTCAGACTTGACCTTACTACAAAATAATATTATACAAAATGAAAGTGACACTGACTCGGAACCCGAACTGCCTTCAAATAATATGACTTCAAGTAATAACACTGAATTATCAAATTTTGACAAACAGCAGCAATTTCCAGTTCAAAGTTTTATGCCATCGTCTATTAATTTTACTGATATTGAAAGTGTAATACCTCCTTTCGATGGTAGTTCTTTTAGTGATATAAATGTATAGTTTAATAATTTTGAGGATGTTACTAATATGCTTAATTTATCTGACTTTCATAAATTCATATTTTGTAAAAGATCATTACGAGGAAAAGCCCAGTTGTTAGTACAAACAGAATTTCATATCAATTCATATGACAAACTTAAACAACTCTTAATATCAGAATTTAGCACCACTTATAATTCTGCCGAGTTACATGATATATTAAATAAACGAAAATTGCAAGAAAATGAATCAATAGAAGAATATTTTCTTATCATGAAACAAATATGCTCGCGTGGTAAAATCGAGGATTCCGCATTAATGCAATATATCATAAACGGTATACCCCCACCCTCTTTTCAGAAAATCAGTGTTATATGGATTCCAATCCATTGTAGAATTCAAGCAAAAGCTCAAAATTTATGACAAAATTCGACATGACTTTGAGAACACTAAATTTCGTAAACTCAAACCTGAAATGCCAGTGAAAGAGAAATCCTTTCGACCAAAATCTGATCTTTTTTGCTTTAATTGTGGTTTGTCGAATCATAAAAGTAGCCAAAGCGGACATAAAGATAAAGGCCCTCGTTGTTTTAATTGCTCGAATTTTAGCCATAAATCGGCTCAATGTGATCAACCAAGGAGGCCTAGAGCTACGCCTCAACCCTCCAATGTTTCCACTGTCACGTCGAACACTTTCATGACCAAACAAGTCATTATTTTGTCTGTAAATGTTACATCATTGGTAGACACAGGTAGTGAAAGAAGTTTGCTAAAGGAAAGTATTTATCGCAAACTCCCTACAATTTCGAACCTTGAACATTCAACTATCACATTAACTGGATTAGGAAATACTATAATCAAACCCCTAGGTTTTTTCTCTACGGACATTATGATAGATGATTTTAATTATACAACTAATGTTTATGTAGTCCCAGATTATTCCATATCTTTTGATCTTATTATTGGTACAGATATCATTCAACAAAGTATTTTAACAATTTCTGGAAATAATATTTCGATGCAAAAAATCGAGAAAAATGACGATACGTCCAATAATTTTTTGATTAATGTTTCTCATGTGTTAGACGATCTTAATCTTGATTTATGTCATATTACCGATGAAACAATACGTTCCAAAATTTCAGAACTTATTCAAAATTATTCTCCTAAAAAAATAAAGACAACTGATGTTAAATTATCAACTCATCTGGAAAACGAAGAACCTGTCACTTGTCATCCCAGACGCTTGGCGCAAATAGAGAAAAACTTCGTCGAAAAACAAATTTCTGAGTGGCTCGAAAAAGGAATTATTCGTAAAAGCACTAGTAATTTTTCATCACCTATTGTCCTAGTAAAAAAGAAAGATGGTTCTTATAGATTGTGTGTTGACTATAGGAAGTTAAATTCTAAAACACATAAACAACGTTTCCCCCTCCCAGTAATTGATGACATTATTGATCAGTTGCATTCTGCAAAAGTATTTACTACTCTTGACCTTAAAAATGCATTTTTTCATGTCGAAGTAGAGGAAAATAGTAGAAAATATACTTCTTTCGTAACACATTATGGTCAATTTGAATTCTTATATATGAATTATGGCCTTAGCGATGCACCCTTAGTGTTTCAAAGATATATTTATAACGTTTTTCGAGACCTCATTAATGAAAAAGTACTTATTGTCTATATGGATGACTTCATAATACCAGCTGAAAACGAAGTCGAAGGACTCCAGAAATTACAACGCGTCCTTACAACTGCATCCGAATATGGTTTAGAACTGAATCTTAAAAAATGCCACTTTTTACAACGAGAAATTGATTTTTTGGGTTACCACATTAAAAATGATCAACTGCACCCATCCCCCTTAAAAACTAAAGCTGACCTTAATTTCCCAGAACCTAAAAGTATAAAAGATGTACATTCATTTGTCGGATTAACTTCATATTTTCGTAAATTCATTCAAGATTACTCTTTAATAGCTAAGCCTTTAACAGATCTTCTTAGAAAGGACACTAAATTTCACTTTGGTGACCAGCAACGAAATGCATTTAATCAGCTGAAACACATCCTTTCTTCAGGTCCTGTTTTAAGCATTTATAACCCTAGTAACGAAACAGAAGTTCACTGTGATGCATCTATTGACGGTTACGGAGCAGTCCTCCTTCAAAAGTCTTCTATTGACAATCAATTTCACCCTGTTTACTTTATGAGCAAAAAAAACCACAGATGCCGAACGTAAATATTCGAGTTATGAATTAGAAGTTTTAGCTGTCATAGAAGCCCTTAAAAAATTTCGCGTTTACATTCTAGGTATTCCTTTTAAGATAGTCACAGATTGCAACGCATTCGCCCTTACTATGAATAAAAAAGATCTTTGCACCAAGATTGCTCGATGGGCTTTAATGTTAGCTGACTATAACTATACAATCGAACACAGACAAGGTACACGCATGCGCCATGTCGACGCTTTAAGTAGAAATTCAATATGTATGATCATTCAAGATAGTTTTACTTCCAAAATCATACAATCACAGAACACTGACGAACATATAAAGGCCATCAAAGAAATTTTGAAAACAAAGCCATATGACAACTATTTCCTTAAAAATAACGTTCTCTATAAAAATCATAAAGGTATCGATCTGATAGTTGTGCCGGATGAAATGCAGCTAAATGTCATTAAACACGTTCATGACAAAGGACATTTTGGCCGTAAACGCTGTGAAGAATTCCTTAACGAAGAATTTCTCATCCCTAATATGTCAAATAAAATTGATAAAATTATAGCAAATTGTGTAACATGCCTTTTGTATAATCGCAAACGTGGCAAACAAGAAGGTGAATTACATCCCTTACCTAAAGAAGAGACTCCTCTCCAAACCTACCACATTGATCATTTAGGACCTCTTGAAACAACTAACAAAAATTACAAACATATTTTGTCTTTAATAGATGCATTTACTAAATTCGTCTGGTTGTATCCCTGTAAAACAACTTCTGCTACCGAAGTTATATCAAAACTACGACAACAAAGTTATACTTTTGGCAATCCTTCCACCATCATTAGCGATAAAGGTCCTGCATTTACAAGCAAAGAATTTGCTGATTATTATCAAGATGAAAATATAAAGCACTAGACAGTTACAACTGGCCTTCCCCGTGCCAATGGTCAACTAGAGCGACTTAATTCCACCATAATTTCTGTAATCTCTAAAATGTCCAAAGACGAACCGACCAAATGGTTTAAACATGTTCCTAAAGTTCAACAAGTCATTAATTCAACTTACCAACGAAGCATTAAGAAAACACCGTTTGAAATATTATTTGGTACAAAAATGAAACAGAAAGAAAATAGACAAATTATTGGCCTCTTAAACAGTGCAGTCGAAGAACAATTCATGAAAGACAGAGGAGAGCTCTGTAAAGAAGCCAAGAAGAATATTCTGGAAATTCAACAAAAAAATCGCAAGCACTATAATTTACGACGTATAATTTAGGACACCTACGACGTAACGAAAATCTCATCAACTGAAGGACCGATAAATACTAGCTCCTGTGCTGAATACATGAAACCTTGGCCTGACAAAAACTGAAACTTAAAAAAAAAAAAAAAAAAAAAAACATTTTTTTTAAATCTTTTCTTCCTGTGTGCTATAAACATTTTACAAGTCACTGCTTTCAAAGAAATCTCCATATGATGTTACGCTACTTCAACTATGACGTGCAGATTTTTTTTTCTTTTCCCCTAAGAACAGTTACTGGTTTTTCAGACTCTATTTTGGCACATGTCGCTGCGGCAGCTCCAGATGTCAGGACGGCCGCCTGTGGGAATTTCGCAAGCAACACCTGCATCAGACTGAGTGTCCCCGTATTTTCCGCTTCGAGATTAAAAAGGAAAACGAGCCTTAACGAAGCTGTGTGAGGTGGAAATGCAGAAAAAGTAAATAGAACGAAATGAGTTTGACGACGCAAGGTTTTGTTAAAAAAAGAACAGAACATATTTCGGTGAAATAAGATTGAATATTTACACGACGTAAGAAAATCTCAGAAATATTCAACGACGTTTATAAATGAAGCCTGAATTATAGCCTTTAAGCTAATTAAAGAACGAGAAGAGTGTTTATATCTGTATTTTTTATTTGTGTGTTCGTCTTAATAAATGTCAGTGTTCGTCCTAAAAGTGAGTTGTGAGTTATGTATAGAGTCTCACCCCATATTAAAACATATTGTTTTTTAATTGTATTTTTCAACTTGTAATTTATAAAATTATTACAATTTAATGACATTTCATTTATCATACTAAAAAAATATATACTTTTTTTCTTATCATTACTAATATATTTCCTCATGAAATAATGCCCTTTTCTTAGAACTAGCATCCTGCCCCCTTTTCCTTCTAGAATGAATAGTAAATTTTTAATTATCATTTTAGTAATAAAAGCATAAAATATATATTATGTTCTTAATTAGAGATTGTTTGTTTAATAATTATTAATTTTAAGTAGTGTTAACATCTGAATATTAAATTCAGTTACTGATAATTTTTATAAATGTAAATATCACTAGTATTTAATATAGTTTTGCATAATTATTACAAAATATTAATGTATGTAACATTATTGTATGCTATTAACTAATGAAACTGCTAATTTGCAGTTTTTATAATTTCTGTAATTACTAACTAATAATTAAATTTGATTAATTAAAGGGTAAAAACATAGATTATGTTAGCAATTAGAGGTTTAATTGATTTGGAAACCTAAAATGCTTGATATCCATTCTGTATTTTAACGCTGGAGAAAAAACCGATTTTAATAAAAAAAATCTCATTAAAAAAAAAAAAAGATTTTTTTTTACTTTAATTTTTTTAAATCATGATTTTTTTTGCTCCCTATTTCTCAATAATCTAAAGTCATATAGAAGCTGTTTCCTTTAACACGTTCACGCCGGCGCCTATATTCATGTTTTTCGCTGTGAGGCGGCTCTTGAATTCATTTTTTACTTCATCTGGCGGCGCGGTACTTTCGCTTATTCAGACATTGTATGTAATGACACGCCCATCTCATATTTATTACATTGAACTCAAATATAACAAGCAGAGTTGATTGTGAATGTCTGAAAGTTCGTAAGGAGTAAGCAAATTAATTAGAGGCATGATTTTATAGACTGCATATATACGAATTTAATATAAAATGTCTTAAAATATAAAGAAATATGGACAACATCATATAAATGCATTTTCTGAAAGGTAGAAGCCACGCCCTTAGTTAATGATATCTTTTGAATGAAAACGAGAATTCTCGTTTCCCGTTATGAATGTATAAGATTTATAATATTGAATTGTTTTTACTACTGAATTTTCGAATATTCAAGTGTGACCCACCTGTAATGCACGCCGTCTATGGCATAGTCGAGTGTGTCCCACCTGTAGTACACGCCTTCTATGAACAGTGGAGTGTGACCCACCGGTGATGCACGCCGCCCGATGCGGCAGTCAAGCGTGACCCACCGGTGATGCACGCCGACCGATGCGGCACTCAAGCGTGACCCACCGGTGATGCACGCCGACCGATGCGGCAGTCAAGCGTGACCCACCGGTGATGCACGCCGACCGATGCGGCAGTCAAGCGTGACCCACCGGTGATGCATGCCGGCGTGAATGTGTTAAGCCAAATTGCCGTGTTTCGTGACTTAAACATTTCTTTTTTTTGCAAAAGACTATAATTTAACCCCTTCACGACGGGAGACATTTACGAAATTTTTAATCTTTTGACACCGTTTTTTAAAAATAGAAATTTATGCCTTCTTGAGTCGAGAAAATGCGCTGATTAAATAAGGCAAATTTTACAGTTAAATATTACTGGTGAGAAAAACAGGGATTCTGTGCGTTTCATGCAGCACGTATACTTGCCGCTCGTCCCCAAGGGGTTAAAATGTATGATACTTTTTTATACCAAAAAAGTTTCATTTTTAATACATCTAAAGAAGTGCACTTGAAAATTTTATCCTGATAATTCTCAGGGTTAATAAAAATCATGATTCTTTTTTTAAATTAAAAAAAAAATTAGATTTATTTGGTCCGATTACATACAGTACATGAAATAGATTTATCCATTTTCTTATACGAAATACTTTCCTATCCGATTTAATATATAATAACTGATAAAATTTTAGCAAAGCAACGAACGATATGAATACTAGACTATAAAGCGTAGCACGTGGTTCAAACGCAAACAGCAATGTCTCCCTCCAAGGTTGCTGTCTTAAAAATTCGCTAAAATTTAGCCATTCCAAATTCAAAACGAAACTCAGAAAGAGCATGCGCGGTGACATCCTTCGTAGGGAGGCATTTCAGTCTTGATCCACCAGTACTACATAGTGAGTAAATGTTCGACAAAGCGGTTAGTGAGAACAGAAAGGGAAGGGGAATTTTTGTTCTATTGTTAGAATTCGTTCTGCCTTCAATGCTAATTTCTTGTTTTAGTAGATAATAGACATCGCCACAGATTATTATCTTATTCAGATGAGAAACTCCCATTGGCTGCAATGGAAATTTCATTTAACATGGGATTCGCATAGAAACTAGCGCCGTCTAGAGGGGGACGGTAGAACATCTGGCATGGTTGCCATAGGACTGCAATAGTTGGCAGTTTATCGCTTTTTTGGAGAATTTTGAAGAAGACAGGGGAAAAAAAGGTGGGAGAATGTTTGTAAACATTGGCATTTACCGCGGCTGACGACTTTATCGGAAGTCGGCAACCGCTTTTTGACTCTTCGAATCAATGTTTTAAAAAACTAAATTCTTTCATTGATGATTTTCTTAAAATCATTAACGATTATTTTAAATTTAAAAATAGATACCTTTTTTTCATTCATAAAACTGTTCACTTAATACGAATAATCAATAAATTGGTATACAATTTATAATTTAATGATAAATAAATAAGTAATTTTCAAACTTTTTAAATTGTAATGTAAAATATTTTCTTTTACCCTTGAGAGAGGGTGAGGAAAAATAGCCTTGTGTAATTTACTTCATTAATATATATATTCTATTCTTTAAAATGTTCATTTCTAACTATTGTTAAAATTCTACAGTTTCATAGGATTTTTTTTCTTTTTCTTTTTTTAATTCTCAATAAATATTTATGGAGAGTTGTCTCACTCTTTTAAAAGTTAATTGTTAATTAAGAAACATCTCTCTATTCTAAAAAAAAGTAACTACCGCTGTCACCGCCGCCGCCGCCGCCGGTTTTGAATTTTTTGTAACCGGAGGTCTTTCTTCGTTAATATTGAGAAAAATAATGCATACAAAAATATGAAAATCAGTGGTTTTATACAGAAATGTTTGATAAACACGCTGATGCAGACAGTTTTCAAATCGAAGAATTATTTTAAGAGATATTTAATGCTAAAGTTGGACAAAATCGTTCCACTAAAAAAGTTTTATAGCAGCAAAAACTATACATGGCAGTGTAATCATTTTTAGATCATTTTATGCGTTAGAATTTGCCGGAGTGCAGATTGCATTAATTTTTTTACTTTGACTCATTTTTTCAGGTTTTATTTCTATTTTAAATTCAAATTTTCAGCATTTCTAGAGATATTTTTTACAGATTTCAGAAAATTGTACTAATTTAAACTGTTGCCAACTGTATAAAAAGCGCAAGCAATAATGTTTGCTTCAAATTAAAAATTTATTTACACGTGACTATTATAAACAGGAAAAAAACTTTCAAATTAGAATTAAATAATTATGTATAAAAAGCAGGAACTTATTAAAAATTACGTCATAAAAAGCATACACGTGAATTTTAAAAGAGAAAGGATATTGTAAAATAATAAATTCATTAACATGCGTTAGAAGTCTTAGGAGAAATTACGTCATATTTACGTCACATTATAGTTATTACATAAAATGAACACAAAATAATATTGCAAAAAAGTTTAAATTTAGAAATTGCGCTAGACATTTATTTAATATTTTGAGAGGATATTTTCTTCTATTTTTGTTAGGAAAGCGCAAATAATATTTCATTGCTAACAAAAGTACTTTCGCGCGATTATTTAAAAGAGAAAGAATAGCTTGGTAAAAATTACGTCAGATTAAAAACGATTAATTTAAAATGTCTCATTTAAAAGAACTTTCTTTTCGCTTTGTTAAAAAATACCAGGAGACAAAGACTCTGTTTACTTAATTCCTTTTATATTAGCTTATTTTGAAATGTTGTTACACGTGTCTACGTCATCAAGTTATTTTTATTTCGACGTTTTATTTGTATTTTTATTAATGTTGTACGAATTTATTTGTTCTTTCGTTATTTAAAATAAAAATTATGTCAATTTGTATAATTTGGCGATTTATATAATTTGGCGAAATGGGTCGACGGGATAATCAAGTAGTACCGCAGCGGATTTGGCGTTAAAATTCCCCAATCAAAGAGAAATGAATAGAAATTCGTTTATAGGGAGATCGCCACTGTTTTTTAAATTATAATTCAATCTTTCGAAATCTTTTTAAAGCCGATCAAATTAGCGTGCATTTAGAGCCTGCGGTGTCTGGACGGGGGGTTGGCGAACGTAGCTCATAGGGGGCCGAGCCCCCTAGTTTTTTCAAAAAATTTAAAAAACAAAGGTACACATTTTGTAAAAGGAAAAATCAAAAGATATTTTTTGATTTTAAATTAATATTGCAGATCAATTCTAGTTTTAATTAATGTTGTATTTTTTATTGTCCCTATTACCTTATTTTGAAATTTCTCATCTTGATTTTCATTCTGAAAAACAAAATAAACTTTTTTATCCTTTAGTGGTGGAATGAGAATTATGGTTATCAGTTTATTTTTAACGCATAAATCTCCAAATAGTAATCTTTACCCTATTTTATCACAGAAATTCTACAATTAAATAAGGCAATTATTATTTTGCCGTTATGAAATATCTCTCATTCTTTTTATATATCTTTTTTGGCCACAAAATTTTAATTTCATAAAAAATGTTTATTTAATGTAAATTATCAATAAATTTATATGCTATTAGAAAGAAAATATTAAAATTATTTAATTTGTTCAATGAAAGTCTTCAATTTGAAATGGAAGATTTTTTTTTTTTCGTCTTTTACTCTTGAGGGGGGGGAGGGGAGGAGGATCATCCATTGTATAACTTCATTATATATTTTCAATTCTTCAATATGTTTAATTTTAAAATCATTATTAAAATTAGTTTTTTAAATCATAAATCTTTGTGCAGACTTCCAAATATTCTTTTTTTTTTTTTTTTTTTTTTTTTTTTTTTTTTTTGCTCGTGTTTCTTAAAATTTGGCAAAAAAACAACAACAAAAAAAAACATTCTTGTATAATTTCGTTCATTATCATACCATTTCAATTCTTGAAAAAATTCGCTTCTATAACCATTATTAAAATTATAAAGCTACATATATATATATTATAAATCTTTATGATAACCATTATTAAAATTATAATATATAGATGTATTTATAAATCTTTATGAAGACTTTAGAATATTTATATTTTTTACTTATATTTCTCAAAATTTGATGATAGTTTACTATCCACAGTAATTTGTTTAAAAGTTTGTCTCACTTTTTAAACAACTAATTTAAAAAACAGTTTTTCTTAAATAACAAAAAAATATTTTATGAAGAAAACAAGTTAATAATGTATTATAAATTATTGCTGCAGATAAATCCCTTTATCTCATTTAGGAACATCACATCTTTATTTTCTGTCTGAAAAACAAAACCCTGTTTTTTATCCCTCAAGGAAAAGAATCCGTCAACTTTATGTTAACACAATATCTGAATAATAATCAACTTCATCACAAAAATTCTGAAATTAAATAAGGCAATCATTATTCTGCCTTTAAAAATATTTCTCATTCTTCTTATCTACTCTTTTACACCACAAAATTTTCATTTCACAAAAGATGTTTCTTGTGAATTATCAATATTTGTATGAAATTAAAAAAAATCTAATAAACAAAAAAGATAAGTAATTTTCAAAATCACAAAATTGCAAATAGAGAGTTTTTTTTTTTTTTTTTTTTTTTTTTTTTACTCTTGGGAGAGAAAAAAAAGCATGCATTATACAATTTCATTATATATTTTCAATTTTTTTTAAATATTCACTTCTTTAACCATTATTAAAAGTATGGGGGTTTTTTCCGTTGATGTTGACTTTCATTAATATATCTTTATGGAGACTTGCCAATATTCATATTTATGTTTCTTAAAATTTCCTAAAAATCATGTATGTATAATTTCAGATCTTTCAAATTTTTACTCTTAAGTATAATCAATATTAAAAATGCAAAGTTACATAAGTTTACTTTATTATTATGTTATTAAATATTTATGCAGACTTTCAAATTACTCATATTTCTTAAAAATTATTGGTACTTAACTATCTAGAGTAATTCATTTAAAAGTTTGTCTCCCTTTTTATACAGCTTATTTAAAAAAAAAAAAAATCATAAATGACAAAAAGGCAACTAATCATTTTATGAAAAAAAATTACAAATTATTGTTGCAAATATCAATCCTGTTACCTTATTTAGAAATTTTTCATCCTGATTTTCTTTCTGAAAAACAAAATCATATTTTTTATCTCTCAGTAGTGAATAAGTATTATGGATGCCTAGTTTTCTGTTAAAACCATTTACAAATAAAACAGTAATCTTGGCTTTATTTAATCGAAAATATTATTATTTGTAAATAATGGTAACAAAAAGAACTTAAAAATTGGCAGCTATGCTTAACTACAGAGAAATAAAAAACAATCATACAAACAATTACAGAGATATACAAGCAAATAAACAATATTTTACGTTTTTCTGCTCAATTTATTGCATAAAAACATATCTAATTTACATTACTAAAAATTAAATCTTTTCCAAAAATAAAATCCTCAACAAAGAAGCTTAAATTATAAGATTGGTGAAAATCTTTAAATTCAGCTCCCATCTGTGTTAACAACATCCTGAAACTCTGAGCATCTAGATCTTTTTGATATTTCATAAAACCTGTAACATAAAAAATAATATTTAGAATGCATGTGATAAATAAATAAGAAATTTTGCAATTTATTTGCACTTTTGACTGCAAAGAAAAAAAAAAAAAATCTTGACATACAACCCTCCCCCCTTACACACACACAGTCAACCAGAGTGACTTTGTCTCCCTCTTTGCCTCTTTTTGTCTTTAAAGATCCAAAAATTATTGAAATTTTCATTTCAATAATTTTTTAATCTGTTTTTTAGTTTCAGCATATCATTTGTAAATTTTAAAATTACATTTAGTATTTTTAAGGAATAGTTTAAAAAAATACAGTATTTTAAAAATGGGACATAAGCCACCCCTGACTTAGGATGCCTTTGTCTCATAAATAAAAAAATAAAAAGCCGTAAAAACTTGGAAGATAATACAAACCCACTATTGTGATAGAATAATAAAACACACCATTTCGAGATGAAAAAAAAAGCACTTTGTATGAAAATAAAATTTTATTCAAAAATGAGTTATGCAAGATATGTAAAAACAATTAACCAAGTAAGATTAATATTTTTTAATATAAATTAAAAATTTAGATAATTTCAATTATTTCAGGTACTAAAAAATCGTTTATTTTAGAAGTTTTTTTTTCTTTTTTAGTGGTGGTGGGGCTTTTCCCCCTTTATTCTTAACCAATGAACCCCCAAAACTAATCAGGGAAGTTCCTTAACATAATAAACCGGTATACCAAATTCGGAGCAAATCGAATCATTCTGCATGAAAAACCCATTTATCTAAATTAAGGGGGGTGGGCTAACCCCCTTTTCCCCTTAACCAATAAACCCCCAAAGCTAATCAGGGATGTTCCTTAACATAATAAACCGGTATACCAAATTCGGAGCAAATCGAATCATTCTGCATGAAAACCCATTTATCTAAATTAAGGGGGGTGGGCTAACCCCCTTTTCCCCTTTTATCCTTAACCAATAAACCCCCAAAACTAATCAGGGAAGTTCTTTAACATAATAAAGCTGTATACCAAATTCGGAGCAAATCGAATAATGTTGCATGCAAAACCCATTTATCTGAATTAAGGGGGGGACTAACCCCTTTCCCCCCCTTTACCCTTAACCAATGAACCCTCAAAATTAATCGGGGAAGCTCCTTAACATAATAAACTGGTATACTGAATTCGGAGAAAATCTAATAATTCTGCATGAAAAACCCATATATCTGAATTAAAAGGGGTGGACTAACACCCTCTTTTCCCCCCTTTAGCCTTAATCAATGAGCCCTCAAAATTAATCAGGGAAGCTCCTTAACACTAGAACGGCGGGAAATTTTACTCAAGTTTTATAAAAATATTTCACATCAGAATTTTTACTTAAAACTATTTAACTTATTTATTTGAGTTATTTTTGTGCAGTATATATTAATTTTAAATTATAAAAAGTTTTCTGGTTCGAATCGACATGTATTCGTTTGGAAGGGGTCAAAATGACCCCTTGCCGCCGTTCTAGTGTTAACATAATAAACTGGTATACTGAATTCGGAGCAAATCGAATCATTCTGCATGAAAAACCCATCTATCTGAATTAAGGGGGGTGGACTAACCCCCTTTTCCCCCTTTATCCTTAACCAATGAACTCCCAAAACTAATCAGGGAAGCGCCTTATTACGATGAAACTAGAAAAAAATTTTGAAGCAAATCGGATGTTTATATCAAGAGTTATCACGTTGCGTACATACATACAGAACCGGTGGGCACATTAGCTCTCAGGCTTTGATAGCCTGTGAGCTAAAAAATGAAGTTTCAACTTTTCCATTCCAAGTTTAGCTGGGCGCCAGTGTTATATATACATATTTATAATAGTAAATATACATATATATACACACATATATTTGTCTTGTGTAAATATATATGTATATATACATAACTGGTGCCTGGCTAACTGAAAAGTACCTTTTTTTTTCCATGGAGCATGCAGTTGCAAAAAAATACATTTGACGCCTTTTGTACTCCAAGTTTGTTTCGTAATTTGAAGTGGATAAATCCAAAATTTGAAAATTTCCGCTCTATTGATGCTGAAATGCAAACACACTATGAGCTGTATGAATTCACTTGGTATATTGTTTGTTTGTTTGTTTGTTTTTTTTTTGCTGTTTTTTCTTCCTCCAAGCCTTTGTACCATGCCATTTCCCGAACATCCTGAACTTAAAATAGTTTGGTACAAACCTTCATTAAAATTAAGCAGGATAAAATATATCATACCGCCCTCTAAAGGGTTAAGAGGCTACTTCAGTCAGACGGAAAGACCCATTCGCTAATGCTAATCCTATGGAAGAAATTTATAAAGATATCTCGGTTGCTTTTCAATATTTTAAAATTATTTCTTTTGCATTGGATAGCTGAGATCGACCTGTACAAAGAGGTTGTTTTTTACTTTTTCGATTTTGTTTACAGATATTTTTTATGGGGACATTTTCATTTTCGGAAACGGTTTTGAAAGTGAAAACATCCTCATGAAAAAAATCTGTAATGAAAATCAAAAAAGTGAAAAACGGCCCGCATACAGATCGATCTCAGCTATCCAATGCAAAAGAAATCATTTAAAAATATTGAAATACAACCGAGATATCTTTATAAATTCTTTCCATAGGATTAACATTAGCGAACGGGTCTTTTCGCCTGACTGAAGTAGCCTCTTAAGCAATAGTGGTGTACCAAGTAAAAAAAGAATCTCTGATTCACGTATGAAGCCAGCTTAGAGTAACACAGCCCTATGATTCTGTGTTTGTACACACACATAAACTTGCATCTTGAGTCATATTTTTAAACAATAATCGAAAATAAATAATTGTTAAATAATATATTTTTTTTAAACTAACTTCAGTTTGAAATTTAATTTGCAGGGGCCGGTCCAGGGAAAATTTGGGGCCTATTTAAGCCCCTTTCACAAAAATCTATTCAATAAAATAGGCCTCTTCACAAAAATAAATTTAATAAAATGGGCCCATTCACAAAAATAAATTTTATAAAATGGGCTCCTTCACAAAAATGAACTTAATAAAACAGGCCCCTTCACAAAAATGGGATTTAAAGAATGGTTTTTGTTCATAAATTCTTGGTTCAAATTTGAGTAACTGGATTTCAACTTTCGTTACAAAATGTTATTTTTCACAAAAATATAATAAAGTTCACAAAATGGACCCCAAGAGTAAAAACCTGCATCGACCCCTGATTTGTCATCTTTTGAAGACCATCTTTGTAAATTCAAAGATTTAGTAACGTTATTTAAACATTATATGGTTTAAAAAAAAATTAGCCAAAAAAGTACAATGAAAATTTGCACCCTTTTTTTTCATCAGTTATAATAATCTAATTTCATTCAAAAAGTTTGGTACAAACTACAAAGCTTCATTAAAATTAAGCAGGATAAAATATATCACACCGCCCTCCAAGGGATTTAAGCAATAGTGGTGTACCAAGCCGTATTTTGGCAAAGTACCTAGTAATTGTGTTTAAAAAAAAGAATCGCCGATTCGCATATGCAGCCAACTTAGAGTAACACAGCCCTATGAGTGTGTGTTTGTATACGCACATAAACTTGCATATTGAGTCATATTTTAAAATAATAATCACAAATAAATAATTGTTAAATAATATATATTTTTTAAACTAACTTCAGCTTGAAATTTAATTTACAGGGGTCGATCCAGGGAAAATTTGGGGCCTATTTAGGACCCTTTCACAAAAATCTATGTAATAAAATAGACCTCCTCATAAAAATAAATTTAATAAAATGGGCCTCTTCACAAAAAGGAACTTAATAAAACAGGCCCTTCACAAAATTCCCTTTAATAAAATAGGCCCCCTATGTAACATTGTTTTTCATAAAAACTGTTTTAAAATGTGTAATTTGTAAATAAAACCAGGTCACGAAAATCAAAAACTTTAGCAAGGAGATTTAAAGAATGTTTTTGTTCATAAATTCTTAGTTCGAATTTGAGTAAACTGATTTCAACTTTCATTACAAAATGTTATTTTTCACAAAAATATAATAAAATTCTCAAAAATAACTTTTACTCTTCACAAAATGGACCCCGAAAATAAAAACGTGCATCGAAAAAAATATTGCAACTCCCATTTCATTTACAAATGATTAAAGGATATCTAAATTATACTTTTTTTCCCTTTAATAAACAAAGCTTGTATTATAGAGCAATGTTTGGCACATTTAGCGCATCGCAACAAAATTTGTTGTAAAAGAAGTATTAGTGAAGTTTTCAGATTCACCCAGGTTATATGTGAAATTTTATTTTGGATATTATTTCTATACACTGTTTCCATTTTTAAGTACAGGTTTTTTAAATTAATCGAATTATTAGTAAATGACAAAAGTTGACTAGCAGAAGAAAGAAAATTTTATTTAATGTAACACTCATTTCATTTAGGAATGATTAAGGATCTCTAAATATAGTTTTTTTTTTTCTTTTATAACATCAATATAAACAAAGTCAAATATAGAGCAATGTTTGGCACATTTAGTGCATAGCAACAAAATTTGTTGTAAAAGAAGTATAAGAGAAGTTTTATTTTGAATATTATGTCTTTTAAGTACAGGTTTTTTAAATATTTAAATTAATCAAATGATTAGCAAACGACAAAAATTGACTAGTACAAAACAGAAAATTTTATTTAACTCTCATTTCTTTTACGAATGTTTAAGGATATCTAAATAAGCTTTTTTTTCTTTAATAACTTCAATATAAACAAAGTTTGTAATATAGAGCAATGTTTGGCACATTTAGTGTATAGCAACAAAATCTGTTGTAAAAGAAGCGAAGTTAAGTTTTATTTAAGAAGTATAAGTGAAGTTTCAAGATTCATCCAGGTTATATGTAAAATTTTATTTTGAATATTATGTCTTGTCTGTACACTGTTTCCATTTTTTTAAGTACAGGTTTTTTAAATTAATCAAATTATTAGCAAACCAGCGTTAATCCTTGGTGGTCCGCTGGTCCGAGACCACCAAAAATGCAATCGGACCACTAATTTGAAAAATTTAGTGGCCCGCAGGACCAGTAACTTTTTCTCCCTTTCTCACAGGTAAACATAATTTCCCCGTCCCCTACATACGCCCCTAGAAAACCGCAACTAAACACAAATCACACATTAATTAAAAAATATTGCATTAAATCTTAGTCATTTGAAATAAATAATCAGATAAGTAAAATATCTAATTAATAATTTTATAGTTTTTCGTTATGTATACTGTTTATTTAATTTTTAGTAAATTATAATTTTACATTTTACTATGCTGAAAATTTTGGATGGCTGAGCAAGTTTGGTTTATATTCTAGGAAGGGGGGGGGGGGGTCACTCAAGCGTTAAAGGGACTTAATAGAATTTTATGTAGCGGGCCAGTGATGATGACTGCGGACCAGTAAACTCATACGCTTACTGGTCCTTGGGACCCGTGACTTTTTTTTTATCAATTCTACCGCTGGCAAACGACAAAACTTGACTTGTAGAAAAATAAAATATTTAAGGCTGTTCTCAAATCCAAAAGAACAACTTTATGACATAAGTTTTAATTCATTTTTGTTGGGAAATGCATGGTATGCACACATACATTAAAAAATGTGTACTTAAAAAATGGAAACAGTGTATAGACATAATATTCAAAATAAAATTTCACTTATAACCTGGATACACTTATACTTCTTTTACAACAAATTTTGTTGCTATGCACTAAATGTGCCAAACGCTGCTCTATATTACAAACTTTGCTTTAAAAAAAAAGCATATTTGGAGATCCTTAATTATTCGTAAATGAAATGAGAGTTACATTAAATAGAAATTTCATTTTTCTGCTAGTCAATTTTCGTCGTTTGCTAATAATTTGATTAATTTAAAAAACCTGTACTTAAAACATGGAAACAGTGTATAGACATAATATTCAAAATAAAATTTCACATATGACCTGTCAAGTCAAGTCAACACTGAGCTTACGGAGTGCCTACAGGAAGTAGTTACCTTCCCGCTAAATCTCCAACGAACTTGGAAAACAACTAAAGATGAATTTCGAAGGATGGAGTGATGGTGGAAGTGCATGTTGGTGACTGTTTTCCCATTGGTCAGAGCCGTTAAGCCCCTCCCTCTGGGACGACAGTCCATGCTTGCAGTGTTGAGCGACCTTAGTCTTCCTCCCCACGCCAGGATCCGCGAACAGCTGAGTGCCATGCACCCAACCGTGACCGGTTCCCCGGGGAGCCAAGACAATGTCCGGACGTTCAAGGGATATTAAGGAAAAAGTTCAGGCAAGTTGGTACCAGGCAACCCTTATTAAAAAAAAAGGCCCAATTCAGTTTCACATATTTTTTACATTACTTTAAAGCATCATTTTACAATGACAAATTGAATACATTATGCTAACAATTTACGAAAATGATTTATATACAAATTTACAATTTAATAGTTACAGTTATTTTTTTTCCTCATTATTCAGATTTTCTTTTCTCTGAATTTTCGAAACTCCGTCCATAAAGGCTAAAGTTTTGTATGCAACATCTTTATGTTGAATTATTTCCTGATAAATATTTTCTAGTTTATTTGCTAAGTGAAGAAATGACTCTACTTTTAGTTCTAGCCTAATTTTTTCTAGAATTTCTGCAATTTTGACTACACCATTTTCCAATTCGCCCAGCTGGTAAAATTGTACCGGGGGAGGTGGAGCTGTTTTTGGCTCCGCCTGTGCGACTTTCTTTTTGACTTGTTTGTTTTTTTCCTCGTTTTTTATATTTTTTTCTTTGTTTTTTGCTATCTCCGCATAACTTTTCCTAAATTGTGGCCTTAGGGGGTATTTTTTGCAGCCCTTAAAGTTTGCCGTGTGCTCGAACCCACAATTAATACACAACGGCGGCGGTTTTACAGTAGTATTATCCGAGTCCTCATTTTTATTCTCGGTGGGATTTTCATTTTTCCTGGGGCACTCTGGGGATTTGTGGCCCTGGCCACATCCTACACAATTAGGGTCCATGAAGCACTGCGCAGATATGTGGAAAAACCCCTGGCAGTTCCAGCACTGCGCAGCTTTCCTTGGTTCCCTGTAGTTTTCAACATCAATCCTAATCTTAAATAAAGATTTAAGTTTTAGAATTTTCCTAGAATTTGCATTTTTCGGTAGATGCAAAAGTAAAAGCGGGAGAACCCTAGAGTCCTTCCTGCTCATCATTTGCACCACCTTGATAGTATCATAACCATTTTTATTTAGTTCCTGCTCAATATTTTCGGTTTTAACTGATTTGGGGAGGCCCCTAATCACTACTTTCATCGGTGCGTCCGTGTCAGGGACAACATAAAATTGGAATTGTTCCTCTTTCAGATAGTTAACTAGTTTGTTTTTAATTGCAAAGGTTTGAGTTAAGACTTTTACCCACCTACCCGAAAGGGCATAGCCGGATAAGCATTGGAAACATGCCCTTTAATCAAATTTCCTGATTTTTTTCCTAGACGTAGCTACGTATCTGACAATATATTTCTCCTATTATCACCCTATAAATATTGATATTTAATGAGAAAATAATGGTTTTTCGATTTTTTAAAAAAACAGATTTTTTCAAAAACTACTGCACGGAATTTCAAGCTATTAATTGAGGATATGTAGATAAGAAAGATGCATAATTGGTAATTTTTTTATAATTTTCTGTTCATAAAAACTGTGTGAAATAGCAAAATAAAAGTTTAAAAATATAAAAATCATATCTTATGGTTATCCGAAAATTACCATTTTCTTGTAAAAAATTCCCCATGTGTACCCGTATATTTTATGTAAATGCCGAAATTTTGCGTTGGGTACTACATATAAATATTTACAAAAATGTATATCAAAATTATAGGAATTCATTTTAAGGCGTTATTTGGGGCGGAGCTACTTCACTTCAACATCCGGAGAATTTTTGGAACAAACTCAGCAGACAATATGTCAACTGGTGTATTTTTGATTCTATTAGCATATAAGACATGTTTTCAACACCATGTTCATTTTGATATCGACAGTGTTGAGAATGTTGCTCATGTGTCATTAAAATTTAAAATACAGCAATTCTGTAACTGTTTATTCCAAAAATTCTTTGGGTGTGGATGTTGAGTAGCTCCGCCCAAAATAACGCCTTAAAATGAATTTCAATAATTTTGATATACATTCTTTTAAATATTTATATGTAGTACCCAACGCAAACTTTCGACATTTATATAGAATATACGGGTACACATGGGGAATTTTATACAAGAAAATGGTAATTTTCGGATAACCATAAGATATGATTTTAATATTTTTAAAATTTTATTTCGCTATTTCACACCGTTTTTATAAACAGAAAATTATACAAAAATTACCAGTTATGTATCTTTGGTATCTATATATCCTGAATTAATAGCATGAAATTCCATGCAGCAGTTTTTGAGAAAATCCGTTTTTTGAAAAATCGAAAAACCATTTTTATCTCATTAAATATCAATATTTATAGGGTGATAATAGGGGAAATATATTGTCAGATATGTAGCTACGTCTAGGAAAAAAATGAGGAAATTTCATTAAAAAGCATGTTTCCAATGCTTATCCGGCTATGCCCTTTGCGGAATTCGCGATTTCCGCGGGCATGCATTTTTTATCGTCTAATTAACCCACCTTGATTATTCCTACCAGTTATTTTTATTGTAAATTTTGACATATTTAATTAGGGCATTAAATAAGACAAAAATGTCTGTTAAGATTAAAAATTCTGTAAGAGACGCTCGTCGCGAAATCGATAAATGTGCAATGGTTGAACGTATTTTGATAAAACAATTATGCAGCGAGAGGTTTAATAGGAATAGGCAGACTAATTTACTGTTGATCCGATATCCATTTACTGGAATTTCACGCAAATTTAGAATATAACAAATTTTTACTGTTGTGGCAATAGGAAACAAAAATTAGAAAGTGCTTTTCATTAAAGAAATAATTTTGTTTTGACGTAGACACTTTCGTTAGAGCCTTGGTTAAATTTAATCTTAAAAGTAATAGCTAAAAAATCTATCATTGAATTTACGCTCTTTGCATTGCTTTCTAACAGCTCAATGTCAAGCAATTGTCCATCGTTCCTAGCTCAAAATATGCTTTAACTCATTAACGCCCGAATTATTTTCTTCGTTAAAATTAAAATTTTGGTTTTCCCTCCACTTTTGAAAGAAGAGAGATTTTTATTTTATCTTATCAAGGAATTTGTATCGTGATAGAAGGTATACATTTATCTTCCTACTTATTGCTGTGTAAAGCGCTTTTCCCTAGCAATGAAAAAATCTGCCACTGGTAGTCAAAGGGTGACTCATTTTGCATTACATCGCGCTGTATATGACAGCGCGGTATCTTGAACAAAGATGGGCCGCAATAGTTGACAATCCTAAAAAAATATACACAAATTTACATTCAAAAGAATCTACATAAAATTTCTGTCCTGTATAGTATATTTTGAAAGCTTTTTTTTCATATAGGACTAATTTTCTGTTTTGTCGATATTAACCATATATGCCAATATCTGTTAATTATTACGGAGTCTAATCCAAGACAAACATGCTTCAAACCGCAAAATACATATAAGGAAATGTGTCCTCTTTCAATAACGTACATTTTAGATTTCATTTTGGAAATATTTGTTAAAATTAAAGGACATAGCCGGATAAGCATTGGAAACATGCCTTTCAATCAAATTTCCTGATTTTTTTCCCAGATGTTGCTACATATCTGACAGTGTATTTCCCCTATTATCACCCTATAAATATGGATATTTAATGAGATAAAAATGTTTTTTCAATTTTTAAAAAAACAGATTTTCTCAAAAACTACTGCATGGAATTTCATGCCATTAACTCTGGACATATAGATACCAAAGATGCATAACTGGTAATTTTTGTATAATTTTCTGTTAATAAAAACTGTGTGAAATAGCGAAATAAAAATTAAAAAAAATAAAAATCTTATCTTATGGTTATCCGAAAATTACCATTTTCTTATAAAAAATTCCCCACATGTGCCCGTATATTCTGTATAAATGCTGAAAGTTTGCGTTGGGTACTACATATAAATATTTACAAAAATGTATAGTAAAATTATTGAAATTCATTTTAAGGCGTGTTTTGGGGCGGAGCTACTCAACTTCTACATCCGAAGAATTTTTGGATCAAAGCCAGCAGATAATATCTCAACTGATGTATTTTAGATTCCATTAAGCATATAAGCATTGTTTTTCATGTTCATTTTGATATCGACAGCGTTGAGAGTGTTGCTCATGTGTTCTTTAAAATTTAAAATACAGCAATTCTGTAACTGTTTATTCAAAAAATTCTTCCGGTGTCGAAGTTGAGTAGCTCCGCATCAAATAACGCCTTAAAATGAATTTCAATAATTTTAATATATATTTTTGTAAATATTTATATGTAGTACCCAACGCAAACTTTCAGTATTTATATAGAATATACGAGCACATATGGGGAATTTTTTACAAGAAAATGGTAATTTTCGGATAGCCATAAGATATGACTTCTATTCTTTAAAATTTTTATATCACTGTTTCACACAGTTTTTACAAACAGAAAATTATACAAAAATCACCAGTTATGCATCTTTGGTATCTATATATCCTCAGTTAATGGCATGAAATTCCTTGCAGCAGTTTTTGAGAAAATCTGTTTTTTAAAAAATCGGAAAAACATTTTTATCTCATTAAATATCAATATTTATAGGATGATAATAGGGGAAATATATTGTCAGATATGTAGCCACATCTGGGGAAAAAATCATGAAATTTGATTGAAAGGCATGTTTCCAATGCTTATCCGGCTATGCCCTTTCAACTGAAAAATCCGGGTCGCAATCTTTTTCAATTTTAGTAGTAAATCCAACGATATCGATAATATCCCTAACCATAATAGGTTTAGGAGGTTTAACTTTAGCTTTGTTCGGTTGGATTTCGGTATTTTTGGTTTCCTGGTTGTTAACAATTTGATTTATATTTTGGTCCTCGACCGTACTCCTGTCGCCATCTACAGGCATGCTATCAAGTTGATCATGTTCCATATCCTCCGAATCAGAGGGAAGCTCTACACTTGCTGCAGTTTCTAATTCAATTTTAAAATTAGGCTCACTAGACCCCGTTTTCATTTTTTTTGAGTTTGGTACAACTAGACCAGCTGAGATACTCGGAATATTTTTACTATTACCTTTTTTCTTCTTTTTTTTTCTTTTTAGCGGGCAGTTGCGCGCCTAACTCGTTAGGGTTAACAGATTTATCATCTAAATCGTTGCAGTTTTTATAATTCATGGCTTTTTTCAACATCTCGGCTTTCATAAACATAGCTTCGCGTTGCTCCTCAGAAAGACTAGAGCACGCGTTAGGCTCCTCCATACTTTCAATAAAACGAATGTTTTGCTTTTCAACATCCCAATTGCCATAAGCGTCAAAATCGTCTAAATATTCATAGTCCGAATCATCTAACAATTCCCTATTCACTAGAAGATAATTAGCTAAAGCCGATCCCGGAGGGACTGCCTGTAAATTGTCTCTAAAAATCATGCCTGAACCCTTAGATCCCGAACATAAAAAGGACATATTACCTGCCGACGCCTCTCCCGACATTCCTGCCATCGACTGCATCAAGGCTCCGTCGCAATCCAGAAGGCGCTCACTCAGTGGTGCTGACTCGCACGCTATAGTCTCGCACCTGCCGGAATATGCTACTGACATACGCGGCTTTGAAAAAAGCCTTTCGCACTACTGGGTAGCGACATTACAATCCAACAAAACTTGAAGGGGGAATTGGCAGCTTTTGGCACATTTGTTGGTGGAGCGAAACCAGTTCTTAGGGAGGAAAAATGCATCGCAGTTCTTCGTATCCTGTGATACTGTACTGTGTAATGTATTGTGAAATGCTTTGGAAATAGAAAATTGCTCTTCTGTACCTAAAACAAATGATAAATTTTACCACTTTTTAAGATAATTTATAATTCTGGGTTTTTTTTTATGAAAATAAATGATTTAATTAATATTGATTTTTCAAATCTTTTCCCATTTTAATGTTTTTATTGCACATTGTTATTAGTTTTTACTACACCTGTAATATATTTTGCTAAAATTTCCTAAAACTTTTTAGTACTTTGTTAAGTCTACACCGTTTCTTCGTTTTTCTAAAATCGTAAATTTTATAAAAATGTTATAAAGTGGGTTTTAGTAATAAAGCATATATAAAAAAAAAAAAAAAAAAAAAAAAAAAAAAACAGTAAAATAAAATGAAATAAAATAAAAAATAAAAAGGACTATTTAATAAAAAGGTTGATTATTTAGTTGTTAAAAGTTAAATTGCATCAGGAAAGATGTTGTGAACCTCATATATTTAGTACGTATATCAAAAATGAAACTTTATTAATTTGTACTGTAAGAATTGTTAACATAAACAAAATACTTATGAATTTTGTATGTACCGTCAGAGGTGGTGGGAAACCCCTGCTCGGCAAACAAAAAAAATATTATCATCATCTAAAGACCAACTATTAAAAAAGTATCGAATGTACAAACTGAACTGCAAAAAAAAAAAAAAAAGTTTATTTTGAATTTGAATAAGAACACATGAATAATTTTGTAATATATAATACTTTTTTGTTAAAAGTATATTCTAAATTAAAATGCATAGCTAAATCCAGTATTTTGTGTGATTATCAAATTTCTAAACCTTGTAGAATAGCAATCTTTCAATTATTTTCAGACCCATAAAGTAGTGTTTTCTTAAAAAAAGAAAAAATATATATACAGTAAATCAATTTAAACAATGTTGATAAATATATTGTAAGCTAATAATGACGTATCACTTCAAAATTAAAATCAATATTTGAGATAATCTGATAGAGTAGGGACAATATAACCTTTTGTAACTAGAAAACATAATTCTGGCATTCACAAAAGAAAAGGATAGCCCACCTCCTTTTTTGAACATTATAAATTAGGTTTGTAAATTCGATAACTTAAGGCTCTTCTTAACTGCTCTGCTCAACAAGCGCAAAACGTTTTGGCTCATTTACAAATTCATTTTTAACGGAAAGATATAAAACTCGAGAGCCTAGCCATGGAAGCGATTTGGAATTGAACTGTTTTTTACATTTTTTGATGAATCAATTACCTATTGAGTTATAAGCGATTTCGATCACGTGACTGACAATATATTCTGAAAAATCTATTGCGTTTGCAAAAAAAAAAAAAAAAAAAAGGGAAAAACAGCTTAATTACATAGTTTCTGAACAACAACACCAGCTAGTTTCATGCATTTTCGAACAAAAGTAAATTAAAACTTATGTCAGAAAGTTGCCCTTATTTGAGAACAACCTTAAGGGACAGAATGTATATGAATATATATATATATATTGTAATTCTATGATAAAAATATTTAATACCACTGGAATTTAACTCTTTATGTCTCAAATGATGAATTCATGAAAATTTTATCTTCTAAAGCCTTTCTCGTGAATTTTTGAAACTACATTAGAATATTTGCACAATCATTTAATACAATTTAGAAGGATTTTGCCATTAAAATTTATTAATAAAATTTGAATTTATAGGGATTTTGTGCAATATTTATAACTCCACTCAAATCTTTTATATAAAATATTTTTTTTAGTATTTTGTAGAATTAGGTACAGATATAATGTTCTTACAATAGAAATATTTTCGAACTGAAATTTTTCTCCCCCAGTCATTCAACGTCAAGAAAGCTGAAAAGATGCATAAGACAAAAGAAATCATCCTTTTAAAAATATTTTTGTTTTGTACAACCTATAGTGCTTTTGGAACAAGAGAAAGTAAAGAATCTATAACTCATTCTAAACTGTACTATTACTAATCAATGCATTAAAATAATTGTGTAACAAGTTACTTTATTGGTGCATATAAGTACCGTCAGTACATAAAGGGTTAAAATCCATTAATTTATTCTTTCATGACATAGAATGTTTAACATTTAAAGAAAATGTTATTGAAGCGCTGCTGTCATTATGTTTTCTGAAATATTTATTTTTTAGATTTACTTTTTATAATTTTTATAATCAGCTTACTTTATTCAAAATTGTATGATATCTTAAAGTGAAAGTGCTCTAATGGTTGATCACGTGTACTCTTTTTAAATTCGTTTCAAGTATGAGTCAATAAAAAAGAGCAAATTAAAAAAGAAAATGCTTAATAATTAAGAATAAAAAATGAACTTTGAATATCAGCTGTTGAAACATTTAGCAATAATCTAAATATTGTTGTCTTATGTACGATAGAGCTTAAATGATAAACGGAGTTATCTAATTTAGAAAAATTTAATATTACTTTTGGATACTCTCTAAAATGTTATTATTTCTTTTAAAATATACCTTTGCAAATTCGCTATTGTTAACATGCATATTGTGGTTATTTTTTAATTTCCCTTTAATTAATAAACGAGCAAATGTGTTTTTCTATTTAAACTAAATAATTTAGAAAATAGTTTTCTTTTAATTTTTTAACAAATCATTAATGAACATGCAATCATAAAAACATAAGTCAGCATATCATGCCATTTTACCGGGTAATCAATCATCATGTCATTCATTAAAACGCAAAATATATAGCTATTACATAGGACATATACAATGCAGAACATGCACTTAAAAAAAACAAGAAAAAAAAACAATGGCAAACATCTTAGGTAGTGTAGGCGATTTTTATAAACATTAAAATAACATTTTTCATAAGTATTTTACATTTTTATTAAGACATTTGTGATCATATGTTGCTCATAGAACTTAATTGCTTTAGCACATCCCCCACCTCCCCCCCCCTGAAATTTAATCCTGTTTCTTCGTTCACAGCACCCTCTTCCACAATCAACAAGATGAACTGAAACAGTCCCCCTCCCTTCCCTGTAAACAAATAATGGGTTACTGGAGTAAGGGTAGAAAGTGAAGATTTCAGCGCTCTTGGCTCATTGTATTTTATCTCGCCAAACCCTTCAAGTTTTGTTGGTTTGTAATCTAGCTACCGGGTACGGTGTTCGACACTAGCGGAAGAAGGCATGAGCTGGGGATAACAATGGATAAATGTTAAAACTTCACTTATACTCCTTTTACAACAAATTTTGTTGGTATGCACTAAATGTGCCAAACCTTGCTCTATATTACAAACTTTGCTTTAAAAAAAAAAGCATATTTGGAGATCCTTAATCATTCGTAAATGAGTTACATTTTAAATAAAAATTTCATTTATCTGCTAGTCAGTTTTTGTCGTTTGCTAATAATTTGATTAATTTAAAAAACCCATGTTTTAAAAAAATTGAAACAGTGTATAGACATAACATTCAAAATAAGATTTCACTTATAACCTGGATGAATGTTAATACACTTCACTTTAATGAGAAATTTTATTGTTATGTACTAAAAGTACCTAAAATTGCTTTACACTGCAAACTTTGTTTAGTATATTGAAGTTATTAAGGACAAAAAAAAAAAAAGCATATTTAGAGATCTTAAATCATTCATAAATAAAATAAGAGTGTTACATTAAATAAAAAATTCAATTTTTTGCAAGTCAACTTTGTCGTTTGCTAATAATTTGTATCAGTGTTGAATTCAGGGTGTGGGCAGGGGGGGGACATCCACCCCCCCCCGGAGCAGTGAGATGTCCCGCCCCCCCGAAAGATTTGAGATTGTGTTTTCAATGGTCAAAAAGCGCAATCCCCCCCCCGGAACTCTATAATGTCTCCCCCCCGGAACTACAAAAATCCCTCCCGGAGAAAAGAGTCTGAATTTAACACTGGATTTGTATAATTTAAAAACATGAACGGAACAAAAATACAATAATTACTAGCACAAAAAAAATCTATAAACACTCAAATTAAAAGCGAAATAATACAATAAATAATTGAAAAACTTACATTTGAAGGGAACAAAAGATAAACTTCTTTAAAAACATGAAATTCTTTTGACACATAACTTGACTTTAAAAACATGAGCTTCTTTTTAAAATACGAACTGAAAAAAAAAATACAACAATTGCTAGTACAAAAAAAATCTATAAACACTCTAATTAAAAGTGAAATAATACAATAAATAATTGAAAAAACTTACATTTGAAGGGATTTGATGGCATGAAAACACGTGCATGTCTTCCGTTGCTAATAGCCAGGAGATTTCCTGCCTTGATGACGCCGCGCACTCGCCAAATCTTCCCAAGACGGAGTACGTTTTACCGACCCTCAATAGGCGGCGCTGCAATCTACGGCTCCGAGAGTTTCGTCTGGGTGTGCCTAATTGTCTGTGGACATCGCAGCATGGTTTGGGCGCGTTGTGTCCAGATTGGTGTATTTTTGATAATGGAAGAATACCCAATGTTCTTATTTAATCTAATAAAAATATTTCGTAAAACATTTCTGGCATGAAAGATTTAAATTATTGCCATTCTCTATTCTGGGTATTATAGCACAAATACTTGGCAGAGATGCCAAGGATTGAAGATTTTGATAGCTACGGTATCCGAATAAGGAAATGGCAGCTGACGTCACTGCTAGTCAAATTACTGTGGATCATCAAGAAATATTTTATGGCTCCTACTGGACATATGAGTTCGGGCAATTTGATTTGCCTACGTTTTGCGGGTCTATGATATGATCGGTATACGTCGCCAAGACGATTCCGGCAATTAATGTCAGTAAAGAATGGTGCTAAAACTTCGTGATCCTCATCACTATGATCTTAAGAATATATGAGAAAAGAGGGGTCTTTCGTTAATTAAAAAACTGAGTTGTTTCTCTTTTTGTTATAATAATGCTGCTGTTAACATGAATTTTGAGTTAAACATATTTTCAAGGAATATACTACGTAGGTTTTTATATTTTTAAAATAAAAACTTATGTTTTCAAATCCTTTATAAAAAATGTATTATCTTAATGAAAATGTATGTATTTTTAATTTTTCTTGGATAAAATATTTTTTTATTGATGAAATTAAGCATCTGTATTAACCTCTTGCGCTGGAAATAAATTGGCAGAAGCCCGTGACTATCTCGTCCATATTTTAGAAAAATATTTCACACCAGAACTTTTATTTAAAATTATTAACTTATCCATTTATAAACACTCTAATTAACAGTGAAATAATACAATCACAGAGTAAGGAGATTTTATACAGAGCCGCAACTTCGCCTGAAAATAGTGCCTTAGCGGATAACATACAAACGAAATCATCGCGTTGGCGATTTTTATCATTTTGATTTCTGTTTACTGTAACCCTATTCTGCTTGGCGTCGTCTTCGTCTTTTATTGTTGTCATTATTCTCACGTGTGCAAATGTTCTGCGTTCCCTTTTCGAATATTTCTTCGTATTTATTATTATTAAATTATTTTTTGAAGATCATTGAAATTCTACAAAATGTTAAGAAGATACGGTGATATTGTTTGCAAGAACAAGACGTCAAAGTTCGGTAAGTTGTGATTTATTTTCATGTGTTATTTTTGTTCTTATTTTTCAAGTTCCATAATGTATGAAATATTTTTATATAGATTCAGTGTTGGCAGATTTTTAACAAATTTTTACTTTATATTATCGTTAAAATGACTGTTGTACCATAAATCTCAAGTTAATTTTTTTTTTTTTTCTGTGTATAAAATTTTATTGATGATGCATTTTCTATCGCATGGTACTAATACAGGGTTAGAAATTAGCTGTCGTTATTCGTCAAATGCAACTAAATTATTGGATTTCACGACCACAAAATTATGCATAGTAGTCAAATTTGACGCCTAGTTTTCTTTCACTTTAATTTTTGTTTACAAAGGCTATCGTTGGCACCTTAGCATAATTTAACTAATAGCACTATTTTACTAATGGGCCTGCCACATTCACTTCAAGAGTAACTGTTTTTGATAAAATAAGATACTGTATCAAGAATGTTTTAAAATTTTAGTGCTACCGCCCCCCTCCCTCTCAAAATAAATGGATTTGGGAATATTTTTAAATGCCGCACCATGATTTTTATCCAAAGGTTCATTTATTTGTTATTTTTTTAATTCTCTGATGTATATTGTCAGTCGCAGGATTTTTTAAAAACTAAGCTTATCCCTGGTTGTATCTAAAAGTTCATATTTTCTTTCAATGGACATAGTATTGCTTGATAATCTGTTTTGTATGCTTTAGAAAAAGAATAAGCTAACATTTTTCTAGAATCCAAATATTGTTGTTTTATCAAATTTCATACTTTTATAGAAAGCCAATTTTTATTTTGTTTTAGTGATTAACACAGAGGTAAAGGCAGGGGGTGGGTTGTACATATTAAACACTTTAATGCATAAAAATAGAAATAATATTATTGTTAACAAGGTTGCGAAAAAAAAATAATGAGAAAATATGATATATAAAATTGAAAGCATGAAATGTAGTTTGATACCTAGAAAAAAAATTGCACTTAAAGTTCCTAATTTCTAACCCTGTTACTAAATGTTATGTATTTCTTAGTTAAATAGAAAGAAAAATGTGAGACTGTATTGTATTAATAATATTTAACTGTTTCTGCTGCTGCACAAATTTTTTCATACTAATTTTCAACTGCACTGAAAATTCCCCATTCATGTCAGTGGTTTATGCAGGAATTTTTCTTGGGACCCATTTTGTGAAAAGTATAAAAGATATTTTTGGGAGCAATTGTTAATTGATAATAACTTCTTTAAGCCCTTCTATTAAAGTTTTTCTTTTGGATGAACTTGTTTTGTTTACTAATTATACATTTTAAAATGTAACAAAATAACAATAATGTTTAGTACCGTATTTTATGGAAGAAACGCCGCGGCGTTTACGAGTTTAAAAGTTAATTTTTTTCCAAGTGCGGCGTTTACGCCATGTGCGGCATTTATGATTTTTTTAAATACCAACTGAGTTTCCTTAATTTAAAAATTCATAAAAATATTTAAAATCAGATTTAAATATTTTAAATAAAATTTCAGACATCTTAAGATATTAAAAACGAGGCATCCTACACTGCTCAGAAAACTTTGATCAATGTTAGGTCAATGTAACGCTGTCGACAAAAGTAGCGTTCCGATGGATGCGGCGTTTACAACGGGTGCAGCGTTTCTTCCATAAAATACGGTATATGAAATGGAATTTTGTGAAGTGTGCCCAAATTTTGCCTGGATTGGCCCATGCTTGTTTATAGTTAAAAAAAAAAAAGATCCAACTTTTATTATCACACATAATACAGAGGAAATTTATAGGTATCGTGCAATTATTATAATAATTACTGAAATTATATAAGATTATAATTCAAATTTTTGAAAAAAAAAATGCTGTTGTAATCGATTAGAAAACTGTAATGCATTTAAAAACTCAAAATATTGTCTGCAGATATGCGCTTACCCCCCTTCCCCCCACCACCACCACCATCACAAATTTGCTATTAAAATTGTTAAAATCCAAAACGTGCACTTGAAACTTTTATTAAAAGACCATTTACCTATAAATGTTCTGTTTCATTCATTAGTTGGACATTTTTCACTCTGTTGGTTATACGCCTTGTTAGCAGTGTGAAAAATTGCATATTTAATAGACATATATGCACATTACCGCAATTTTTCATCTCATTTTTGTTTGTCATATCATCTGCTAATAATTTTGCTGCAATACATAATTAAGTTTTCTAATTATTCTTTAACATCTAAATTTTGTCTGTTACTGTATAAAATCAGTTAAAATACCCTTTTTTTTTCCTTCTGGGTGTTACTGTGCTGCATTTGTAACATTTTGCTGAAAGCATTCTCAATTTTAATTTGTATTCTATTCTATTCTATCTTCACCAACGTTGAAAAGGTCTTTTATTTATTTTTTTTTTCCCACAAACTTAAAACATGAATTTTTATTTAAAACTAAATTAAATATTTCTCTGATTTGATGAAGGTTAGAACCTATAACAACCAAATTATGAGGTTATCTGTTTGCAGTTCGGTTCGATTTCAGGCTAAGTGTAGATTCCTGCAAGTTGGGTTAATATCTCTTGAGGGAGGGCGATTTATCGATGTCATTTTCATTTTTGATCAAACAAAAATTTTCTCTTTTTTTTCTTTAATTTGTTCTTTGCATCAAAATAGTCTATTAACTCTTTTACACATACAGTTGACTCCCTGAAATCTGCATAGCTTAAATCCTGAGTTTGTGCAGATTTTAGAATTTTGAGGATTTCTGGTCACTGTTTTGTTTACATTTCTTTAAACAGTAATTTGCAGGGGTGGAGAAATACATCATTTTACTCGCCACTGGTGAGTGAATTTTCTGACAGGGCGAGTGAATTTTTAGGTAGTCTTTGAAAATTGCAAACTACAGAGATATGCCGAAAACTACTATCATCTCTTGTTTATATTTCTTAATTTTATAGGGGGAAAATATGAAAATGCATTATAGTAATAGTAACCAACTATTTTTGAGTTGCGTGATTTTGTCATAAAACTTTTCGGTACAGATGTCATATTCGCCCCATATTGGCGCGATTTTTTTCGGTTGCCAATTTGGCGAAAACATCAACAGCATAAACAACATAATCCGGGTTACCACATCAAACAAAATAACGACACTTTGACGCAAGTTAAGTACCTGTTGCCTATATGATATTGGCGACAGAAAAAAATCGCGCCAATATGGGGCGAATATGACATCTGTTCCAACTTTTCAACTGTACATTGCAGTTTACTGGCTGGTAAAATAATTCCTTGGCTGGTAAGATTTTCTAGAAATTCCCCACCCCTGGTAATTTGAATTTAATAATGCACTGGAAAGTATAATGAATGCTTACAATAAAGTAAAATGTAATAAAATGTAAATGTAATGTAAGTAAATGTAATAAAAATGTAAAAAATAATAAAATTTAAGAACATTTTAAAAATGATTAAAATATTAAAAGTATATTTCAAGTTAACAATTAACAATGCATAACTAAATATAGATGACGATGTGAGAAATTTTCCATGAATTATTCAGTGAAACTCTTCTCATGAAAGTATGTTAATTTGCATCAAAAACTTTAAATAACAAAGTTTTATTTCATGTTTAGCCAGAAGGCTTTTAGTAAGCAAAAAAGCTTGATTAATACATAAATGTATTAGGTTAAAAAAAAAAATCGGCATCACCTCTGATATCAGTGCTATCTTGAATTTTTTTTTAAATAAATTTATACTTTATCAATGAGAAAGCATGAGTTCAGTCATATTGACCCGAATTATATATTAAAATGTGTACAGATGCAGGATGATATAAAAATTTTAAAAACCTTGAATTTTTCACCTGTATCTTAATTGTATGTTTCATTGTTACATCTGCAATGATGTGGAGATTTGAGGGAGTCTACTGTATCTGATTTAAGCTCCATTTTTCAAATGGTATAGTGCATTTTAGTAAATAGACAGGTATGTGTATTTGTGAATAATATCTTGCATCTATATATGTATGCACACATTAATAGCTTACATTTTTCTTCTGAAATAGTTTCATTTTTGTCCAAAATTCTGATAAAGATCCAATTTCACTTTGGTTTCAGACTAAAAAACTTTCTGTGTTTACTACATAAAAGTAAAGAAAAAAAATATGGATTTTGCTGTTTATTTCATTCACAAATATAATCGTAACTTGACCTTTAGGTTTCTTTGATTCGTTGTTATTTTAGTATCAGAATTGCTTTTCTTAAAAAAAAAAAAAAAAAAAATTCGAGTATTTATAATAATTTTCATGAGTAAGTCTTTTCCAATTTTAACCTCTTTGTTTGAGTATGAGAAGTTATTTTGTAAATTTAATTCTTCTTTTTTAAATAATTTGGAGGGGGAGGGGGGGGAGAGACAGAGAATGTGACATTTTAAAATTTTTGTTCTTTTATTTTTATTTACTTAAAACTTTTTTTCTAGGTTAATAGAAGTTAATGTTTACTATATTTATTTTTCAGGAACATCATCGTCAGTGAGCTTATATTGGCGCAACTAGCTTATGGCCATACAGGTGAACTTGTCATCCCTACTCCGGAAGTATATAGTGTTCCAAAATACATTAGGGACGAGGATCTTTATCCAACTACCTACAAAAATTCAAGACAGTTTATTCATATACAGTGTAAGTAAAAAATTTAATTTTTTTAAAATTAATGTTTTAAACGTCTCACTTTCTGAATAATGTTAAGAAAACAAAGAACTGCTGGATTCTAGCTATGTGAATTCTAAAACCAATGTTGTAACCTAAGTTAGATTTTCTGAATTTTTGAAAACGTTACTTGCTTTAAAATATACATACTCTAACATTATCAGACCTGCCAACTGCTATGAAAAAAAGAAAAATCGTAATTTCTATGATTTCGAGCTAAAAACTCAGATTCTGTAAAAAGTAGTCTAAAATTACAATTCTCTGCAAAAAACACAAACACATTAAAATATACAGTATGAAAAAGTATTTCTATGTATATCTGTATGAAAACAAGAGTCTCTAATTTTGTGTGCTTGTGCATATACACAGCGGTAGAATTGAAAAAAAAAAAAAAAAGTCACTGGTCCACTACATAAAATTCTATTAAGTACTTTTAACCCTTTAAGTGACTCCCCCACCCTCAGGGTTGGCAGGTTTCTGCCAGAGTATGCCAACTAGTGGTTGTAACCGGTTAAAACCGGCATGGCAGAAACTAAGAAATAAATAAGAACTTTAATGTGCAATGATTCATAATTCCCACATGTATTTGATATGTAAACAATTAAGTTAAAATTTAAAATTAAAGATTACGAATGTTATTCAAAGTTGCAAAAAAGTTTCAAAATGATCATATAAATATACTTTATTTATATAATATTAATTTTTCCTTGCCTTTTCTTTATGCTCATATGTTAATTTTGATCACATATACTTAGGATAAAGTAAATAAGCTAGTCAGTTATTACTGTATTAAATATGCTTTGAACCTTTGTAATTGTTTGTTTTGTAAGTGCAAAATGTGGTTAGCACATTTTCATAATAAAATTTAAAATTATAATTTGCTAAAAATTAAACAGTACATAAGCAAAAACTATAAAATTATTAATTTATGTATTTTATTTCCGATTATTTATTTCAACTGACTAAGTTTTAATGAATTTTTATTTATTTATTTATTTTTTTAAATAAAATAAAATTCTGTGGTTTGTGTTTGATTGCAGCTTTCTCAGGGACGGGAAAATTTACGTTTACCTGTCAGAGAGGGAAAAAAGTTACTGGTCCTGTGGACCCCTAAATTTTTTAATTTAGTAGTCGGATTGAATTTTAATTTCATTTTATTGATTGTTCTGCAGTTTTGTAGTTAAATGCATATTTATTTAATTTCTTTCTTTTTTATATTGCAGGGCTTTTAAATCAATCATTATACAGAAATCTTGGAGTTACGAGTTGAACAGCTATTTTTTTTAACGTAATAAGAAAAATATCTCTTTCTACAATGTGCGTCGTATCTTAAAATTTTTTCAGAATAACCTGATGAATAACAGCAAAGTACAACAGCTTCATGGACAGATATAGTGCCATTTTAAAAGGAAGATACTAAGGATTAGAATACATATAGACAGTGCTTAATTTAAATCTCAGCTCTGGTACTTCTTCGTTTTTAATAAATATTTAAAAAGTGATTGGAATTCACTGTACTTCGTAGCTGCTGTGCTCCTGAATCCAAAGGAACAACAACAAAAAAAAGCAAAGCCCAAAATTATCTTTCTTTGCATTCTTTCTTATCAAAGTGCTTATACAGCACGCCACACATGTAAAAGCAAGCGTTTTCTGTCTGAAAGCCAAAGATGAATACCAGAATTAATTGCAACTGTATCAGCCATTTTTACTCGTTGTAGTTTTATGTTTACTCTCTACATTTTGTTCTGTTTATAAAATAGTCTTACTGATTAACATTTTAGTTTGACACAGTGTTAAATTTCATCAAAGCTCGTTGGAGCTTAGCTTCAGCGCCTCTTTAGATAATATTTAATTATTAGATGGAACCCATTGGCATTTTTAAATACTGTTCATCGAAGCCCACCAGAACAACGTCATGCACTGTGTTTTGCTAGTTGATTTAAAAAAAAAAAATTGTTGGTTTTCTGGAAATTTCCTACTCCTAATTTTAATGTTTTTGCAGTTGAGAATACATTCTCATCTGTAAGAAGACGTGGTGGATTAAGAGACAATCCAGATTGCAGAGATTTTCGGTCATCTATATAATGTGTGATAGTTCACAATTTCACAAAAAAAGCAAGTCTACAAATTGTAGAAGTAATAATGCAGCAAAATTTAGGTGCAGTGTGTTTTATTTTTGCTTATTGCCGAAACGTCAGTGAAGGCTTACTGTGGAGACACGAAAAGTTTTGGTTTCCGTTAGTCTGTCTGTCTGTTAGTCTGTCTGTCTGTTCCGCGATAACTGCCGCAAAAAGCATCCGATCGGCTTGAAATTCCCTGGGCATGTTGATGAGCTCCCCGGATTTAGCTGTATAGTTTTGGGTTAAATTTGGTTCATTCGTTCGGAATATACAGAACATTTTATTTTGTGATATAATGCTTTCCTATGGGAAGTCAGACGATTTTCAAATTTTCATTTGTTGAAAGAAATCGTTCATATGAATAATAGATTTAAATGGTAAATTTTGGATGCTGAAATTTTTAAATAAGAGTATTAAATTATTCTTATTAGTTTGCAATTTCGTCAAAACATTTGTCAGAGCTTTTAAATTAGGTGTATAACTTATGATAGAATTTTATACATGTGTTCGAATAATATAAAACATTTTATTTTATGAATTTACTTATATTTCATTTTTTCTTTTAACCGTTGCGTAGCAACAGCATCTCATCTAAAAATATCATAAATGTGAAAGTATGTATGGTTTTTTGAAGTCAAATCAAAGCAAAAGGAAAGAATTAATGAATGCCTTTGTATAGATATTTGCATATAGATTTATTTAAACGCAGAAATGAAAATAGTATTTATATACTATATAGAATAATATTTTCATTTATTTATTCAACTATTTGATTATAAATGAAAAAGTTCGTTATTTTCATACAGAATAAACTGACATTATTCTGTTAAATTTTATAAACTTTATTGTTGCCAAAAAAAAAAAAAATGAATAACAATTTCTCCCAAAGAGTTAATTTTAATTTGTAAGATTTTCACGTGCAAAAGAAAAATGGAATAAGCAAATTAAAAAAAAAAAAAGGATATATAGGACAGGAATGAATACATATAAACATTTCACACCAAATACCACCTAAAATAGTTTTTGTAGCAGTATTTTCCCAGCACTACGAAGAAAGATTCCTCGATTTACACGATTTTACTTGGCCTTCCTTTTCTCATTCTTTGCGATTTCATTTTCGCAATTGCGTGCATTAATTGGCACAAAATTTTACATTTTTATAACTGAGATATATGTAAGGCCATACAAATAAGAAATTCCGTATTGTCTCCTATAAAATGTGATAAAGTGTTGGTTAATCATATATGTTTTTATTAAGAGGAGCAGAGCTGCCAAGCCTCCGGCGTTCTGGATACCAGTATTTTAATACAGAAAATGTTACTTTATTTAATTGAAACATTTGCGCGATTTAAAAGAACATTTTCTCTAAGATAATAGTGATGTGCAAAAAGCTTGAGACTTGGTATGTCTGGTGGGGAGTGAAATGTTTTACTTAATGCATTTATCTCTATTTTAATGCTACGTGAACAACGTCCGTGTAACAGCTTGTAGAGTGTAAAATAAATTAAATTATTAAAATAATCCTTATTACGAAAAATGAAACAGAAAGTCCGGCTAAGGGAAATGAAATGTTAGTTAACCTTTCGTAATTTGACCTGAACATAGGTTTGCGTCAAATTTCAACGGTATTTGTAACATCACGATTTTAAATTAAATGTAGATACTATTAAAAGAAAATCACAAAAAATACTTAAAGGCGCCAAATCATGTTTATCTATTTAACGATGATGAATTATTAACTGTTAGGTTTAGAAGCGCCCCTACTTTAGGGCGATTTTAGTAAGTTAATGCTATCGAGTACATTTTTTGATATTTAGATTAGATCTTAGATATAAATATTGCAGAATGGTAATCAAAATTATTTTTTTATAAACAAAATTTATAAAGGTATTAGATTTCTAAATTAGATGTTTCAGTTTACATTTCCAAAAGTTCTTTATCCATTAGATACAGGTATTTGTGGTTAGCAGGCAAGTAAATACTGCTGTATGGATATTAGGATAACGTAAAATGCTTGACCGAATTATTGCTTATCCTTATAAATCGCAGTGTAAAAAGAAATCTAAGATATAGGGTAATCATTAACTCAATCAGTAGAAAATTACAAATGCAAAATAAATTACACAACGGGGGGTTCAGGGGGGCAGAGCCCCCCTGAAGAAATTTGCTTTATTATATAAAAATTAATAGAATAAGTAGCTCGTGAGAATTTCAGAATATCCTTACACAACAACGTGTTTAATTTATCGCTTTTAATGTCTGAAACCATCGAAATATTTTTTTTTCCTTATATAAATGTTTGTGTAATTTAAATAGTTTAAATTTTGTTTTTGTAGAAAGATTAATATTACGCAAAGTTTGATAAAAACAATGAGTTGCAGAGATGACGTTGAGGCTCTTGATCTGCAGATTTACTAGTTTAGTTTCACTTTGAGAGGACTGGCTAAAAAAATATTAGTATTAATCTTAGGAGAAATATCTGTGTACTTCAGATTACATATATATAATGTTTTATTTTTCACATTTGAAGTTTCTGAAACTTTTTCTTTTTTTTAAGATTTGAATGACAAGTTAAAAATGTTTACAAAAGTTACTATTGATAAAAAATAGTCAAAATAATAAATATATATTAAAATTTAAACTGAATGTACTTTGTTATTATGTAGTAATTATTGTTTTGCAGGCTCGTACTGAGGGGGTAGAGCTGGTACAAATTACTGGGACCCAGCCCTACTAGAGGATCTGTCTTTGACCCTCGTTAGTTACAATATCCAACAAATAATAAAAATAAAATTGCTATTTTTATATTTACCTGTTTGTAACAGAATCCTGGTTCAAACAGAAAATTTCATGATCCTGCCAAAAAGTATATTATGCAATTAAACTTCCTAAGATACTACAAAAACAACTATATTTTTATTGATTGTGTTTCGTCTTATCATGTCTCATTGTATTATGATGTGGTGGGAGGCGGCCCATATTCGAATTACTACCCAGGCTAGCAGTCTTTCTGCACGCCCCTGTTTTGTATTAAATAGAATTCATAACATTAGAGCATATGATAAAAAACATGATAATATGATAAAAAAGGGCAGAGTGCTGCATCCTTCAAATTTTTTCACATTTGAATATATTTTTCATGAGTTTTTTAAGCAAAGTAAAAAGAGAAATTAGAATAATTTCTCCACCCTAGCTCAGCCGAGTACTAAAATAAAATCATTTATAATAAATAATATCATTTGGTATATTTTAAATAACATAACTATAAATTTTTATTTATGTGTTGTACATTAAGGAAATTTAAATGTTTATTAAATTTATAATACAATTTTATTTCAAATATTAAATATAAATTTATTAATAATTTGAATTTTCTTAACATGCAATACACGAAGTTATTTAAAATTTTCAAATACATTTATTAATTTGAATTTTATATAGGGTAGATGTACCAGTTTTGGCCACATTTAGAGAAAATTTGAAATAGAAATTTTACATTTCTTGATCGATTGAAGCATATTAAATCATAATAACATCATTCTTTAGTAAATTTAATTGTCTTTCTGTTAACTATAATGACTTTCTGCAGAATATTTTAGGTTGTGAGTAATAACTCATCAAGTAATTTATTCCAATTTGTACCAGTTTTGGCCACCCCTACACCAGTTTTGGCCATCTCTATGCACCAGTTTTGGCCATCTCTATGCACCAGTTTTGGCCACTCCAATATCATGTAGTTTAACAAACATTTTAATTGATAATAAGTAAAAATAAAGCTATTTTATGCAACATCTATTTTACCACACATATATTTGTTTGCTGTATTAAGAGAATTTTGCAAATTTCTTTATGAATTGATAAAAACATCAAATAAAATATACTTATGTTGATTTTAACTGAAAATTTCAATTAAAAAACAAAAAATATATTTAAATTTGATTAATAAAAGGGACAACAGTGCCTATAGGACATAAAGATTAACTATTTAATCAGTTTTATAATTATTCATGGATTGTGGCTTGTTTAGAACACTTGAATCTTCATCAAAGAGTTATATTTCTTGAAAGCATTTTCTGATTTTTGTTTGATTTTCATCAAAAAGTTATGAAATCATCTTTTGATTTATATTAGCTTGTGCCTTATTTAAATACCTTGCTTCTTTGCAAGTTATTTTAGGGTGTGATTTCAGAAGCAAATCATACCTGGTCTTCCATCTTGAAATGGAGTTTCTATCTTGCCGGCTACAATTTTCTGGGCAGAATCTTAAAAGTTATTCCATTTTTATAGGAAATAGTATTCTGACAATATCTAAAATTCACTTTTCTAATTGATTTTTAACTTCAATTCCTAGTACCTAGATCTATTACTTGAGATTCAACATTATTAGAGAAAAGTGGTGTCCATCCTGCAAACTTGTGATGTAAGGCAAGAACGGGTTACTCCAAAACTTTGCTAGCTTGTAGTGCTGGCATTAATTTTGAATGGCCTTAATTTTACTTCCTATCTTAGAGCAGTGTTCCCTCTAGGCCATTTGTTAATAGCACAGAATCTCTTTTAAACTTGGTAAAAGGAATCCTGTTCTTTTTAAATAATGTGAAATACATTCTTATTTGTATTTAGATATCTCTAGTAAAGATTTTCACAATATTTAGTATTTCTAAATCCGTGTGCCTGAAATATTGCAAAAATTATGGAACTTCTCCATTTCTTTAGGAAAAATACAAGCAATTAAATCATGCTATAATTTTATTAAACTTTTTACTTTATAAGTTGTAAAATCTTTCAAATTTTATGTTTTAGTTTATTTATCATATCTAAACATTACATATCGCCTCCCGTTTTGTTTTATCAATACTAAACACAATACTATATTTTCTTTAGCAATATCATTCTTTAGTGACTAGCACAATATCCTTCTTTCTAAAGTGAATTATCTATTGGACAGAGAATAACAAAATCTCTTTTATAAGAACTGCCATTAGCCTTGCTTTTATTATTATTATTATTGAAGCCATTACTATATAAAACAAAATTAAATTGATTTTTCCAGATGTTCTTAAATTTATTAAATGGCTAAAATTCCCTCTATAATGAATCATGTGGCCAAAAGTGGAACATAATGTTGTACCCTTTTTGGCCACCCCCATGGCCATAACTGGTACATATAGCAAATTTAATGCACCAGTTTTGGCCACCCCCTATTAAACTGTTAAAATAATTAAATTAAATGTAAAATTGCAGTAGAGAGAAAGCTTACCTCATAAAACCTAATAGCAATTTGTTTCAGAACAAATAGAACCCAATAAGTGCCTAATGTTGAAAGATTCTGAAAACTTGTCAGCTAAGCAAAAATCTTAATACATGTAAGCACACACTACAGTTTCACACATTTATTTTGTTTTTGCAAGTCATATTTTATCAAAAAATAAACAAATGATATTGTAAATGATAAAAGAGAGTTTTCTTAAAATGTAAGAATGCCTATTATTTGTTAGCATTAATTCACAGGCTAAATATTGGACAAATTGATCCAATGTGGCCAAAACTGGTACAGTGGCCAAAACTGGTGCATCTACCCTACATTATAAAAATGATTTAATTATGCTTAAGTATTACACATTAAAGAAGTAGAAATTGTTTTCTTGTTGTAAACAAGAAATTTCGAATAGTATCAAAGATTATAATTTGTGAAATTGTTGAGCAAGAAAAAAATGTAAGGGAAAGGGGTTGTTTTGGTTTTGGTTTAATAAAAAATAAAAGTTTATGAAGCTAGAAAAAAGATAAGGGAATATTTTTCAGGAAATGTATTTGTTTGATACATAAAAACTAGAAATAAAATATTATCAAACAGAATGAAAATTATAAAAGACAATTTCAAAATAGCTGAATAAAATCCCATTTACCTCTAGAACTGTATGAAGATATTGCTATATAAAATTTATGAATTAATATTCGGCTATGTGGCCAAATCACAATTTGTTACATAACTACTACTGTTATAGATAAAGCATAATAAACACCAGTAATTTTTGGAAATTTGTTAATGAACAGATTTTCTTTCATTTAAACAGAAAAAGTATATAAATAATCATAAATGACTGACATAATGTAAAAAAGTTTCATAAAAAATAGAATGCATTGATATTATGAGAAAAAAAAATGGATTTGTTGAACCATTTTTTTTTTTTTTTTGTCTCTCTCCCTTCTCTAACAGATATTTACCTATTGCACTTTTTGACATTTCATCATCAAATTGCCTAACACTTAAATTGTTGAACTAGATTTAGTACTTTTCTCTTTAATGGTATAACTTCATTAAACAAGGGGAAAAAGAAAAGAAAAAAACTAGAAGCTTACCTTATTTTTACAATTGTTCTTATTTTAAAAGTTTGAAATTCTGAGTTTTTTACAAGATTCTATATGACAGGTTAAAAATGTTTACAAAAGCTACTAATAGTAGTAAATGTACAGTCAAAATAATAAATATATATTAAAAATAAAACCGAATGTACTTCATTATTATATAGTGTTTATTGTTTTGCAGGCTCGTACAGAGAGAGGTAGAGCTGGTACAAATTACTGGGGTCTGGCTTCGGCCCTCATTTTTAAAATAAAGCATAAAAAAAATATAATTGTACTTATTTACCTAAAAAAAATTTAATTAAAATATCTAACAACTAATAAAAATGAAATGGCAAAAATTGCTATTTTTATATTGACCTGTTTGTAACGGAATCCTGGTTCAAACAGAAAAATTTCATCATCCTGTCAAAAAGTATATTATGCAATTAAACTTCCTAAGATGGAAACAACTATATTTTTACTGATTGTTTCTGTGCATGTTTCATTGTATTATGATGTGGTGGGAGGGGGCCCAAATTTAAATTACTACCACAACCCACAGTTTTTCTGCACAGCCTTGTTTTGCACTAAATAGATTTCATAACATTAAAGCATATGAAAAAAAAATAATCAGTAAATAGTATTGATATATTTTGCTTTTCTCATTTAGAAATAAAAAGCATTCACAGCCTTTGTCATATATTTTAGTTTCTATACCCCTTTCTGAGAAATTCTGCATATTATTGAAATTTTAAATCAACATAGTGTAGTAAATATTTTTTTCTTTCGTCAAAATAAATAAAGAATTTTAACTGTCAATTTTTGTTTGTGTGTTATTTGGAATTTGTATTGTATGATGTATTTGTTACAGGGAGAAAATAAATGAAATTCTGAAATTGATTATTCAATGGAGCACTTGTTATATGTTTATTTATTTATTTGTGTGCTTGTGAAATTTAAAATTATCTTCAATAATCTCCATCGTGCAGATATTTAATAATGTTAAAATATTAAGCAATATTATATAAAATTATTTTATTATAGTGAAATCTTATGTATCAGATCTGTGTATTTACTTTCATTATTAAATATATTGCACCCTTTCTTCAAAAGTGCCACAACTCAAAAATTGTGATTTTTGAGTTATGGCTGCCATCCAGCTTTCTTTTCATGCCACTAACATTCACCTACAGTGCCAGATAGTGCACTGAAAATACAGCTAAAAAATAACAGAATTTTCTGAAAAATTTAGTTTTCGGAGTTATGGCACTTTTGAAGCATGGACACATTGTGTTGTGGTTGCATATTTTTAAGACAGTTTCTGAAAAACATATATAGTGCTCCACTGTGTTTGGCAAGTCATTAAAGATAATCGATTCTCGGTTCATATAAATATAGAAAGAAAATTGATAAAAATTGAAGGTGTGCTATATCTCTTTCATTCTTAATTAATCCCTACCAAATAATAAGCTGTCCTTTTTATAGGAATATATCCAATTGAAAAAATGTTGTGAAAAAAATTTAAATTTCAAGTTGTCCCCCCCCCCCTTTTTTTTCAGTAAAAGAATAATGAATATTATTTTCTGCGAGAGAACCACAAAATATGTCTTTTGAAATAAAAATTCATAGAAACAAGGAACCAAATATAAACTTTTACGAAGATAAATATGTTGACTTTTGAATGGCTTCTAAGATGATTAACAATATTTAAAAAAAAAAAAAAAAAAAAAAAAAAATTGCAATTGAAAGTATCCCTTTAAAATTGACTGTTTAGGGATTTCCTATTAACCAGCAATAAAAGACATCATGCAAGGGTTCGGTTAAAGACAGGATTTTGTTATAGACAATTACTATTTTGACAAGTTGTATTCTATTCATATGACATAAATAACTATATTTATATAAAGACACAGAACTTGTAAAAATGGAACCTGCCTATAACAGAATTATGTCTTAAACAGAAATGTTCCATAGGGCTACGGAAAATAATACTATACAAATACACCTGATAACACGAAAATTTGTGTAAAACGAAATTTTTCAGCATTATTTACGATTTCATCTTGACAGGTTTTACTATATATATATATATATAACCTGAAGGAAAAATTCTGGACACCCCCCCCCCCCTCCCCAACGAAATCCTGGTTACGCCAATGAAAGACACTTTGTATACAATTACAAAACCTCTACAGATTCCTTTTATGTAGAAAAATTAGATGTTCTTCACTTATATAATAGAATTAATGGATTATTCAAAAGAAATTACGATATACGTGAATTAAAATAGATCTAATTTCATAATATATATATAAATGCTCAACAGAACCTTTACTAAATCTGAAGTAACTTTTAAAATAATTTATTAAAGCCTTCTAATATCTTTGAAAAACATTGCAATTTATTTTAATCTTTGATTTATATATATATTTTTTTTCATATTTTGTAAATAAAATTATTTTATTTGCCTTATTTTTATGTTTATAATTTATTTTAATGTTCAGAACAAATAATTCACACAAACAGCACAGTATTATATGTAAAAAGAATTTTATTTGATAAATATAAAAATATTAAAGCAAACAATATAAAATATATTTTTGAAAAAATTTAAGAAAAAAAAAATCAAATTATCCTTTTAAACATGGAAAAAAAATTGCTTCGTTTTACCACAACAGTTATTTTAAAATAGTTAAATTCCGATTGTTTCCGAACTTCAGATTCATAAATTTCAAAACAAGCGGCTGCCGTTTTTTTTTTTTTTTTTCCCCTTCACTTAAATTTCAAAACAAGCAGCCGCCGTTTTTTTTTTGTCCCCCATTTGTCGCCAATTAAGCGATATATCGCCATATTAGCAACCTCGCTTCCGTTACGGTCGTAGTTCCCGCGTTATCCGCCGCAATCGCTACTGTCTATGTGTAATCCCATGTTAAAGAAATTGCCATTGTAGTATATGAGAGTTGATTCTCTGAATAGGTCTCCATACTTTGTGAATACAATAAATAATTGAAAAAACTTACATTTGTAGGGATTTGATGGCATGAAAACACGTGCATGTCTTCCGTTGCTAATAGCCAGGAGATTTCCTGCCTTGATGACGCTTCGCACTCGCCAAATCGTCCCAAGACGGAGTGCGTTTTACCGACCCTCAATAGGCGGCGCGCTGCAATATACGGCTCCGAGAGTTTCGTCTGGGAGTTTCTAATTGTCTGTGGACATCGTAACATGGTACGGCGCCATATGTCAAGATTGATGTATTTTTCATAATGGAACAATATCCAAAGTTCTTATTTAATGTAATAAAAATATTTCGTAAAACTTTTCTGGCATGAAAGATTTAAATTATTGTCATTCTCTATTCTGGGTATTGTAGCACAAATACTTAGCAGAGATGCCAAGGATTGAAGATTTTGATAGCAACGGTATCCGAATAAGGAAATGGCAACTGACGTCACTGCTGGTCAAATTACTGTGGATCATCAAGAAATATCTTTTCCGTTTTTTATGGCTCCTACTGGACATATGAGTTCGGACAATTTGATTTGCCTACGTTTTGCGGGTCTATGATATGATTGGTATACGTCGCCAAGACGATTCCGGCAATTAATGTCAGTAAAGAATGGTGCTAAAACTTCGTGATCCTCATCACTATGATCTTAAGAATATATGAGAAAAGAGGGGTCTTTCGTTAATTAAAAAACTGAGTTGTTTCTCTTTTTGTTATAATAATACTGCTGTTAACATGAATTTTGAGTTAAACATATTTTCAAGGAATATACTACGTAGCTTTTTATATTTTTAAAATAAAAACTTATGTTTTCAAATCCTTTATAAAAAATGTATTATCTTAATGAAAATGTATGTATTTTTAATTTTTCTTGGATAAAATATTTTTTTATTGATGAAATTAAGCATCTGTATTAACCTCTTGCGCTGGAAATAAATTGGCAGAAGCCCGTGACTATCTCGTCCATATTTTAGAAAAATATTTCACACCAGAACTTTTATTTAAAATTATTATCCATTTATCTAGTTTTTTCTTTGTATCTTTTAAAATAGTTTTATAAAAAAAATTCTGGTTCGTATTCATTTGGTAGCAGTCAAAATGACTGCTCGCGGGCTTTCTAGTGTTAATCCAAGGCGACGTACATAGCACGTCTTTCCAGGTCAAGAGGTTAATGATAATATACAGTAGCAGATTCTCTGGGTATGTAATAGAATCATGTGTCTTGTATATATTTACCACTTAAAATGAGTAACATACTTTCCCAAGCCTCCGACTGATTATTTACATAAAATGCCAAATATGATTTTTTTTTCTTTTTTAGTTTCAGAATTAAATTATTAAAAATAAAATAAATGTGAAAACCCAACCTTCCTAATCCTGAATGGGTATTATCGACCTGTTTCTATAACAGACCCGGCATTTTGCATACCAGTATTTTCTTAGAGAAAATGTTCTTTTAAATTGTTCCGATTAAATAAAACAAAATTTTCTGCAGTAAAATACTGGTATACAATAAGCCGGACACTTGCCAGCTCTGCTATAATGTAGTATTTCATTCAATTCGAACCAGAAATTTCTAACTTAGCGTAAAGTTTAACGACAGAATGTTTTGTTATTGTGTGAGCTATTGGGAAAAGTAAAACTGTAGTTTTAAATTAATTGAATAGTGAAAATTGTATAAAAATATTAAAATTTTAGAGAATTTTAAAAGGTAATTTACATATTTAAAAATTAATAAAATTAAGTTAACTCTAGAGAATATTGAAAAAGAAAATAAAAAATAAAAATAAATTACAGTTGAAAAAGGAGTATATCTGTAGTTACGATAACTACTGTAAAATATGAAGAGTTAAAAATGGTATAAAATTTAACCCTTAAATGCGCGATTTTTTATTTTGTTTCGAAAAAAATATATATGATACTCTGGAAGGTCTATCACACAGGAAAAACAATGAAAAAAAAAATCAGAGAAAATTTCCATATAATACGTCAATCTTTTCTTCTGTTACACGTCTGCAGTATGAGTAAAAAATAGTCTCGTGTGTCTGTTTTACTCTAAAATAATGCGAATTAGTAAATATTTTAATAAGTATATCTCCAATTATTTTACATAATTATTTGTTTTATAAAACTTAACCTTTAAACCTTTAACCCCTTAATTCTCGCTTCCGTTAATATCACGGGTTGAGGTGTCGTTCGTTATTTCTCGGGGCCCGTGATATTTCCGGGCTGGAGATTTATTGATGGAAAAAACTTCCTATACCAGAAAAATTTAACTGGCATTTCGGTGCGAAGTCTTTGAATATTAACGTTTGGGTTTGGTTTTTGGCTCTGATTGTGATGTTGGACTTTATGTTGCATGTTTCGAAATATAACGCACTCAAAAAAATATTTAATACTCAAAATTTAATGTATATTATATTATTTCAAATATTATTTGTAAAAATTTGTGTGATGATGATAAATAAAGATCTAAGATGTGAAAAATAAAGGTCTTATTCGCATTAATTTGTATGGTGTAAAACAAATATTAAAACACAGAATTCTCGCATGATGGCTTTTCCACAAATGCGAATTTGTTCTATAACATCTTTTTTTTTTTCGCCTTAAAAAAACTAATTGCATATTTTTTTAGAAACCTTATAATTATTCAATTTCTGTTATAAAAAACAGCTAATTTTTTGATGTTTTTTCCAAATATTAACCCTTTCGCTGCGCAACACGACTCTGGCATGCATTTTTCCGTCTAATTAATAATATTTTGTCTATTCCCATCAGTTATTTTTTAGCAAAAACTTTGTCTGATTTAATCAGGGCATATTCCCCGATTACGATAGTGACGGTGATTTACGATGATTCTCCAGTCCCCCCTTAAGGGTACTCTTCACTGACTTGAAAGCATCCATTCTCTAATGCTAATAGGACTCTTCACTCACTTGAAAACACCCGCTCAGTAATGTTAATCCTATGGGCAAGTTGTTTTCGAATTTCTCGTCTAAATTTGAATATTTTTAAACGATTTTTTTTTGCATAAGATAGCTGATGTCGATCTCTAATATGCCTATTTTTTACTTTTTCGATTTCGGTTGCAGATATTTTTAATAAAGGTACTTTCTCTTTCGGAACTGGTTTCGAAAGGGAAAGTACTTTTATTAAAAATAACTGCAACCGAAATCGAAAAAGTAAAAAAGTCTTATTAGGGATTAAACTCAGCTATCCTATGAAAAAAAAAATCGTTTGAAAATATTCAAATTTAAACGAGAAATTCGAAAAAAAACTGCCCATAGGATTAACATTACGGAGCGGGTGTTTTTGAGTGAACAATCCCCTTAAACCTATGGGCAGGTTGTTTCGAATTTCTCGTTCAAATATTTTTAAACGATTTTTTGTAACAGGGTAGCTGAGGTCAAACTCTAATAGGGCCATTTTTTACTTTTTCGATTTCGGTTGCAGAATTTTTAAATAAAGGTACCGTGACTTTCAGAACCGGTTTCGAAAGTGAAAGTACCTTAAAGCTGCAACCAAAATTAAAAAAATACGAAATGGCCATATTAGAAATCGAGCTCAGCTATCCTATGAAAAAAAAATCGATTAAAATATTTAAATTTAAGCGAGAAATTCGAAAACAACCTGCACATATGCTTAACATTACAGAACGGGTATTTACTAGGGATGTGTAGAGAAACGTGGAACAGGTTCCTAGGAACAGTTCCAAGAGAAAAAACGAAGGAACTGTTTCTCTTCGCCAAAAGGAACCGTTCCTTTCGAACTAAAATTCCATCTGTCGCCAAAGCAAGCGATGTCACATTTTTCTCTCACTTGCGATTGGTTCATGATGTCAAAAGGTTTCCAAGCCACCGCCCCCTGAATACTAGGCCTGAGCGCTGGACCAAAAATGGCGGCTGCCGAAGGCGGATTTATTTCAGCGTGTGTACGGTCCCTTAAATATTCCTACCAATAATTTTTTGAAGTTTTTTCCCCTTCATTTTTCTGAGAATAAACAAGGTAGAGAAATCTTTTATAAAATACTTGTGTCAACATTTAAGGGACCGTACCTACCCTAAAAAAAATCCGCCTTCGGCAGCCGCCATTTTTGTGTCATTTTTGTGTGAGCGCTCAGGCCTAGTATTCAGGGGGCGGTGTTCCAAGCAATGAGAAACGTCATTAAAGTATCAAATGCTAGATGCCAGAAAAGGGGAAAATCGCCTGATTAACGATGCCAAATCCGAGGAGCAGTTTAAAAGGAACATATCTTTGGAAAAAAAAACTTCTAGTTTCTGTTTCCCATCATTGCGCAGCCGCGGAAAAACGCAAGGAAGAGATAGTGGAATGTGGAATGGAGCAGGAACATGAGCAGATCGAGAAACGTACTTAAGAAACATGTTTTTTTTTTTTTTGCTGTTTCTTCTTTGTTCCTATCATTTTAGAGGTATTTTGCTTGGATTAGTGTGTGTGAGGGACGGGAGAGAGGGGGGGGGGGTTGTAAGAAGCTCTGGTAAGAAAGGAACTTTGTTGGTGCCAGGTTGAAAATTCAGTTTTCACTTTGACATGAAGACATGACGGATAGAATTTGTCGGTCGCTGATAAATTAGACAAATAAAGGAAAGGGGAGAAGGTCTCTTAACCCTTTTCCTTACTGAAGACACGTCAGATTAAAGGTCTTTTGCATTTTCATGAATTTAGTACTATAATTTAATACGCATTATTAATGTAAAAAATAATTATTATTTTTTAACAATTTTTTAAACAATTCTTTAGAAGATTTCGCAAAAATAAATAAATAAATAAAATAAAATAAATAAATAAAATAAGTAAATAAAAAGAATGCAAGGAAGAAACTGCATCCAGTTTGAAGTTACAAATCTTTCTTCGTGTATTCACTAGAAATATTTCCTGTGTCAGCTTAATAATGTATGCTAAAAAACTTTGAAGCAGTGCCAGATATGTTCTTAATTAATCGCTATCGGAATTAAGGTTTACAGAAGCAGCCACTAAACACTGAGAATATTTGCATTTAAAGAGTTCCTTAGATTCTATTAGAAACAAGATTGAGAAGTTTCTAAACGATTTTTTTTACGCATTTTTTAAATACACAACCAACACACACAAAAAAATCACGGTGGCACTAGATTTTGATGTTATTGGTGTCGGTGTTATTTATGACGGCCGATTATCTGCACGAGGGATATGGTCCCGAGGGGGAGTGTCCTCCTTGGGGGTCTTTCTAAGGGAACCTAACCCGTATTTACGTATGGAATCCCAAGGTTAGAAGAAAACTCCGAGCGATTAGGCCGACGAGCGCGATTGGGTTCGAGCACAGCCCCTCCCGCCTATCACCTTCGAGAGCAGAGCCTCTCGGCCACTGGTGGGGATGCACTAAATTTTGGAACGAATATGTCTGTCATCAATTGCCTGGTCAGTTTTTTCTTTAAATCGGCTATATACACATGAAATAGAACTTTGAAGAATTAAATCATTTTATTATCTTTTTTGTCGAGGAACCCCCCCCCCCCCCCAATCTGCCGTTTAAGATAATTTTAAACTCATGAACTTCAGAGAAACAGAATTAAATATCGTCTTCAACGACAGATTTAGTGAGAGAAAGCTTACCCTTTCACCAAAAAATCCTTAATTTACTTTTCTCTTACTGTATAATTATTTTACGTTACTTGAAAAATAAATAAATAATATTCATTTTTTTAAATCATCTGATAAAAAGAAAATTTAGTTAATTAAACTTGGAACCCTCACTTTCCCCTCCCCCCCCCCCCTTCCCGCCTTCCTAGAGCCATATCTCAATTCTTGGCATTATTTTCAATTTTTAGCTTGCTAATTTTAATAAGAAGTCTCAAAAATTTTAGTTTATCTAATCCTATTAGTTTAAGTTTAGAACTAGTAAGTTTGAAAAAAGGTATTTCACGGAATTTATTTATTGGATTATCTTAAAGCCAGTTTTGAGTCAAATGCTAACATAGTATTTATCGCAGTTGTTTTAAATATTGGCCATGATGTCCATTTTTACATTACTGAAAATATTATTAAATGTATTTTTTTTTATTATTATTATTTCATTTCTTTTTCAAGCAACATCCTCTTCATTTTTTGTATAATCAAAATTTCCACTTCAAAACTCAAAAGTAAAAAAAAAAAAAAAAAAAAAAAAAAAAGAGGGAAAAGAAAAAGAAAAAATAACATGATTTATCCAGATTTTTTTTGTATCAGAAACCCTCATTGCTTTAAACTCCCTTCCTCAGTGTTATGTATTCAGTAAAGAAAAGACGGCTTTTTTTAATCCCTGAAACCGAACAATCAATTAATGCTCTGTCTGTTACTGCAGCTGTCCCAGGAACAGGTCTTGGTGCCTTCGTTCCTCTTCTCGTTCGTTACGAGATCACGTGACCTGTTCCTTTGGAACGGGTAAAAGGAACAGTTCCAGGTTCTGAAGGAACGGTACGTTTTCGTTTTTCAAAAGGAGCAGGAACGCCCATCCCAAGTATTTACAAGCGAGTGAAGAGAAGAAACTCCATACAATTATTTTATACATATTACAATTCCAAGTTTGAAATGTCACCAGCTACACAATAATAGCCGGCTTTCGTGAATATTGTACTTAATTAGTCAGAATAATAGCACATATCAGGATTTAAATTGAACGTACTATATCTCTTATAATTTCCGGTGTCAGTTTTAAATTAAAACTGCACAGAAAATTCGTCGCATTTTTTTAAAAACTAAATGTGGGAAGTCGGGTACTACTTACCTATAACGAGAAAGACCCTGAGAATTTTTTTTCTCTCCGTGGTCGCTACATAAACGGACTCGGCCACTGAATTTTGGGGTGATCGTTCTACTGTTGGCCTCTCTTGTATGTATTAAGCACGAAAAAAAGGGGAGAAAAGCTCAGTCCGTATTGGTTTTGCAATTGGCAGGTTGTTATTTTTTTTCTCTCCTGACTATTGCGCTTTTGATTTCATATTTTTTGACTGATTAAACTTTAAATCATTGTTTGTCATCTGTGACTGAATACCACTGCCAGATTTCCTATCCCAAAATGACATGCACAATTAAGAAGGGGAAAACATCGCATTCCCAAGCATGTGGAATAGTCAATATCGTGACAAATTTGTTTAAAGCGGAAGCTGCTGTGAAGTCTTTGAAAATACCGATTTCCCAATCCACTAAAAGAGCAGCTGAAGCAACAGGAGTGTCCCAATATACTGTGGAAAAAATAATTAAATGTGTCGTGAACAAATTGGAGCAGAGTGATGAGTATATTTTGTCTACTCCAGGAAAACACCGGAAAAGACCAGAAATCCGGAATTGCATTATTTATGACTTGAATAAATGCACTATAAGACAAATCATCTAGGACTTTTATGTTAATATAAAGAAAGTCCATTGAATATCAAAATTATTACCTATATTGAAAGAAAAAATTGAATTCAAATGGCAGAGCGAATATTAATAAATAATAAAGTAAATAAATCATATCATCGATAAATAAATAAATAAAAACAAATCATAAACTTGACACATCTTTGATCGAACATTTTCAATTTTTACAGTGCCAAATAAGGAAAAAAAATTCTTCCAGATATAATTTGCTTGAAAACTACATCAATTTACTGATTGTTTGTAGTTTTAAAAAGTAATTTTGAAGCATGAATTATTTTTAAATTTTCTTCTATCGCGTGCAGCTCGATTACTAAAGATTAAACCGTTTTTCCTTAAAAAATTCAGCCTTTGTTTCTGAGTAATATTCCATGACATAATTAAAACTTCCTCTATAAATAAAATACAAATTTAACAGACATGTAGTTGAACTACGCGCTTAACACGATCACTGCCGCAATAAGTAAGAATTTTCAAATTTCTTCTTGAAAGTCGTTTGCCACCACAAATTCTGAAAGGTAAATTTTGCTTTACTAATACAGCGAAATTTCTGCCAATAAATAAGAAATTTTTTTTATTTTAAAATAATGGTGAGAAAGTAATAAATTAAAGCCACGAATATTAAAGCTACGAGTATACTCGTCGTGTGGCAGTCAACGTGTTAAAGCACTAAAATGATCGGAATCAAAAGTCTGTCTTAAGCAGAAAAATCTTAGGCTAATAATTGCTGGCATGCAGCTAATATGAAAGATTAAGATAAATTTCAAAACTTTATTTGATTGCATAATTAATATTTTTCAGATAAAAATGTCTTTCGGTGTTAGCGGACAATCAAAAAAATATATTAAATGTAAAAAAATTAATAGAACTTTCAAAACAGAAAAAAAAATGCTTTTCACCCATTCTCTGTAACCCGGAGAGCTCGGATTCGACCGCCTAATATTATTAAATTATTATGTTCGCATTTTCGAACAGAGAAAAAGGCAAAAAAGGAGAGCTTCAAATGAATGGTAATCGTGCCAAGACTGTAACCTGCTCCGCTTCCACCTCACTTCTCCGCTGCCATCATACTCAGGGCCAGAGGACACGGGTGTGACGTGATCACTAATCAACCGACTTCTCACTAGTGTTGGAATTCATACAAGAAAATTTTGAATGGCGATTTTATTTTATTTTATTTGTGGAATACCTATCATACTATAAAACAATAATAAATATTTAAACTCATTGGTGAGAATTCGGATTGCCTAAATAAAAAATCAGTCAGATGTGGCATTCCGCATTTGGCTGATTTCTTATTGGGGCATTCCAAATTATCACCAGTCAGTTTAAATAGTTATTATTGTTTTATATGATGATAGATATTCCCCAAATAAAAATAAAATGAAATCGCTGTTCAAAATTTTCCGGTGTGAATTCCAACACTAGTGAGAAATCGGTCGATTAGTGATGACCTCGCCCAGTTGGTGTCTTCTGGAGAAGCAATCCTTCTCACTGTCTTTCTTCTGGATCAGTACACTGTATGAATTAGTAGTCCAGGCAATAGAGACCGTATAGGGACTCTACCTAGCAAAATTAATGGTAGTACTGGAAATCGGCTTTCTAGATGTTTTTTGGGTCGCTGAATCCGAATTTGTAACTTCCCACCAAAATTTCCCCAGGCACCCCCCCCCCCAAATTTTGGTAAAAAGCCCCCCCCCCCAAAAAAAAAGGTTTTTATTAAAAAATTCCATTTTTTATTGTTTTAGGGGAAAAGTAGCTAGAAATTCAGAAAGTAGACAAAATTTGCAACAAATTAGATATATGACATTATAACTTAGGATGAAGGGGAAGGGGGCATCTGCCTCGGAACATGCGCCGCAGTGCCGCGTGGACTAAGTTGCGCAATTCCACTTAACCACTCACACGTTTACATTAGCCCTCCCATCTTCCCTCCGAACTTTCTCTATAAGGTTTACTTTAAGTTTTTTGGGTCGCTGAATCCGAATTTTTAACTTACCCCCAAAAATTCCCCCCCCCCCCCACACAAATTGTTGTTTTTAACTTAAATTTCTTATTGTTTTAGGGGAAAAACATTACAAAATTCGGAAACTAGACAAAATTTGCAACAAATAGGATATATGACATTATGACGTAGGATAAACGGGGAGAGAGGGGGCTGCCTCGGAACATTCGCCGCAAATGTTTTCTCAAAAAACAAATTTTTTCAAAAAATCAATTTTTTGGGGGGTTACCGGGTGAAATTTTGGTGGGAAGTTACAAATTCGGATTCAGCGACCCCAAAAACATAAAGTGAGTCGAAATTCAGAACTAGTATTAATTTTGCCAGATAAAATCCCCTAATGCCTGCACTTCATAATTTAGTGCACGTAGCGCCGCAGTGCATGTTCAGAGGCAGCTCTCACCCTCCCCGTTCATCCTAATTCATAATGTCATATATCCTATTTGTTGCAAATTTTGTCTAGTTTCTGAATTTCGTAATGCTTTTCCCCTAAAACAATAAGAAATTTAAGTTGAAAACAACTATTTGGGGGGGGGGGTTCGGGGGGAAATTTTGGGGGAAAGTTAAAAATTCTGATTCAGCGACCCAAAAATCTTAAAGTAAACCTTATAGAGAAAGTTCGGAGGGGAGATGGGAGGGCGAATGTAAACGTGTGAGTGGTTAAGTGGAATTGCGCAACTTAGTTTACGCAGCACCGCGCGCATGTTCCGAGGCAGATCCCCCCTTACCCTTCATCCTAAGTCCTAATGTCATATATCTAATTTGTTGCAAATTTTGTCTACTTTCTGAATTTCTAGCTACTTTTCCCCTAAAACAATAAAAAATGGAATTTTTTAAAAAAACCTTTTTTGGGGGACTTTTTACCAAAATTTGGGGGGGGGGGAGTTGCCGGGGGAAATTTTGGTGGGAAGTTACAAATTCGGATTCAGCGACCCAAAAAACATCTAGAAAGCCGATTTCCAGTACTACCATTAATTTTTCTAGGTAAAATTCCCTATTGCCTGGACTATAGTGTAACTGAATTAAAAAAATTTTTCACGGAAAATAAATTTTCAAGTTGAATATTACTATTTAACTTCAGGTGGTTTTGTTATACGTTAAAGTTTTTAAATCAGAACTTTCACTGTAACATAAAAGTATTATTTTGTTTTGTGGAAATATAGTATGTTAGTATTGAATTTGACAGAATAAATTAACAATATCAGAAATGTAAAATTATTAAAACAAAATATTATAGTTTCCATGGTTTTCAATATGTAAAATGTACTAAACTGTGCAAAGTGTGGTAAGTAATTCTGGTAAGTAAGTATGTCTGCATGTATATAATTTTGTGCCGCTCTTGTATATTCACTGACAATCAGTGCCTCCAGCCGTTACTAAGGGCTTCCCGCACTCGGAATCAGTAACACCAATATTAGTATTATTGTGCTGGGCAAGTTTTTATGACTATATAACAGAACCAAGGAGAATAAGGATATATTTATTACCTAAAATGAGGCCTCCTTTAGCAAGTCTTTAACCCTTTCAGGGGAAAGTACTTCTGCTGTTAAAATGGTAAAATGATTTAATGGCACGAGTATTTATGAATAAATTTATATGCAACAATGTAATAACTTTTCGTTCCGTACATTATATAAAGCAAAATTTAATTCCTAAATTCTGGTGTCAAAGTGACATTTTGGAGTGGTATATACAGGGTGTACCTAATCTCTTGGGCAAAACTTTAAGGGGTGAGAGTACACATCAAGACAAACAATATTAAATAGAAATCTAAGGGTCCCAAACGTCTTCCGAAGGAGATAGGCGCCATTAAAGTTTAGGGTCCAAAATTTCAAATGATTATAAAAAAAGGAAAAATTGGTCGATTCGTTTGCGGTTTTCACTAAAACTATTCTTTATGTCAGTATTTTCTTGAAAATAAATTTGAAAGATAAAGTTCAAATGATGCCGATAGAGGGCACTTTAGACTTTGGAGTAACGACAACTATTTTTTACCGTTATTTTTTGTAACTCATTAAATGCTTTCAAAAGCTTAGACTTAAACTTAAATTTTGAGCTCAAAATCTGAATCGTTGGTAGTGGTTAAGTAGCGCAAAGTGAACTGTGTTCAGGAGGGGGTGGGTTCAAATTTCAACTCCTGAGCACAGTTCAGTTTGCGCTACTTAACCACTCCCAACGATTCAGATTTTGAGCTGAAAATTTAAGTTTAAGTCTAAGCTTTTGAAAGCATTTAATGCGATACAAAAAATAACGGTAAAAATAGTTGTTCGTTACTCCAAAGTCTAAAGCACCCTCTATCGGCATTTTTTGAACTTTGTCTTTAAAATTTATTTTCAAGAAAAAACTGACATAAAGAATAGTTTTAGTGAAAACCGCAAACGAATCGACCAATTTTTCCGTTTTTTATAATCATTTGAAATTTTGGACCCTAAACTTTAATGGCGCCTATCTCCTTCGGAAGACGTTTGGGACCTTTATTTTCCTATTTAAGGGGACGGTTGAGTTTAAAATCCTTAAAAATAATTTTTTTTATTTTTGTAAATTTCAACTTAAATATTATTCAAGGTACATTATATACATTATAACATGCATTTATCCCCCCCCCCCCCAAAAAAAAAAATTATTTTTGAGATAAAAATGGAATTTTACGTGTCGTGTTAGAAACCTTCGAAATGCCCCATGCGTCTTCCATATCAATGAAAATCCCCAATATTTTTTATAAAAGTTTGGTTTATATATAGAAATAAAGTAGAGTATAGAATTTTACATATTTGAATTTAAAGGTTAAAGAAAAAAAAATTGAAAAAATTTGAAATTTTTTTGAAAATTTTTCAAAATTTCACATTTTTTCAATTTTTTTTTTATTTTTTGTAAATTTTATCTTAAATATTATTCAATGGTACATTATATGCATTATGGCATGCATTTATCACAAAAAAAAAAAAAAATTATTTTTGAGAAAAAAAATGGAATTTTACGCATCATGTTAGAAATCTTCGAAATGCCCCATGCGTCTTCCATATCAATGAAAATCCCATTGTAATGGAAACGAAAAATATTGTCCTGCTGAGAAAATAATTGTTTATAAATCAAGTTCTAATTAACTGAATGAAAAATAAAAATACAGGTCGCTTATAAATCTCTTTAAAAAACACGTCAGCAAGTTTCATGTTTTTCCTTTTAAAAATGAAACTGAAAATGTGTCAGAAAATTTCGAGTTGTTGAGCATGGAAAATTATTTTTTTTTTAATACCGCCTTAACATGATTCTTATAAAACCAGCTCTTATATAAAAATGAAATTAAAAACTTGTCAAGAGCGGCCAGATAAAATTGTTAAAGTGGGTTTATCCTAATCATGATTTATTTTTTCTTATTTAAATTAGTTCTTAAGTTCGAAATCTACCTGCGCTACAGGCAGAGCCGGCAGGAATATTTAATAATTAAGCTGTAAACATAAAGAATTGCTTTCGAGTTCTTTACCATATAGAAACGTTATGGAAAATAACAATGTGGAAATTTGACATTTCACACCATAAATATTAAGTAGTGGTTTTTAGAGTTATTAGTAATTTTAAATTTTTTAACCGTGATGGTTCGATCTGAAACAGAAGAAAAGATGATCAAGAAAACGCACTTTTCCTAGTGTGTAGCCAAATCCCAGAATAGGTTATATAGATAGAGGAATAGACGTTGGTGGACTATTTTCTAAAGAAAAAGTAGCTTTAAAATATTGTTGGTGAGAATTCGGAGTGCTTAAATCAAAAATCAGGCGGGTGCGGCAAGATGGCGAAATAAACTATAAGAAACTAGTGGTGTCCAGAGAATTTGGAGTCCTGATTTACGCTTCACACCTGGCAACACTAATGGTGAGTGAGAGTCACCTCTCGAGTGCAAAGGGTTAAAATCTTTGTAGCAGAACTAACGACCATGTAATAGACATAACAGTCCTTTCTTTATCATGGTTCATACGCCTCCTTGAATTTTGCAGACAAGAAAATTTTTCGGCACTGGTATTTTCTTATAGAGAATCTCTTCTTAACCCTTTGAGGGGCGCCGTTTGCAGTCTGCAAACGGTTAATTTTAATGCCTAAATTGCCAAATGGCACCAGTAAATTTTTAGTACAATTTCGATTTCATAATATACGTGGGGGAAGGGAGGAAAGCTGCTGATTATTTTCAAATAAATTTGTTTGCTAATTGCGGTGCGAATTAATTATTTGAACATTTTTTGATTAAAAATGCCTTGCCCCTGAAGAGCAAAAAAAAGTCAGAATTTTGCGCGTTTAAGCTAGACTATTTTTCTATAAAAATATACTGGTAGTTTCCCGGAGAGATAACGTATCCTGGAGTATCCGTACGAACCATGTTTATGAAATGTAAATAATGGCGTACGATAAAGAATTTTTCATAATTTTATTCCCAAGCTCGGCAACCGTTAAAACAATGATTTCTTTCTGGAAACTTTTACAATTACTTTTACAATTAACTTTCACACATCACATGACGATTTTCCGGATATTAAATTATTCTGTTCAGTGCCTATATGGAATACTAAATCTTTCATTCTTAATTAATTAAATAATTTTCTCAGCTCTTAAATCTCATGCTGCATTTTCCATAAATTTCCCATATGATCTAAATTGTCCTTTGAGACTTGGTAGAAAATTATGCTCACATAATTTATTTTCCTCTTATATATTAAAGAAATAGGATAATTAATCTCGTAATTAAGAGAAGACGTAAATCTTTCATCTGTGGTAAGTTAAATAATGTTGAATTCAGATATTTTTCTCCGGAAGGGATTTCTGTAGCTCCGGGTGGGGAGAGACGTTATAGAATTCTTGGGCAAGAGGAGAGAATTCGCAATTTCAGACGCTTGTTAAACAGAAAATCTGAAAACCTCTGGGGGACATTTTGATAATTGGAGGTGGTGTGAATATCCTCCTCCAGTCCACTCTTGTGTTCATCACTGAATTAAATTATTTTCTCAGTTATTATTTTGAATTCCTGTAAGTAATTAAAAATTAACTTTTAAGAAAATAATATACATAAATTTGAGTCAATAAGAACATATCTCTCTTTTATTATGCATAAAAATAGAATTAATAGCAATAATAATAATAATAATAAACAATGTGGGTTACCCACTTTAGCCTAAGTTCGAAATGACAATATCTATAGTAGAAGTTTTTTTATCTAGGAAGAATTGAAACTGAGCATTAAAACCAAATATCAACTTCCATAAGTAAATTTTGAATAGAAAATTTCCCCTTATTCATGCAAAATTTCGATCTCAAATATTGTAAAAAATTTTATTCGTTTCTACTGGTGGAAGTTGACCGGGTATTATTTCTTTCATTGATACTATCAGGAGGTTATTTACATTGTCACAATATGGCTGAAACGCAGGGCCTGAATACCGCCGAAGTAAATATCTACCAGCAAAAATAAATATCTGTTTTTGGCCATAATTATGATTTAAATTCTGTTGTAATAAGGCGTTTAAATAAGGAAAAAATTTCTATTCAAATTTACTGGTGGAAGTTTGCCCCGGTGGTAATCTGCCACTGCGAAACCGATTACAGTTGATACTTCGCCATTTTTAGGATATGTTAAATGGTGTTATGAATACAGCGGAGGAGATATATAGTGCATTGTCCACCACTTGCGAATGAAGTAACTGAGGAGGTTACCACAAGATGGTGGTTATTTTTTAAGTAGGATCAACAACCTCTGATTACCGCCGATGCAAGCTCCCACTAGTAAATTTTCATAGGAAATAACGTGAAATAACGTTTTATTTAACCCTTTCCGGACAAGAGGCACTCATACGTGACGCATAGTGTGCTCAGAATCCTTGATTATCCCCACCAGTTATTTTTTATTTTAAATTCCGCCTTATTTAACAGGTCATATTCTAGATTTGATTAGGGCAAAATTTTCCTTTTTCATAAAAAAATTTCCCTCACAGATATAGTAAAAATTTCTATCTGTTTTTACTGGTGCCAGTTTCCCAGGTATTATAATCTTTTTCATTGACACTTACAGGACGCTGTTTAGGTTGTCACAATATGGCGGAAACGAAGGGCCTAATTACCGACGAAGTAAACGTTCACCATTAAAAATAAATATAGATTCTGATATAACTTATGACTGAAATTTTGCTATAATTAGGCGGTTAACCCCTTGAGGGGCGGTAGGATATATTATATCCCACACAAGTTTAATTCAGATTTGCACCAGAAACTTATAAATAAGTTTTACTTTTATAATTGTTAGGGAAAAATAGTCGAAAAATTGCTTTTCCTAATTTAGAAATAAAATGTTTCAATATTCTCGGTGGGAATTCAGCATTACACAAACGCAATCGCTTGCCCGTCAAAGGGTTAACACTAAAACTATCGGAAATGTTACTCAAGTTTTATAAAAACATTTTACATCAGAATTTTTATTTAAAACTGTTTAACTTATTTATTTAACTTTTTCTTCCTTGTAGTTTTTTAAACTTATTGTAGAAAGAAAATCCTGGTACGAACCGAAATATTTTCAATCGGTAAGGGTCAAAATGACCGCTCACGGTACTTTTAGTGTTAAATAAGGAGAAAATGTCCATTTAAATTTACTGGTGGAAGTTTGCCCTGCCGGTAATCAACCCCTGTGAAGCCAGTTACAGTTGAAACTTTATTATTTTAAGGATATGTCAGATCCTCTTTATTAATAGTTCCATGGTTGCAACGTAGTGGGGGAGCTGAGTAAAGGCGGTGAAAAGGGAAACAGGTTGGAAATTGCTCGTCAAACTTGGCAAATGAGGTGCGTTCGTGCTATAACTAGTTTTATAAATATTTTTTGCACCGCATATTATAATGAATGTATATTTTAGTACACTTCATAAGTTTATATCAATTTCATTCTGTTCCAAAGGCTGTAACGTCATTAAAATGCACTTGAAATAATATTTCCCCATTGTCTGTAATGTAACGGGAAACTTTTGACTGTCCCTGTATTTAAACTATGCATCCAATTTTCATAAAATTTTAAATGACTCAACAAAATTTTTAACAATTATATATTTAAAATTCCAAACAATTCGGTGAGGTAGATTTTGCTCCGTTATATGCGGACGAACAGACGGACTGAACTACGACTATAGGTGCTACGTATTTATATAATTACGAACGCACCTAAAAACAGATAGCAATGGTACTATACGCGCTTTACGTGTTGGGCGGCCAGCATATTACAGGTAGTATACACGAAATGAACGTGTTAATTACACTTCAGTATACTAAGGGGGGAATAGAATGGGGAGAATGAGGGATAGAATGATTAATTTCGCAATAAAGAAGAAACGTAAAATCAGTGTTTAATGTATTGTAAGACTATCTGCGTAGCTCTTCAAGACACTCAAAATTATTGTAACTTCTCAATGTTTAATAAAGACAATTTAACAGGCAATGTATATTTATCACTTTTATTTCCTATGGGGAAAAATATAGGTTAAAAACTTATCGTGAAATCTCTCGTAATTTTTTTTATAAGCCCCCGGTATGGTATGCTATTTCTTTCTCCCAGCTTATTTTCTGTCCAAAAAATAACGTTACCCTGCAGAAACCAGCAATAAACAAAGCAGATATGTCATTGTACAATTAAATACTCTATAGCATTTTTTAAATTTTCTAAGCATCGCACATTTTTAATTTTTATACCGTCGTATTGGAAAGAAAAACGTACTTTTAAATGCAATTTGTCTGAAAACTGTATCTCCATTGATTTTTGAAATATTAATTTTTTTTTTTAGTTTTTAGCACCCTTTGTTTTATTTTGGCCACTCAAGTATTCCATTTATGTAGAAAGTAAAGGGAAAATGGTTGAAAAATAGCAATTATATTTTTTTGTTGTCATTTTCTCCTGACAACCGAAAGAAAATGTAATTAAAGTACTTGCTATTTTGAAAAAATATAAACGAATGATTTCTGCTAAAACATGGAGCTATTATAAACTATATTTAATTTTAAGTTATCTATATTAAAGTTACAAACAAATGAAGGCCTATGAACCATTAGATAGCCGTTTTTTGTCGAGTTTCTTTAATCACGGCATCTTTTTGCTGCATTTGTGTATTATTTTGCGATAGTGACATCGTCTGCATGCTTTACTGTAGATGTTTAAGAGTGGATCGTAGATGTGGAATTCTTAAGCGGATGCGAATGACGTCATTTTACATAAAATAAAAGCGTATGTTTTAAGTCTTAAAATTTAAATATGTTTTGTACTATTTATATATACATATATTTTTTTGTTCATCGGGGGCGACACTAAATTCTGAAAAAGCAGAGTACCTGTTTTGTAGTATATTTTTTTAATTGCGTTCCTTTTTTCACAGATGAGTTATTTCGGAAACTTTAAGCGTAAAACCATTTTATAAAATACCGATTTTACTAAACGATCCTAAAATAAACTAGGGATTAGATTTAATAGCATCTTAATTCTCGAAATAATCTGTACTATTATGAAAAATTTTGATGAGACGTAAAATTTGAAGAATTGCAAGATAGGAGGGGAAAGGGGAATCACTCATTTCAGTAAATTAACCACGAAATGATTTTTTTTTTTGACGTTTTAACAGTAAAAAATAACTAGGATATTGTGACCATAAAATAACTTTCTTTTGTACAAATATAGTCATCAATACATATTCTATAGTTATCAACATATCTTCTACACTTATCAATGTATCTTCTATATTTTTAATGCTAGAAATTGCGTTAATTTCTTTGTAAATGCTTTTGTTGATTTGCGTGCATTTTTACTGGAGATATAAGTATCGAATACTTTGAACAAGTTATCGAATATCGCACGCCTTCTTAGCATGGAACTATTAATAAAGTAGAACTGACACATCCTTAAAATAGTGAAGTTTCAACTTTAACTGCTTTTGCAGGGGTTGATTACCATCGGGGAAAACTTCCACCAATAAATTTAAACAGAAAATTTCTCCTTATTTAAACGCTTTATTAATGCCAAATTTCGGTCATAAATATTAGTAAAAACAGCTATTCATTTATACTGATGGATGTTTATTTCGGCGGTAGTCAGACCCTGCGTTTCCGCTGTATTGTGACAACGTAGACAACCTCCTATCAGTATTAGCGAAAAATATTATATTACTTGGCCAAACTGACACCAGTAAAAACAAATATAAAATTTTATCCTACTTCTGAGAGAATTTTTCCACGAATAAGACGCTTAAATCAGACAAAATTTTCTACTCAAATTTACTGGTGGAAGTTTGGCCGGAGGGTAATCAGAAATTGTTGATTCGACGTAAAAAATCAGCCGCCATCTTCTGACAACCTCCTCAGTTACTTCAATTCAACTGGTAGACAATACACTATAGGTCTTCTCCATTTTATTCATATCTCCAATCATCTTAGATGTCTGCAATCAAAATTGAATAATAGTCTATTCCTATCATACTTAGGATTCTAAATTTGATTCGCTGAATTCTGCGCAAATAAACTGGAGATAAAAGCATCTCATAAATTGAACAAATGATCGATTTCCGGGGTCTGCTTTCGGGTGATTTTTCCTAAAAACTAATCAGCACCAGTTCATATAGGGTTGGAACTTCATGTGAAATTTCATTCTGTTGTATGCAGCATTTCGTGAGTTAACCCCCTGTCTGCGCATCACACGATTTCCACAGGAAACGTAAAAGTAGCAAAATTTGCGCAACCCACTATTACCGCGATCTTTGTTTTTATAGACCTATTCAATATAAAAAATAAAAACTCTTTTAAAATTTTTTTGTATATTTTAATTCTAAAATATATGTAGATTTGAAATATATAATAAAATAAATGCGCAGTTTTTGAACCTTCTTTGATGAAAAAAATTACGCATCGAGAGGGTTAACCCTTAACCCCGTATTCTCGCTCCCTTGATGTTCACGTGCTATGTCTTTCATTCGGAAATTTTGATTCCCACGAGTTTTAAATAATGCTGTAATTGGCTTTATTATGGTATTATTTTACCCGTCATTAAATAAGGTGAATATTTCTTTTTCAAAAAAGTGGTGCCAATAAGCAATTTGAATTTTTAAAACGTAATTTAATGCGACCGTTAGCCCTTTTTTTGCATAGTGATGTAAATTTATATCACTCTTTATTTACCTTTTAATAAATAAATTAAGGTCTTAGCCACCACTATATTTATATGGAAATATTAATCCCGTAAAATTTACAAAATATGCTACTAAATAAAGTTAAAAATCTATCTTAAAATTTCTGGTGTATAATTCTTAATATAAGAATAAAAAACAAATTTCCTTTTAACATTTATCCCTTTCCGGCGCGGTGTCCTTAAAAAAGGACACCTAATTTTAATTCCAGAACTGACAAACGGCACCAAGAATATTTAACTAAAATTTTCCTATTATAATGTACATGAAAATAAGCAAGTTCGTATTTTCTAATAAATTCGTTTATAAATTGCGGTGTCATTCCATTATTTAACCAATTTATAAACAGAATTGCTCCGCGCCGGTTAGGGTTAAGGGGTTAAAGAGCTCACAAAATTTGTGTCACATACAAACAGACACACAGACTTATAGACAAACATTTTCCAAAAACGGTAAAAGGGTGTTCACGTTCAGGGCCTTGAAAAACGCATTTATCCGTTGAAAACAGAAGTAAAATGTTTCACGGATCCGATACTGCCTTCTTTTACAGATAGAAGAAAGTAATAAATCTAGATTTTATCTAATTTCATCAAGAATCCTTTCTTATAAATTCTTCTGTGTGGATTAATAGACTTATACACATACAATTTAAAAGCTTATTATTCTATATTTCCCCTGTGTGATGTAATTTGTCTTTTCAAACGTTTCACAAAATTATGTTCACCTAATTCCAGTAAATGATATTAAGCAAGCCGCTAGAATAATTCATTGTCTAATTAAGAAGAAGTGTAAATAGGTTAATGTTAAGGGAATGCCTGGGTTGTGATCGTAAGACGCTCAAAATTACTGAAACGTCTATCGACTAAAAGCAATTAACAGGCACTATAATTTTATGTCTTTTATTCCATTTGAATAAAAAGTATTCGATAAAACTTATCATAAAATCTGTATTCAACTTTTTCTTATATTTTCTTAGTTACATTCTTTTCTTTAAAAATAAGCATCCAGAAAGCCTTTCGATTCTAAAAAGTATTTGTATAAAATGACAATTTTACTGAGCGATCTTAAAATAAACTAGGGATTAGATTTAATTCCGTTTCGCTTTTCGATGTAATCTGGTTTGCTGAGTCGTAAAAACAGCTGAATTACAATATGAGGAAACCCTTTCCTTTTCAATAAATTCACTTATTGTTTTGTAATGCGTAATGTCGTTTTGATTGAAAAATAATAATAATCGGTCAAATGCGAGTATTACTCGCGCACAGACGGTTTCGTACAAGACGACAAGATCACCGACCGGGGTACCCACCAAAATTTGGCATAGGTGTTAAGTCCCCGGTGGAAGTTCCCCACTACTAACCATCGAAACTCAAACCAAGGCAACTGGTTTGAAAAAGTAACAGGTCCTAATTTAGCTAAAATAAGTAATAAAAAGCAAATGTACCCCAGTACAAAAAATAAATAAACATAAAAAGATCTTGATAACAACTTTTAAAGGCAGTTCACAATCTAACAAATGTCTGTCTGTCAGTAAAACTAAATTATAACAAACTTTTATAGTCAATTACAGTATAGACGGTTTCGTACAATAAATATAATTATTAGATTGTATTATATAAATATATAATTAAAAGTTGTTATCTAGGTTTTAAAAGCCGGTGGCGCATAACGTACGCCGTAACGTACGCCTTTGTGCATGTCCAAACCGTCCGTGTCTTTAAAGTTTAATAAATTGGCTAATTACAAACAATCATTTGTTAAACTCATTACAAACTACTCTTTTATTATTCCGCGACGATAGGTACATCTAGCGCAACTGAACTCCCTTGCTGATCGCCGCAAAGTAAAATTTGTTCGTAACGGAAAAATGCGATTTTCTTAAAAACTATGTGACCTAGGGTAATCGCTATAGTCTTCCTAGAAGATTTTTTAAATATACTTCTGCAATCGCTAATTTTTTCATAATTGTACTTTTAGTAGATTCGGAAATAGAGGGGGGGGGGGACATATTTTTGCATTACATGTTCGACGATTTCTCTGAAATTATAATACCTAAAATTAAAACAAACGTATTTTTGAGTTCGACGTTATTTACGAAGAGAACTTTCACACGATACCCCACACGATATATATCTATATATAAAGCATTTTTACTTTCAAGTAACTTAATTCGCCCCCTACATTTTCTCTAAATATTGGGTCGATCGGAAAGTCGTGTCGTGTTGTGAAAATCATTTCGTACCGGAAAATTCTATCATTTAATTATTACACATTGATTCCGATATTTAATGTCTAATAATTATCGGGCAGAATTTTCTGGTACGAATTGATTTTTCCAACACGACACTACTTTCCGATCGACCCATTATATTTGTGAATGGTTAATAATCTATAAATATGTGGGTCAATAGCCTTTATTACTTTTGCCATATTTGAACTTTCCACAGTTTACGAGGAAAACGCCTCTGACAAGCGGACAGACAACACTAGTGATATTACAATGGTTCAGTTTTTACTTTTTAAGTACAGAACCCTAAAAAGATGAAGAAAATATATCTTAATTATTTGTCGTAAGAATTCCTTTCATGTGAATTATTACAGGCGCTTCAATATTTTCACAAACGTGAAAGTAAAGAACGTAATGCTAGAATGTAATAAAAGAGTAATTATTTTGATCTACTAGAAGGAAGGTTTACGAAAATAAAATATAAATTCTCCCAAGTTACCTCGAAACAGTGTTGCTAGTGGGGTACTTTTTTAAAAATCTAGATTTCTTGATTGGTACCAAATTTCTGAAATGGTAAAATTTCCCTTATTTTCGCCTTAATTAATACGTCATTGAATAAGGCGAATTTTACAATTTCAAAAACGTGGTGCTAATCAAGAAATCTGAATTTAAAAAAAGTAGCGCACTGGCAACATTACCCCGAAAAGCGTTCTTTAACCCCTTAATTTTCGCTCCCGTGATATTCACGGGCTGTGTTTTTTATTAGGATTGTTTGATTCCCACCAGTTTTATAAAATAGTGTAATTGGCTTTATTGTGGTATCATTTTACCTGTCATTAAATAAGGTGAATATTTCTTTTTCAAAAAAGTGGTGCATACGCAATTTGAATTTTTAAACCGAAATTTAATGCGACCGTTAAGGGGTTAATTTTCAGAAACCTCAGCAGCCAATAGATTTCCGAGATTTAAAGATGCACTTCTCAAACAAAAGTTTCTTCTGCTGCTCGTAATTTTCGAGAACATTTTCAAGTAGTTTTTACAATGTATTAATGAGTTTTTTCAACACGAAATATAGGTTTTTCGGATGTTGTAGTTTAAGATGTTAATGATGCATGATTTAACATTTATAGAAATAATAATAAGGTTTAATAAACACTTAAATTATACAATGGTTCATGTTTTAACAATAGAAAATAGAACTGCAACGGTTACATATTACGTTTAGTCATTTAAAATACAAATAAAATGTAAGCGTGATAGATAGTCATATTCAACAGGGTTTGTACGCTTCAAGGACTTTCAAGCATCATGAACGAGAATTTTCGTAAAGAAGTATTTACCTTGTTTAACCCTCTCGCTGCGTAATTGTTTTATCAAAACCCCTTCGCGACGAGCGTCTTTTAAGAATTTTTATTCTTTTGTCACCGGTTTTTCAAAACAAAAATTTTTGGCTAATTTAATCGGGGAAATGCTCCGATTAAATAAGGCAAAATTTACAATAAAAAATGTCTGGTGGGAATAATCAAGGAGGGTTAATTAGACGGAAAAAAATGCTTGACCGAGAAAATCTCGGGTTGCGCAGCGAGAGGGCCTTTCCGACGCAGTGTGCCCGGGTCGGGACACCTATTTTTAATTCCGAACTGACGAACGGCACAAGAATATTTTAGTAAAATTTTGCTTTTACAATGGACATGTAAATTGACATGTTTTTAATTTCTAAAAAAGTTGTTTTAAATTCCGGTGTCAGACAATAATTTCATCATTTTACAACGAAAATCGACTGTGCCGGAAACTGTTATTGAAAAAAGATTCTATCTTCAAATATAGAGATCAGTACTTTACGAAATTTCTGGTACAAAAACAACTAAAATGCCATGAATCCCTTGACGCATACGAGTCCTGCTTAACCCTTGAGGGGCAAGCAATTACGTTTGTAAAATGCTGAATTCCCACCGGAAACTTTGAAAAATTCTATTTCAAAATAAGTAAAAGCAATTTTATGGCTTTTTTCCCACCACAGTTAGAAAAGTACAATTGAATAAAACTTTTCTGGTGTAAAACTTCATTAATCGTAGGTGGTATATAATATATACCGGTGCCCACAAGGGGTTAAGTAAATAATATCCAACATGGCCTTTTAAAAGATATAATAAGTCAGAAATTGTACGTCAAATGTGGCAAATGAGGTTCTTTAGTACTATAACTTGTTCTACAAATATTAAGATCTTGGAACAATAGCTGTTGCACTCTTATGCAAAAATGTATGAATACAAAATTTATTACGAATATTTATATTAAATTTAGTAATACGGAAATAACAGGACAACGTTTTTCTTCTTTGTGTCTTTTAAACTTATTTCATAATCACATTTCTGGTTTGTACCGAAACGTATTCATATGGTAGCCGTCAAAATGACGGTTCATGGTAGTTCTAGTATTAAATATCGTGGGATATCATTGAATTAATTACATATGATAGGATTTAATAGAATAATAACCATGGCAACCTAGAATCATTACCTATCATTGGATATCGTTGAATTAATTACATATGATAGGATTTATTACAATGAAGAAAAACTTTTTTTAATCTTTTTAAGTTTTGATTCGATTTTCAGAAAATTTGAAATGACTTGGCAAAATAGTACAACGATTATATACCGTATATACTCGTGTATAACGCGCACTTTTCCCCTAAAAATTTAAGTAAAAACCCTAGGTGCGCGTTATACACGGAATACTTTTTTACTGTTAAATGTAATCACATGATATACATATGAATCAAAAAATGCATTCAAAGAAGAAATTAAAACTGGAAAAATCTTACTTAATAGAAGTACTGCTGCATCATTATTTCCTTCCATGCACTTTTTTTTTATACAACAGAGCTAGTAATATTATTTTAACGCTTATTAGCAGTCCTCATTGCCGCCACTGCTGTTGTCCTCGTCGTCACTGGTACAGTCAATATGATCGTAAATCATATCGTCTTCAGTTCCATCCATCTGATAGGAAATTTCAGTCACTTTGAAGCTCCTTATTATCCTTGAGATTTAATTCCAAGCTTAACACATCTACCACATACAGTTGGGATTGGCGCATGCTTCATTCTCCTGCTTGGAGTGAAGTTGTAATATGTTGTTGTTTTCCTCCGATTATAGGCATGCCGAAATGAAACCTTAAATGGTCGGTTGATGATAACACCTAAGGGTTACAGCAATTTCGTCATCCCACCTGGTATCACAACCAAATCACTTGAGCGACGAATTTTCGCTCTTACTCCAGGCGTTGTATATCCATGGAAGCTGTCCAGGACCAGCATCGATGGCTGACGTAAAGTATCAAGCCGACGTTCCCACACAACGTTAATCAAGTCTTTCATGAGCTCATCCGTATTTCACCCTCTTTCTTGTGCGTTTATAATTATGCCGACTGGAAAAGTTCTTTTGGGATAGCTTTACGTTTAAAAATCACACATGGTGTCAACTTGTGGCCGCCAGCCTTAAAGGCTAGCATAACGGTGCCCTTAGCGGTGCCCGGGCTAGCATAAATCCCTTTTGTTTTCGTAGCCTTATAACGTACGGGAAAAGCTTTCTACGCTGTTCTTCCGTTTCTTCCAGCGGCTTCTGCAATAGCATTGTTCTTCTCCTTATAGAGAGACTGTTACAGATCATAAAGCGTCTTACCCAGTCATAACTCCCCTTGAAGTCTTCTCTTGGAATATTAATTTTCCTAGCAATTTTACAGGCTACGAACATTAAAATTTCCGTCGAGACTGAATAACCCGAATGCCAAATCCATTACATGAGATAAAAGCTGCTGCTCTACTTGCGGGTATTTACACGATTTTCGCCCCAAAAAATATATTTTTTCAGTTTTCTTCCATATTCCGCGTGTGTGCACACTTGACTCACCAACGCCGAACTTCCGACTTGAAGCAAGGTTACCATTTTCTTTTGCATACTGAACTATGTATTTTCAACTTAAATGTCGCAGTATAACTACACCGATTCTCCATCTTACTCTGACGTTGCCAAAAGACGGTCTCAAGTATTTCGTTAAGCGAGTGACGCTACCACAGCATGATACGTCACTCACTCCTAACCTTCTTCACTCACTCATTCCCACACTTATTCCCTACCCGAAGTATAAAAATAGATTTTCTCCTTCTTTCCTGGCCTGACGTAACATTTGTTTAGGCTTTCTTTACTGAACTTCATTTGGTCATTCATTCACTTGCATGTAATATTTATGGTGCGCGATAAAAAAATTGCCATCTTTCTTGTAAAGTACGGGGTGCGCGTTATACACGAGTAAATAGGTATGTATCTGACACGTTTTGCTGAATTACACCGTCATCTACAAAGATTTTAAAAAAAAATGTTAAAAGCAAATTTGCCCATTTTTTCCCGTAGAATCCGAATCTAAAATAAACTAGTCGGATGTACCAATCCCAAAACTTTCTTCTATCTCATACATGTTAATACTTCAAAATCCGCTATCACACTGCCAAAATTAAATGGCAATCTATGCATCTCATGAGGATTCTAACGATATGAAATTCCGTGCGTTAGTTCTTGAGATATGACTATCGCTGAAATCGTCTAAATTCAGCAAAATGCTGCCTAGCAGCGCCACCTATTGGGTGATTTATACCAAATCCTAATCAGCAACAATTTATGTCAACCTCTGACTGAATCTGAAGTTTGGAGAAAATCCGTACATTAGTTTTTTAGATAGAGCAATAACGAAAATCGTGAAAATTCCTGCATAGCAGCGCCACCTATTGGGTGATTAACACCAAAACCTAATTAACAACAACTTGTGTCAACATACAACTAAATCTGAAGTTAGATGAAAATTCGTCCATTAGTTCTATTGATAGAGCTATTGAGGCAATCGTGAAAAAGGCAGCAGAGAAGCTCCACCTGTTGGGCGATTTACACCAACACATAATCAGTAGCAAGTCATATCAAGGACTAACTGAATCTGAAGTTTGATGAAAATCCGTGCGTTAGTTCTTAAGATAGAGCTATTGGGGAAATCGTGTAAATCCTGCAAAATTCATCATAACAGCGCCACCTGTTGAACGATTTACACCAAAACGTAATCATCATCAGTTCATATCAAGGACTAACTAAATCTGAAGTTTGATCGAAATCCGTGCAATAGTTCTTGAGATAGAGCTATTGCGAAAATCGTGAAAAATACAGCATAGCAGCGCCACCTGTTGAGCGATTTACCCCAAAAACTAATCAGCATCAATTTGTATTAGGGACTAACTGAATATCAATTTTTATTAAATTCTGTGCATTAGTGCTTGAGATAGAGCGCCCACAAAATTTGTGTCATATACACACAGACAGACAGACAGACAGACTCACAGAGTCACAGACAGACATTTTGTAAAAACATGTTTTTTGGAATCTCTGACCCCTAAAACGTGTAAATCCGTCGAAAACCGGAATTCGAAAATTTTCATGAATCCAATACTTTCTTCTTGTAAAGATAGAAGAAAGTAAAAATGTGGATTATTATTTAAGATTTCAAAGTTGGAACGCCTCTGACCCCCAGGTGTTCCGGGTGGGGTGACAACTTTGGTATCACGGAATAGCTTTTTAAAAATTATTTAACACGTATTTTTTCGTTTTTCAATGTTATGTGAATTTTATGAGTTATTCGACCGTTTCCAGACATTTCGGACACCCTGTATTTTGTCACATTTGATATTTTATTGTAATAATACATAAATAATTAAACAATTTTCTAGATCATCCTTCCCCTATGAAAATTAAAACGTCATCTCCCCCAGGAAATAATCAAGAGAGATTAACCCCTTGGGGACGCACAACCGGTATTCGTGCCGCGTAAGATGTTCAGAATCGGAGATTATTCTTACCAGTAAATTGTTATTGTAAATTTTGCTTTATTTGATCCGAGAATTTTCCAGATTCAATTAGGCAAAAATTTCTATTTTAAAAAGCAGGTGATTAAAGATTAAAAATTCTGTAAAAGATGCTCGTGCCCAAGGGGTTAAAGAGTTTAACCCCTTGGGGACGAGCGGCACGTATGCGTGTCGCATGAAGCGCTCAGAATCCTTGTTTTTCCTCACCAGTAAAATTTTTCTGTAAAATTTGCCTTATATAATCAGCGCATTTTCTCGATTCAAGAAGACACAAATTTCTGCTTTTAAAAAACGGTGACAAAAGATTAAAAATTTCGTAAAAGGCTCCCGTCTCGAAGGGGTTAATTATTTTTTAAATGAAAACGTTTATAAGATCAAAAATTTTCAATTGTTTAAAATTATTAATTTTAAAATTATGATAAAAATGTTAAATTGAAAAATATTTTAAATTGTAAGTATTAAAAGAACTTCTTAAAACACCATCAAAAACTACTAGATGCGCAAATTTAGCGGATTTAGTAGTTTTTGATGGTGTTGCGCAAATTTAGCGCATTTAGTAGTTTTTGATGGTGTTTTATGAAGTTCTTTTAATACTTCTTGATTCACACCAGTTCCAACTTATTTGCTTTGATTTTAAATTGTAATAAATTATTACATTTATAAGGAGTATTGAAAAATTTTCTGGGACTTGATATTTTGTAGTTGCAGTAACTAATCAATCATTAAAATTTTAACCCCACCCCCACCTGAAATTTACGCTACTTCCCCATCCTTTTTTCAACCAGCACAAAAAGATTTTATATGCTTTTTATTTTGGTCCTATGTGTTATTCTATAGTAATAATAAAAGAAAAACATACACCCACATCCGCTCCCGAATTAAACGATTTATTTTAACAGCAGAAGACATCGAAACCCAGAATATCAACACACCCAGCCCACAAATAATGAAGTTTATCATTTTTTCTTCGGGAGAAGAGGTGTATATTTACTCGCTAAAAGATCAAAATACACGGATTATATTCGGTGTTGCCAGATTGGAAACTTTTAAAATGCAGGTTATTTGACTGTCACCACTTTTTTAAAATAGTATGATTCGCCTTATTTTTCAGAAATTTTAATCCATTTTAAATAGGGCGAATATTTCTGTTTAAAAAAAGCGGTAACAATCAACAATCTGGGGACAAAAAAAGTCCCCAAATTGGCAACACTGGATCATTTAGAAATGATCGACTGGATAAGAAAAAATGCAAATAGAAAACTACTTTGATATAATTTTTTATCAATTTTTATGTGAAAAGCATATAAAGCGCCATCCAAACAAACTCCACTGATGGCTTTCGATAAACACTATTTCCGCAAAAGATGGCCAGTGTTGCCAGACGGGCAACTTCTTTTAATTCAGATTTCTTGATTGGCACCACTTTTTTGAAATGGTAAAATGCGCCTCATTTAATGACATATTAATTAAGGCGAAAGCAAAGAGAATTTTACCGTTTCAAAAGAGTGGTGCCGATCAACAGATCGGAAATAAAAAAAGTAGCCCACTGGCAACTTTGATGTCAAAATTTCTGGGCAATCGGATTTCGAGATGTCAAAACCTGGTTTGGAAAACCAAAATGTGTATCTGTCTTATTTTCTCGATTACACCGTGGTGGACAAGGATCCGAAAAAAATGTTAATTACAAAAGTTGTGTCTTTTTGTCCGTAGAATCCGAATCTGCAATAAAAAAAGGGGGGGGGTTATCTTTCGAGATTTTAAAGTTGGACTCCCTCTGACCCCCGGAAGTTTGGTTGCGGGGGTCAAATTTGGCATCCCTGAGTAGCTTATTTAAAAAAATATTTAACACGTATTTTTTCGTTTTTCAGTCTGATATGTATTTCTGGAGTTATTCGACCGTTTACAAACTTTTCGGACACCCTGTATATAAACATGTGTAATACATCATTGAAAAGATAACAGTTTAAACTATTTAATGATATAATAATATAAAAATCCATTGTTTGGCTAGATCGAATATCCGGCCCCCTAAACATTTATTCTCGAATTTAACTACGCACACACTACGACGAGTGCGTTTTCTTGACACCAACCCCATTACCAAATCAACGGTAAGTTAGGTGAACACTTTCAAATAACTTTAAAGATCACTACTTAATATTTATGGTGTGAAATGTCAAATTTTTACATTGTAATTTTTTTAAATGTTTCTATGCGGTAAAGCGCTCGAAAGCAATTCTTTTTGTTTCTAGATCAATTATTAAAATCAGACTTATGTAATTAGTTAAAACAATAACATTAGTATACCTTGCTAAACTGATCTCTTAGCAGTTAATTCGCCCAGTGAAGAAAATAGGTGTCATATAGAAAAGGACAAAATTTAAGGGGACCGGGTAAGTTCTATCTCGGCCATCTTAAAATACACTAAATTTATGTACCTTTTTCTCAGAAATGGTGAAAGATAGAGGTCTAGATTTCTAGAGTAGTTTGAATAACATGCTTTACTTATTTTAACATACCATTTTTTTTCTAAATGAAACTGAAAATTAATTAATTATTATTTATTGAAAGACATTTTTAAATTAGCATTTTTGGTAAGATTTCACTGCCTAAAATAAATAAGTCTCAACAAATCATTAAATCCCTGTGTTAAAGTATGCACTATAACATACTATAAGTATTTAAAAAAATCTGAGTTCTTAAGTTTAATAGATATTCAAAAAAAGGAGCACAAACCTGAAAAATCGAAGTTTTGAGAAAAAGTCAATTAAAGCTGTGAAGTAGTGTTGCCAGTGGACAACTTTTTAAAAATTCTGATTTCTTGATTGGCACCACTTTTTTGAGATAATAAAATTCGCCTTATTTAATAACATATTAATTATGGCGAAAACAATGTGAATTTCACCACTTCAGAAAAGTGGTGTCAATCAAGAAATTTGAATTAAAAAAAAGTAGTCCACTGCTGTGAAGTGCTCTCAGAAAGAATGAAGAAATCCGACACTTTATATATATATATATACATAAACATGCGTAATACATCGTTGAAAAGATAAAAGTTTAAACTATTTAATGATACAAAAAAGTAAAAATAGATTTTTTGGTTGAATTTCGCTTACCCTTAATGTACTTACCAGGGTGCGTACAAATCTACCAGAATATTTTTTGAAGTTTTTGCCATCTTTATTCGCAGGAAAACATAAAAACTTCTATGATTCGATGAGACGATTACGAATTTCTGTCTTTAACCCTTACCGGCGTGGAGTAATTCTGTTTATAAACTGATGAAATAATGGACTGACAACGCAATGTATAAACGAATTTATTAGAAAATACGAACTTGATTATTTACATGTACATTATAATAGGAAAATTTTGGTTAAATATTCTTGGTGTTGTTTGTCAGTTTTGTAATTAAAATTTGGTGTTCTTTTTTAAAGACACAGCGCCGGAAATTGATAAATGTTAAAAGAAAATTTTCTTATATTAACACTAGAAAGGATGAAAATTTTACTCAAGTTTTATAAAAATATTTCACACCAGAATTTTTCTTGAAAACAGTTTAACTTATTTATTTAACCTTTTTCTTCTTTGTTTCTTGAAATTTATTTGAAAAAATAAATTTCTGTTTCGTACCGAACTATAATCATTTGATAGGGATCAAAATGACCCCTTGCTATCTTTCTAGTGTTAAATAATCGTAACAGACTCCTTGAAAATCGCAAGGAGCGTGCTCATCTGGAGTTATAGATGAACTTACAACGAAATATTATATTTATGCCTATATGTCTATATGTACACATACTGGGTATCCTAAAATGAACTGTGTTTTTAACCCCTTAATTCTCGCTCCCGTCAATATCACCGGCTGAGGTTCGTTATTTCTCGTACCCGTCATATTTCCGGGCTGTAGAATTATTGCTGGAAAAAACTTCTGAAATCGAAAAATTTAACTGGCATTTCGGTGTCTTTCTTTGAATATTAGTGTTTGGGTTTGGTTTTCGGCACGGATTGTGATGTTGGACTTTGTATTGCATTTTTCGAAATGTAGTATCACACCCAAAAAAATTATTAACCTGGGAATGCTCGCGCATATCCAGGATAGTACGATTTATACTTTGCCACCAATAAATGCAAATAAAAATAGTCATCTTTTTAATCATTGACATTGCTCAAATTCTGCGATAAAATTATTTGAGGATTACTTTTCGAAAAATAATGGTGAGGTATGTAATAATCGTGTGCACACTGTTGATGTCATACCCTGCGCGAGCAATCCCGGGTTAATAATAATTATTAAATATCAAAATTAAATGTATGTTATATTATTTGTAAAAATTTGTTTGATGATGATAAATAAAGATCTAAGATGTGAAAAATAAAGGACTTATTCGCATTAATTTGTATGGTGTAAAACAAACATTAAAACACAGAATTCTCGCATGATGGATTTTCCACAAATGTAAATTTGTTCTTTAACATCTTTTTTTTTTTTTTTTTTTTTTTTGGCCTAAAAAAAAAAAACTAATTGCATATTTTATATAGAAACCTTATAATTATTCAATTTCTGTAATAAAAAATAGGTACTTTTTTAATGTTTTTTCCAAATATTAAGCAACCGTTAAGGGGTTAAAATCGGAAAACATGAAAAAGTTGTCGACTGTTAAAATTTACTTTCAGGAGATTAATGTATGAATCTGCAAATTAAAAGAGAAATTTTCAGTTTATTTAAAGCCACATTATTAAAAAATTTCTGCCAAAAATACTGGAAAATTTTCTATTCGTTTTTATTGGTGAAAATTTGCCCCACTGGTAATCAGGTCCTGAAGACGGAAATGTTTTTTACCAAGCTTCTTTATTTCACTACAAAATGTCAACGATAATGGCACTGTGCTGTCTGAATTTGTAGAAATGGTCAAACTAACATGTGAAGATGGATGAATATGTCCCCAGTTTTCCCAGACAGAATTTTTAATTTTCAGATAATTTGCAGCATTCTTGCTTCGAAAACCTGCAAAGTTGCAGCAAGCTCAGCATGACAAGACTGAAAAAAGTAACTAACGCTGTTACCGCCGCCGCCGCCGCCGCCGCCGCCGCCGGTTTTGAATTTTTTGTGACCGGAGGTCTTTCTTCGTTAATATTAAGAAAACTATTGCATACAAAAATATGAAAATTGGTGGTATTATAGCGAAATGTATGATCAACACGCTAATGCATACAGTTTTCAAATCGAAGAATTATTTTAAGAGATATTTAATGCTAAAGTTGGACAAAATCGTTCCATTAAAAAAAATTTTCATAGGAGCAAAAGCTATACATGTGAATTTAATCAGTTTTAGATCATTTTATTCAATAGAAAATCCCGGTGTGCAGATTTCATTAATTTTTTTAATTTGACTCATTTTTTGAGATTTTATTTCTATTTTAAATTCAAATATTCAGCATCTTGACTGATATTTTTTACATATTTTAGAAAATGGTATTAATTTAAACTGTTGCCAACTGTATAAACAGCGCAAACAATAATGTTTGCTCCAAATAAAAAAATTATTTACACGTTACTATTATAAACAGAAAAAAAACCTTCAAATTAGAATTAAATAATTAGGTATAAAAAGCAGGCACTTATTGGAAATTACGCCATTAAAACTATATTTACATGTGAATTTTGAAAGAGAAAGGATATTGTAAAATAAATTCATTAACATGCGTTAGAAGTCTGAAATAGAAGAAATTGCGTCACATTACACTTATTATGCAAAATGAACAAAAAATAGTATTGCAAAACAGTTTAAATTTAAAAATTGCGCGAGACAAAATATTAGTGGTTAAATATTAGATTTTTTCAAAATTTTATTATTTGTCGTTTGATGTGAGGTGTTCAGCTATAAGTATGCAAATTTTCAAGTCTCCAACATAATTAGGGGCTGAGTTAGAAAAATTGCTTAAAATACACAAGTTAGATCCCAGAGGGTTAAATATTAGACTTTTTCCAAATTTTATTATTTGCCGTTTGATGTGAGGTGTTCAGCTATAAGTATGCAAAATTTCATGTCTCCAACTTAATTAGGGGCTAAGTTAGAAAAATTGCTTAAAATACAGAAGTTTGAGACCGGAGGGTTAAATATGACTTTTTCAAAATTTTATGATTTATCGTGTTATCGCAAGTGTTCAGCTATAAGTATGCAAACTTTCTTGTCTCCAACTTAATTAGGGGCTGAGTTAGAAAAATTGCTTTAAATACACAAGTTAGAGCCCAGAGGGTTAAATATTAAACCTTTTTCAAAATTTTATTATTTATCGTTTGATGTGAGATGTTCAGCTATAAGTATGCAAAATTTCATGTCTCCAACTTAATTAAATTAGGGGCTGAGTTAGAAAAATTGCTTAAAATACACAAGTTAGAGCCCAGAGGGTTAAATATTAGACTTTTTCAAAATTTTATTATTTGCCGTTTGATGTGTGGTGTTCAGCTATAAGTATGCAAATTTTCAAGTCTCCGACATATATATAGTTTCTGAGAACGGGCTCTGTGACAGACGGACAGATAGACAAACAGACAAAGGAGTGAGACAGGTAGGGTTTCGTTAGATGAACGAAACTCTAAAAACATGCTGCGGATGACTGTAACAACATCCTAAAATTACATTACCATCAGCGATCTACCAATCCCGAATTTAGTTTATATTCTTTTCATATATTCTTATTCTTTTGTGTGGCCCTGTAAAATAACTATCAATATTATATACAGTAAAACCTCTGAATAGCGGACACCCCGAGAATGCAGAATTTGTCCTCTATTTAGAGGTGACCGCTACTGAGAGTAAAACATGTACAGTTATTTAACAGTTGGTAATCGAAAAAATGTCCGCTAAATAGAGGTATCCACTAATCGGGTGTGTCCGCTATGGAGGTTTTATCAGTAAAACCTCTGTATAGCGAACACCTCGGGAGGGCAGAATTTGTCCTCTATTTGGAGGTGTCCGCTACTGAGAGTAAAAAATGTACAGTTATTTAAGAGTTGGTAATCGAAAAAATGCCCACTAAATAGAGGTGTCCACTAATCGGGTGTGTCCGTTATGGAGGTTTTACTGCATAATTGCCGAAACATCAGTGAAGGCTTACTGTGGAGACACGAAAAGTTTTGATTTCCGTTTGTCTGTCTGTCTGTCCGTCTGTTCCGCGATAACTGCCGCAAAAAGCATCCGATCGGCTTGAAATTAATGTGGCATGTTGATGAGGTACTCGGACTTAGCTGTATGGTTTTTGGTTAAATTTGGTTCATTCGTTCGGGAAATATAGAACATTTTATTTTGCTCTGTAATGCTTTTCAATGGCAAGTCAGACGATTTTCAAATTTTCATTTGTTGAAAGAAATGGCTCATAAAAAAATGGATTTAAATGGTAAATTTTTGATGCTGAAATTTTTAAATAAGAGTAGTAAATTATTCCTATTAGTTTGCAATTTTGTCAAAACATTTGTCAGAGCTTTTAAATTAGGTGTATAACTTATGATGGAATTTTATACATGTGTTCGAATAATATAAAACATTTTATTTTATGAATTTACTTATATTTCATTTTTTTTTCTTTTAACCGTTGCGTAGCAACTATATCTCATCTAAAAATATCATAAATGTGAAAGTATGTATGGTTTTTAAAGTCAAATCAAAGTTAAAAGGAATGAATTAATGAATGCCTTTGTATAGATATTTGCATATAGATTGATTTAAACGCAGAAATGAAAATAGTATTTATATACTATATAGAATAATATCTTTATTTATGTATTCAACTATTTTGATTATAAAGGAAAAAGTTCGTTATTTTCATACAGAATAAACTGACATTATTCTATTAAACTTTATAAACTTTATTGTTGCCAAAAAAAAAAGGGAATAACAATTTCTCCCAAAGAGTTCATTTTAATTTGTAAGATTTTCACGTGCAAAGGGAAAATGCAGCAAATTACAAATAATAAAAAAGATAAATAGGACAGGAATGAATACATATAAACATTTCACACCAAATACCACCTAAATTAATTTTTGTAGTGGTATTTTCCCACACTACGAAGAAAGATTCCTCGATTGACACGATTTTACTTGGCCTTCCTTTTCTCATTGGTTGCGATTTCATTTTCGCAATTGCGTATACTAATTGGCACAAAATTTTACATTTTTATGACTGAGGTATATGTAAGGCCATACAAATAAGAAATTCCGTATTGTTTCCTATAAAATGTGATAAAGTGTTGGTTAACTATATATGTTTCTATTAAGAGGAGCAGGGCTGCCAAGCCTCCGGCGTTGTGGATACCAGTTATTTTAATACAAAAAATCTTACTTTATTTAATTGAAACATTTGCGCGATTTAAAAGAACAACATTTTCTGTAAGGTAATAGTGTTGTGCAAAAAGCCTGAGACTTGCCATGTCTGGTGGTGAGTGAAATGTTTTATTTAATGCATTTATCTCTATTTTAATGCTACGTGAACAACGTCCCGTGTAACAGCTTGTAGAGTGTAAAATAAATTATTAAAATAATCCCTATTACAAAAAATGAAACAAAATGCCCGGCTAAGGGAAATAAAAGGTTAGTTAACCTTTCGTAATTTGACCTGAACACAGGTGTGCATCAAATTTCAACGGTGTTTGTAACATCACGATTTTAAATTAAATGTGGATACTATTAAAAGGCTATCACAAAAAATACTTAACGGCGCCATATCACGTTTATCTATTTAGTCAATTGGAAGTGGACACGATGATGAATTATTAACCGTTAGGTTTAGAACTCCCCCTACTTTAGAGTGATTTTAGTAAGTTAATGCTATCGAGTACATTTTTAGATATTTAGATTAGATCTTAGATATAAATATTGCAGAATGGTAATCAAAATTATTATTAGATTTCTAAATTAGATGTCTCAGTTTACATTTCCAAAAGTTCTTTATCCATTAGATACAGATGTTTGTGGTTAGCAGACAAGTAAATACTTCTGTATGGATATTAGGATAACGTAAAATGCTTGACCAAATTGTTGCTTATCCTTATAAATCGCAGTGTAAAAATGAATCTAAGATATAGGACAATCATTAACTCAATCAATAGAAAATTACAAATGCAAAATAAATTACACAACGGGGGGTTCAGGGGGGCACCCCCCTGAAGAAATTTGCTTTATTATATAAAAATTACTAGAATAAGTAGCTCGTGAGAATTTCAGAATATCATTACATAACAACGTGTTTAATTTAACGCTTCTAATGTCTGAAACCATCGAAATATTTTTTTCTCCTTCTATAAATGTTTGTGTAATTTAAAAGTTTAAATTTTGTTTTTGTAGAAAGATTAATATTAAGCAAAATTTGCTAAAAACAATAAGTTGCAGAGATGACGTTGAGGCTCTTGATCTGCAGATTTACTAGTAATATCATCCTTTACAAGAAAATTGCATGCTGTATGATAGACGGACAGACATCCAGAGAAAGATAACCTCCCGGAGCAATAAACACTCATGTCTTTTGTTTTAATCATCCACAATTGTATGTCATACAACAGGCCAGATTTTATACAACAGGCTAAAAACGGTCACCGTGGTACGGAGTAATGTATTATTATTTGTTTGCCCACCAAAACTGTTTGCCACGGGTTGTTGCAAGGTTTGTGATCACGTGGTTGAAACTGATCTATTCAATATTAATGCGTGCGTATTTTTTTTTTATTTGCTCCATGTGTTCAAACCGTGTTGTCTACGAAAACATCAACCGGTGAAAGTGATGCACACCAAATTTCTGTGACGTATGCAGATAAATTGTGCTTTTTTATCAGTTTTTTCTATATAATTTTTAAACGGTTTGGAACTTATTTTTCATAGTAGGTGCATTCAGTAGGCGACCCTCATAGGTACCTTCTGGTGCAATCAGAAACGAAATCCGACAAATATTTTTTGAGTTATGCTTGACGAAAGGTTTTTATTAGGCCTTTTTTTTTAGTAGGACATGGCGTTAATATCCATCGTAGTAGTAATGTGTCCGGACAGTAATATTTCGCTGAGTATTAGCCTTCGCTTCGCTCAGACAATTATATCTTTCGCATGTCCTTATGTAACTGTCAGTTTCGTGATTTCCATAGAACATATTACACAGCATATTTTTTAACAGTCTTACGCAAAAATGTTTGTAGGCATTTTTAATTTGGCGATTTATCATTTGAATATGATATTAAAATAACAAATTTTTTAACAAGACATAGAGATATTATTTATTTTATTTCTTATTTTTAGATGTATTTTTTATACTATAAACTATATCAGTAAATCCGAATGAGGATTCTTATTTATTGGCAGCAATTTTACTATATTAATATATCGAAATTTACTTTTCTGAATTTGTGGTGGCGAACGACTTTCAACAAGAAATTTGAAATTACCTACTTTATAGTTTTGGCTCTTAACGGGTTAAAAACTTTTAACTCTATGTGATGCGGTAATCACGTTTGTTTTTCAATTTTAGCGCGGTATTCTTATTTGCGCGCCTGTGACGTTGTTTTCTGTTCAACGCATCGTTTTCGAAGCGCTATCTCTTTTTTTTACCGAAAGGTAAAAGATAGTTTATTTTCCTTCATTTCCCCAAAGCGATATAAGTAAGCGTACAAACTTAATACTGGAATCGAGCGTAAATTAACACAGTTGCGCCATCTTGTGGACGGGGTGATAATCCACATTCGCGGGCTTTTAGTGTGACGTCCTATATGAGAGGATATCAACCATCTGCACATATTTTCTAAATATTTAGTCACTCATGGAACGGAATTTTGTTTACCACATTTATTGCTACACAATGGCGTAGCGAGAGGGGCGTCCTGATGCACTTGACAGCACGAAGTTTACTTCACCTTGTCAGAGGCATTTCAGCTATTAATCAAGGTAAAACAAACTTTACAATTTTAGTTGTGTGAAGTAAGAAAACAGTTAGGCATCTTCCTGTAGTTTAACCCCGTCCGCTACGTGGCGTGCGACCTTGATTGATGTGCCCTCGCCTTTAATCAAAGCGCTATAAGTAAGCGTCCTATCTTAAATGGGAGAAGTAACCGCAAGATTAAAAGCGAGGTCACATCAATCAAGGTCATGCGCCACGTAGCGGATGGAGTGTGAACTACAGGTAGATACCTAACTGTTTTCTTAGTTACACCACTAAAATTGTAAAGTTTTTTTCACCTTGATTAATAACTGAAGTATTTCTGACAAGGCAAAGAACACTTCGTGGTGTCAAGTGCGTTTGGATGCCCCTCTCGCTACGCCATTATTTTGCAATAAATGTGGCAAAGAAAACTTATTTCCCTGAATGATTGAAGATTTAGAAAATACGAGCCGCTCTAAAAGCTCGCGTATTATCACTCCGTCCACAAGGTGGCGCAACTGTATAAATTTACGCCTGATTCCAGCATTAAGTTTGCTCGCTTACTTATAACGCTTTGGCCTTTAATCTTGCGGTTACCTCTCCCATTTAAGATAGGACGCTTACTTTTACCGCTTTGCCTTCGCAGTGTTGCCAGTTTGGGGACTTTTTCGTTCCCAGGTTGTTGATTGTCACCGCTTTTTTGAAGTAGAAATATTCGGACTAGTTCAAATAGATTAAAAATTCTGAAAAGCCGAACTATACTATTTTAAAAAAGCGGTGACAGTCAAATAATCTGAATTAAAAAAGTCCTTAATCAGGCAACACTGCCCCTTCGCCTCTTTCGTCACGGGAGCTATTTTTAGCTTATCGCTCCTATCTTATTACTACATAGATGCTCTTCCACCGCCGCCTGGATATTAGGCCTGATCGCTGACACAAAAATGCGACTGCCGAAGGCGGATTTATTTCAGCGTGTGTACGGTCCCTGAAATATTCCTACCAATAATTTCTTTAAGTTTTTTCCGCTTCATTTTTCTGGGAATAAACAAGGTAGAGAAATCTTTTATAAAATACTGGTGTCTGCATTTAAGGGACTGTACCTATGCTTAAAAAAAATCCGCCTTCGGCAGCCGCCATTTTTGCGTAATTTTTGTGTGAGCGCTCAGGCCTAGTAATCAGGGGGCGGTGGCTCTTCAGCGACCCTCGTCATAAAAAGTGCGTGTGTGTGTTCGCTAAGCCAATGAAAACATAGTTTTGGCTTCTTCATTTTTAATTCGTTCATTTTAATATCGTGTCATTTTGGCAGCGTGGTTCGTAAAATTTTACGAAACTTCCTTCAATGCTATCCATACAAAATTACGCATGTTCAGGAGTTGCTTCCTGTTGACCTGCCGAAACGAAAAGCTTTCGGTCTGCAATTTCTTGCTCGAATAGACGTGGACAATGCACGACTATGGAACATTTTCTGGATTGACGAAGCCCATTTGCATCTCCAAGGATCTGTCAGTAAATTTTAGACTTTCTTAAATGTTTGTATTTTACATGTGCCTTATCATTTTGTACACACCTATCATAAACATAATACAAAATCTGCAAAAAACATATTTGCAACTTAAAAATTAAAAAAGGTCTAACATTTTTTCGATTTCTTTTGAACGGAACCTAAGCTTTTAGGGAATTTTAAGTATCACATTGTTTGAATTTTATTTATATTTTTTAAAGTTCAATTGGTTTAACTTATTTGTTACAAAAATTTAAGATTGAATGTAGATCTAGCTGAATGAAATATTTTAATATCTGCCCCCTCTCGGACGTAAACAAAGCAGGAAATAAAATTGCTTTGTTTTTTAACTTTTTCTGCAAATTATGTTTTGGTTTATATGTTTTGTCCCATTCGTTAATAAATAAATAAATAAAGGATTTTCTACATTATCCTTCTCATGTGAAAATTAAAGCGTCGTCTTCCCCAGCAAATAATCATTACATGTTAAAGAGTTATTTTTTTTTAATTAAATAGTTGTTATATAACTAAAGAATTAAAATTTCTAAATCGTTTAAAATCATTAAACTTAAAATTATAAAAAAAGATTAAATTGAAAAACTATATTAAATTACAAAAAAATTATTACATTTATTAGAATTATTGAAAATTCTTCTGTCCTAATTGTTATTTTGTAGCTGCAGTAACTAATCAATCATCTAAATCACTATCACTAATTCCATTCCCACCTGAAATTTACGTTACTTCCCCATGCTTTCTTCAGTGAGAACAACAAAAAAAAATTAATTTAATGCTCTCGCTGCGCAGCCCGAGATTTTCTCGGGCATGCATTGTTACGTCTAATTAATCCTCCTTGATTATTCCCACCATTTATTTATTTTATTTTATTTTATTTTATTTTATTTTTTACACATTATTATTGCATATTTACACATTAACCCTCTCGCTGCGCAACCCGAGATTTCCTCGGGCAACGTAAAAGTAGCAAAATTTGCGAACACGAGATCTCATCGGGGGTGCAGTTTTTCCGTCTAATTAACCCTCCTTGATTATTCCCACCAGTTATTTTTTTATTGTAAATTTTACCTTGTTTAATCGGAGCCTTTTCCCGATTAAATTAGATACAAAATTTGTTTTGAAAAACCGGTGACAAAAGAATAAAAATTCTTAAAAGACGCTCGTCGCGAAGGGGTTAAATACGCAATTTTTGAAGCTATTTTGATAAAACAATTACGCAGCGAGAGGGTTAAAGAATCAAAATACGCAGGTTAATATTTAGAATTATTGATCGGATTAAAAAATAATTGCAAATAGAAAACTAATTTTCTATATTTCAATTAATTTTTATGGCAATAAAACATTTTTGCCACCGAAACAACCTCAACTGATGCTTTTCGCCAAACACGATTACCGCCAAGTCGACTAGTTTGATAACGATAACTCTGGTCAATCAGATTTCGAGATGACAAAACATGGTTGAAAAAAATATGCATCTGACGCATTTTGCTCAATTGATCAACGATGTTCTGAAAAAAATATTAAATACAAAATTTACGCATTTTTGATAGCAGAATCAGAATCTGTAATAAAAAATTAGAAGTTAATATTCAAGATTTCAAAGTTGGATCACCCGGGAGGGGGGGGGGGGGGGAGGTTGTATCACTGAATAGCTTTATTTTAAATATTTAACACGTATTTTTTCGTTTTTCAATCTGATATGTATTTCTCGAGTTATTCCACCGTTTCCAGACTTTTCGGAAACCCTGTACATACATAGTATAAATTGGTATATATTTTTTAATTTTTAGAGAAGGAATAACTATGCAAAAATTACCAGTTTTTAGAGTTAGCAAGACTCATTATATTGGTTGATTTCACACGGAAAGACTTTGTTAAAAAAATATCAATGCCATAATACTACTAACATTCAAATATGTCATTGTAATATATTATTTATAATATAAATAAAAGCATATAAGCATTCCTCATAGATAAATACGTAGTTATATAACATTTTCCAATGCACTACTAGACATAATGACGCCAACATATATCAGGAATAAGTTGCTAAAATAATAAACATCGCAGCAAATGACTAGCGCGACGCGGCTAGATTATACTCAAATGGTTTTCACTATTACATCTTACATGGTATCCACTACTAAAACGCATATGTTGTTTAAGTTTATATCAGGAAAGTTACGAAACTTTTCCGCCATAAGTACATTTAAAATATTGTCTTCCTCTATGGGTGCTAAAGCTTACATATTCGGCAGATGTGCCAAGGATTGCGTATTTTGTATACAACTATTTCCGAACAGAAATCTTGGCTTTGGTAGATAAGGCAAAAATTACTAACAAATTAATATAATAACAATTTTATTTTAATAACAATAAATATTGGTATTAAAATTTTGTAATCCTTGGCGTCTATGATCTTTGGAATACGCGATAAAAGGGGGACTTTTCTTAAGGGGTCTCAGGATTCTTAAAATTGTATAAAGAGAGAAAGAAAAAGACTATTTTCAATATTTAATATCTTAAAACGTATATGATTTTAAAACACAATTTTTTATTGGGAGGGAAAATATATGTATGCTCTTTCATTTCGTTTATTTAAAATATTACAAGATACAGAATTATCATTTATAGCAGGCTGCAAACTGTCAGACATTTAATGAGCAGAAAATTGGTATAACAGCTAACGCTCTGGATTACAAAATAAAATTGCAACTACAGTGCTCCCAAATGGTCCGCCAATTGAATACCAATAAATTTTAACAGAAAATTTTATTGTAGGTTTGCGCTAGAATTAATTTTCAAGGGTGATTCCGGAGCGGTTTGTAATAAAAATCTAAAAAGAAATATTTTCTAAAAAAACATTGTTATTCAGTTGGCGGACCATTTGGGAGCCCTGCAACTACAATGAAAAATTTTGGTGCCTACTTATACTGCAGATCCAAATTTACAGAGTTTCCCAGTCTCCGGCTTTTTGAAAACCACTATTATTTAAGAGAAAATGTTGTTCTTTTAAATCGCCAAATGATCCAATTAAATAAAACAAAATTTTCTGTATTAAAATACTGGTATCCAAAGTGCCAGAGACTCGGCAGCTCTGTAATATTTACCCTGAACCTAAATAAATTTGTATTTAAAGCATTTTTATATTTTTAATACAGAGTTGTATTTATGTAATACAAAATTTTGAAAATTTCAGCTGTATATTCAGCTAAAAAAAAAAAAAAACAATAAAAAGGAAATTTTGGGTTGAGTTTATAAATACTAATATGAAACATATATTTTGAAATTTTCATGACAAAATATCCAGAAGTTTTTGAGATATCCTGCGCGTTATGCCCAAAAGCGTCATTTGAAGAAAAATGACTTTAAAGTTTCGGAAACGCCGCTTCAGCTAATGAGCGGGTATCATCTTAAAACCCATAACTTCTCTTCTAATGGCAATTTCAACGAAACACTTACATCAAAATATTCAGAAAAGATAGGAGTTTAACATCCAACAACATTAAAATTTCGAGACCCTTTTATTGCTAGACTGACTTTTTTCTCTTTTGTTGAACACAACGCTGTTGTTAATATAAATCTTATTGTATATCCAGATTTGCTTGACCATGGACAAACTCGACTAATCCTCTTTCTTATAATCGAATCGACCATATGTCGTAAGGGAATAGAGTTTGGCCGTGGAATGACATAACATCGCCAATATAACATAAGCATAAGTTACTAAAATTTATAAACATCGCAGCATAGCATATGCGCGATTCGACAAGATTATTTTGTGAGAAAAATAAATTTGTGCTAGGTTAAACGTGTTTTATTTATATATAAAAAATATCAACAAAACGTTTCTGACCTGAGTACATTTAAATTATTATCTTCCTCAATGTGTGCTAAAGTAGCATACAGGGTGCAAAGGAAATTCCCTTTAACTTGAAAGTACTTGCGAACGGAGAGAGCTACAGCTATGCCAATGAGGTAACGGTATAGCAAAGCGACATTGCCCGATTTAATTCAAACGACAGCAGCGACCCTAGTGGCAAAATTTGGGAGATAGTCATTGCAAATCGAAAACGAAACGAGATAGAGCAAAATTTCCAGTTAGAAAGTTTTAGAGCATCAATTAATTAGCACGAAAGGACATTTGGTTCACACGGATAAGATAAATTGTCGCCTGTATACCCAAAAATATTCGAAATCGATGAGCGACGATTCTACTTTGCATATTCACATCCCGGAAATGTAGCAGTGCACAATTGCAGATTGTGACGTTGTACTGTGCTGTAATGTCCGTAAAAATTTAATTTCCAATGCATCTAAAATTTTAGATTAACCCTTTCAGGCACAGAATAATTCTGTTCTTAAACTGATGAAATAATTGACTGACACCAAAATATTCAAACGAATTTCTTAGAAAATAAAATCCCGCTAATTTGCATTTTCATTACAAAAGCATCATTTTGTTAAAATATTCTTGGTGCCATTTGTCAGTTTTGGTTTTAAAATTAGGTGGCTAGACCGTTTAGCCACAGACCTTTAAAGGGTTAAATATATGTCGTCGTATTGAAGAGGCTTGCAATACACGTTCCATGCTGAGAAATGTGCATGCAGAATTACTCTCACGAATACAAACGTGTATATTGTGAGCAATGGCGAACTTTTCGAACATACTGAATATTAACTTTTTATCACTGTGAGACAGTTTGTCTTTTTTGTTTTTTGTGTGATGTTATCAAATGTATTGAGATAAGTACATATTTATACAATAAATTGTTCGCATTTCTTCATACTTTTGGCTATTGCATTCAAACGTTTACACAAAATGGAGTGCATGGATTTCGGACATTTTTGAGTATACAGGCGAAGATTTATCTTATCCATGTAAACCAAATGTTATTTCGTACTAATTAACTGAGACTCTAAAACTTTCTAATTGGAATTTTGCTCTATTTCTTTTCGTTTTCGATTTGCAGTGGCTATCATCCAAATTTCGCCACTATGGGGCGCTTCTGCCGATTGCATTAAATCGGACGTAGTCGCTTTACTATACCGTTGCCTAACTTGCATAGCTGTAGCTCTCTCCGTTTGCAAGTATTTTTAGGTTAAAGGGACTTTCCTTTGCACCCTGTACATATTCGGCAGATGTATCAAGGATTGCGTATTTTGAGTACAACTGTTTCCTAACAGCAATCTTCGCTTGGATAAATAAGGCAAAAATTACTATCCAAAAATAGTCGTGTTAAAATTTTGTAATCCTTGGCCCCTATGATCTTGGAATATGAGAGAAAAGAGGGACTTTTGTTATTTGATAAGCTGAATTATTTCTCTTTTTTGCTAATTACCATGCCGTTGTTTATATTAATTTTGCTTCTTAACTTTTTGAAGGTAATGGGATGTTATTTATATTATTAAATTCCTATCCCTAAATGTCACAGTTACAGAGAAATTTTTAAATAAAATTTTGCTGTTAGAAGGCACCGGAAAACAGCTTTTGCTTTTTTCCCAGTTAATTATTGCATAAATTCTGCTGTCAATCAAGCTTTTTAAATTGTTACAAATTGAAGTATTTTGCTTTAAAAATTTAAGTAATTAACCGTAAAAAAGTCTAATCATTTGCAAGTTCCTAAAATAGGAAGAAACTAGAAAAACACCAAACAAGTATTAATTGTTAAAAAAAAAAAAAAAAAAAAAAAAAAAAAAAAAAGAAAGAAAGAAAAGAGCGAAGAGAAATTTCTACGTGCTCTGGACAGATGTTACTAAGTATCATTTGATTAAAGAAGGAAAAAAAAAAAAAAAAAAAAAAAACAGAATTTCCACGGGAATACATAATCATTAAATAATTTTCGACTTCACTGCTAATTTTACGCATTTTAAATGAAGCATTTGTGTTTATGTCTACAGCACACAAAATAAGAATTGTGAAAATTCTAACGAATAATTATTACAAACTCATTTTGTATGTAAATGAACGAATTTTTCCAATATGAAAGTTCTTTGAAATCGAACAGCGTTCTTCACTTTCTGATAAATGCATTAATTGAATCTTGAATTAAACAGACCACCCCCCCCCCCTCCATCCCGCCACACACTCTATCATGAATAAATATCGTCTGCATTTTGGACGATATTTGAGCTTTTTTTTTTTTTTTATCTGAATCCCTATCCTCCCTGAAGTTACCACTTCTCTCTTTTCTCATTACGCAAAAATAAAATTCTCAAAAAATTCTGTCTTTGCTATTTTGTTGCAAAACAAACAACGATCTAATTCCCCTTTCCCGTACACTCACTCGCCTCTTTAGGCGAAATTTTGCTTCCGTCATTGCTTTTTCCAGCGCACAAAGTTTAAAATATTTAAAACTCTGTATCTTTTCGAAAATCTTTCTGCCTTATCTTTATGTGACTCCTAAAAAGTTATTTCCCCGGTCCCCGCTAGCAGCATGCGAAAGTTGAAATCTTCAAAATTCCTTCATTTATAGAAAATTTTTTGCTCTATTTCTTGCTTTGAAGTAAAAATAAATACATGCTATAATCATTAAGGTTAGCTCGGTGAAAAAGTTCCACCAGATTTGTCCGGGATAGCTCAGATGGCTATCCCGGATATTATTTTCAAAATAGTGGTAACAATAAAACTTTCCCTACAGAATGCGACCCCGCCAATCGCGATGATTTTTTGTGAGTATAGTTTTCAGATGTTAATAATACGTATAAATACGCATGAAAAGTATGCTTTTAATTCGCAATAATTCTTCGTAAATATTTTTGAAATATTACGGAAATATTCCTAAATATTTCTGATATTTTCTAAGATTTTCGAAAATTTTAAATTCCTTTTTACATATTTACTCATCTTAATTCAAAATACGTACTGAATTTTTCACTTTTTACCCGACTGCCAAGAAGGGTTATGTGTTTCACGCGTATCTGAGTATGTGGATTTCTTTATACCCTCGAAACATCCCAATGGCTAGATGGATTTTAACGAATAAGGTCTCTATCGATTTGTCTTAACCGTCCGATGGTTACAGGCTAGGTTTTGTTTTTATAAATTCAAAATGGCGGCCGTAAAATACAAAATGGTGGTATAGAAGAAAAAAAAAATTACGCATCCTATTGAGTGGCATATGACTGGATAGGTCTTTCAAAATGAAGACGATGTTTCATTGACTATTTTACAATCAGAAGCACCGTTTAAATATTACACAACCTGGAAGTTGTGTAGGTAGGGTCTCTAGCTTTTCTGCAACTCTAACCTTCATAGACATCTATAGGCCTCATCAAAATAGTGTTTATAGATAGGAACTAACAGTTAAACACAACTTAAAAGTCATACATACAAGTAAATAAAAAAAATAGCTAAGTAATATAAAAAATAGTTTCACATTGATGAGAAATAATTAATTAGTTCGCTTTTTACGCAGTTGAGTTTTTGATTTCTTAAATTTAATTTTTACTTGTTGTAATCTATTTTTTTCAAAAAACAGTCTCTTTATAAAGAATTGTATTTCTAACTTTTACAGCGTAATTACTTCTGTAAAATAACTTTAGATAATTGCATAAACAACATTAAAATGCATTCATCCACCAGCCACTATAGTCTCTCCTTTCTCTTTTCAGAAAATTATTTAGCTTCCTGACAACAAAACTTAATTGCCCCCCCCCCCCGTAACGCCCATCCTCTGATTAAAGCAGCAAACAATAAGAGAGAGGGAGGAACTACTTCTTTCCCTACTCAATTGCAGTTCTGCGCAAACCTTGTATAAGCATGGCGCTGTCATAACAAATGTGTATAGGACGTACCTCATACAAATCACCAGTGGCGCAGCCAGGGTGGGGGTTTTGAGGCACCGGATACCACTTTCTTTCTAAGAGTTTTCGTCCTTTTATTTTATCAAAAAATGTTTGCAATTAAATTATACGAATTTCACTATATTAAAATAGTGGTATGTAGAGCTTCAAAACCCCTACCCTGGCTGAGCCACTGCAAATCACCAAAATTTCTGTGTGTTATCCTACCCAACGCTAATTACAATGAGTCACAAATAGGTCACAGTTTTAACCCTTTGTGCTCGAACGGTACTTTAAAGTACCACAGTTTTCCTTCACAATTAAAACATTTTTATTGAATGAATTTGCAATGGTACTTTCTAGATAGCAATAGTAGTTCCAAGAAGCTGAAAATTGTTCCTAAAGCTATTTTGGCGGCTGTGAGAGTCAATTTTGCTTCCATTTTCTTGTTTGACATAGGATCCAGAACTTTTGCTTGAAAACATCTTAAATTTTAAAGATCAGGCTTTTTGCTTTCTTGTTTTAAATAGATCACTTGACAATATGTTATACTAAAAAAAAAAAAAAAAATAATAATAATTTTCAGTTTGATAACTTTACGAATCGCTTTTCAAAGCGGTACGTTTGAGTACCGTCGGTGCTACGTTGAACAGGATTTTTACTTAGAATTTTATTGTTTGAATACATATGGTGCATAAAAACGCATATATTTACTAGGGATGCGTGGTTAATAGACAGATATATTTTGATACAATATAGGGCAAGATATTACATGATTTATGTATGACATTGGTGAATAATAAAGCACAAAATATGTTATTTCTATCTTTAGAAAAAATATTGTATTTTTATTAAAAAAAAATATATATATACATTAGTAAAAAATTAAAAAAAATCGTTTAGCATTATTATGAATCCTTTTGAATTTTCTAGATAAAAGTAACTTAATTCTTACTAAAAGTGATTAAAAAAATTTTACAAGGTGAAAAATACCTTTATTTATTCACATTCGACATGTTTCATTGTATCCGATGGTAACATTCTCAGGGATTAAAATGATATAGCATTTTCGCAAAAGAATTTTTTTATTGAAAAACTAGTAAACAAAAATCTCGCGAAAACAAGCATAATGAAATTAACCGCAATATTAAAAATGGATATTTGTGAACGTGAATGCTTTTGTATTATTGTTTCATTATTGTACATAGCTTGGAGATCTTTCAAAAGTTTAGAAAGCTCTGCGCAAGAAGATCTCTTTTGATTCTCGGATAATAGATGGAAAATAAAATCTTGTTAGATAAATTGTTCTACTATTTTTAAAATTAATTTTTAAAGGTTCTTTGTTATATAGTCTAGCTAAAACTGTAGTTTTCTTGTTGCATTTGATGTCTTCTATATGTTCTTTAATCCTAGTTTTCAGCTTTCTGTCTGTCGTTTCTATATAAAATTGCACTGTTCCATCTTTATTGGTGAAAGGTATTTCATATAGGGGAGAGTGGGGCACATGTGAACAGTTCACATAAACATAGCTTTTTCTCATAACTGGGTTAATTTCTATAAACAAAAACTACTCAGTATAGTAAACAGAGCTTCATTTTAGACACGGTATTTTTTAAAAAATCACTTTTATAGTTATTCTTACTTTTTTTAAGACTTTTATAAATTAAAAAAAAATGTTCACATGTGCCCCAGTGATGAGGTAGTTGTGAACACACGTAAGACACATGTGAATACCAGGAAAAAATATCCTTTTACATGCTTTTTATTCTGTTATTCATTTACGTCATAATCATGAGCTATATTATCTGTTAAATTCACCATAAAGAAATATATATAGGGGAGACAGGGGCACATGTGAACATTGGGCAGATGTGAACGTCGCAATTTTTCAATAGTTATTATATGTTTTTTTATTTGAAAAAAATTACCAAAAATTCTAGCACCTGTAGACATATGGTAAAAATTTTTTGAAGCTCTTAGACATTTTGTTTGTCCTCAAAAGCCAAAACACTGTTTATAGATCTCAAAAGTAAAATCTCAGTTCCAACTTCATAAGAGAAAAACTTTATTTATTTATTCATTTTTTTTAAATTTTAATGTTTTAACGATACTATGAAAACTAATAAGCGCTTTTGATAAAGTTTTTTTACTTCTAAAATTGAGAAATGTTAATGATTTATCAATTTAACTCTAGAAGCCATGTGGGGCACTTGTGAACAGACTAGTTGGGGCAGATAGGAACAGTTCATAATTGCCCCAATAATCATTCTGTGATTCTGTTCCTTTCAGTTAACTTCATGAGAAATAATGTCAGCTCCAATATCTATAATTTTCCTGAAATAGAAGACAATTCCGTAATGCAATGTGGATTTTCTATTGAAACTTCCACAAACAAATCTCTACGCAAGTACATAAAGAGCAACAAGCTCGTTTGCGTTCAATTGTAATTTAAATAAATTTAATGCTTTCTAAAGTGCAACAAGTGCTATGTATTATTTTACTAAACAGTTTAAAACTACATTTTTTTATGGATTGTTAATAGAAAAGTATTACGCTAAACAAATTTGCATTTTTTTTTCTATTCCTTTTGTTCCAAACTTGCAATGATGGCTTACTTCCATCTCTAAAACAGCTATGTATATGATGCTTTGAATAAAGATAGATACCAGTAATATTTTAAGAAAGTAAATTTTTTAAATTGATAATTACCGTAAAATCCGGATTGTAAGCACCCCCCCCCCCTTCTTTCAAAAGAAAAAGAAGTTAAATTTTGGGGAAGGGGGTTTATAATAGAGATTTTTTTGAAAATCATTAAAAAGCCCTTCTGAATCATTAATTTAGAAGCAAGTAACGCAAATACAGGGGTGAGAATCTTTCGTATTTCGGCAGATTTCAGTTTAAAATTATTTTTTTCAAATTATCTAAATTCCCCTTCCCTAAAATCTCCCCAAAACAAAATTTTAATTAAAAAAAAAAGCTTTATTATTATTTTTTAAATTTACTTCTTTATTTTTTATTTTATTGCAACAATATTTAATCAGTCATCTAGGCCTTCTTCCTCCCCGAATCTACTTATTTTCATTTTATAATCCTTTGCTTAAACATATCACCCAGAAACTAGATAAATAAATAAATAAATATATATATTTCCTCATGCTGAATTTAACAGATAATATAGCTCATGATTATGACGTAAATGAATAACAGAATAAAAAGCATGTCAAAGGATATTTTTCCCTTGTGTTCACATGTGCCCTACGTGGGTTCACAACTACTCCACCGCTGGGGCACATGTGAACAATTTTTTGAATTTATAAAACTATTGAAAAAGGTAAGAAGAACTATAAAGGTGATTTTAAAAAAATACGATGTGTAAAATAAAGCTCTGTTTACTATATTGAGTAGTTTTTGTTTATAGAAATTAACCCAGTTATGAAAAAAGGCTATATTTATGCGAACTGTTCACATGTGCCCCAGTTTCCCCTATAGCAAATATTAAGTTACTTTGATGTTTTTAAGTGATTTTTTTATGTATAGTTTTACACAGATAAAAGTTTGGAAACCTCTTTCAGATATGCTTCCAATCAGATGATAGTGTTATTACTGTAGAATATTCTTCTGGTGGCGAAATTCTCACTGACGATGCACCAACAGCATCATCATCTAGTCATATATACATCATAGACATATATGCATAGGGATTACAATCCCGAGACTAATTTCCAATCCCGGGATTTCGGGATTGCTTAGATTCAATCCCGGGATAATCCCGGGATTAGGAAAATTAGAATTTCTGTAATGTCATCAATTTTTACAATAGCTAAATATCATGACATTATAGAAAAGACAAAGCAAAATTACAGTCTAATTTACATATGAAAATATACCAAATTAAAAAAAAAAATAACTTCAGTTAATTATCAAAACTTATAGGGTAAATTAGAACAATTGAAAATTAAAAGAAATACGCTGTTGATGTTTGAAAATGCAACAAAAAACATGAAATGTCTATTTTTGAATAGTTTAATATTTACAATATTAAAAACTAATTAATATCACGAATTAAATTATGAATTATTCTCATACCCACGTAATTAAAGTTTATAATTCTAGGATATTGCAAATACAAGATTTTCCCTAACATGAAGATTTTTTTCTTGAAATAAAAGAACATATCACACACACACATAGAATAAAATAATACATAGATGCATAGTTTAAATTTCTAAATAGCGATAGCTGTAAAAATTCGAAAACGTTGCACAACATAAAAAAATATTACGTATCTCGTGAAAAAAAAAAAGATTATTTTGAATAGTTCACTGTTTCCTAACTAATCGGTATTCCTTGGAAAATATGTTCTAAGAAATATGACGGCATTTAAAGTTTCATCTCCAAGTCCCAGTTATGATAGTAAAATTGTCTGTTTTTAGGGAAATGTCATATTGGTTTAAGCGCTCTGTTAGCATTTCAATGCACTTTTTTGCTTTAAAAGATCCATATATGCGCATAAGACCTAAATTCCTGAATTTGTTCAAATTTAAATTTCTTGAATGGACATTAATATTCATAAATCGCTTGTTTGCAGTAAATTTCCATTCGTCAAAAGTCAAACTAAATTTCTTTCCTGAATTTTTAAAAGTTTGTATTTCACTTGTAATTAACTCTTTTATTATAGTTCATTACACGATTTCGAATTGATACTGCAAGTTTTGGCAAATCATTATAGCTTTTAGCTATCAGTAAGTTTCTTAAATCAGTTGAAGTTAAATGAAAAACAGTCTTTAGCTGTCATTCGCAATAAAATTAAATCCAGTGATTCCTTATCACTACTAAAAGAATCTTCTATTTTCCGCTTTTTAGAAAGCAATGCATCCTCTATGCAATCTTGACGTGTGGAAGGAAGAGATGATGTATTAAATTATTTCTAAGCTTTAGTACCATGTTTCGTCGATAAATGTTCATGCAACCCTTAGTCGATCCACCTAACGTTTTAAGCACTTGGCTACATCTTTTACGTTTAGCGATTTTTTCATCTTTTGACCTTAAATATCAGTGCCATACTGAAGATGTATCATTTTCTTTCCTATGAGCTACAAAATCCTTTTCATTAGACATCTTTAAAGCAAAATAAGTATAAACGCCCGAAAAGCAAAGAAGTTAGCACATAATAATGACTATGAAACTCAAATGCGACGCTTATCAGTAAACTCTAATTCGAAATTTTGTGATTCCCAGTTGCTGAAACGACCGGCTTTCTAAACGCGGCGAAATCGAAATAAAGAAATGATTTCGTTGTTCTCGAATAATAGCCGAGCGGGTTACATCTGTTTGCAAGTCAAAAGATTTCCATGTTAAAAGATTTAATCGCTTTGAAATATGTAAAAAATACTTGAAATATGTATATTTTTTCAAGGATATATAAATTTCATAAAAATTAATTCTTTTTCTTTCCAAAAGAGAAAGTCTATAAATATATATATTTTTTATTTCAGCTGAATATTGTTCCATTTAAAAAAAAAGGACAATCCCGAAAATCCCGGGATTTGGCAGACAGGATGCCGGGATTTTCGGGATTAAAAATGATGCGGGATCCCGGGATCTCGGGATACGGGATTGTAATCCCTATATATGCACCATATATATGCATGATAAGTCACATTAAAATAATAAGAAAAAATTGGATGTAGTTTTTTTTTATAAGTCTCGATTTTATCCAAGCTTTATGACCCAACGGTACTTTGAAGTTAGCACATCAAAGTAATTAGCCGTAATTAACAACAAAAAAATAAATATTTTATTTTTATTGCATACATCTTGTAATGTATCACAGTGATACAAGGAAAAAGGTATCAAGGAGATAATTTTCTTAATTATGAAGATTTTTCAATTTCCTACGCCTGGCAGGTGGGTGGCTGTTGGTAAGATTGCATGACGTGGCGTATGCTTCTTTCTCTTGTTTGTGAGGTTATTTCCATTTTGAAAGCAACCTTTCATGATTTTTATACTGAAACATAATTACCCACTTATCAAAACAGCAGTTTAAATAATAAAAGATTTTCCTTCATAAAAATTATGGTGTAAATCTTAAAATATTCTGTCTCTGATTTAAGGTACTTTATAACAGTTTTCGTGTAATCTCTTATAGTATAAAATTGGACATAAAGTACGGTCAATGGTGCGCCTTTCGAAGAATGGTTTTTGTAGCGAATAATTAAACTCAATTCTACTCTTTAATGTTTCGTCATTGTCACTTATTAAGTAACACTTAAGTCTTAATGCTAATGGAAGTTCATGAAAATTAAATTATTTTAAATTTAAAAGTTTCAAATTAACATGTAACATGTACTTTCTAACAATAATATGTCAGAAGCAATATCATAGTACATTTTTACATTCTTTGTTTATGCATTTTAAAGAAATTTGGCTGTTGCTCTATTGTAGATTTTACTCTCTTTTATTTAACTTAAATTGGTTTTTGTAACCAAAGATGTAATTTTCTGATCGATTTTTCACTCACTTCCTTATATATCATATGCCGGATGTTAAAAGTTATATACACAGGCATGTTTGAAATGTATAGTACAGCATTTAAAAATTTTTAGAAACTAATTAAAAATTGGTAAATTATTTTTAAGACATTTTTCCATTATCCTGGCACAGATAATAATCCCCAAATGTTCTTTACGGTTATTAGAGTTATATGAGTTGCAGCTATAGTAGAATCAATCATGCGCCAAAATATGCGAACTGTCTGTAAAACTGTAACAAAAAATGATTTAAACTCTAAACAATAGAAAATAAAAATTAAAAAAAGGGAGTAATATATTTATAAGTACTTTTTATCATTTATTACTTTAATATTAATTAAATTATGATTAAACGTGTACAACAGTTTAGAAATCCTTAATAGATAGTTTTGATAATGCATCTTTTTTCGACCCTACTGCCGTTTCTCGAAACAGAAACAAGGAAGTGAATTTTCAATAATAGGACTACGCCAAATTAATATACGAGAGTAATTCTGAAAATTTTGAGACAGGGGCAGACGCTATGCACCAATATACAGGGTGATTCAAAAAAGATGGGAAAAATTTTAAGAGGTGACAGTACACACCCAAACAAACATTTTGTATCAAAGAATGCATGGTCGAAAACTAAACGTAAAAAAGTTAGAGGGCGCCAAACGTTATGTTCTTATACGAGGCAAAAACACACAATGAACGATTAAGTTAAGTTAAGAAAACAAATTTAATGGCATTTGATTACAATAAGTGCTCAAAACATTGACCGGCAGCTGTTATGCCCGCAGTACAACGGCGAAGAACAGATTGGCGAATTTTCTGAAACACACCAGGCATATCGCGAACTTCCCTACAGCAGCCGAAAGCTTGACGACAAGTTCTTCTGCGAATTCAATGGGAGTCTCATACACAAGAGCCTTTAGCTGTCCCCACAAAAAAAAAAAAAAAAAAAAAAAAAAAAAAAATCGAGACGTGAAAGATCTGGCGAGCGCGGTGGTGCCCTCTAACTTTTTTACATTTAGTTTTCGACCATGCAATCTTTGATACAAAATGTTTGTTTGGGCGTGTACTGTCACCTCTTAAAATTTTCCCCATCTTTTTTTAATCACCCTGTATATGTATATATATATAAGCATATATATATATATATATGTATATATATAATAGTCGGATATGTAAATTTCAACTCTTTCATGATCGCAAACGATAATGTGTGGCAACAATTGCAATTTAGTTATCGTAGAATAAATTTTGAAAGAAGAAAAAATGGAGTTGGCGCGAGAGCGTTATCGCGTTACGATTTTCTGTGTTTTTACAGTGGTGCTAAATAAGTGTTCTTCAGCAGTACAGGTATGTTCAAAGCCATTTAGCTAGAGTTATAGAGGGCAGAAGATAGTTACAGGTAACTAGTACACCACCAAGTTCTTCAAGAGGTGAATGTTAGGGGAAAGAAAGAAAAAAGCTTCAACATGACAATGCATCTTGTCATTCAGCAAGGATTACAGTCGAATTTCTAGAACAAAAACTAAACAAAATGATGGAATATCCACCCTATTCTCCCAGGGGCGCCATTTGAGGGGGGCTGGGGGGCAATAGCCCCCCCCCCCTCAAGGAATTTGGTGTTTCAGAAAATTTATCAACCATCAAATGTAGCGATGCACCGAATAGTGCTGAATTTGGCTGAATACCGATTGCCGAATATTTGGCCTGCAGGTAAACCGAATACCGAATATTCGGCCAGCCGAATAGTAACTGTTAAGCTGAATACCGAATATAGGCCAGCCGAATAGTATCTATTTGGCCGAATACCGAATATTCGGCTGGCCAAATACTTTTATATCTCAGTGTTTAACGTTAAAAAGTTAATTTTTAAACAATTTTTTTTAATATTTAGCACAGATACTTCCATTTTGACAAACAAGACTATTTTTATAAGTAAATTTTGTACTAAAAAAAGTGTGTTTTGAGTTATTATTTAAGAAGAGGATGGTTTAAAAAAATTTTAAATAACAAAATTTAAATTCTACGACTTCAGTTAATTCAAACAAATGAAAGAATTCTCTCATATTGAACAAGAAGCAACATATCATTCCACTTCTTTCATAAAAAATGAAAGGTGTACAAGCCGTAGCAGAATTTTCGTTTATAACTGTATAAAAATGAAGATATTTTAGCGAAATTTGCATCACATTAATTTTCTTGTACAGAATGTGCTGATATCCTTGGAAAAGACAGGATTTTGGCCAGTGGTACTAGCTGCATTTTTAATAAAATAATGCAATAATCAGTGCTGTTTAAATATGAATGGTTGCTATTTCCAGCACTTTTCGTCATGTTATCAAATTTCACAGAAATTAAAGTAACTCTGTTGACAATATAGTTACAATACCTTCATTATTGTTAAAGTAACAAAAGAAAATTAAAGTTTGACTTAGGGATACACTGTATTTTTGACTGAATAAGTGAATTGAGATCCTGATTTACAGGACAAAAAATTGCCTGTTTTGATACTTATTATTACCCATGAAATTTTCTTCCATTTTGTTCAGAAACACCCTGTTTGCGAAAAAGCAAGAAACGAATTATTTACCAGACAATGTAACTTGCAGACTCAGTAACTTGCATTTCCGCATTTATTAATACCCATAAAAAATGACATGTCATTAATGGTTAATTTTTCTTAAGTGGCATTTTTAAAACAACAAATAAATAATATAAAACCATCCTCTTTTATTTAAATATTTTAATTATTCTGAATATCTTTATTAATTGACAGTTAAAAGCAGAAGTTGTGTAACGTTTCAAAAAATATTTTTAAGAAGTTTTTTAAGTATTCGGCAAACCGAATAGTTTGATATTCGGCCTAACCGAATAGTTTGATATTCGGCCTAACCGAATATTCGGTAGTATGGCCGAATATCGAATAGATACCGAAAACTCGGTGCATCCTTAATCAAATGTCAGACTGAAACAAATATTAGAATATTGCTCAAACTCTAAAATAACTTATCAGATTTTATTGCAATAAAAACATATGCATTAAATAAATGCTTATGCATAGACATTAATAATATAATTATCAAAAAAAGCCTTACTATTCGAACTCCCTCAAGGTGAGACATATATCTTTAATGAGTACTTTAGTTAATTTTAAAAATACATGTGAGAATTTTTTTATTAGCTGCTTCTCGGCTGTGTGCAAATTGATCATGGGAAAACTAGACAAAATCACAGTGGTGGAAAATTGGCGCAGAGGTGGAGCCTATTGACACCACTAAATTATAGTAGTATTTTGCCTCTTATCTAATGATCAAATTTCTGAGTTTTTATTAAACTGAATAATACCATAAAAATTTAGTGGTGTCAATAGGCTCCACCTCTGCGCCAATTTTCCACCACTGAAATCATTGACACAACAATCACAATGATTTCTTCTAGCCAATTCTCGAATAATCACAAAGAAAATAATAACATTTAAATCCCATTGATGACGGTCTTCTGATGACTGAAAACGTTCTGGGTTTTTCTAATGTATTTTAAATAATTTTAAATTATATGTATGCACATGAAAGTAATTCTTGTGCATTTATTTGTGATTTTTATATGAATATTAATTATAAATTTTACTTTTCTGTCTAAAAAGGAAGATATATACATAGTATTCATTAATGTTCAAATATGTAGTTTTTTTTTTTTTTTTTTATCTGAAAAGTATTCAGAATTTCTTTGAAAAATCGGATTAACATGAAACCATCTCATGATAGTGAAACACAATCCGAAAAAATTAACGCTTTACCTTCACTTGCAGAAAATCACTAACGAAAATTTTCTTATACTTATATATCACAAAATTTGCAAATTTCGTGACCTATTCATGACATTCATCGGCTGTTTATCTCATGACTCATTGAATTTCATGATTATTTTTCGCGATCATCTGCCAAAATTTGCGATTTTTTCCGCGATCGATTCACGGAATTCACGATTTTTTTCTGAAAGCATTATACGAAATAGATCTTTTTCGCGCGAGCACTTGCCGAAATTCATAATATTTTTTCGCGATCAACTGACGAAATTCGATATTTGTTTTTGTGATTTATTTGACAAAATTCACGATTCCTTATCACTATCATTTATTGAAATTCGTGATTTTGTTTCTGCCACCGACTAATAATATTTGTGATTTTTTTTGCGCGAGAGTTATACAAAATTCTGAACTTACGCGATCGTTTGACGAATTTCTCCTCAATTTTATTGCGCGATTGTTCGAGTAAATTTTTGTGATTTTTTGCACAATCTTTTGACGAAATTCGCGTTTTATTTCGTAATCCTTTTACGAAATTTGCGATTTTTTTCACAATCCTTTTGTGAAATTCAAGATTTCTGTTTGTACGATCATTTGACGAAATCTATATTTCTTTTCGCGATCTGTGATGAAATTAGCAATATTTTCCACGGTCGTTTGAAGAAATTAGCGATTTTTAAGCGACCATTTTGAGACTTTTATTTCAAAATTTCCAAGATTCGCTATTTTTTTCTGCAACCCATTGACGAATTAATTTTGCGGATTTTGATAGAAAGAAAAATCGCGGACTTTCACGAAAAAAAAAAAAATTGTGGAATAATCACATGCTTGTAAAAAAAGTTATGGAGACAAAATCACGTAGAGCATGTTTTATTGTGTGGGATTTTTTTTTCTGTGTGGTTTGTGCAGTTCTGCAAGTTGTGCAATTTTCCACGTTCCCTATTCCTCAAAGAAAAATTTTCCTTGTCCTTCGTCAGGAAACTCATGAAATGGCGCCCCTTTAAGTAAAACTTCGAAAGGGACTAGAAAAAAACTGCATTTAAACAGGTTTCCGTCTTAGCAAGTATAATTGTATGATGTTTTTTCAAGGAAATTTGACTTTTTCACCTTCTAGAAAGAAATCTGTTATAGACAGGTTTCGTTTTCACAAGTTTCACTCTAATACATCTCTTTTCAGAGCTATACTATAGAGCAGATGGTTTAACAGTCAATGAGGATACCTGTAAAAATGAAACCTGTCTATAATAGAATCCACTCTAAAAAGAAAAAAAAATCATGTCTAATATATTAAAATTTTACCTTCTAAGACGAAAATCTAAAACGAAATATTTCATCGGTTCTGAGTTTCCGTATACGAAGTTTTTACTGTTATTGTAAGCATAAGTCAGTAAACGTTTCTCATACGGTGGGAGGGGGGGGTTAGACCCTCCTCCCCTGGATCCTACTCTTAGCTATATAGCATCCCTCAAAAAATTTTGCTCCCCCCCCCCCCAAGAAAGTTCTGAAATGGCACCCCTGTATTCTCCTGATTTTTCTATGCGTGATTTTTGGCTATTTTTTACTCTACAAAAAATTATGTGGGCGTCGTTTTTATTCTGAAGTTGTGACGGGTGAGGCTATAAAAGAAGATTTTTCATCCATTCCGGAAAATAGAAGGCTTGAGGCATTTTATCTTTAGAAAATTTGCCAACAAAAGTGAATTAATCTTGGAAGGAACTACTTAGAACACTTCTAAGAGTTGGTAAGTTTAATTAGTACCATTTAACCGTAAATCAAAAATTTCACAGTGGCCTTCGTATTAAGACGGATTTTCTTTTTTTTTAACTAGAGGAATTTATATCATATAATTAGCCGTGATATTTAAGACAAGCATTGAATGCTTATAAAAAAATTACCGTAATTTCCGGTGTATAGTCCGCGGATCCAACAATCGTGTTTCGACTCAGAAATGTTTTAAAATAAAATGTAACTTTTTAGATCGAGGTAAATATTGGTCTTCAAATACTGAATAAAATTTCTGGGTCCAAACTGAATTTTTTGAACTGCGGGCTATACACCGGAAATTACGGTATTTTTAAATAAATTTAAAGAAAAAATAGTTTTATAATAAACGGTCAAGTGCGAGTATTTACTCGCGCACAGAGGGTTCCGTACAATAATATATGAATTAGTAAGTGTCTCTCTATTCTAAAAAAAAGTAACTACCGCTGTCACCGCCGCCGCCGCCGCCGCCGGTTTTGAATTTTTCGTGACTGGAGGTCTTTCTTCGTTAATATTAAGAAAAATAATCTCTCTATTCTAAAAAAAAATCCCTGACGGCTCGGGCCTACAGGCGGAGGTAGATTTCGAAGTACTAAATTCACCAACAAAACTTAAATCAAGATTAGAGATAGACTCAGTTCCTTCAATAAAAATGAGCTCCAGAGAGCTAAACATTTTGGGAAAATTCTAATATACACGAATACACACACGAATGTATATGGAATAGGTTTAAAAAATAGCTAAAGCAAATTCAGAGAACCTCAAAGTGTTAAAATAAGTTAATATTTCCATTGTCGGATTTTCGTCATGTTTTAATACGTTTCTTCAAACTCACATGACGTTACATATTCACCTGCTGAGGTCCGTTTTATTTCCAATATGATGCAATATATATATTTTTTTATTCGTCAAACTATTTATTTCATTTTGTGTTTTCATGCGGAAATCTTGCTCTAGGAATCTTATGACGTAATATTCAATTTGTTTCAATTATTCAAGCTATTTATTTAATTTAATTTTTCACGCGAAACCTTGCAATAGAAAAGCATTTGTTGTGGTGAGAATTTTATTTCTTTTTTTTTAATTGTTGGCAACTGCTATAACGAAAAATATTTATTTTTTCCTGCCATTGTTGTGTAAGAGCTGGTTTTATCAGAATCATGTTAAGAGGGTATTTAAAATTTTGAACCCTCCCCACTTCCATTCCCTTGGGCCGATTTTTTCCATTTGCAATCCCCGCCGAGATATTAGTCATCTCAAAGTTGTTGGCGAGTTTGAAGAAGATCCGTGCATAATTACGACTTTTATCGTGCGGACAAAATTTAGTACATACATACATACATATATATATATATATATATATATATATAAACTTTTTAGGTGGGGGTGGTTTTGGGTTCCTGGGGTCCTATAATGAAAAGTTATGAAGGAATTTTTCAAAAGTCGCACCATGGTAACGACTGCAATAGGTAGTATTTCTTACGAAATCTACCTAAAAAGTAACTACCGCTGTCACCGCCGCCGCCGCCGCCGCCGCCGCCGGTTTTGAATTTTTCGTGACTGGAGGTCTTTCTTCGTTAATATTAAGAAAAATAATGCATACAAAAATATGAAAATCGGTGGTTTTATACAGAAATGTTTGATAAACACGCTGAAGTAGACAGTTTTCAAATCGAAGAATTATTTTAAGAGATATTTAATGCTAAAGTTGGACAAAATCGTTCCACTAAAAAAGTTTTATAGCAGCAAAAACTATGTATGGCAGTGTAATCCTTTTTAGATCATGTTATGCATTAGAATTTGCCGGAGTGCAGATTGCATTAATTTTTTTATTTTGACTCATTTTTTGAGGTTTTATTTCTATTTTAAATTCAAATTTTCAGCATTTCTAGAGATATTTTTTACAGATTTTAGAAAGTTATATTAATTTAAACTGTTGCCAATTGTATAAACAGAGGAAGCAATAATGTTTGCTTTAAAAAAATATATTTATACGTGTAAATAAATTAAAAATTTATTTACACGTGACTATTATAAACACAAAAAAAAAATTGGAATTAGAATTAAATAATTATGTGCAAAAAGCAGGAACTTATTAAAAATTACGTCATAAAAACTATAATTACACGTGAATTTTAAGAGAGAAAGGAATTTGTAAAATAATAAATTTATTAACATCCGTTAGAAGTCTTGAATAGGAGAAATTACGTCATATTTACGTCACATTACAGTTATTACATAAAATGAACACGAAATAATATTGCAAAACGGTTTAAATTTAAAAATTGCGCTAGGCTTTATTTGATATTTTGAGAGGATACTTTTCAACTGGTATTTTCACGTGAATATTTAACAGAGTAAGAATAGCTTGGTAAAAATTACGTCAGATTAAAAACGATTAATTTAAAATGTCTCATTTAAAAGAACTTTCTTTTAGCTTTGTTAAAAAATGCCAGGATACAAAGACTCTGTTTACTTAATTCCTTTTATATTAGCTTATTTTGAAATGTTGTTACACGTGTCTACGTCATCCAGTTATTTTTATTTCGACGTTTTATTTGTATTTTTATTAATGTTGTACTAATTTATTTGTTTTTTTGTTATTTACATTAAAAATTATGTCAATTTGTGTAATTTGGCGAGTGGTTTGGCGATTTATATAATTTGGCGAAATTGGTCGACGGGATAATTAAGTAGTAACGTAACGGATTTTGCGTTAAAATTCCCCAATCAAAGAGAAATGAATACAAATTCGTTTATAGGGAGATCGCCACTGTTTTTTAAATTATAATTCAATCTTTCGAAATCTTTTTAAAGCCGATCAAATTAGCGATAGCGTGCATTTAGATACTGCGGTGTCTGGACGGGGGTTGGCGAGCGTAGCTCGTAGGGGGCCGAGCCCCCTAGTATTATTAAGAAAAAATCATTGCTAAAAAAATACTAAGACTTTGTAAAAACTATACAACGTAAAGTTGGATATAGCTGTATAGACTAGAAAAATATAAATGGATATACCATGAAAGTTCAAAGAGGTATGGAAGCTAAATAATACTAGTATCCGTCAGGCCGAAATGTCGGAGCATGGAGACATGTAAACCTAAAAGATATTATTTAAGAAATGTTTTATTTGCTAGATTACTGTTTAGTAGTATAAAAGTAAATTTAAATTAACAATCGTCGATACTTCATTTTAAAGTATTTAATTCAGTCGTCAGTTGCCTCGGGTAATGCACAAATGCTAATCTGTCAGCAAGTGCTCCCATACTTCTAATTTGGTAAAGTCCTTAGCGAAATTGCTTCCATTAGAACTTCCTCTAAATGATAAACTACAGTAAAAGTGACATAAGTTGTTTTATGTGACAACACCTTTAGATGAATGTCCACAGCAGTTTTTGACAAAGTTAACCTCTGGGATATGTGTATGGTGGCAAGATATGCAACAGTTAAAAGTAACTAACTTCGTGAGAATGAGGCTTTTTCTCCTTTCCAATATTTATAAACAGGTTTGATAAAAAAAAAATTCTTCCAGCTAGAAATAGCCCATGATACTGAACAAAATGAACTATTATAGTCTATGGCAAGCCTCAGGGTTGAAATCGTGGGTCGCAATATCTTTTATCGTACTTAGTGCACCGTTTACCAATCCTTACTCCATCCAGATATTAGTAATTAGCATAATGCATAACCCTGCATCCAGCTGCTGAGGAAAGTCCAGACGCGTGATTATCTTCACTCCATCTTGCTACTTAATCATTGTGATCTGCTAAAATTCTTGTCATTGGACCCCGCTTTGATTTAAAAAGTACTTCTTGATTATATTCTCTAGCTTGCTTGGTATTGAGAAAAATACATATGGCATCTTCAAATCATTCAAGTTAGCCGAAAGCAATATATATTTGCGTCGTTGCATAAGAGGTGAGAGGTAGTCTAAAACTTGACACACGCAAAGTGAGTTAAGAGTCTTTCGGAACTGTGTCTGCTGATCGTCGTTTTGTCTCAATGAGTTTGTTAATGTGAAACATTTTTTAAAAGCTCTAAGCATTTTTTGTCCTCGAAGAACCAAAATGACTCTTATAGAAAGTGTCTTATATAGAGGGATGTTTTTTACACGATGTAACTACCTAATACGTCCAAGGATTTAATCAAATAAGTCTCTAAAAGGCTCAATGCTGTCTATTGTACCTTCGCGACAAGTTTGTTCAAAGTCAGCATTAAGACGACATCCTATCATTGAAAATTCATCAATAATGAGATATAAGACTTGATCCATGCTGAGCTGTAAATTTATTGTTGACTTTTTAAAATAGCGAACTTTTTAAAAAATGTTGGTTCTCTAAGCGCTCAGTGAATTGCCTTGTCTTTGATATTAAATTACCTGTTACACATTTACCTGTTATTGCCAAAATAATGATAACTTCTGATTTTAACTGTTTTGCTAATTTCCTTGATTATCGTACATTTTCCAGCTCTTCCTTTTTCAATTATAAAAGTTGACTTAGGGAAATTTGTATTTTTTGTTTGCAAAGACAAAAGCTGTTCAGTACATAACTGAAGTATCTTCTGCTGCTCATCTGTAAATCTGATGTCAGAATTATTAAAATTTTCATGCAGCGTAGTTTGTTGTTCTTTAGAATAATTCAGAAATGTTAAAAGTAACGAGAAATCATTGGATAAGAGAATCTACGGTAAAGATAAAGAATTACCACCGGATGCATTTGAGTGATTTTGATTTATTTAATGTAGCTCCGATCTTTGAGACTATGAAAAATTAGAACTTGATCCATCTAGTTACCGACAGTAAAGCTTCAAAGCTCCTTCAAAGACTTGCTTGTCTGGCACAGCCCACACTTATTTAAAATGGTAACAGGTAAAGGTTTGTAACACGTATGTAACAGGTGGTCTGCAAAACTATCAAACTTGATACCTTTATTCATCTGAGTTGTTTGTATATCGTTATTCTGCAAATATTGGGAAGGCATCTGGGTTATTCTTATGCGACTTTTCTACATAGAATTACGCTGAATAATTCTTTACATTAGAATTGCTTCCTTTCGAAACTTCTATGTATAACGTTACACATATAAAAATATGTATATTTCTTAAAGTGTACACTAAATCTAGGGAACAGATAAAAAAAAAATCAGGGATTGATTTATGACTTTTAGTGAATACGATTTCTCACAAATTATCTTTCTTTGCTGTATCCATTTTCCCGATCATAAGCATGAAACTATATAGTCATATATATTAACGTCGAATTTCTTGCTAAGCTTCGCGACATTTGGCGAAATATCGCCAAATTTGGGGACCAAAAATATGTCGCCATAAATTAAGCCAATCTGACTGTAGCTGACTAATTTGGCGAAATTTCCATTCAAATTCAGTTCTGATGATTCTCCTCTAACCGGGTTCTTCGCATTTTAGCTTCGTTTTCTCCAGTAAAATTAGCTGCTTAAAACCAAGAAATAGGGAAGCTGCCTTTTCCAACCCCATCAGGAATTTTTTATTTTGTAGTCGACATGTTTCCGTTTTCTAGTATACATCTTGACAAAAAATGTTTATATCATTTACTTCAGAATGTTCACTTGCATTTCAGTTGCAACTTATTCACTTACGATGAATTAAAAAATCCCTGCCGGCTCGAGCCTACATGCTGAGGTAGATTTCGAAGTTAAGTACTAAATTCACCAACAAAACTTAAATCAAGATTAGAGATAAACACAGTTCCTTCACTAAGAATGAGTTCTAAGGGAGATAAATATTTTGTGAAAATTCTAATATACACGAATACACACACGCATGTATACGGAATAGGTTTAAAAATGGCTAAAGCAAATTCAGAGAACCTCAAAGTGTTAAAATATGTTAATATTTGTATAGTCGGGTTTTTATCATGTTTTAATAAGTTTCTTCAAGCTCATATGACGCTACATATTCACCTGCTGAAGTCCATTATATTTCCAATATGACGCAATATTTATTATTTTTTGAAGTGAAAACTTCTTTAGGCGCGTTGAGCTTTTTTTGAGATTGGAAAAAACCACTGATTTCCAGACACTGTAACGTAACGACATGCTAGCATTTTGACACATAGACACTAGCGCGCCAAGTGGTGAATGACAGGAATTTTTCCCTCTTCAGCTCAATCCGCAAAAGAAGAAGGAAGCTAAAACTCACTTTTTCTCCCGGCGCGGCGTATTGCTAAAACGTCAGTTAAAATGAATTATACCGTATTCGTGACCTACCTATTTCATGTAACTAAAAACCGATAACGCTGTATTTTATCGTGTTGATGGTCTGGTCAATAACCAACAGTATTGGCGGGAATTTCGATTACGGAAGATAAAATACGAGGCACAGATGTCAGATACGCACTTGGGTACCTAATTGACAGCAAAATGGCGTTACTTTATTTTACAAGGTAACCCGGCTACTGTTGCTTATTTATTAATAAATTGTTCATTTACTTTTATTTTATTTTTTTAAATTGTACAATTGTTTTGTTCTATAGTTATTAATGAAATTACCGTTTATTTATTATTGTTTACTTTTTAAAACAATAGAAAATAATTTAAAAATATATATTGTAACTGGTATTGGAAAACGGGCTTTCGTCAAATTGACGTTAAAAAATCGAGCCAAACCTGGTTCGTATATCACATCTCTGCCAAATTCTCGGTTTTTTGATTTTTGGACTTTTTATCCAAATTTTCCGGATTTTTTAAATTTTCCCTTTCATTGTATCCCAAACACTACCTTCATACCAAATTTCAAGATTCTAGGGATACAGGACGTACCTCTGAGTTTTGATGATCGGTGAATCAGTGTCGAAAAGGCGAAAGTTTAAGTTCATATATCTTCTGAAATAAAAAAGATAGAAACGGGAAATTTCAGCATTTAGTTGCATTTCCACATTACTTTAGATTTACGAAGTTTCAAGTTTCTGGGAATCCCCAACACAAAGATATTGGGGGTCAAAAGTACCTGAGTTGCTTCCAGAAAAAGATTCTTACGGCTGTGCTTTCAAGACTTGGCAGGGGCACTGCCGTGTCCCCAGATGCTTTCATTAGTGCTGCTACACAATTCAACGCATAAAACATTTCCTGACGATTAATAAAACACACACGTAATTGTTGAAGTTTTCATCCCGGAGTGCCACTGTTGTTTTGTTTTTTTTATTCGTCAAACTATTTATTTCTTAACTATTTCTTAACTATTTATTTTGAGTTTTCATGCGGAAATATTACTCTAGAAAACTTATGACGTAATATTCAATTTGTTTTCAATTCGTGAAACTGTTTATTTAATTAATTTTTTCACGTGAAATCTTGCAATAGAAAAGCAATTGTTGTGGTGAGAATTTTACTGCTTTTTTTTTTTAATTGTTGGCAACTACTATAACGAAAAATATTTATTTTTTCCTGTCATTGTTGTGTAAGAGCTGGTTTTATCAGAATCATGTTAAGACGGTAATTTCCATTCCCTTGTGCCGATTTTGCCCATTTTCAATCCCCGCTGAGATATTCGCCATATCAAAGTTGTTGGCGAGTCGGAAGACGATCCGTGCATAATTGCGACTTTTATCGTGCGGACAAAATTTAGTACATGCATATATATATATATATATATATATAAACTTTTTAGGTGGGGGTGGTTTTGGGTTCGTGGGGTCCTATAATGAAAAGTTATGAAGGAATTTTTCAAAAGTCGCACCATGGTAACTACTGCAATAGGTAGTATTTCTTACGAAATCTACCTAAAAATTGAGTAATCTTCAGTAATTGGGACCGCTACCAAATTGTTAAATGTGCGCATCAAACAACGCTCAGTAAATTATGAAATTGTCTAGAAACCCGATTACGATAATTTCCCAATAGAAACATACATTTGTCTGAATATAAACATACATACATAAGAATACATACATGACATTATACTATTTTTCTCGATTTCTTTGAGTATCACTTGTAGCCATTCGGCTAATGCCCAACATCGTATTTTCCGTATTCAATTTCTTTTTGTTTTTCTTAATTTAAAATTCAAAATGAATTGCATCGATTTAGAAGCTTACGGAGAATGAAAAGTTCGAAAAAAATAGTGGTCGTTACGTACGTAGAAAGTAAAACTACTGAAAGGGTGGGGGATCAATCTATATCTCAGGTCACGAATGTATCAACATCGACTTCAATATTCGACTCCATAATAATCCATATGAGGTTAAAATGTATAATTTATAGCAATGAAGCTAATGTTTTAATTAACAACGAGATGAATCTCGTCGAATTTCGACGAAAGAAATTGTTTAAAAACGAATTCATACATATACACCGGAAGCCGGCAGCACAGATAATCACCTCATCGAGTTCACGGATGAAATTCTAGGATTAGTTAAATCTTGATTCGCATATTAAAACGCAATCGGTCTGCCAAATCATATCTTGGTCGAAAACACCTGAAAACCTGATTTTAGCGGCTGACTCGTAGGTTTACCATTGGGTTTTCCTGTTCCCAGTCCTTCATGTTTTCATACCTTTTGATGCAGGATAACACAATGGCAAACCTACGAGTCAGCCGCTAAAACCGATTTTTTAAGTGTTTTCCACAAGATAGGACTTGGCAGAGCGATTGCGCTTCAATATGCGAATCAATATTTAACTACTCCTACAATTTCATCCGTGAACTCGATGAGGTGATGTCTGTGATGCCGGCTCCCGGTCTTATAGGTTAGTACTCAGTCTCTTAAAACAAATATTATTTTTAACTTAAAGTTACCAAAATACTAATTCCATACACTTTGACTGTTCAAAGTATTAAAAAATTAAACTGTATTATTCTACCTAATCTTGATAAGTAATTTTGATTAAACTACCCATTGAGGCTGTCATGTTTAAAATTACCGATTGAAAATCCAAAAAAATGATTTCACCTTAAGTCAATCATGGAATTATTTTTCGCGTAAAATCTAAATTTAACGTTATTTTCACCGTCTCAAAATTTGCATACGCATCTCTCATATTTACATTCACCATTTCAAAAATATTGCAATGCGCAACATGTGATTAACACATATACTTCTGAACTTGAAATTAAGTTTGTCAACTACGACTTTGCATGTGAGCATTCGCACTCTTGACTTGTGATTCTAATCTCCGTATCGGCGAGTAAAATTCCAGAAATTTAAATTTTTAGAGGCGTTCGTAGTAAAATATTTACTTTTATCAGAGAAAATGATCGTTTTCATTTAAATATGATGTCATTTTGCTTCATTGAAGCATATCACCAAGCGTCTCAAACTCAATGAATTATAACAGCTTTTTGCGGAAAACATCAGTATTTTTTTAAAGCTTGACGTCATTTTCTGTTCAGTTTTTTTAGAAAATTTATTTTGAATTTATGAGAAAATGGCATCAATAAAGAAAGCAAAACTTATTATTTTTCCTTTTTTTTTTACAATAATGGAAGTAATCCAATTGCTACCATTTTGAAAAAAAATTCATGGAAAATTTTAAAATTTTAAATTTAAGTATGAAAAAGAGGATTTAAAAAAAATAGCTAGTGTGGGCAAATCTACAAAGAAACAGCTTTCATTTAAAAAAATAATTATTAAAATTGGTTCAGAAAAAAGCTCAAGGTAGATGTCTAAAAAAAAACCTTATCTTTGAAATATATAGACTTAAACACGCAATGTTATCTATATGGGAAATTTTTCAGCAGACATTTCATGCGGATAGGGTTGACGAATATTTATGATTTTCAATACGCACCGAGATTTTAGCACTACCAACGTCCATTTAATTTTTTGTGTCGATAAGACAAATATTTTGGACGCTAAGTGTTAACAATAAGTGTAATTTTTGCAGGGAAGCCGGAGCTGTGCTCCGACAATCAAATATAGCTATTCTGTATAACCCTTTTTTAGGTGCGTTCGTAATTTTATAAATACGTAGCACCTATAGTCGTCGTTCAGTCCGTCCGTCCGTCTGTCCGTCCGTCTGTCCGTCCGTCTGTCCGTCCGTCCGTCTGTCCGCATGTAACAGAGCAAAAACTACCCAACCGAATAGTCTGAAATTTCAAATATATGATTGTTGCAAAATTTTGTCGAGCCATTTCAAATTTTATGAAAATCGGATGTATAGTTTAATTACAGGGACAGTCAAAAGTTTTTCTTTACATTACGGCCAATGGGAAAAATTATTGGAAGTGGATTTTAATGATATTAGAGCCTTCCGAATGATCTGAAATTTTAAAGATATAATTGTTGCAAAATTTTGTCGAGCCCTTTCAAATTTTAGGAAAATCGGATGTATAGTTTAATTACAGGGACAGTCAAAAGTTTTTCTTTACATTACGGCCAATGGGAAAAATTATTGCAAGAGCATTTTAATGATATTACAGCCTTCCGAATGGTCTGAAATTTTAAAGATATAATTGTTGCAAAATTTTGTTGAGCTATTTCAAATTTTAGGAAAATCGGATGTATAGTTTAATTACAGGGACAGTCAAAAGTGTTCCGAAAAAATTATTGGAAGTGCATTTTAATGATGTATCAGACTATGCACTTTATGAAGTGCAAAAAATTATACATTCAGTACAATATGGGGTTCAAAAAATAATTTTAAAACTAGTTATAGTACGAACGCACCTCATTTGCCACGTTTGACGAGCAATTTCCAACTTGTTTAATCTTATCCTAATTTGTTTAAAGTGAATTTAATTCGGTGCTGACAATAAATGTAGTGCATATTTAAACTTCATTTGGCATTTCATAAACCTAAATTCAGTGTAGTAATAATCTTTTCTTTTACAGCGTACCTAAAGAAAACCCCTTGACCAAATTTTGAACTTAGCATTGTGCAAAGCGCGCTTCGAAAGGACGTCGTAAAGTTGCAATGCCGCTTTGGTCCGTGCCACGTTTTTCCATGTAGTTTTTTAGTTAACATTTAAAGACAGTAGGTGTATTGAGAGAGCCACTCAATGTAAACTAGTCGCGAATATCCCATTGTATTTATGTGACTAATTCTCATTAAATTAGTCTGTTTTTAACAATTTGACGTTTAGTGCTTTTATACTGCTACTGGGCATTGCATTACACAAATATATCGTTAAAATTTGTTATATAGGTTTTTAGGTTAGGCTGTTTTTAACCCTAGAACTACCGGAAATTTTACTCAAGTTTTATAAAAACATTCTACACCAGAATTTTTACTTAAAACTATTTAATTTGTTTATTTAACTTATTATTGTCTGATTTATACATTTAGTTTGTTTTGAAGAAATTTTCTGGTTTGAATAGATATTTTGAATATACATGTCGGGTCCATTGGACCCTTCTGGTAGACAGAGGGTTAAAGCCGATGGAGCATAGAGTTCGCCGTCCCTGTCATCATGTATGTCCAAACTGCTCGTGTCTTTAAGGGTTAATATCTCGGCTAATTACCGACGATTTTTTCGAAATTCATGATCAACAATGCTTTTATACTTCTCTTACGATAGGTACCTCCAGCGCTGTTCAACACTTTTGCTGAATACCCGTAAATCAAAATTTGTGTGTAATGGAAAAATGCGATTTTCTCAAAAACTATGTAACCTAAGGTAATCGCTATAATTTTCCTGCAAGGTTTAAATTAACGTCAACTACCTCTAATTTTTTCATAATTTTAGTTTCAGTAGATTCGGAATTAAATGGGGGAGGGGGGACATATTTTGGCGCTACATTTTTTATCATAACCTTCAAAATAGAATACATAAAATTAAATGAAATATATTTTTGAGTTCAGCGTTACGAAAGCTTTCACGCGATACCCCCACACGATATGCAAAGTAAAGATTTTTTTTCCAAGTAACTTAATTATCCCCTCTACATTTTTCCTAAATATATTTATGAATATTTATTAATCTGTAAATATGTGGGTCAATAGTCTTTATTACTTCCCCCAATTTGAACTTTCCACGTTCCATAGTTTACGAGTAAAAGGGCTGTGACAGACGGATAGACAGACACAGGAATTATCGATTATAATGCTTCTGTTTTTCCTTTTTAAGTACGGAACCCTAAAAAACACACTTTTGTAAGCATTCAATGTTCATTCTGAAAACACGCCTAATTTTTTGGCTGTAATTATTGCGTTTTACCAAAAATTTCCGTTACGAGACTTTAAGTCTTGGGCACCGAACCTGATTTCAAAAATTTCGTTGTTTTTTTATGCTTGATAGAGAGTTTAAACAAGTGAATTTATTTTTTAAATATGTAATTTTTGCTCTGTTTCTTTTTCTAAGATAGGGCAACAGGAAAGAAAAAAATGAAACATTATTTCAACTATCTTTTAAGGATTTCTAAATTGATTTATCAACGAATTATCATGAATTAATTAATATTAACCCTTTATCTACTGCATTATGATCTACTGTAATTTTTTTTCAGCAACTAAAATGAAAATTAAAAGATAAACATAAAAAGAAGTAATATAAAAACATTTTCTTTTAAGTCAATTCCTACTTAGGTCATCAAAGAAGAATTTAATATAATCCCTTAAGCTAATATTAGTTTTTGTTGCATCAAAATATCCCAATTTGTTGATTTTCTATAAGCAAGTAAACCCTATTGGTTTACAATGGAAGTCTATGGGAATTTGGCGAAATATTAGAGATATCGCCAAGTTAGCGTTACTTTTGGCGACTCATTTTGGCCGCCAATTTTGGTGATAAACTTGGCGGTATTTGACAACAGAACAGGACCCCCCTCCCATGGTAACCCCCTTATAGATATGAAGATGCATTAAATTCTGTTCAATAACCAATGGCCGCCATTTTTTCTCCCATGTAAAACTAAAATTAATTAATTAAATTTAATTAATGTATTAATATTTGAAAAAACTGCATTAACATCAAATGTCATCCACTACAAGTTAAAAAAAATGTATTTGAACTTGAGTGGATGAATAATATGTATGTTATTAACGATTGAAAATTTGAACAAGATATATACAGTGAGAGTGTGAACTAATAGTGGGAATTGAAAAATACTGACCCGTGAGAAATTTAATTCCTCAGAGGTAAGTTATTAAAGTGGTACTTTAACACTAGAACGGCGGCAAGGGGTCATTTTGACCCCTGCCAAACGAATACATGTCGATTCGAACCAGAAAACTTTTTATAATTTAAAATTAATATATGCTGCACAAAAATAACTTAAATAAATAAGTTAAATAGTTTTAAGTAAAAATTCTGATGTGAAATATTTTTATAAAACTTGAGTAAAATTTCCCGCCGTTCTAGTGTAGTACCGTCATTACACTATGACTAAAATATTATCGATGGCACCCAGAATTGTAGTAAAATGTTTTCGATTTAATAAGTATGCGAAATATGGCCTTTTTTTCATATTTAGAAATACATTTTTCGGTAAATTCCGGTGCCAATCATTTATTTCAACACTTTAGCATTGAAAATCCTTTGGCACTGAAAGTGTTAAAAAATAACTATTTTTTTTTAGGTTTCAATCTTGTTAGCAGTCCTTTAGTTATGCGACGTCTATATTCCAGGGACAGCATGTTCTCTCGCTTCTCCACATATGCAAACGATGGATAACTACACAGACGAAAAGTAAACAAGAAGTTTTTCTCCAAAACCCAGTGTACTGACGGTACTTATATGTACCACCGAGTAATTCAACTGTTAAATCAAATGCATACAACGTTCACCTAAAATAGCTAGTCGAATTGCATTCTAAGATCATAATGAACACATACAAAAATCCAACACTTATCTTATATCCTTTACTGTGTTTGGAGCAATAAAAAGACGGGCGTGACAATCTGTACAAAATGTCGGCATAAAACACATCGACTGTTTCAAAGATACCCTCCTCCCTCGCTAAAATAACAAACCTAGATCTACTGCTGCCATGTATCCGGATAAAGTGGAGTTAAAAGAGTGTTTTTGCAAAGTACCATTTTAATATTAGTAATTTTCAGTATGGGATGAAAGATTAAAGTGAGTGGTACATATAAGTACCATCATTAGATAAAGGGTTAAACGAGTAATTGATAAAAGCGGTCTTATTTAAAAAAAAAAATTACACTCTTATTTGTAAATTATTTTCTACTTTTTGGGTTTGAAAATGTTTCCTTGTTGCAGTTTCACAGCCGCTTGGTCTATTTTGATGACTGTTTATAGGAGCACCATTAAACCCGTTGTTGTTTCAAATGATATGCAAATGTGCGAATTACAAGGAATATTTGATGATCACCTATGGCTGGCTAACGAAAAATGTCTTAAAGTTAAACCTTTTAAGGGCGGTGGTCACACGGAATGACCACCTAATTTTAATTCCAAAACTGACAAATTTCACTAAGAATACTTTAATAAAATTTTGCTTTTATAATGAAAGTGAAAAAGAATATGTTTCCATTTTCTAAGACATTCGTTTGAAAATTCTGGTGTCAGTCAATTATTTCCTCATTCTACGAAAGAATTTTTTGCCTCTGCATTAATTTAAAATTAAATTCTAAATATATTAAAATGTTTTATTATCACCAGAAACATAATTTGTAAACGTAATATGTGAACTTAATTTTTATAGATCAAGCTTAGCACGAAGTGGGTTAAAATCTATTAGAAAATTCCGTATTTGCATACAAAAAGCAGGTTGAGTTAAGTAAAGGAGTGTAAAAGACATGTTCACAGTTATTCCTGTTAAATTTACGTTTCGATCAGTGAGGCACTATCGCGGGATCAATCAACCGCACTAATCGAAGAATACCTGTACATGTTTTACATGTGACATACAAAGTGACTTGTTAATGAAACATTCAATAACGTTAAATATATGATATCATTCATTAGTGTAGATTATATATGTAAGTATGTAAGGTATAGTTCCGAGGACGGAGCGAATGGTCGGACTCTACGACCTGGAGCTTAGCGAGGCTCTGTCTATGCTACCCACTGAGCTCGACAATAGAACGGAGGGCTAACTCCCCATTCTGATACATTGAATCCAGCGGTCCGTCCATGAATACAATGCCAAAGATTTTCCGATGAAAATTTTTGGCAAAACGTAGATTTCCTCCTATAGAGTAGTATGGGGTAGATTTTTTCAAATTCGATTTTCTTTTAAAATTTTGACGAAGTTGCTACTATTTTCACTGATATATATTTTTTATTGAAAAAACTATAGATTTTATTTAAATTAATCGCAATTTTTTAAATTTGATATTAGTTAAAAATGAAGTTTTAGGTAAGCTCAACGAAAAGAAATGAAGAACAAATTAAGTATTGCTCATGAAAATATCAAAAAGATGTAGAAAACACCAAAATTGATAAAAAAATATGCGAAAAAGTTTAAAAAAATACTTGTAATATTAAGAAAAGTGCAGCACTCATTACTTGCGCGCATTGAAAGTGTGATGCGTTCGCGGCAGAAAGTGAATCGGCGAGTTGGCTCTCCGTATTATTGTAGATCTCAGTGATGCTGCCAGGGAGAGACTTTCCGCAACTCTTCCAGTCTTGCAAGCCGCAACTCCGATATCTTATCCGTTGAAGACCTTGACGTTTCTCAAATGGGATTCAGTCTTGTAAGGTTCTGGTAAGTTAATCCTCCTTCGCTGAGCCTCGAGATTAATTCCTCAAGTCCGGCTTTCCACTGAGTGTCCGGTCTCCTTGGGGCGCTTGGAGAAATCCGGGTTAGGGGTGGAAACAAAAGTCCATGATAGTTTATCTGGTACTTAGGGGTTGTTGCCGTGACGATAATTTCAATGTTTGTGAGTGCCGGAAGAGTACACACGAGGTTCAGTGCTCTTCTTGTCCAGAATCGAAGTTCCGGAGCGTTGTTCTGGGACAATCCTTTGAACCTAGGACCGGTATTTGGTGTCTCTGAATTATATCATTATTAATTCGTTTATTTCCCTTAATTTCGGACACTAGCTCACTAGAGGCATTCGGTAATCTTGAATTCTTAAGGAGCATTTTTAGACGATTTTCGTTGTGCATACAATACATAGGATACGTAGGATTACTGCGTACGATTGGATTTGTTAAATGGTTTGGTTTAAGAATAAAAAAAAGTATTAAGAAAAATTTGTCTGTTCAGAAGCAATGCCAATAAAACACGACAGACATCCTTTGAATTGACCTTTTTTATTGAAGCTAATACTGCAATATATATGCATGAAATTTGAAGGAAAATTATTACAATAATTTCTCGTGTCCTTTTATAGTTATACAAAAAGAAGCGTTTGACTCAACATATAATGTCTCCTTACCTGCACATTGCGTGTATGTATTAATTTGCATAGTGTAGCGTTAGTAATTTAAGGTATTCTAGGGATTGTTTAGATAATCTATTGTTTAAGGAATTTGATTATAATTCTAAGTAAAATTAGCAAATAAAACCAAAGGAAGATAAAAATATGATGAAATAAATATGCAAAGCAGGGCTCGCAGCGTTCCTAAAATTTTCGCACTTTACTACCACTAAATTAAAACTGTAATCTTTGTTGCATAATTCTAATATAGATGTTAACGTAATCTACCACGAAGAATTCTTATTTAAAATACTGGTAGAAAAGTGCGAAAATTTTAGGAACGGTGCGAGCCCTGGCAAAGATAAAGATTTTTCGTTATCTTCCGCATTCATATTTCTTAATATTTATTTCATTTGCTTTAATTGCAAATTTTACTTAACATCACTTGCAGTCTTTTTTGTTTCTTTTATAATTAAATGTTCCAAATTCGAAACTTTATTTGTAAATTTATTGTTGAGATGAATACAACTGCATTTTTTAAAGCAAAAGCAGTGTACTACCTTATATGAATAATTTTTCTTTTCCATTTTGCTTTGTTTATTTAACTTTTTGTAATTATTTACTTGTTGTGCTTAAAAAAAATAATGCTGTAGTACCTCGGACTTTTTGGAAAAGATGTATTAAATTATATATTAAGATGTGCAAAAAATTAATTTTATGACTAACATTTGCTAAAAATTTTTCCTTTTGATTAAATTTAATATTTATACAAGTTCTATATACCGGGTGTCCTAAAAAGGACTGACTGATTTTAAAATTCAATAACTTGAAAACGGTGACAGATATTTAAAAAATTCTTGCAGGAGGGTTATGCATGAGGTCAAAAGTTTTTTACAGTGATTTTCGATTTTAGTTCGAATTACAAACAATAGATGGCGCTGCGATCAATAGACGCTAAATTCAGGCTCGATTTTGGTCCTTCGGGACCCACTTAATACATTTCCATCTCCTTTCTCCGCATGGATGAAGAGATCGACCAAAAAATCGAGCCTGCTTTTAGCACCTATTGCTTACAGCGCCATCTATTGTTTGTAATTCGAACTAAAATCGAAAATCACTGTAAAAAACTTTTGACCTTATGCATAACGCTCCTGCAAGAATTTTTTAAATATCTGTCACTGTTTGCAAGTTATTGAATTTTAAAATCAGTCAGTCCTTTTTAGGACACCCGGTACATGAAAATAATACTACATTGCTACATAGAGTACAAGGGGCTCCCTATTAGATGTGCGCCCATGGATCACAAAAATCATTATTGAACAGTGCTGAAAAAATTGTTTTCCTCTAAAAATAGATTTAAAATGAATTATTAAGAACAATTGATATTGACCTTCTTAAAATTTTACAATTATTTCAAAATTACAATACAAATCTTGAATGAGATTGTTCTGCAATAGAAATTTATTATTATTTATCAAATAATATTTATGTAAATTCACATATTGAGTAGATTAAGATAATTGTAGAAGAGTAAGAAACTTCCTTAGATCCAAGAGTAGGAATGTTTTGAAAAACATCTCGCCCCATCAGAACAAAAAACAAAAAAATAATATAGGGAGAAATTGGAATGAAAGGAAAATGGATGATCATAAATTTAATGAATAAGCATTACCGCATATACTCGCATATAAGTCGACCCCTAAATTCGTGAAAAAAATATGTTGCATACCAGTATTTTCTTGTAGCCATCTTCAGCTTATTTAATACCAGCAAATTCTGCATTTAGATAAGACGAAGATAACTTTTTTAAAATACTAGTTTTCAGTCTGTTATTCCTCCCGAATTTGGGGTCGACTTATACGCGAGTATATACGGTATATACTTATAAGCAATTCCAATAAGCACAAAAATAAAGAAATAAAAAGAGGCATAAAATGTATTTTCGATTGTAGATTTCACATTACAGTAGAACCTCTTTTATCCGAAACTCTTTTAACCGAAACTCTCGCTTAACCAAAATACATTTTTAAAACTTTTTTTTTTTACTATCACATTCCTTGTGTGCAATATCCATTTTTAAAGCTCTTTTTTTAACTATCACATTCCCTGTGTGCAGCGGTCCTCTCCGAACTACGAGTGCATATAAATATTTTCTTTCCCTTTTTTTACAGTCCCTTTGAATTTAACTTGGTCTCACGTAAGTTGCGGAGTGGAACGAATAAAACGAACAAATTAGCAATTCTGAAGATTTTGGATGTTTTTCAAAATGTTTGGCATGGCTGGAGCAGCAGAAAGACTGTGATACTGGTGAACTAATAATATTAAAAAACTCCGTGATACAGCTTCAAAGTAAAGGCATTCGAAGCTGCGACAAACAAAACAATTTTTCAAACCCTTGTGATATATGTAAAAGGTACTTAATTTCAAACTTAAAATTCAAGTAATTTGTTCTTGTTTCTATTGTGCTATTGTTTTATTTTTATCACGCACTTGTTACCATAATAAGAAATATTGCGTATAGTTAGTTCTCCTTATTCTTAAAATTGAAGCATTCTCGATTATCCGAAAATTTCGATTTTCCCAAAGAGGATTGTTCCCAATTACTTCGGATAATCGAGGTTCTACTGTACTTTTAATATTAGATGAAAAAAACGTTAAAAGTTTAAACAAAATATAATGCTGAATTATTTAAGAACTGATTATTTTTATAATAAAGTAATACTCATTTTATTTTATACATTACATATCAAGAATTAAATTTATAACGTTTTTACTTTATTTTTTTCTGTAATTATATCTAATTTAACGGTAACAAAACAGGTTCAACTGTTCATTTTTCTTTAAAAGAAAAATAATAATCCAATATTTATAAACTGCTTTTCGTTTTCAGTTTATTTTTATTGCCAATAAAACGGTATGCTACTAAAGATGGAGAACTGCAGCATATGACATCACAGTTTACCGCCTGTTACCACACCAGACAAATTGAGCGCTAGTGTCTACGCAAATCCAGTGTAAAAAATAATTTCCAATACGTCAAATGGAATATGAGAGCAGGGGCGCCATTTCAGAACTTTATTGGGGGGGGGGGGGGTCAAAGTTTCTTTGAGAGCTGTGTCATAACACAAGGTGAGGTTCGGGGGAAGGGGAATGTACCCTCTACCCTCCGCACGAAAACCGATTAAAAATTCCGTTTTAAGCAGGTTTTCATCTTATAATTTCAAGATATTGATTCAAAAACTTTTCCGTTTAAGACAGGATTCTGTTATATACAGTTTCCCTTGTTACAAGTATCGTCTAATTCTGTTACACCATCCTTTCTACAGTATACCTCTGAAGAGCATATAGGTATATTACATTTACTGTAAAACTTGTGACAATGAAATCTACCCTATATATATAAAATCCTAATGAATCGAATTGAAACAAATTTATGTAACGATTCTATGAAACGACTGATTAAACAACTGATTACGTTTCACGGCGATTTCTCCTAAAATATGGAATACTTTGCGATGAAATTAACACCAAAAATCCGTATTGATCCACAGATCTCAAAACTGGTATTAGAATTCTAAAATTAGAATTAGTTTTCGAAATATTAATTTTTTTCTAACTTTAAATACTTTTTTCTAATGATGGCAACTCAAATTTTAATCATAACATATATTTTTTTTCATATTTTAGAAAAGGTTATTTTAAATTAATTTTGCGAAGAGTTTGGCCTCCCTTAAATGTGTGCTAAGAAATGCATCATGCTACTTTTATTCAGAATTCAATTTGTATTTCATTAACATTTTATTTAATACAAAACTTTCATCTAAAATTGAAACCTTTAAAATAAATGGCTTTTACTTCATTCTTTTTTTTTTTTTAACGAAACGAAAAGAAAAATATTAGACACAGATGCCATATACGCAGGGGTCGCATTATATAGGGAAAATTTTATTGTTCCTACCAGAACCCTTAATGAGTTACCTTCATGATCATCTTATTTAACATATTCTAAAGAAAGGTGCGATGAAGATAACTTTTTCAAAACAGTGGTAGGAACAATAAAAGTTTCCCTATAGAATGCGACCCCTGTATACGCAACGGGGTATCTAACTGGCGCCAAAATGGCGTTATTTTGCCTGACATGGTAACCCGGCTATTGTTGCTTATTTATTAATAAATGTTTATTTGAATTTATCTTCTTTTTATTTACAAAAAATTTTATAAATTGTTTTGTTCTATAGTTATTAATTAATTTTTTTCATTTATTGTTATTTCATTTTAAAAATAACAGAAAATAATTTAAAAATACATATGTAACAGAAAAAAAAAAAAAAAAATCACGTCAAAAATCACGTATGTGACAATGCAACAAATCATGAGATTTAATTTCCACTTCAAAGCAACGTTTTAATGTTATTACTTCTTCCGTCGACCAATTTCGCCAAATTATATAAATAGCCAAATTATACAAATTGGCATATATATATATATATATATTTTAGTTTAAATAACAAAAGAACAAATAAATTAGTATAACATTAATAAAAATACAAATAAAACGTCGAAATAAAAATCACTTGATGGTGTGAATATGTGTAACTTCCTTAAAGTCAAGTGAATGTGTCATTTACGATCAACCATTATTGGCATTTAATCTTATAGTTTGGCGACAGATTTTTGGTCGATGGGATAACCAAGTAGCACCGTTTTAGTTTACCACTCGAAAAATAAAAAAATGCTAACTGGCGAGTTAAAAAAAAAGCTATTGGCGAGATTTTCACCCGGCTAACATAAAAGTACCAGGAATTCGTTGTGATCATGGCAACTTTTATGTAGTTTTATTCGAAAAAATAATTTTGATTCTTTAATCAAAATGGAAACCTTTCTTATGTAAAGCGAAGGAATTAGCCCGTTGTTTATGGCAGTTACATGACTTGGACTATTATAATATAAACGAAATAATGGGGATAGAGTAATATTCGGCGACTTATCACACCTGCTGCTGGCTAACATTAAAGTACCAAAATGGCCGCCTGGAATATAAAAAGCGAAGGGATCTTCCTGGAGATGTTGATGATAGTCACATGACTTAGGCTATTATTATAGAGATTGTTTTCAATTTTAAAAACAGCGCAAAGAATAATATTTCCTAACGATTAAAAATTTATTTTCACGTGACTATTAAAAGCCGAAATAAAACTTTAAAATTACTATTAAATGAGTACGTGTTAAACGCAGGAAAATATTGAAAATTATGTCCTGAAAATTGTATTTACACGTGAATATTAAAAGGGAAAGGTAACTTTAAAATAATAAATACATTAATATGCGTTTAACCCCTTTCACAGACAAGGCACTTCTATTCGTAAAATCTTGAAATCAGTGAATGGCACCAGAATTTACAAACAAATTTCGAAATACAAAAATGCTTTTTATCACTTACTTAATAAAAGGGAAATTTCCATTCCAATATTCTGATGCTAATGTGGCATTTAAGAATTAAAATTAAGTGATCCAAAAATGAACCACCGCTCTTGAAGGGGTTAAAGCGGCAAATTTTAGTAATTGTATTATGTCAATCGTTTTATAACTCTGTTATAAAATACCAAGAGACAAAGACTCTGTTTACTTAATTCATTTTATTTTAGCTTCTTTTCAAATGTTTAACTGATTTTCTTTAACCAAACACGAAAACAACCATTGGATATCGTAACAGCAACTGATTCTACCTTAAATTTTTGCAATCAAAGGGAATTGAATGGAAACCCGTTTACAGGGAGATCGCTATAGGTTTTTTCAGTATAATTCAGTCTTCTCTAATCTTTTTAAAACCGATCGGATTAGCGTGCTTTTAGATTCTACAGTGTCTGAACGGGGGTTGGCGAGAGTAGCTTGCAGGGGCAGAGCCCCACAGTAATTCTATAAAATAATTCTTTTGCAAGAGGGGAAAAAATTCAAGTTTCTATGAGAAAAACACCATATAATTATACTTCTTAACGCCTTGGGGACGAGCGACCGGTATTCGTGCCTCGTAAAGTGCTCGGAATCAGTGTTTATTCTCACCAGTAAATTTTTATTGTAAATTTTGCCTTATTTAACACTAGAACTCCCAGAAATTTTACTCAAGTTTCATAAAAATATTTCAGACCAGAATTTTTATTTAAAATTATTTGACTGACTTATTTAACGTAAATCTTCATGTTTTAAATTTAACTTATTTTATGAAAGAATTTCTGGTTCCAGTTAGCATTTAATCATATGGCCGGAGTCAGATCCACTCCTTTCGGGCGGTCTAGCGTTAATTCGAGCATTTTCCCGATTCAATGAGGCAAAAATTTCTGTTTTAAAAAACCGGTGATAAATGATAAATAATTCTGCAAAAGACGCTCGTCCCGAAGGGGTTAAGACAGAAACCTGTCAGAAATGGAAATTTTCCCAGACCTTTGGACTTCTTTTTACAGGTTTTACTGCAGGGGCAAAGTTTTCTTTGAGGGGAAGGGTTTGAAATAGCGTGCGGCATTTTGCCCTCTTATCGTCTTTCACAAGCATAGTATTCCTCCAGGAATATTTTTTAATTTTTGTGGAAGACCGCGGTATTTTTTTTTTTTTCGGAACTACGCAAAATAAATTCGCCAATCGCCCTCGGAACAAAAAATCGCGATTTTTGCCAATTGGACTTAGAAAAAATAGTTAATTTGGCAAATTAGTAGCGGGAAAAATATAATTTCCTAAAAGGGCCGTGAAAAAATATTGTAAAGATTCTGGAACCAAACAGCAATTATTGTCAATCGGTTGCGGGAAAAAATTGCAGATTTCAACAATATCTCAGAAAAATATCAAATTTGTCCATCAGTCACGCAAAAAATTGCGAATTTCGAATATTTATCGCGGCAAAAAACGAGAATATCGTCAAAGGTTTCAGGAAATAATCACGAACTTAGCCAAATAATCGAGCAAAAATTCAAGGATTTTGTAAAACAATTGCAAATTTCATCAGTCGACTGCGGTGAAAGAAAACGAATTTCAACTAACGATCACAGAAAAGAATCGCGAATTTCGTCAAAATATCTCGGAAATAAATGACAAATTTCGTTAATCGGTCGCAAAAAATTTTGACAAATGGTCACGAGAAAAAAAGTGTGAATTCTGTGAAACGATCATGGACAAAATCGCGAATTTGATCAAATGGTCGTGGAAAAAAATTCGTGAAATTCAGTCGGTCACGAGATAATCAGCACACAAACATGACTAACAAACAAGTCAGGAAATTAGCAAATTTTGTGATCCATCGTAATAAGATGTTTTCACCAAAAATTTTCTGCAAGCAAAAAATTTCCTTAATCATTTTCTGTTCTGCTTTTCAAACTATGATCTAAATTTCACTCAATTAAATCTGTAAAACCCTTGGACTCAGGTAGAGTCTGCATTGGGTCGGGCAACCCGATTTTCCCCAAAACCGACACGACCTAATCCGCGTCACATATCGAGGCGGCTTTGGCCATTGACATCGACCATTTGATTACGGTTGGACACATACATGCGGAATCTGGGAGCACGGCAGTGCGTCCGCCAAGTTCGCACAAGCCGTAAGCTACCTTTTCCTGAACCATTTCGGCATATTTTTCACACCCTCATAACGTCGTTTTAGGGAGAGATATAGAATTTTTTCTTTTATTCACATGTTCGTATGATCAAACTGAACTAAGGTTCCACGATTTCATGTTTCTGTATTTAGTAGTTTTCGAAATATTAAATTCCGAAAAAGCGCTTTTTTGTCACTGACTCACTTCGCATCATCAAATAACTAAGGTACTTTTAAAAGTCGTAGAATCATGAAATTTCACAAGTAAGTCGGGTTTGTAGCACAATTAACCAGAAAAATCTGAAAACACAGAATTTCCGCCTCTAAACCCTTCAAACAGGGGTTGTTGATTTGGCCGTAAACAGTTTCTTCACATTCAATTGCGCCAATGTTGGTCGCCAATACTCGATTACAGAGTTTTGAAGGGGTCACGTAATTTCAAGCAGAATAAAACTTTATATATATGCTTTTCCAAAGATGTTTGTTAAATAGAAAAAAAAATGAATATACCTAAAAATTTTAATCAGGTTATAGGTTATGATATATTCACGATATTAAAACAATAAAACATTTAACAAAATATAACCGCAATTCGGTATGTTTCCGATAAAGTAGCCTTGGCGAAATAGAGAAAATAGCCTTGACGAGAAAAGAAATTTGATAATAACGTATTTTCTGGCAACCTATCTACTGTGTCATATACACAAGCAATTTTTTCCATATGTATACATTTTATTTAATGTAAGGAACCCGTTTATTTACTTTTATATACCAACATAAATAATTTGTATATCCCAACAAAAAGTTTTCGGTAAAAAAAAACAAAAAAAAAAAAACGCCAAGTTCTCCTTAATGTTTCGGCCAGAAAAAGTAGTGATATCTGAAGTTCGCAGACGTTAAAAGCCAAACATCCCAAATCTTTCATTGAAAATGGCTTCCTGCCTTTTCAATGGCCGTTAATGCCTTCTACAGCATTTGAAAATTAATGGTTAGAAATTACGCATTTATGAATTATTTAAATATTAAAAGTAATATTAAAATGAAAAGAGGCAAATTCACATAAAGACATTATAAGTAAAAGACTTCTGATAAATGCCATTCAGTTACAACAAACAATAATTTTAATTACAGATCATTTAGTCCACTTGTGGTTTAATTGTCATTTTGTACGATCCAAAGCTAAACTCGTTAACGCAAAACCCAAGAAATAAAACAAAATTTATTTACTTCAAATCTCACAATATGTTATATTATATTATATTGTATAATATTGAAATCTTGTGCATTGACGAAAGAGATTTATTCGTTTGAACATTTATTATAGTTTGTTTGCAGACATTAAGAGGTATTCGATTTATAAACTGTTAAAATCTGATACTAATCATGTTTTAGCAATTAGGGATATTATCTTCTGAATACAAGTGTTTTGTTATTTTTAACTTCTAAGCATTTAAATAGACTGAAGTGGTTTAAATGCATTTTTTAAATGTGTATTTTATTTCTGTACTTTGTACCACAAAATGCCTAAAATAATCAAAAAATGTTGTTGACATGTAGCTCATTTGTACATAACTTTAAAATTTGAAAAAACCCTCTCGAAGGCATTAACGGCCAAGTCGCAGGAAGCCATTTTCAATGAAAGATTTGGGATGTTTGGCTTTTAACTTCTGCGAACTTCAGATATCACTACTTTTTCTGGCCGAAACATTAAGAAAAACTTGGCGTTTTTTTTTTTTTTTTTTTTTTTTTTTTTTTTTTTTTTTTTTACCGAAAACTTTTTGTTGGGATATTTTTTATTCTGCCACTCTTTGAAAACTTATCTCTGCCATACATTTATATTAAAAATTTTGAAATTTTCTTGATAGAGTGTTAGAGAAATCTATCTCAAAGAATTTTTTTGGAAATTGTGGTACGTTTGAATATAAAAGTAGTCGCCAATCCTGTAGTGTAATCAAAGAGTTACTTGTTTCGGGATCAGGTTGGGTTTTCACTACATTGAGTCAGGTTTGTATTGACCCGATGTTTCAAAGAAATTCTGAATATTTTCAAGCAGGACACGATACGCGCAGAACTCTACCTGTAATGTCCTTCCACATTCCTGAAAACGATACAAATGCCTCTGCACTATTATATTTTCTAATGTGTCATACAAAATTTAAGCTGTTAAGGATAAAATCTTTTAGTTGGTCATTTACAGTAGGATTTGGTAAAGAAGATAGAATGATATGAAATATACTAAAACCATCCCTGAAAAAGTATCTAAAAATGCAAGTCTCGTCAAAATCCGTTAAGCAGAATTTTTTAAAAGGTTAAGCTTTTATAATTTGGTTCACCTGATTATTGAACTTTCCTCTACAATTATATAACTAAGCAACATAGAGCAATATGTTATATTACTAAAACGTTTACGGAAAAAGTATCTAACTAACAATGCGAGTCTCATCCACACTTGTCCAGTAGAACTTTTGAGAAAGGCTAAACTTTCATAATCGGATTGACCTCATTATAGAACTTTTCCCCATTATTCTTTAACTAAGCAACGTAGAACGTTATCTTACTTACTAAAACCTTCTCTGAAAAATTCTGTAACTAACAGTGCAAGTTCAAATGAAATCTATTCAGCCGAAACTTTCTTAAAAGACTGATAATTCATATTTGGGTTTATTTGATTATAGAACTTTCCACAATAATTGTATAACTAAGCAACGTAGAATGATATTATATACTAAAACCTTCCCTGGAAAATTATCTAACTAACAGCCCAAGTTCCAGCAAAACTCAAGTTATAATCTGCCGGAACGAAATTCTAATTTGCATCTTATATATGGAAATTTTTTGGCGGTTTTTGGAATGATTGGAAATTACAGTCAAAGTTGGGTCACCTTATTTTATCCGAACTCGAGCGGCAGGCCAGATCTGATTTATGCTATTTTTTTCGTAGCGTGTAAAGTTAACTTTAAGCGTTTCAAGTTATGCTTTGTCTCTCTTTGGTCGGGTTCGGGATGAACAGATTTGTTCAAAAGGAAGTCCTGAATATTTTTCGAATGAAAAAGCTATATCTGGCAATTAATGGCTGCATATATGCTCATTTTTGTACATAAACGATAAAATTGCAGACTACGTTTCCGTAAATGTAATAAAATATAAATTTATTTTCTTTCACTTTGGGTTCGCATATGAATATTTCAGGTTTGGGTTTCAGTTTTTCGGGCTAGAGTTGGGTTTCGGGTTCACGACATTTTTCGGATTCGGGTAGGGTAGGGCACAACCTGATACGCGCAGAACTCTGGCATCAGACTGAGGAGATTATTAAGAACATACTGTATATAATATGATTTAATAAATCAAATGATTTGATAGCATTTTAATGATTGCAGTAAATATAATGTGACAATAATAGTGAAAAAAAATTAAATAATTAAGAACTTTAATTAGCCCCCTTCTTTAAAAAAAGAAAAATTCCCTCTAAATTTCGGGCTAAAGGGGGGAATTCATCTTGAAAATTATAGCTCTGAGGGGAGGGAGTTTATATTCGATCATTTTGCAAACAGCTGAGAAGCAACTACCGTAATTTCCCGCGGATACGCCACGGATTAGTTTAGTCTTCTTTATCCTAGAAATTTTATTTAAAAAATGAAGTCAAATAAATGCTAAGCAAAAGGAAGTCACATTTTATTTAAAAGAAATTCTGCTAGGAAATCGAACTATCTGAGCTGCGGCGTATACGCGGGAAATTACTGTAATAAAATTTTTTCTCACATATCTTTGTAAAATTAGCCAAAATACTCATTAATGATAAATGTCTCCCCTTGAGAAGGGTGGACTAGCAAAATCTTTAGAAAATATTTTGATAACTATAATTTTGTGCCTAAAGTGTTTATTTATTGCATGTGTTTTTATTGAAATAAAATCTGACAAGTTATTTAGATTTTGAGCAATTTCTGAAATATTTTTTTGAGTCTTACGTGTGATGACGAATAATTTTTCTGAAATATCAAATTCCTTGTGTGTGTGTGTGGGGAGGGAGGCACGGACCCACCACAGTCCCTCTCAAATCGCGTCCCTGCATATTACTAAAACATTATTTATAATGCATTAAATAACATTCAACAGATTGCACATTATGTTGCAAAAAAAAAAAAAAAAAAAAAAAAAAAAAAAAACATATTTTTGCTTTATTTTGTTTGTAAAATATTTTCTCAAAACTAGTGCAAAGTCGCCAAAGCTGGTTGAACAACATCCTGACAATTGAGCGACCAACAACCAATCAGATGCCGAACTTCGGTTCAGAGCGACGAACACATTTGGAAAAAAAAATTATGCAGCGGGAACGAACGGACGTCTCAAAGCACAGATAACAATAGATGTAACACTTAACTGTGGGCCAAATTCGGGTAAAAGAATAATCAAGAAATATAAGAAGGGGAATAAAACACTATAAAGTATAATAGACCCAGCTTTGCAAAAGCAAACACCTACTTTCTGTATTATCAGTTGCGTGGTCAAACCAGAGTAAATATGTTGGGTCAAATCCTAAGCATTTACACGATTTAGGTTTAGTCACGGCCAAACTCGATCCCTTATACGGCCGTAACAAACAGTCGAAACCCCTTTGTTTTCAGGGAATCATATTTTCGCTGCGGAGAATTGTAGGGGGCACTTTTTCCCATTGTGTCTAATGGGGAATTTCCGTATCTTTCCCTTGCACTCTTGTGTTCTTTTTAGGTATAACTTGAATGAAAGTGCGATTTTTGATTTCTTTTTTAGTAGAAAATGGTTCATGTCTGTGTTCCATACTGCACTTCCGATTCACTGAAAAAAAAAAAAAAAAAAAAAAAAAAATTCCAAGAATTTCTAAAAAATATGGCAAGGAACTTTACAAATGAGACCAATTCATCTTCGTGTAGGAATTCTTTATCAGGAATTTTTTTTTTTAAAGTTTACTAATTTTTATTGTATATTTTATTGTAAAAATTCTCAATATTTAAAATATAATCAAGAAATTGAACGTGCACATATCTACAGATACATTTATTTATATGAGTATGGTACATAGACTTATGAAATAATATTTTTAAATTGTGAAAAAAAGATTGTGTAATTTCTAATTAGTGTTCTAAACCTTCTGCAAAAACTATTCTGGGGGTGAATGGAGTACGTAATATTGAAAGGAAAAAAAAAAAAAAAAAAAAAAAAAAAAAAAAAAAAAAAAACTAGTTGTTGGTTCTCTACTAAAAAAAAAAAAAAAAAAAAAAAAAAAAAAAAATGAAGAATATATATTTTTTTGTTGTTCCTGTTGACGTAAAACATGTTTGATTACATTTATTAGCCGTACTATTTCTTTCGCCTAGCTTATTTTGTGCCGTCTTCAAACAATAACGTTACCTTACAGAAGCTAGCCGTAAAACAAAGCAGTACGATTAAATAATCTATAGCAATTTTTTAAAGTTATGAGCATCGCACATTTTCAATTTTTACACCGTCGTATTGGGAAAAAAAGTAATTTTAAATGCAATTTGTTTGAAAAGTGCAACTCCATTTATTTTTGAAATATTAATTTTTTTGTAGTTTTTGGAGCCATTTGCTTAATATTGGCAACGGAAGTACTCCATTTCTGCAAGAAAGTAAAGGAAAAATAGTTGTAAAGTATAAATTATATATTTTTGTTGCCATTTTTTCATAACAACCGAAAGAAAATGCAATTAAAATATGTGCCATTTTGAAAAAATATAAACGAATAATTTCCGTTAAAACACGGAGCTACTAACTATATTTAATTTTAAGTATCTATTTTAATGTTACAAACAAATGAAGGCCTGTGAATCATTAGACAGCCGTTTTTTTTTTTTTGGTCGAGTTTCTTTGTTTCTTTAATGACGACTTCCTTTTGCTGCATTTGTGTATTATTTCGCGATAGTGACCTCCTATGCCTACTTTACTGTAGATGTTTATAAGAGTGGATCGTATATGTGGAATTCTTAAGCGGATGCGAATGAAGTCATTTTACATAAAATAAAAGCGTGTGCTGTAAGTCTTAAAATTTAAATATGTTTTGTACTATTTAGAAATACATATATTTTTTTTCATCGGAGGCGACACTAAATTCTGAAAAAGCAGAATTCCTGTTTTCTAATTTATTTTGTTTCCATGTATTTCATGATCACCACCCGCAATGTTTAAATTTACTGAAAAATGTTCGCAATGTACACATATATATATTTTCTAAATAATTAAGAATCGTGTAAATATCCATATTTTGAAGAAAAAAAAATCGATATGATTTAATTGCCGGATGTTGGCGAAAAGGCTTGATAATTTTGTTTATATTATGAAAAATGTAAATATATTTTTATTTTTATCGTATACTTTCATACAATGACTGTCCAGAGTTAAATATTTATATTGCATATTTAATTTTATATGCAAGTTTGTTATTTTTCTATGCTTGTATATTTCATATTAACACATATAATGGCCAAAATTATTGAAAATCCTTTATATGTTGTAGATATTATATCGTTACATGTTATATCATTGTACATTTATCTATATTTTTTAAACACATCGTGCAAAATAATCAATGTACTGAGATAATTATTTCAATATGAGTTGATTGCTGGATATTGACGAACTTTCTTATTCTCTGAATATTGTGTAGACATAAAAAAAGTATTATATTTTTTATACTATGACTGTCCAGAATTCCAATATTTGATTTTACAATTTCCCTTAAAATATTTTTTTTTCTACACATAATAGAAATCCATAATAATTATCATTTTTCTATTTCCCAATACACTTCATCTTCTATGCCTCTAATGTTTAAAATTATTAAAACAATTGTCCGCAATCAATTTTATATACCTATATTTTCCATCCGAAGTATGGTGGTAAAAATAATTAAATGTTCTAAAAAGTTATCCTGATTTAAGTACAGTTTGGATTTTGGAAAAAGTTTTGGTTAATTTTCTTAATATTTTGAAACTAATAAATATCATTACAAATTTTTTTTACTGTGTATTTTAAGACAGAATTCTCAATGTTTCAAATAATCAAGAATTTAAATGTAAATAAAAGTAAAAATTTACTTATAATTTTTGTTTTCGAAGCTATAGTCGAGTGTTAATTAAAATATTTTTAATTGCTTAAAGCATTGCGTTTATTTATCTCTAAATCTTTCAGTTTTTCCTATTTATAGTATAAAGAACGCCGAGGGAAAATATACATATTACATATATGTTTTATAGAGCGAGGTTTTTCGTATTTTTATGTGTAAAAGTAACATTTAATAAGCATTATTTACAATAGAGAAACTCTATTTAAAGTGGGCATTGACGCCATCTGCCGGTGAGAGTAGAACTTTAACGATTCAGAAACTAAGGGGAATTGTGAAGGCCGTATAAGGAATTCTTAATTTAGTGCATAAACGGTTGAATAAGAAAGGAAAACAGAGCAATGGACAATGGAGTCTAATGTGATAAGTTATCATCGCACAAATAAATGTGCAACGTATCATGAATCTTCGAGTATCAACCACACAGTTTATCTCCAATAATGTGTTTATTCTTTTAAATAAAATATCCTACTGTTATTTCTGGCAGAAGTAGAAATTAATAAGTGCCTTAATATGCGGATATTATCAAATATAGTCGAGTTCGAGTCTATAACAAACTTCTATGAAACTAATTTCTCTGTTTAAAAATGTTTTAGTAGGAACGGTAACTTTTCCATGATTGCAATAAGAACAATCTCCATATAGCAAAATGTCTATTTCCACATAGCGAAATTTTCCATAAATTTTTCTCTATTTGTTCAAAAAAAAAAGCTTCAAAACCACATGGGATCAATTTTCCTTCAATGATTCCGGGTTTACCTTTCAAAGCTGAGTTCTTAACTTTACTCCTCTACCTTGCTCTTTTTGTCCAAAAGTCATTCACCGCCTCCCCACTCCCCTCGATTCAACACACTTCTTAATGAAGCATCTATTGGACTCTTGCACGACCAAGCATGCCTTTGTTCGTTTCAACAAAGATGAGCATGGAATCTTGGATTAAAGATTGAAACATTAACTGCGCTCGGAACCATTAGCAACTATCGCAAAGCGTAGCAAAAGATAAAACGACTAGGTGGCTGCGCCTCCTGCTCACTAACATTCGCCAACCCCCGTGAATTGCGACACAATTCACGTTGGAACCGCTACGCGTTCCCAGCTCACTTTGTTTGCTCGACACTTTTTCCAGCAAATCTAGCCATAATGAGTACTATAATAAATCCTTTTAACTTATGAAATTTTCAAAAGCATTAAAGATAAAAAAACAGCAATCGAAAACTTCGTTAAAATCACAATTAAAAATGTATTTAGTTGGTGCTATCAATAGGCATAAATCATTTTAACATTATGAAATTTACCAATTTTTGAAATGCAAAATAATTAACTGAAAAAAATTACATTGGAACACAATTAATTTAAAACTTATTGCGCATAATATTGTACAGAACGGCTGAAATTTATTTCGAAAAACTCTTGGGAAAACACTATACCTGATACCAAGATAGTTCATTATAAATCAACAAACACTATCTAAAGTTCGTTCGACGTGAAAAATACAATATCTCTCAGGCACTTGGTAAGTTAGCAAAAATTAACTAATGGAATTCTATTCTTACATCTGCCATTCGTATTGTGTTTAAAAGATCGTATTGTGTTTAAAAAGAATTCCCGCTCTGAATTTTAATTTGTCGAATTAGATGTAAAGGCCAGTGAATATGACATCATATTGACAAAATCGTACTAAAATATTTCAGCTTTATATAGACTCTAAAGCTCATGACGTCATTGGCAGTTCCTAACAAATTAACTGTGTTACTGCGGTTGTTGCCAAACGGCAAGCTACAAATTCAGCACTATTTTAGCGCCACGCAAGAGAAATATATATATCGATTCCATGATCAATTTAAAGTTTTTATTTGTTGTTTGGTCTGGTCATTAGGACAGGGATAACTCCGGGATCAGGGTTGCAATTGAAGATAGGGCCGTCTCTTTTTAACCTCTTAACGGTCGCATTAAATTTCGGTTTAAAAATTCAAATTGCTTATTGGCACCACTTTTTTGGAAAAGAAACATTCACCTTATTTAATGACAGGTAAAATGATACCATAATAAAGCCAATTACACTATTTTATAAAACTAGTGATAATCAAACAATCTGAATAAAAGACAAAGCCCGTGAATATCGCGGGAGCGAGAATTAAAGGGTTAAGGCTGTTGTCAAGTTCACTGCTCAACAAGAGCAAAATTTTTCTGACAAAATGACGTACGTATTTTTAAACGCAACGGTGTAAAATTCGCAGATCTGAGTCTGACAGCAACTTGGAATAGAAATGTTTTTTCCATTTTGATAAATAAATTACGTATCGAGTTAAAAGCATTTTTAATCCCGTGACAAGGCGTTTTTCTCCCTTCTCTGCTTGGTTTTTCTGCTTTAGCCCGGAAATTCGGTTCAAAACGCCCACTTTGACAGTGTTTTTTGGAAAATCTATTGCTTTTACAAAAAAAAAAAAAAAAAAAAAAAAAAAAAAAAAGAGAGAAACATTTTTTGATTGCTTAGTTTCTGAATAACAACACCTGCAAGTTTCATGCGTTTTCGAAAAAATGAATTAAAACTTATGTCATAAAGTTGCCCCTTTGGATTTCAAAGACCCCTTAACCAGTTTTCCTGTCCCGAAACTAAAGGTTCAGATAGACGTATCATTGAACTATTTTCAGTGTCGGCGTATTTTGTTGTAGTCACGCGTATTTTATCTTTAACGGGTTTACAAGGAAACTGCGGGACATCCTGCAGGAGGAAGCAGTTTACTTCAAGTTAGATCTAATCTTCTTATGTTCTTTTCACTGTTGAATCTAATGTTGAATCTTCATTCCTTTTGTTAAAAACCACATTTTATTGCTTTAACATGAGAGGGTGCACTTTTATTTCCTAAACGCAGCCTAAACCTTGCCACCCTTACAGTTCAAAGTGGAGGTTTCTTGCTTCGGGCAACCAGGAGCGTTCATTTATGTAAAAGGAAATGTATTTGAAAGAAGAATTTTCAATAAGTTTTATCAGTGCAAGTGCGACTTTTTACGGCGTCTGCAAAAATGGCTCTTAGAAAGTGATAACTCTCTGTGATAAAGTGATGATTTTGAAATAAAGATTATCAAACAAACCCTTTTTCACAAAATCATAATACAAATCTTGAGAAATATAGTTATTTGTATAGTTCATTACACTGTTTGAAAACAAACAAAATGAAATATAAAGTTTAATTGTAGAATAATTTAGGATAATATTTTTCGTTTATAACTATTTATCGCCCTTATCACCCTATTTGACACTATCACCCTTAACCCCTTAACCTACGATTTACTTCTCAACAGCCACGGTTTGGCAAATCCATAGCTACAACTAAAATTTAATAGAGATTTTCGCCTTGTTTAATCATGGAATTTCGACGATTAGATTAAACTATATTTACTGTGAAATTTTAGTGGTAAGAAGAATTTACATTTGGCTCGATCATCGTACGCGGGCTATGCCCGTCATTGTAGGTTAACCCCTTAATCGTCGCCCTAAATTAGTATATTACTTTAATAATGATTTTATTAATACAAAAAATTAACTTATTTTCCTGTCTTAAATTTTCTATATAGTTTGATAAATCGAATCAATTTATTTCATTTTCAGGCTTCTTCGAAACTATAAAATCTTTTATTTTTTTTTTTCACTTTCTCGGAACCGAAGCATCATTTGACGCTTAAAGAGTTGTGTGTTTTAACCCTTTTTCCTCTTTTCGAACGCTATTGCAGCAGAAGAACATTTTTTTTTCTATACATGCATTTTATCGAACATAACAATTTGCACAATTCTGACAATAAATAGACATTTATTACTATTATTATTGTCGAAAATTCAACGTACTTCTAAGTTTTTATTTTTTTTTCACCATTTGGAAATGGTTGTTGTTTTCGGTCGAGGATGGGGCCAAATGATGCTCGCATTTTATTTCTTTTAACGAAATTTAACGATGTTCTTTACTTTTAGAAGAATTTTTATTTGAATAGGTAATCGAAAGGCATAAAATCCTTAAAAATTGTTTGAATAGGTAATCGAAAGGCATAAAATCGTTAAAAATTGTTTGAATATGTAATCGAAAGGCATAAAATCGTTAAAAATTGAAAAAAGTTACAAAATGGGTAGGCACAAATTATCAGATATGGAAAAATCCAAAGCCAAAGAGCGAGGCCGAAATGAAAATCGTCTTCAACTGATTATGTAGGCCATGAAAATCGAGGTCTTCAACTGATTATGTAGGAAATGAAAATCGAGGTCTTCAACTGATTATGTATCCCATGAAAATCGAGGTCTTCAACTGATTATGTAGCCCATGAAAATCGAGGTCTTCAACTGATTATGTAGCCCATGAAAATCGATTACAGAATAAAAGACGAACGCGAAAAAGGAAACAATCTAATGTTTAATCGATTGATAGTAAAAGTCCATGTCTCGAGGGGCTCCAATCCACTAGCCACGGCATTTTACAATCGGTCGATTCTAACCGGGAAAAACTGAGCTCAACCTAGGTAATTTGTCGCAATCTGTGGATGATTCGGTGGAACTGCTTTCGATTTGTAAACTGTTTTTCTTCTCGAAACGGGACTTGGAGAGTTTATCGATGAAGGTTTTGGTCGTCTGAAGTTTGATCTTTGCGATCTGTTGTTGAAGAGGATGCGACGGAATTTGGTGGACGAAATTTAGATTTTTCGATTAAATTTTGTTACGAAGGTGATTTGTGACGATCTGTGGATGATTCGGTGGAACTGCTTTCGATTTTTAACCTCTTATCTTTCTCGGCTTCTCTTGTCGAAATGCCCCAAAATTAAAACTAAGTAAATATTAAGTCAAAAAAAAAAAAAAAAATCCAAATGGCCGCTGTAATCTATTAAATTACATTTTTTTTGTGAAAAACGCATATTTATGCTGTACATAATTTATAGACTGGGAAGCAGCAGCATATACAATCACTTCATCGAGTTCACGGCTGAAATTCCAGAATTAATTAAAACCCGATTCGCTTATTAAAACGCAATCGGTCTGCAGAGTCATATCTTGGTGGGAAACACCCGAAAACCCGATTTTAGCGGTTGACTCGTAGGTTTACCATTGTACACCCAAAGGTATGAAAACATGGAGAACTGCGTGCAGGAAAACACAACAGTAAACCAACGAGTCAACCACTAAAATTGGGTTTTCGGGTGTTTCCTACCTAGATATGACTTGGCAGACCGATTGCGTTTTAATAGGTGAATCAAGTTTTAACTAATTCTGGAATTTCAGCCGTGAACTCGATAAGGTGATTGTCTGTGCTGCCTCGTCCCGGTCTATTACTCATTATTAACCCTTCCCACTCCGTTGGCTCCGCTGCGGAGACATTCTTAGTTTTTGCAAAATTTGTTTTTTGTACCAGTAATAAAGGAAAATAAAATTCACCTTATTTAATCAGAGCATTTTTGAAATTGTGTACTTGAAGGAAATTGCTTTTTAAAAAGTGGTGCCGATCGAATAAAACTTGTGTAAGAGACGCCGGAGCTTTAAGGGTTAAGCTTTCAAAAGTCTTGGGATTTCAGGATCACCCCGTACATTAGAATTCCAAATATATTCTGAATGCTACATCTACATGCTGTTTTCATTGAATATAGGGTACTTTCAAAAAAATTGAAAAGTGTTTATGAATTCTGTTTGTCTCTCTGCCGTCCGTCCGAGCCTAACTCGCGTAAATATAGTCCGATTGCCTTGAAATTCATAGTATGATTGAGTATCACTATGGCATGTTTGGTGGGGAAAATAAAGTGAATAGCATTTACCTATCATTTACAGAGACACTGAAAAGGATTCTGTTAGATGGTGGTCTACGGGGAAAAATCGTTTGCTGTGTACTTTAATGATATTACACTACACCATAATAATATATATTTCAAACGAATGTCAAAACGTACATTAAAATACAATTATTTGCTTAAAAGACGTCATTTTAATAAAAATACATTAAAAATACGGAGTCTGCTGTCTGAGCAATACCCTTACTCCCAAATTTCTTGTAAGTCTAAAACAGTCTGTGGGTGAAGCTATTTAAATACATGAATGTTTTTAAGAATGTGAAAAATGCACGACTACCTAATGTCATCTTGCATATTAACAACTTTGTTTTTTATTTATTATACAGTATACGCTCGTTTTTACGAACCTCTTTTTCACGAACACTTACGATTTTACGAATTACAGAGTGGTCCCGAATACACTCCCATAGAAACAATGTAATTTTTCGCTCCCATTTACGAACTACAGATTATGAAAATCTCTTTTTGCGAACTCAGTTTTGATACTTCTGCATTTTTTTTTAAATTTCGGAACGCAGTGTCACGTCAATTAAACTCTCAACAAGTACAATGAGACATCAGATGCATTCCAAGAATGTATTGTTTTCCCCAATCTCTTTCGGAGAGAGGGGGCATAGCAACAATTTCAAGTAGTTGTTGTAAGGACTAAGGCACTTTTTTGAAGGGAGCAATAACTGTGAAAGGTTTTTAAGCATAGATAAAATGGAAATATATATTTTCCAAAATGTGATTTTAAAAAAAAAGGTAACTGATTATTTCCATTCCTAATTTTTTATTTATGTTTTCATCTATGTATTTTCACCTATTAAGTACTAATCCAGTCTGTATTTTCATATGTAATGTTTTTAAGACATAGTAACGTATGTTTCTGTGCACTAAAATAATTTTTGTGCATAAATTCGTATTTATTTCTTGTATATTTAAAAATACACGTATAAATTTATTAAATAATAAATAATCTTGAAATACTGCTTCATTTGTGAAGAGGAGGCAGTTTGATAAAAATAGACAAAAATAATGTACGTATTCATATCATTTTTGGTGTTTTCTATTTTACGATCTTTCTATTTTACGAACTATTTTAGTGTTTCCTACGAGTTCGTAAAAACGAGCGTCGACTGTATATCTTAAACAACAACAACAAAAAAGAAAGACAGTATAATAAAAAATTAAGAGAAACTTTAGAAATTAAATTTATAGAACTATAATAATTCATTATTACAAAATTAAAACGAATATAATTCTGTTTAGAGATAACTATTTTGCTAGTGTAACTTAATTATTTTATTATTGAAAAGTTTTATCAAAGAATACAAACACTTATCTAATCGCAGCTAATTTTCTTTTCCAAGTACTAAGTTTTCTTTATAAACAGAAATTACTAAATTGAATGAATCTATATGGAATGCACTGATTTCAAAGTTAAGCAGCTTTATATGTCTGTCAAAATCGATAAACATTTTATTTATCGAACATTACAATTTGCACAATTCTGGCAACTTGTAGACATTTATTACTCTTATTATTATCGAAAATTCAAGATAATTTTAAGTTTTTTTTTTTTTTTTGTGAAAACCGTATCTTTCTGCTGTACATAGTTTACTAATTATTAAGCTTTCATAAGATTAGGACTTCAGGATCACCCAGTAGATTAAAATTCGAAATACATTCTGAATGCTACATCTACAGGCTATTTTCATTGAATATAGGGTACTTTCCAAAAAATTGAAAAGTGTTTATGAATTCGGTTTGTCTCTCTGTCCGTCTGTCCTAGCCTAACTCGCGTAAATACAGTCCGATAGCCGTGAAATTCATAGTATGATTGAGTATCACTATGGCATGTTTGGTGGAGAATATAAAGTGTACAGCATTTACCTGTCATTTACAGAGACACTCAAAAGGATTTCATTAGATGGTGGTCTACGGGGAAAAATCGCTTGCTGTGTACTTTAATGATATTACACTATACCGTAATAATATATACAGGGTGTTCCGTTAAAGGGGTCCAATATTAATAGGGGTAATAGAGGAGATCACATGGAGCATAAATCAGTATATAAAGCCTGGTCGGATCTCAATAGTTTTCAAGTTACAGCAAATAGAATGAAAATTCGGAAAATTGTAAAAGAACCCTCATTGCTAAACTATCGATAATGCTACATAAAAACGAAGCACATATTTAGAAAGAGCAGAAAAAAACCTACAAAAGACATCAATTGTATTAAAATAGCAATATTTATTGACGAGTTACAAGTTCTGAAATAGTGAAAAAAGTACGAAATCCAATATACATCAAAATAGTTAATCGTTAATTCCAAAAAGACAACTCTAGCTACAACAAGGAAAATGTAGTAAAATTTGGTCCATTCCGAAAACTTTCGAAAAAGCTTACAATGAACCATATCGGTTTAATTGTGTGAGAGAAATTAATCAGTTTCTTAGTTACAACTCCGCTTTCTTTGACACTAGCAAAGGTTAAACTCCGCCCATCACGATTGGAAACACCGCCTTTTTAATTACTCTCAACTATACATTTTCATCATGCTTCTTCTGAGATGCAACATTTATAATTATTCAAGAGTTGAGTGAACCAAAATAACTTTACAATAATAGTCTACATTTTAAAGTGGTATTTTATTGATATAAAGCTTAAGTTAAATTCTTTAAAATTAAACTGGTGGTGAAAATTCGGAAATAATTAAAAATATTGCGATTTGTAACTATGCAAGAAGTTTCAGTACAAGTTTTACATGGACAATTATTGTATGTATATGTGCATCATAATTTATGATAGGAAATAATAATAACAAATAGCATAATAATTTTATTAATTATAAATTTAAAAAAGACACTAAATTTTAAATTAATTCATACAAACTTTGTAATTTACAATTTGAGTACACCACAGTCTGTGACTTACAAAATACTGTGCCAAAAAGTGTTGAAAATAAAAGAAAAATGACAAATAAAGAATTACATTCCACGTACTTTATGACATATGTGAAGCATAGTCTTCTGGCCTGCGCTGCACAGTTCACTGTCGGAAGGCAGACGAACGGACATTATTATAATAGGTGTTCGAAGTTGCGCCCATTAACAGAATCGCACAGCCGACAGCGACGTCGTAAAGATTGGCGAACACGCCGAAAAACTCCGACGGAGTTGGGAATGTCTCCTGCAGCGACAACGATTCGCGCTAGTAAATCCTCCGGTGTATCCACAGGCGTTTCATACACCAGCGATTTAAGGTGTCCCCAAACAAAAAAGTCTAACGGATTGAGGTCTGGAGAGCGTGCAGGCCAAGCAACAGGTCCACTGCGTCCAATCCATTTCCCAGGATATGTTGAATTGAGGTGATTGCGAACACCTATGAAAAAATGTGCCGGTGCGCCATCGTGCATAAACCACATATTGTGGCGCAATGTTGCTGGCACATTTTGCAGTAACTGCGGTAAGATATCCCGTAGGAAAACCAAGTACGTACTGCCATTGAGTACATCTGGGAGTAAATATGGTCCTATGAGATATTCGCCGAGGACACCTGCCCATATGTTCACACTGAACTTTTGTTGTGCGTTCGACGGGAAAACAGTGTGCGGATTTGTATATGACCATGTGTGCATATTGTGCGTGTTTACCACGCCCTCTCTCGTAAATGTTGCTTCATCAGTAAATAAAATATTTTCCAGAAATTGTGGATTATTTTCTGTTACATTAAGCAACCAGCGTACGAATTCTGTCCGCTGAGCACAATCTGTTACTGATAACAGTTGTACCCGCTGCACATGAAAGGGGTGCATGTTTTCTGCACGCAGAACACGCCACACACTTTGGTGAGAAACACCGACTTCAGACGCAGCAGCTCGTGTACTCGTGGAGGGGTTATCTTTAAAAATATACAGTACATCTTCTTCCATTGCAGGTGTTCGTACATGTCGAGTTTTCCCTGCATCAATGCTTGCTGTATTAAACGATCCAGTCTCCCGTAATCGTCTATCGATTTTTACCCGTAAGGCATGGTGACGTCACGGCGACGTCGTTGTGAAGTCACACTGTGATTTTGTGACCGTCGATGTGACGTCACGTGACGTCGATGTGACGTCACAGTGACTAGAATGCGAGGTCGTTATGGCCGTTTTAGAGGACGTTTGTGACGTCACATTGTGACCACTCTGTGAAGTCACAGTGTGACAAATTTGTGAAAAGTGTGTCATTTGTGACTATTTTGGCATTAACTTTGTGACGAGCCTGTGACGAAAGCGACAATGCTTTGAAGTCACATTGTGACCAATTTGTGAAATATGTGTCATTTGTGACGAACTTGTCATAAACACTGTGATTTCAAATGAAAATCAAATTTCAAATTAATTGCTTAAAAGACGCAAATAGTGAAAAAGATTCCATGCTGGGGCTCGAACCCGGGCCATCAGTACAGCACACTGACATTCTACCGACTAAATTACATGGAACGATACCCAGGCTGGAAAATTTCTCACTATTACATGTTGGCAAGGCTACAAACGCAGCAAAAGATGGAATATTTAGCGTGAACCACCCACATGATGCAAACACGAAACTTAATTAAATCCAGCATTGATTGAAATTATATTAATACTTGGAAATTTTTCCAGAGAGAGCCATTCGCCTTGCATACAATATTTCAAATGAAAGTCAAATTTCAAATTAATTGCTTAAAAGGCAATTTTAATTTGAAATGTTGTATGCAGGGCGAATGTTTCTCCCTGGAAAAATTTCCAATTATTAATATAGTTTCAATCGATGCTGGATTTAATTAAGTTTCGTGTTTACCCCATGTCGGTGGCTCACGATAAATATTCCATCTTATGCTGCGTTTGTAGCCTTGCGAACATGTAATAGTGAAAAATTTTACGGGCTGGCCGTCGTTCCATGTGGTTTAGTCGGTAGAATGTCAGTGTGCTACACTGATGGCCCGGGTTCGAGTCCCGGCATGGAATCTTTTTCACAATGTTGGCCTTTGCGCCTTTTAAGCAATTAATTTGACATTTGATTTTCATTTAAAATATTGTATATAAGACGAATGATTCTCTCTGGAAAAATTTCTAAGTATTAATACAGCGGTGAATTTTAAAATAAAATTTTGCTGTAAATATAAAATCTTATCTTTTTACCATACTTTTTAGCAAAATATCGCTACTTTGAAGTCCTATTCTTCTAAAACATTTTACATTTTTCCACTTAAAAAACAATGCTTATCAACTGACATATTTTTTTATTAAGTTCTATGCTTGATATTTAGAATGTGAAAGTTTTTTAATTTGTTTTGATTTGTCATTGCTTTATTAAATACGAACATGGAAACTAACGGATATTAATACAACTATTATTTATAGAGCGGCATGATAAGCGATATTTATTTAAATTTTTTATTCCCGTGTATATTGTACTTTGTGAATATGAGCTAAATAGATTTGGTATGTTTTATAGGAAAAGACTGATCTGGGAAATAGAAAAAAAAAAAAAATGAGTAAGAAAAATCATGCGTTAAGCATAGATTAAAATATACTTTCCAACACTTTCTGAATGCTTTAACAAGACATCGTAATTTAGGGAAATGACGTAAATAAGATAACTAAGTAAACATTTTAGAAAACGCATAAAACATTTGAAAAACTGATTTCAGCTGTTACCGTCCATAGCCAAATATCTTTTCCAATTCCTTTAAACAGCCCTTATTTGATCTGTAGGTTGATACACTGAAAAAAATGAAGTACTCAAAAATGAGCAAACCGACGTACTCATATTGAATTGAATATTTTTGGATCAAAAATGAACCTATGCTTTCTCTATTTTGAAGCATCACATGTTATCAAACCCAAACAAACAAATAGTTTTGAACCCTGTAATGGTTCATTTCATTTATGGCGGCATAAATGATGTTTATTAATGAAAATATTAAATTATGCACAGCATTTTAAAAATAATTGCTTGGAAATAATGTTCTTGTCATAAAAATATTCGATTTGAGTATCTTGTTAAGAATTTTGCTATTTTTCTTGATAAATAATCAATTAAACATTTCTTGTTAAGAACTTTGGACGGGAAATAAATGTCAGTACATTTTTACTTTACATTTTAGGGTTTTTTTTTTTGTTTGTTTGTTTTTTTTTTTTTTTTGGGGGGGGGGCAGTACATAACGATTCATATTTGATCACAGCTATGGAATAAAAAATGAGTACATGTGTTTCTCAACTTTGAGTACATTTGGATCGGAGCTATTTTGTGCATGTGACGCATTTAAAATTGAGTACTTTTTACTCAATTTTGAGTACCCATTTTTTTAAGTGTATATATACTATATAATGGGAAAATTTAGTTTAGCAAGAAAACGCCTAACAGGTTGAAATTCATTTTCAGCAATTTATACTAATGTATGGAAACATACTTGAATACCTTTGTACAACCCTGTAGTTTACATAAAATCTTTATTACACGCCACTATTTAGTTAAAATTTAATTCAAACTAAGACACTCTTAAAACTGCTGAAATCACATTTCCAGAAATTATAATATATAGACGGCCATGTATCCAATTCTTTACGTGACCCTGTATATCATTTTATCTATATTCTACAAATATTTCTTGGTAAATTAAAAGCAGTTCAGCGAAAAAAAGCATAACTAATTTAAAAACCACCTTTAAGCAATTTGCGCTCATACCCAGTAATCCTTACGAATACTTTTGTGTAGCCTTGTATAGGAATTATAGCATTTATATACACCATACACTATGCATAAATATAGTGAATCATAAAAGTGCATATCATAATTAAAAATATATTTCCAGCAATCATCGCTAATGAACAGTACTTCGGATACAATATGGTATCTGAAAGATTTTGTGTGTCCCTGTAAATGCTATATACGTATTATTCTTATTATACATGAAATAATTTATAGTATGTAAACCTCAGCGACATACATCAATTTCATTATATATGAAATAGATTAACATAATTAAAGTATGCCGCAAACAATTCCCTCCCCCTCTATATCATTATGTATTTGAATTCCTTTTTTAGTCCTGTAAATGAACAATAACTATTCTTTGCATCGCATAGTCAACAGAATGCATATTTTAGTGTACTTCATAAATGCATATAAATTTTATTCTGTTTGAAAGCGTGCGTAAAATCATAAAAAATCATTTGAAACGACTTTTTCCCATAGGCCGTATTGTAACGGAAAACTTTTGGCTGTCCCTGTAAATGAACAAAGCATGCTACAAACTTCATTACAAATAGGTACCGTGCGATGGTAAACGTCAATACCACCCAAAAATTTCAGGGCAATCCGAGTATATTTTCGAGAGTTAGAGTGCGCACAGACTGCTAGACGGACAGACGGAGAGACAAACCGAAGTCATAAGCACTTTTCAACTTGTGTCCTACATTATGTATCCTGTATTATATAAACTTAAAAAAAATATATACTAAAGCAGTTTAATCTATAACTTCCTATCAGGCATGAAAAATACTTTATTTCAATGCTTAAATATCATATTTTACTTTTTAGTGCCAATAATTACCCGAATCATACACGTAGAAAATTAATTTACAATAGAAGAAAATTTAATAATCCATTCAGAATGTCTATAATTAAATGTTTGATTAAAATCACAAACAGAAAAAATGCTTACATACAATTAAAAAAAATAAATATACCAATTTGAAAAACACTAAAAATAATAATTAGTATTTATAATTGTACTGTTAAACAACAGCAAACTACAATAGATAAATTAAATGCATTATTAGATTTAACAATATCTCAAAAATATTTCCATATGGTATAAGGAATTCCTATTATTTTATAATTTTGGCAAATGTTAAATCTGAAAACATTGGTTTGAAGATTTAGGATTTTAAAAGATAATTTAAAATATTATTAGCACTAAAAGAAAATTCTTTCAAATGTTTCACTACTGTAATATGTTAAAAATACATTTTCCCAGTATAATGTTAATTTCTAATCTGAAACAGTTTCGTAATCTCATGATAATCGAACATCATATTTAACCCCAAAATAATAATAACTATAAATGTTAGTAATCAAAAAATAGTAAGAAGCCGATAAAATAATTCCAAATCATTGTCTTTCCATACATTTTTAATCTCAAGTAAGAGTAAATTAATGTTTATATTAATTCCAGTATGAATGTAGGCATGAATGTCTCTGCGCAGTTTTTTTTTTTTTTTTCAAGCGATGGCAGATTAAAATATTTTTCTTCACAGTTATCAAATTGGAAAATAACGCTTCTGACAGTTAAAGATCAGTCTCTTACAAATATAACTATTTAACTCATAATATACAACCAGGAATAAAATATTTAAATTAAATAAAACTTACATGCACGTTCCATTAATATCCGTGTATCCTAAAATGGTCATTTCCTTATCTTAAAGTGTTGTAGACGTGTTGTTCTAAAACAAGTGAACTATTTCCCGCGTATTCTCTCTGTGGGCAGACGATTTTCGAGCAGATGGTTTGTTACAGATTGTTTGTTTTTGTATACAAGAAATATGGAATTTGAACGCGCAGAAATTTTCTGAAAGTATCATTCATTAAAATTTTGTATTTGAAGAAATGTCCAATGTATTTAATATTTTCTTTTTATCCGTACCAAATAATTCAAGTTAAAATGTATTGTAAAATTCCTTTTTTCTAAATAATTATAATAATAATATTCATAATTAGAGTTTATTAGATAAAACATTGTTTAAATTTTTAAAAGGTGTAAAAATAAATTTAATGTATTAACGACACCCCCCCCCTTTTTTTTTTCTTTTTTTTTAAAGTAAAGTTTGTTTTCCTTTATTTTCGGAAAATGCTAATTTTTTTTTAAAGTCTGAAAGAAGTAGAATTTATGACTTGAATACAAATTATAAAAATATTCTAAAGCAAGAAATGCATAGACGACTAAACTCTGAAGACTCTTTCTACGTGCTCATTAAAAGGTGCAGATTTAACTGTAATAGAAAATTTTTAGTTTGAAACCACAGAAGTGTTTCGAATAATTCTGGTCGGTAAAAAAAGAAAGAAAGAGTGAAATTTCCTCCCAGCAAACTAAATATGTAAAGTGTATAAATTTAATATTCGTAATTGTAAATATATTATCCAAATGCTAGATAAAATTGAAATCATTAAAAAGTATACATTCACTGTCTTAGATATCAAATTGATAAAATATAGCCTAAAAATTTAGTTTATTAATGCTTGTATCGTGCACTTTATTTATTATGTCCCCCCCCCCTCCCCTTTAGTGACGGAATTTACCATTTGCTATCCACTAATATATTTTCATTCCTTATGCCGCTGTAACTCGTGGCTGTTTAAAATATTTCTCTTCATTTTCAAAGATTTTTGAAGTTCATATTTTTTGTCACACTGTGACTTACAATATGCTGTTTTTTTTTTGTCACATACGTGACGTGGCGTACGTTACATAGCAGTGACATAACAGAGAGGTCACAATTTTTTTTAATTGCCAGAAAAATATAATTTTACAAAAAGTAACATGTTTTGAAGAATTTTCGTAAGTTTTTAAAGTTTTCTAAGAAGTTCACATTTCAGTCACAATGTGACATCACTGAGTGGTGGCATTTCGGTCACAGATGTGACGTGACCACAGTGACTTGCAGTGACGTCACAGTGACGTCACCGTGACCATGCATGCTATGAGGGTATGAAGAGTTTCGAACTTGGGCAACGTCTCCTTGGAAATTGCTCACGGTACATGCGCTGTGCTAGACATGCATTTCCATGAGCTTGCCCGTACATCAGATGCATGTCCGCATATTCTTCGTTAGAGTATTCCGGCATAATTATTATACATCAACTTACTACAATCCCACTTACAACAGCCTCCCTTTAACATAACGCCCACTGATGACTGCTGTTTTATTACACTTTTCTTCCTATACACATAGAAAATTTGCATAAAAAGTACTTCTTCTTCATCATCCTGAAAGTTCATGGAGGAAACGCAGCAGTCACGGAGTTTGCTTTAAGACAAGGCGAGAGCTGCACAATATGTCATTCACTTGACCAGACTGAATAATGAAAGGGTATTGATAGAGGTTGATCAGAAATGTATAATTGAAAGATATTAAAACGGGGTGTTTACTATCGTCATGGGCGGAGTTTCGCCCTTTCCGAGCGTGCAACAGTACACAGTTGTAACTAGGGAACTGCTTGATTTCTCCCATACAATTAAACTGATATGGTTTATTGTCAGCTTCTTCGAAAGCTTTCGGAATGGACCAAATTTTATAACATTTTCCTTGATGTAGGTAGAGTTGCATTTTTGGAATTAACGATTAACTATTTTGCTAAATATTTGATTTTGTATTTTTTCACTGTTTCAGAGCTTGTAACTCGCCATTAATTCTCAATATTCTAAAACAACTTATGTCATTTCGTAGGATTTTTTCTGCTCTTTCTAAATATGTGCTTCGTTTTTATGTAGCATTATCGATAGTTTAGCAATGAGGGTTTTTTTTACAAATTTCCGATTTTTCATTCTATTTGCTGTAACTTGAAAATTATTGAGATCCGGCCAGGCATTATATACTGATTTATGCTCCGTGTGATCTCGTCTATTACCCCTATTAATATTGGACCCCTTTAACGGAACACCCTGTATTTCAAACAAATGTCAAAACGTACATTAAAATACAATTATTTGCTTAAAAGACGTCATTTTAATAAAAATACATTAAAAATACGGAGTCTGCTGTCTGAGCAATACCCTTACTCCCAAATTTCTTGTAAGTCTAAAACAGTCTGTGGGTGGAGCTATTTAAATACATGAATGTTTTTAAGAATGTGAAAAATGGACGACTACCTAATGTTATGACTTGCATATTAACAACTTTGTTTTTTATTTATTATATATCTTAAACAAAAAAAAAAAAAAAAAAAAAAAAAAAGACAGTATAATAAAAAATTAAGAGAAACTTTAGAAATTAAATTTATAGAACTATGATAATTCTTTATTACAAAATTAAAACGAATTTAATTCTGTATAGAGATAACTATTTTGCTAGTGTAACTTAATTATTTTATTATTGAAAAGTTTTATCAAAGAATACAAGCACTTATCTAATCGCAGCTAATTTTCTTTTCCAAGTACTAAGTTTTCTTTATAAACAGAAATTAACTAAATTGAATGAATCTATATGGAATGCACTGATTTTAAAGTTAAGCAGCTTTATATGTCTGTCAAAATCGACAAGCATTTTATCGAACATTACAATTTGCACAATTCTGGCAACTTGTAGACATTTATTACTGTTATTATTATCGAAAATGCAACATAATTCTAAGTTTTTTTTTTTTTTTTTTTTGTGTGAAAACCGCATCTTTCTGCTGTACATAGTTTACTAATTATTAAGCTTTCATAAGACTAGGACTTCAGGATCACCCAGTAGATTAAAATTCCAAATACATTCTGAATGCTACATCTACAGGCTATTTTCATTGAATATAGGTTACTTTCCAAAAAAATTGAAAAGTGTTTATGAATTCGGTTTGTCTCTGTGTCCGTCCGTCCGAGCGTAATTCGCGTAAATACAGTCCGATTGCCGTGAAATTCATGGTGTGATTGAGTATCACTACGGCATGTTTGGTGGGGAAAATAAGGTGTGTAGCATTTACCTGTCATTTACAGAAATACTCAAAAGGATTCCATTAGATGGTGGTCTGCGGGGAAAAATCGTTTGCGGTGTATTTTAATGTTATTACACTATACCATAATAATATATATTTCAAACAAATGTCAAAACATATATTAACCTCTTCGGTATCTGGGTCCCCATACGGGGACCTCTGTCCTTTTCCTTATATAAACTGAAATGTCCGACTTTTTTACATTTTCACATCACTTCTTAATAGCTGATTGTTTTTTGCGTTCAAAGCAAACGAATAAATGGCGGCATCTAAGCTGATTCCCACATAAAATAAATGTTATTTTCATCTGAGTTTGCAAAATGCCTAAAAATGCCCAAAAGATCAAGAAAGTGAGAAATTTTCATAAATATTTAACTGAAATCTTTTTCAATAAAAAATTTTGAGGATTTATCGATTATTTACTTGTTTAAAGCTCTTAAATTTGTGATTGCGTTAATTTAGGTTAATGGTTATTAAATTGGTGTTTTAAGGGGGTTTGTTTTTGAACCTAAATTACTAAGCGCCAAAAGGATCCATTTCAGAAAATATATTTTTTCTGTCATTTACGATGTCATTTTGTTTGGAAAAAACCAATGAACAAACTTTGGTATTATTATTTTAGCTTCGGAACTGAAGATGTTAAAATATTGGGTTGTTCGGAAAGTCGTGTCCGTTTAGGAAAATGAATTCGTACCGGAAACTTCTATCATTTAATTATTAGACATTGATTCCGATATCGAATGTTCAATAATTACGAGGCAGAATTTTCCGTCACGAATTGATTTTCTCAAACGGGCACGACTTTCCGAATGATCCAATATAAATATTTGCTTAAAAGACGTCTTTTCAATAAAAACACATTAAAAATACGGAGCTTGGCTTCTGCTGTCTAAGCAATACCCGTACTTCCAAATTTCTTGTAAGTCTAAAAGAGTCTGCGGGTGGAGCTATTTAAATACATGAATGTTTTTAAGAATGTAAAAAATGGACGACTACCTAATGTTATGACTTGCATATTAACAACTTTGTTTTTTATTTATTATATATCTTAAACAAAATTTGTATAAAAAAGACAGTATAATAAAAAATTAAGAGAAACTTTAGAAATGAGATTTATAGAAATATGATAATGCATTATTACAAAATTAAAACGATTTTAATTCTGTTTAAAAATAACTATTTTGGTGCAATTTAATTATCTTATCAATGAAAAGTTTTATCAAAGAACTAGAATAAGAACACATATCTAATCGCAGCTGATTTTCTTCTTCAAGTACTAATTTTTCTTTATAAACGGAAATTAACTAAATTGAATAAATCTATATGGAAGGCACTGATTTTAAAGTAAAGCAGCTCTATATGTCTGTCAAAAGATTTAAGGCATTGATTCTTTTTTACAGCATATTAGCCCCCGGCATGCTATTTCTTTCTCCCAGCTTATTTTGTGTCGTCTCCAAAAAAAAACGTTATGTTGTATAAACCAGCCGTAAAACAAAGCAGATGCATAAATTTTCCGAAGCCTCCATAATACAGAAATGTACTTCAATCTATGACCTGGACTTCTGGGAGGCTTACCACATATGCAAAAATTCAAACAGTTTAGTTAATGATTTATCTAGTACGCCCAATTTTTCAAAGGTATGGTTTAATTTTCTATAATTCCCTCCACTCCCTCCCCCCCTTTTTCTCCTTCTGGGTTTGGACTCTTCCAGAGCAATTGGGTATTTTGATTGGTCTCCCTGAATATGCGCGTGAGATCAACTCCGTAACTGTTTGTCAGCCGTAGGTCGCATTTCACCGTTGGCAGTAGAGCTGAAAGGTACGCTTTTCTGACTCTCTGTCCACCTCTCACCCCCCCCTCCCCCTCTGTTTACACAATGTCTTAGTTTTAACTTTTATTTTAAGCACTGATGAGGAAACCTTAGAGGTTTTGAAACAGCTGTATGCTTTTAAACACATTTTATTTGTGCCTTTATACGTTGTTCCTTGTTTTTCTTAATATATTGGCACAAAGTACAATCCTTCCCCACTTTTTATGAGATGCATAATTGTACGATTAAATAGCAATTTTTTAAACTTCTAAGCATCGCACATTTTAAATTTTTATACCGTTGTACTGGGGAAAAAAAGTACTTTTAAATGCAATTTGTTTGAAAACTGCATCTCAATTTATTTATGAAATAGAAATTTTATTGTAGTTTTTAGAGCCATTTGTTTAATATTGGCAACAGAAGTACTCCACTTCTGTAGAAAGTAAAGAAACAATAGTTGTAAAATTGTAATTATATATTTTTGATGCCATTTTCTAATAACAACCAAAAGAAAATGTAATTAAAATACGTGCTATTTTGAAAAAATGTAAGCGAATGATTTCTGTTAAAACATTGAGCATTTATAAAATATATTTAATTTTAAGTATCTATATTATAAAGGACAAACATATCTGTGCGTAACGCATACGTCATTTTGCGAATGGCAACACTTTGAAATTTAAAATAAAATTTTGGTTTTGCAATTTTCTTTACTGCAAATTTTTAAACTTCTAAACATCGGACATTTTTAATTTTTACACCGTCGTATAAGGAAAAAAATGTTCTTTTAAATGCAATTTGTTTGAAAGCTGTATCTCAATTTATTTTTGAGATAGTAATTTTTTTGTAGTTTTTAATACCATTTTTCTAATCGTGGCAACAAAAGTACCCAATTTCTATTGAAAGAAAACGGAAAATAGCAAGAAATAGGAGATAACTTATCTTTTTGTTGCCATTTTCTCATAAAACCTGAAAAAATGTTGAAATTAAAATAAGTGCCATGTCAACAATATTGCCTGTTATTCGCGATAATGACGTTATATGCATACTTTTCTATAGATGAAGTTTAAGACTGGATTGCTGTAGCGGATGCAAATGTCGTCATTTTATAAAAAAGCGTGTAATTTAATTTTTAAAACTGAAATATGTTTTCTAGAAGTGCGTCATTTTCACCCCAGCTGCTTTCTAAAGTTTCGTCCAAAATTCTCGCGACTAATAAAATTTTAATGCTATTGTTTAGGACATTCTACTATAATTTTATCAAAATAACATAATTTGCTTAATTTAATGTTTCATAATTTTATATAATCTATATATTTAAAACACAAGTGTGTTTTTTACTCATCTGCCCTGATCTTTCTGCTGAACCAATTTTACTAATATATATTTTTTTAACTGAAAGCTATTCCTTTGTATATGTGATCGCACTATCTGTTTATATATATATATATATATATTCCAACTTTTATATTTTAATTTTAATAGTCTTAATTTTAAATTTCTTCAAAATGGTGAAAATTAGATAGCTTTCATTATTGCAGACAAGCAAATAATAATTACGTATTTTTATCTTTATTCATGCCATTTTCTGGTAAAAATTCAAAATTGTTGTATAGGGTTTAGTGGCTTAAAATCCCATTAGGAGCATAATATTATATCAGAGGCATAATAATGGAAATTGATATACTGATTTGAAAACACGCATTTTTCCTCATAAATTTTCTATATTGTTTTTCCTTCTACATGTGTACTGATAATAAGTCTCAGACACTAGGCGAATTTTTTATTTAAGTGAAAATGAAGTCATATTTAAAAGAAAACGATCATTTTCTTAGATAAAACTAAACATCTTAACACAAATGCGTCTAAAAACATAAATTACGGAAAAATTTACTCTCCGGAATTGAGATTAGAATCTCAAGTAAAGAGTGCGTCTGTTCGCATAAAAGATGTTGCTGACAATCGTGAATTTCAAGTTTTGAGTTAAAATGATTCTAAAATGATCTAACAAAATTAAAATTTTTTATAAATGATGAATATGGATATGAGAAGTGCGTATACAAATTTTGAGAAGGTGAAAATTGCTGTTTTTCATTCCAGAATACCGAACAAAGAGCCTCAATTGATAACCACATCCTAATAACTAATCTTTATTATATTTTACTGATTAAGTAGCTATCTATATTACAAAGAACAAACGTATCTGTGCGTAACGCTGACGTCATTTTACGAATGGCAACACTTCAGGATCAAATTTCGGTCTTGAAATTTTCGCTACTGCAATTTTTAAATCTTCTGACCACCGTACATTTTCAATTTTCGTCGCATAGGGGCAATTGCATTTACTTTCAAATGCAGTTTCTTTAAAAACTGTATCTTAATTGACTGATCAATCGTGCCAGTTTCAATACATAATAATATTAAACATATTGCGCATAAAGCAACAAACATTGTTCAGCATTTGTTTCTGACTATTTCTGCATAACGAAATTAATACTTCCTTTATAAACGAATAAAAGAAGAATATTAAAAAACACCAATCAAATATGTTTGTGAAAGGCAAATTAACGAAATTAATACTTCTTTTATAAAGAAATAAAAGAATAATATTAAAAAAACACAAATCTAACATATTTGTAATCGTAGAATTTAAATTTTTAGATCACCAAATAGGATTTTTTTTTCAAACGGAATTTGTTTGCAAAGTTCTTCTTTTAAACCATCTCTACTAATTGTCTATGGTTTTAAAACAGTTTTAAAGTATGAAATACTTTTTAATTTATCTCTATCGCGCGGAGCTCGATTACAAAAAATTAGTTCGTTTGCCCTTAAAGAGTTCATCATTTTCTCACGGCTAATATCCATTAAAAAAAAACTTCCCTATGTATAAAAAAAATAAAATAATATAAATAAAACACAAATTTAAAAGACATGTATAAGCTCTGAAATTATCAGAATATAAAAGGATGTCATAAGTAGCAAAATCTTGGTCAAATAACTCTTAGCATGCGGCTAATAAGAAAATATCGCTTTTGATAAACTTAAAAAATTTATTTGATCGTATAATTCGTATTTTTCATATGAAAAATGCTTTTTAAATTTAAGTGGGCAATTTAAAAAAAATTATTGCATATAAAAAAATTATTAGTGTTCAATTAAAAGAGTGTTTTCACCTATATTCTGTAACCCGGGAAGCCCGGGTAAGATCACCTAGTCTATATTAATGTTACAAATAAATGAAGGCCTATGAATCATTACATAGCTGTTTTATTTTTGTAGAGTTTCTTTAATGATGGCATCTTTTTGCTGCATTTGCGTATTATTTCGCGAATCCGAATCAAGCATGGACATTTCCACTTGAAGCGGAGATATCGATCTTTTTTACCCTGATGTGTAAAAGATGACCGTAGCGTTGTAAAAAAAACAACCAACCGTTTTTTTCTGAACTTTTCCCATAAAGAGAAGAAGCATAATTAATTCTAACAGTTAAATTCTCCCATAACCTTAAGGTTTCTCGCTGTTTTTGAAACAAATCAGAAACGCCAGACAATAATAGGTTATAAGATTATGATATGCGAGTTCTAAACGTTAGTCTTTATTTAACCTTTTCAAGAAGGGTCTCATTTTACCACATTTAAATTTCTAATCCCAGAAATGCTGTATATTATTTTTAGCTTTATTTTCCAAAAAATATATTTCAAAAATACAGTGAAACCCCACTGTGTGACCACCTCTCTTAACGACCATTTTTTTCATGGAACGAAATTTATTCCCATAGGCTCAATACTAATTTTACCTCCTTTCAGAGACCATCCCAGTTGAACTCCCTCCATGAGCGACCGATATCTTTTAACCCCTTAATTCTCGCTCCCGTCATATATTCTCGGGCTGTGTCTTTTACTCAAATTGTATGATTCCCACCAGTTTTATAAAATAGTGAAATTGGGTATATTTTGTTAGCGTTTTTACAGTCATTAAATAAGGTGAATATTTCTTTTTCATAAAAGTGGTGCCAATCAGCAATTTGAATTATTCAACCGTAATTTAATTCGAGCGTTAAGAGGTTAAGAAAATGAAAATGAAACAGGTTCCATTCTTTCCTGGTCTCTTGAAGAAGGTTTTATTAGGAAAATAAATCCGGAGAGTGCATTATTCATCAAACTTCTAAACTAAGTTTAGAATTCTCTTTTTATTCCGGTAACTTTTAAGTGTTTAAACCCCTTTATGCCTTTATAAGCAATGAATTTATCTCTGATGACAAATTAAGAATGACGGTCAGTAAACTCCCCTGCCCTATTCTGTCAGAAAACTCTCAAAGAAATAGATAAATTAATGAAATCGTCATTATTTGTTTCCGTCCAAAAACAAATTGCATTTATTTACTGAAATTCGAAAGGACTTGGAAATAAAAGTTATAAAAGATAAAACCGTAAAATCAAAGCAAACGTCTATGTATTAATTTTTTAAGTTCTGCAGCAATTAACTTATGTAATTAACTTTTGTTTTGATACTTAAATTTTCAAATTTTTTCCTAATGTGAAAAATAAATTTTAGTAAAATTAATTGTTACCTTTTTTCAACAATTAAAATACAGATTTAAACATGACCTCCATTAAGAGACCACCTCTCGGAGCGACCAATTTTTCTTGGAACGGAACGTGGTCGCTTTAGGGAGGTTACACTGTACAAGGATTTGACAAGGCAAAATATACGACTAATATATTCTGGTAGCGTAGCAAGAGAAAAATTCAATATGGACCCCATATGGAAAGCAAGCGTCCTACTCGTCCTGAAAGTTTAAGTCAGATATCAAACACTGCACAGACGAATACGTGCAATGTAACATGAACAGTTCTGCAACGAATAATTTGCGCCGTAAAACGTATCTTAATATTACTTAATATATTATTCTTATGTTTTTTCTGGGATGAAAAGATTTTAATGATTGTCTTATAAATGGGTATTTTGCTACAAATGTTTTCCATACACTATACGCACTAAAATTAATTATTTTTGATTTTGTGCTATATTTTCAACTTCTTTTGCGAGATATCTATGATGTTTTGCATATTAATTTTGTGTTTAAAGATTGTACATATCCCCAAGACTATATGGCTTATTTATACTACATACATTTTTTTATTTGTAATTAAAGAAATATTTTAAAATAATGTATTGAAAATGTAATATTAATAATTATTATTATAAATATTTTAAGTTTTCAATGGCACTTTTATATTTAATTTAAATTATTTCCAAATTTATTTCACTCCTCTGGACATCATTTCATCAACGTCGTAGTGAATGATTCCGACTTTCGTGCAATAAGAGAATTTTTTTTTTTTTTTTTTTTTTTTTTTTTTTTGTAAGCAGATGCATTATATTTATACGCTTCATGAATACTTTTTAAAAAAAATGAAGTATCAATTTTAAACCTGTAACTTTAATTTTTCCAATTTCTTTCCATATATTCTTTTAAGAACGTTATTTGTAAACTTCAACAAATTTTCTTCGTAAAATAAAACGTAAAATTTCAGTCTTTATTTAAGTGTAAAAATATTATTGAAAATTGTACTTTTTTTTTTTCAATCTCTGATATTTATCTTTATTAATCTTATTTATTCACACCGTTAGAAAACTGTAACATAATTTTTAAAAATCTTGAAATGAATGTGAGGGTTAATATTTCTGTAAAAATAAAATAAAATAATAACAATAAAGATCACGTAAGGTTGGCACATTAAAAATGACAGGCTTACTTACCTAAATAATGGAATAATTAATGGGCTGAAATCCAAAATCCTCGTGTTCGAACTATATATATTTTAACCCTTTCCGGTGCGGAGTAATTAGGTTTACAAACTGATGAAATAATGGACTGGCACCAGAATTTATAAATGTAGTTATTAGAAAATACGAACTTGCTTGTTTTTACGTACAGTGCTTCTATGATTCAATTCATGCAAGTATTTCCATAGTATTACTCTCTGGGATGTGGGACAATAGTCCCCATGCTCCTCGACAAATTGTCAGAAGTCTCTCACGTACATTATAATAGGAAAATTTTAATTAAATATTCTTGGTGCCGTTTGTCAGTTTTGGAGTTAAAATGAGGTGTCCTTTTTTAAGGACACCGCCCTCGAAAGGGTTAAGTGAAGCGACAGGGGGACATTTTTAAATTACCCCCCACCCCACAAAAATGAGACGGTAATAGATATCACTTTCAAATCTACTCATTTAAAATATATTTATATATTTAATTTTAACTTTTAACTATCATTAACTAGATACAATTTGCAACATTTTTTTGTAATATTTTTTTTAGTAGGGGAGATGGGGGATGAATGGGACATTTTCACAAAAAATATTTTTTTATATTTTTTTATTTAAGATATAATCAATATTATATATCACATTTCATACATTAGGTATTTGACAACATATATGAACAATATTTATTCTAGATTATGATTTATTCAGAAAAATATTATAAAATCAAAAAAACGTTCCTCCCTGTCCCAATCATCCCCACAGCAGGGATGAATGGGACACTAATATTTTCCACCCTGGATTGAATTTTACCAAATTAAAATTTATAATTATAACCTTATATGTAATTATGTTTGTAATATATGATTTTACTGCATGAATCGATATGTTTTTTTTTCAATAACTTCTCTTATTGCAGTTTTAACTTTTAATGCAGACTTTGGCTATCAATCTGTTCTTTTTTACCACTTATGAGGCATTTTAGATTTGAAATGAAACTGAAAAATGCCTTTTAAATATGGCATAGCTAATAATTTTCAATCATAACTTATTAATTAATATTAATTAAATGTATCATAGAAACATGCAGAAAGGACATTATTGGTTCGATCGGAAAGTCGTGTCGTGTTGGGAAAATCAATTCATACCGGAAAATTCTGCCCGGTAATTATTAGACATTAGATATCGGAATCGATGTCTAGTAATTAAATGATAGAATTTTCCGGTACGAATTGATTTCCCCAACATGACACGACTTTCCGATCGACCCAATATGTTAGGGGTGGGGATATATTTGTACAACATTTCAAAATTCAATGTAATTTTCCCCATTTGATCAATAAACATATACTATTTTTAACAATTTTATCGATTTCTATTATGTTTTAGTACCAATTTTTTGATAATCCATTAATAATTATTACAATACAATAAATAACACTCAGAAATTTTAAACAATAACAACTCATATAATACTATTTAATACTATTAATTAACGTAAATTATTAATTTATCAGCCTATATAATACTATTTAGTTAATAAATAAAATTTTCAACCTCTCTAGGGATGAATGAGAATGTCCCATTTATCCCCATTTGAAATGTCCCATTCATCCCCATTTGAAATGTCCCAATCATCCCCATGATGCATATATTCCCTTCTCAGCCATTTTGCCTCAAAAATTGTTTTGTCACAATGGTTACTATTCATTCATTTTAATTATTGATATTGAACCTTAAAATAAATAACTACGACATAGTTTAATTTTATATATTGTATAAGATATTTCACATCTTCAAATGTAAAAAAAACTTACTTTTAAGCAGAGATTTCAGAAAATGCAACTTTGAAGGAAAATAAAAACAGCAATGTGGTCCTATTTTTAGTTCTGAAGCATACTGTGGTAGAGCCTTATATGGGGGTAGGAAGCAATTTAAAATAAATGTTTATTGCCTGAAATATGGAGAATGTCCCATCCATCCCTTCATAAATTCCATACATTATTTTGTAATATGATATAAAATCGAAGACAACATTACAATGCAGTATGAGTTTCAACATACAACGCATAACGATCTATAAACAAAAAGCTACATTAAAAAATAATATATATATAAATCTTTAAATTTTCAGATACAAGAACATTTGTCACTTTACGATTTTTTTATTTTGTACCCACAATCTCTTGAGCCGAAATGTGTTAGATATGTCTATATACATATATTATACTTTTGATGTTTTACATCTCTAATGTCATAGCAATATTGCGACAATGTTTATTTTTTTTTTAAAATTCAAAATAGATACTAATTTCTTTTTACTACAATTCTTCGATTTATTTAATCGCGGAATATCATTCTCACAGATAAATATTATCTATTGTTATCTGTGGCTATCGCCAGCCACAAAGCTAACGTTCGCTCTGTGCAACTGACAACTTCCAAATGAAGACCACTGACAAGACAACTTTGCCGCTGTTGCCAACTTGCTCGCCAACGCTTTGCCGAGCCTTGATGACCTTGATCATTGACCCAGACGAAGATATCGGAGTTCCTAAATCTGGGCCTGAGATGAGAATCTGTCTATTGTTATTATTACTTCTCTGAAATAACGGCCGACATTTTGAATAAAAGATTCTCTAGAAGTGGAAATTATAATATTATTACCGTTAGTAAATGTATTACTAATAGAAAATTTATAAAATAATTAAAATAATTCTATACATACCAATTAGTTGAGCTCTACACAACAGAGATTGCCGATACTTTTTAATAAATAATTCATATTTACTTTAATGGGCAATTATTCACACATAGAAAGTTTTCATTTTGTGAAAACGTATTTTATCATTCATATTCCCTGATCTCAGATGAAAATAAAGTCACATTTAAAAGAAAGCGTGCATTTTAATTTATGAATTTAAAACAATTTATTTCTATAAAATGACCATTTTCTTTTGGAATTTGATTCCACTGATATTAAGATTAACATAGGAAAAAAAATGCTGCGATTTAAAATGAATTAATTTTTAAATATATGATTAAAAATGCTTTTATTGCTGTAAATGTGCATTTATGTGTACACACGAACTCGCAGGTTCGGTTGCTCGCCACTATCACCAGCTTGCCTATGCTTAGCGAAGCATCGCCAAATTTGCACACGAAAAAGTTGCAATAAATGAAGGTAATATAGCGATTTGTGGCTAATTTGGCAAAATTTCCACCCAAATTCAATATTTACGAAAACTGAGCATCTTCCATAATCAGTATCCACACATTCTACTTCCGTGTTTTCGAGAAAATTAGCTTACTTTCTCTAATTGTTCGGATAACTAGTCAGTCATTTAATGGCTTCTAAATTTGAATATTTTGTGTTTTTTGTTCATTATTATTCTAATTTTCTTTTTATTAAGATCATATGTAAAAGCGTTAATTTTAAATCACATTCTTGTAGTCATAACTTATTTTGACGCCATCACTTAGCATAAAACACGATTACAGAAATTTCTCCTTAGTTACATTTCTGGATTCGAAATAAAGTGTGTATTTCATTTTCTTTGGACATATTTTTCTTTCTAAGGTTTTTTAATAAATGAAAAGAAGAAAACTATCTTGCATAATATACATGCATTTTTATAACACATACATTTTTACACTTCTGTCACCCATTGTACGAAGTATTATCTCTCTATTCTAAAAAAAGTAAGTAACGCTGTCAGTAATTTTTTTATGACTGGAGGTCTTACTTCGCTAATATTAAGAAAACTACTGCATACAAAAATATATAAAATGACAATTATTACAGAGAAATGTTTGATAAACACGTTGAAGCAGACAATTTTTAAATCGAAGAATTGTTTAAAGAGATATTGAATGTCAAAGTTGAACAAAATCGTTCCATTAAAAAAGTTTTATAAGAGCAAAAATTATACAGAAGAATTTAATAAAAACTATAAAATAATTGATTATATAATATGTGTTAAGAATAGTACATGGGAGGAAATGACGTCCAATTGCAAATGTCTAAATAATAACATTGCCAAACAGTTTAAATAAAAAAAATATTTACACGTACATGAGAGATTTATTTCATATTTCGAGATGATCTTTTAAACTATTGTTGCCAATTCTGAGACAGCGCAAAAATAACATTACATTTCTAACAATAAAAATATTTTCAGTTGAATATTACAAGGAGAAAGACAAGTTTGGTGAAAATCACGTCAGATTTAAAACGTTACATTTATAATCTCTTATTTAAAATCATGTTCTTATAGCGTTGTTAAAAAATACCGGGAAGCAAAGATTCTGTTGACTTAGTTCATTTGATATTAGCTAATTTTCAGATGTTAAACTAAATGCATGGAAACCCGTTTACAGGGAGATCTCCACTGTTTTTTTAGTTATAATTCAATCTTCCGTAATCCTTTTAACACTAGAACGGCGGGAAATTTTACTCGAGTTTTATACAAATATTTCACATCAGAATTTTTGTTTAAAAATATTTAACTTATTTATTTAAGTTATGTTTGGGCAGCCTATATTAATCCTATATTATAAAAAATTTTCTGGTTCGAATCGACATGTATTCATTTGGCAAGGGTCAAAATGACCCCTCGCCGCCGTTCTAGTGTTAAAGCAGATCAGATTAACGGATTTTTAGAGTCTGAACGGAGGTTGGCGACCATAGCTCGTAGGGAGCCGAGCCCCATATATAGTAAAATATAATATTGAGATTTTAAAAATCAAATATTATATCCAAATTACTTGCGAATAAAGAGTCTGTAGGTGGAGCTATTCAACTACATCGAGGTTTTTGGACCTGAAAAAAATCGACATCTAAAGTTATGACTTAAAAATCGATGCATTTACTTTTCATTTATTACGTATAATTAAATGGAATTCAGATAAAAAAAAAGTAGGCTGCTAGAAATTTAGTAAAAATTATGGAAATGAGATTGCTAAAAATATGACGCATAAAAATAAACGCATTGAAAAGATTTTATTTCAAATTGAAAATGTGTTCTTTGCAATTGCTCTAAAGCAATCACATAAACGTCTCTTTCTTTGAAGATAGTTAGAATTTGAGTAAATTTAAGTAAAAGAAATATGAAGCAAAGGTACTTGGTTCTGCATTACTTTACACTTCTGTTATTTCACTACAGTAAACATTTTACTGTTGTAATGCTTTATCAGAGAACTAAAATACAAACCAATGTAATCGGTACCGATTTTTTAAAGTATTATTTTTGGTGAAGTGGAACTAAAATTAACAAAATTCAACCAAATCGCCCATACTAGAATTTATAAGCGGCTGAGCACTAGTGACGGCACTGCGTAGCGGCTTAGTCCATTAACCCCTTACTGACAATTCATTTGTGCTATCAAGGAAGATAAAATACTGCGCGAAAAAAATACTCTTTTGTATATTTCTTTTTCCAAACTGGTCGTATATTATGACACACGAGCTAAACCAGTTAGCCACAGCAGGGGAGAAGACAGAATGAAAGATGCTCTACGTTAAGGGCAGAGGCGGATCAACTACCTGAAGGGCCATTTGGCTTGACTTTTTTAGAGACCTCGTCCCCTAATTCAGAATGTTATATTTCAGTGTTTTCCCGTCCTAAAACAGAAATAAGCGCTATTAGAACAGGTAAACATTGAAATTACAGTGAAACCTCTCTCTAGGGGCCACCTGCCGCTCCATTGAAAACTGGCCCTTACGAGGAGTGGCCCTTGAACAGGGGTGACCAAATTTTTCATTTTTCTTTCTTTTTATCCCGCGATTTTTAAAATCTGCATATTCTTTCAGTAAGTTGTTTAATTGATTCTTGCTGCAATTAAACTGTGAAACTAATTTTATTGCAGATGTTCCTTGATCATAAAAATTAAGAACTTTGATTTTGTCATTCAAATCTAAGTGTATTCTTTGACTTGATTTAGGTGTCATAATTTTAAATTTTACATAAGCCTGAGCATAAAATTTCTAGTATAAAAATTGTGCTTCAATATGCATTCACAGTTTTAGTAAATGTGGAATCAGTTTTTCTAGGTAACCTGTTATCTTTTGTGTGTCTACAGCAAAGGGTCAAGTTTCCCCTCAAACCCAACCACTACAGGTTGAAAGGTCAAACCAAGTGTGAGGAACATCTGTTTGTCTCACTTGTGGAAAAGTTTGTTATTCTTCATTGTGTTACTAAATCCTCCCCATTTTCCCCCGCCTTCTTTGTTGCAAGTGGAGTTGTTTGCTAAACTCTCTGCTCTCTCCCTCTCTCTTATCTTTTGGTTCAGGAATGCAATACACCTGTTTAGGATTTATGGTACATGGGAAAAAAATGGCCTTTATGAGGGGTAGGTGCGGCCCCTAATAGGAATAAATTTAACATTATGTCTATGGGGAAAAATTTCTTTCCTAAAAATATTGGCCCTTGATAGAGATGGCCCTTGAATAGGGGTGGCCTTTAAAAGGAGTTTCACTGTAGATAAAATTCAAAGAGTCATAATTCGGTAAGTTTTGATCGTAAAAGAATGGAATTTTACAAATGTTCTTAATAAATCTTCTACACTACTATACAGTATTTAATATGCATGCAGCAGTTATGCAGTAATGTATTTGTCCTCTTAACATAATTTTTAAATTTTTTCCTTTATAAATTGTCCTCTTAAACAGAAACAAAACATTTTTCTAAATATAAATTATTATATGCAGGCAGCATATAAAAAATATCGTTCTACAGTATTTAGTATATATACAGCACTTATATATATAGTATTTCACATGTATACAGACAGCTTCTTATTAAACGAATCCATATCTAAAAGTTGATTTGTATCCTTTTTACAATTGAAAGTATGTCTCTATTATCAGTGATTTAAGAGATAGTTGAGGAGGCATCTTTTTTTTAATACTCGGTACAATAATTTTGAAGACATTTTTTAAATATTTTGCGTATATTTTCTTTCTGAATGGATTTATAGCAAATATATTTACAAATTAATGCATTTTCACTTAGACATTTATATAGAATGTCGTATGTTGAAAGAACTTTCTTAATTTAACGATGAATTTTACTGGAATAAGCACGTCAGGTGATAGAACAGGGCTCTACAAACTAAATGGTCAAAATTAGGCAAAGTACTTGATTAAAACTTAATATATTAGATGTAAATTTCCAACTGGGCGAAAAATGTCAGGACCAGGATTCGAACCAGGGACCGTCTGGCTGAAGCCGCTGAACCTGGTTTCAGACCAGATGCTATAATCATTAAGGTTAGCTGGGTGAAAAAGTTTCACCAGATTCGTCCGGGATAGCTCAGATGGCAGAGCAGTGGAGGCTTCAGCCAGAAGATCCCTGGTTCGAAACCTGGTCCGGACATTTTTCGCCCAGTTGGAAATTTACATCTGATATGATTTATTTACCAATTAGAATAATTGTGTTAAAATTAATCTAGTGTAAAACTTAATAGCCTTTTTAAAGGATAACATTCGAAGAGGTGCTGTCAAAATCTCGCCCAGGCTGCCGTGGCTACTAAAGTTGCCTCTGTAAATCCATCTCAAACTGGAAGCCGAAAAGCATCAAGAATCCAATACTTTCTTCTCATGAATGAAGAAGAAACTAAAAGTATCTACATGTGAATAACCTATAAGATTCAATAAATGAGTGAAAGAAAGAATACTGTATATCATATTTCTTTTGCATAAAATATCAGCCCGTCATGAAGGAAATCCCCCACATAAAGCTTGCCACTCGGACCCGTTCCCTTCTTAGAAAAAATATATTCTTTAATTGCTAAACACGACCTTCCGGCTACTGCAGTACTAAATGTGATTGGTATCTCGAAATTGAGCGAGAACCAGACATATTTAATTATTATTATCATAATATTTAAATTCTTTTATTTTCACCTAGTTATATTAGACTTCCCTAGACTTCATTTTCTTCTCATTACGATAAATATTTTTATGTAAAATCATGTTCTTAATCCTTCTAAAGTCGCTTTTTCTAGCTGCTGCAATTTGATTGGTTTCAATCCCCTCCCCCCCCTCCCCCCGATTTCAACGAACAGGAACAGCCCCTCTAACTTCCATTACTGCCACTCCCGTCCTTTCACGGACTAGTGGAAGAACAAAGCGATGTAAGTCAGCGTCCTATCTTAAATGGGAGAGGTAACCGTATGATTAAAGGCGAGGTCATATCAATCAAGGTCACACGCTAGGTAGCAGACGGGGTTAAACTACAGGAAGATGCCTAATTGTTTTTTTTACTGCACACCACTAAAATTGTAAAGTTATTTTTCAGCTTGATTAATAGGTGAAATGTCTCCAGCAAGGCGAAGAAAACTTCGTGGTGTCAAGTGCATCTGGACGTCTCTCCCGCTACGTCATTATTAAGTAAGCGTCCTATCTTAAAGGGGGGAGGTAACAACAATATTAAATGCGAGGTCACATCAATAAAGGTCGCACGCCACTTAGCGGACAGGGTTAAACTACAAGAAGATTTCTAACTGTTTTCTTACTTAACACCACTAAAATTTTAAAGTTTTTTTTCACTTTAATTAATAGCTGAAATATTTTTGACAAGGTGAAGAAAACGCCGTTGTGTCAGGTGCATCTGGACGCTCCTCTCGCTAGGCCATTATTTTGCAATAAATGTGGTAGGCAAAATTCCGCTCCATGAGTGACTGTTAATTTAGACTGTATTTAGAAAGTATGCGCAGATGGTAGATATCCTGTCATATATGACGCCACTAGGGATGGGCATTTCAACTCATTTTGAGGAGTCGACGCTGACTCGACTCATTTGCGGAAGTAAGATTGGTTGGTTGGTAGTAAAGATGACGCAATTCTACTTTTCGTATCAAATTTATCGTGCAGGAGAAAATATTTCAGCATAAACTTGAATTATTTTGGTTTTGATTTTATATAGAAGTCTTTTATATTAAACTTTGTTGGATGGTAACTGGAAACAGCCAACTAGATGTCTCTACGGGCCGAAATTTCCAGCCGATTTTCCGTCCACAGAACAAAAAGTTTGGCCCGGCCCGTAGAAAAATAATCAACTACCCGCCCCGGTATAAAATCTAAAACTCCATCCCGTACAAAAAAAATTACTGGTCCGGCCCGGTAGGAAACTTAAAATTTCGGGCCGATCTCGTCTTGGTCCGACCTCTTCCCCCCCCCCCCCCCCACACACACAAAAAGTTAAAATCTAGGTACTAAAAACTAGAAAACATGGATTTTTACGTCGATAGGATTAAAAATTGTTTCGTACGAGGAGTCCTGACTAAAAATACTTATTTTATCCATTTTCCTTTTCATTGTTATAATCTTCATTTTTAAAGAAACATCGTGTGTTGCGATATTTATTTTTTTAATGAATCACTATCTGTATGTAAATGATTCAGTTAACATTAATATCGTTAATCCATATTCTGTGTATTTGAGGCTTAAGAATCTGATAACTACTATACAGTAAAATCACCTACGACGAAATTGCTTAGGAAATAAAAAATATACGTTATAGACAAGTTTCCTTCTTAGCAGTTTTAAATGTATTATATACTTTTCCTCACATATTATTATATTCATTTTTCATGTATCAACACATTTTTTAGTTAAGACAGGATTCCGTCATATACGGGTTCTTTTTCACAAGTTTTATTGTATTTTAAGTTTATTGCCTAGAAATTGCTATTCTTTAAAAAGAATAAATTTTAAGTTTTAGTTGTACAATAATGGCAATTTAAAAATATATGCATTTTTTGCAAAAAGTTTTGTGCCGGGAGAAATATTACTGATTTTGCACGGATCAGACCAGGCCGAGACAATAATTTTCGTACGGGTTGGGTCGAGACCGGCACTTAAAATGTCGGCCCTTGCAAATTTTGGAAGAATGAAGCCAGTCCCGGATCGGTACTGAAAAATTAAGTTAAGCTCGGTGCAATCTTTTAGAAAAAAGAAAGGTCCTAGCCCGGTCTGCAAAGGGCAATGCCTAGGCCCGGCCTAAATCGTTAAAAAAAGTAAGGCCCGGTTCGACCACAGCCCACGGGTTGGGCCAGTGCACACCTCTAAGCCAAACTGTAAAATATAGAAATATTCTTGTTTAATCCCGCACCATGTCTAAAAATTTACCTTCTTTTTAACTGGGTGTGGAAGGTTTTGAGGTGTTATTTTTTATACATATCAAGTTTTAAAGGTTTAAATTATCTGTGCTGAAAATAAATCGGGAAAATGATTTTTTTTTTCCGTGTGTGTGTGTGTGTGTGCGCGCGCGCGGGGTGAGTGTGGGATAAGTGAAATTTACTGCTGACAAGGACAAGAATCCATCAAAATATTCGAAATCCTCCCCAATCACATCATTTTAAATTCTTAGATCTCTTCTACATTGATTTTTTTAGGATTCCGTACTTAAAAAGTGAAAACGGAGCTAATATAAGTTGATACTGTTAACAAATTTATAGATTAAAAGCTATTCACAAATATTTTTCGAAAAAAAAAAGGACTCATTTAATTACTTGATTTTTTTTTCTTTTATGCGTGTGTGTATGTGTATCGTTTGGGTATTGTTGGAAAGACCTCGTAACACCGAAATCAAAAATATATTTGCTCTAATTTTAGATACTGTCAAAAATATGATACAAAAGTATGTCCCCCCCCCCCCTCCAGCCTATTTCCGAATCTACTAAAACTAAAATTAGGAAAAAAAAACTAGGGGCAATAGTAGTATATTCAAATTTTGCTGGAAAATTATAGCGATTATCCTCGGTCACATAGTTTTCGAGAAAACTGCATTTTTCCTTACACACAACCTTTAATTTGCGGGGCTCAGCTGCAGTATTTTTAACTACAAAGTTATAAAATTGACAGGCCTAACTATTGCAGCGATTTGGAATCAAATAGCGTTTTTTTTTTTTTTTTTTTTTTACATAAATAAATTGCTTATCAAGAAAAATACGATTTTTGTCACTTAAGGATAAATTTTTCTCTTTTCCCCGTACTATCGTGTACCAAACTTTGTTTAAAAACTTCAACTTTGACATCAGTTTTTGAAGGATATTTTGGCAAAAAAAGGAAAGCGCCATTCGAGTACTTAGTTCCTGAATAAGAACACCTATAAATTTTACGCTTTTCCGAGCAAAAAATAATTCAATAATCAGTCGCCCGTCCACCCGAGGGGGGGGGGGTAAGTTTTAAAAAGTTCTTTTTTTCTCATGTTTATAGTTTTTGATTTACTCCCTCTAAAAATTTTATTTTTAAAATTATGATAATATATTGAGATATATCCATAGAGAGACACACACAGCCTAGTTGTTTACGAAAGAAAAGAGAGGGGGAAGCGACAGGATTCCGAAAATATCTTCGATATCTGGGTTTAAAAAAGGAACGTTAAAAAAATCGATTGGCTAAACTTTAAAAAAATATATGTAAATTATATGCATTTAATATTACCTGCGAACATTTTTATTTATAAAACGGAATTAAAATAACATTATATACGCAAACAAATAACCGATAATTCACTTTTATCTAAAATACATCTATTATAAATTCATTAACTTAGTATACTTTAAACAACCTGCTAGTAAAGTAGAATTTTATTTCTCTTTCTTCTAAGTTTTTTTTAACATTGCATGATATTAAAACAGTTGAAAATATTCCCCTAACTAGTCCTACTTCTTTTGTTTGCCAAAAAATACAAAGGTAACATCTGCCTTTTTTTTTTATCTTCTTTCCCCTAAGCGTATCGTAAATTCAAACAATCTTTAACGAAATATCCTGCTGCCCGCCTCCTTGTCTCTGTCCCTCCCTCTCCTTTCATTCATACCGTCATCTTCCTAAACATACATCTACACTGCTTTCTCCTTTCCCAAAATCGCCAATACATAATTAAACCAAGATCTCCGTTCTCTGCTAAACAACCCACACCGGATTCGAAGAGTTGAAATCCGATACTGAGTCGAAGAATCGAAATTCCACTCTTTAACTCTCGACTCTCCAAGTCCGACACCGTGTTAAACTCGTCCAACTACTCTTTGAGTGAGTCGACTTCGACTCTTCGACTCCGAATCCCAAACTGAGTGGAAATTAAAGTTCGACTCTTTTGAGTCGAGGCAATTCACTATCGAGGAGTCGACAGTTCGACTCACTTGGAAGGAGTCGAGATTTTGAGTCGACTCTTCGACTCTTTGGCCAACTCTACGTCACACTAAAAGCCCGCGTATGTAGATTATCACCCCGTCCACAAGATGGCGCAACTATGTTAATTTACGCCCGATTCCAGTATTAAGTTTGTAAGCTTACTTATATCGCTTTGTGTAGATATCCTTTCATATATGACGCCACACTAAAAGCCAGCGAGGCTAACGAGAATGACAGGCTACTGCGGTGGGTCCGATTTTTCTTTTTTTTACAGACCGCTGGAGTCAAGTAATGCTCTTTTCGCACACCTTCATTGGTGCATTCGAGCATCACGTGACTCCAGCGATCTGTAAAAAAAGAGGAATCGGACCCACCGCGGTAGCCTGTCTTTTTCGTTAGCCTCGAAAAGCCCGCGTATGTGGATTATCATCCCGTCCACAAGGTGGCGCAACTGTGGTAATTTACGCCCCGTTCCAGTATCAAGTTTGTACACTTACTTATATCGCTTTGGTGGAAGAATCTTAAATTTGATTGGCCGCTCTCTCTTGGATGATAGCGTGTTATCGAACCCGATGATGAACTCTAATTGCAATTTTGATCCGTACATTTTACTGTTAAATTCTTGTGCATGTATTTTAATTATATAGTTCTCCCCCAGATATATTTAATGATTTTCTACTCTTTAATGTAAAACCATTGTGAAAATGTTTAAATATTATACAGAATTAGTGAATGGATTGAAAAATTAATAACAATAATAAATACTTGATGGAACAGTAAATAAAGGAAGAAAAAAAAATACGCAAAATTAACCATATCTTGTCTTATAGTAAAACAAATATCTGATTATACGTAGTTTGAATATCTGTTGTGTGCTGCGATATCACTTAGAATAAACTACGAATTTCAGTAACAGTGTACTATTTGAAATTTATTAAGATTTAATTGTTAAAAACATTTTAAATTATACTAATAAAAGGAAGTTACATTCACACATATTTTGCAAAAGAGTAGTAAATGGAACTGAAGAAAAAAGAATGATCTAAATAAATAAAGATTCAAAATAGTAATTGATACAAAATAATAATGAATTTATTAAAAAAAAAAAATTTAAAAATCCGGAGAAATAGTTGGATATACATGTACAACAAACAACAACAACAACATTAATAATAGTAATAAACCCTGAGAAGAGATTTCCTTGTATGGTATATTTCTGTCTAACTCTTGTTTAGTTCTGAATTTTAATTATTTTGCTATTTCTATTTATTTAAAATTTAGTATATAATAATAAAAAAAAAATTAATCTTAAAAGAGAAATGTTAATTTTAATACGTTGCAGTTGAATTTAAAAAGTTTAAAATCTTACAGTTAAAATAAATTCAAAAAGACATATTAAAATGGTGCAATCACACATCTTTCATCGAGGAGGAGGGACAAAAAGTATCGGAAATAAAAGGGTCCACTGTCTTGCCTAGTGAATCGAACGTTAGCTGCTAGACGGGGGGTGCAGGGTTCGCACGCTATTAAGCCACGCCCCATTTTGTATACCACCAGTAATCGCATAAAACTATCTTCTAGCTAATGAATCGTGAACAACGTGAACTTTTTAATAATACTGGTGGTAGAGTCCTTACAAAATGGGGCGTGGCTTATAGCGTGCGAGCCTTGTGTTCGAATTCCGATTCCTGCTTCGAAGTTTGTAATGGGCCGGAGTTCACTTTAAGCGGAAATCCCGATCTGTTTATTCCTTCATTTGCAAATAATGTCTATCGCGCCCTACATCAAAGCGAAAAACACCAGAACGAAAAATCATGGGTCCAGCATAGATTCTGTAACACTTTCCAACACATTTAGATACAGTACAATATTTCACAGTTTATTAAGGTGAAACATAATGTCTAAATAACCTAATTTCTGCTATTACAATCAACAGTCGGATTTTTTTTTTTTTTTTTTTTTTTTTTTTTTTTTTTTTTGTGCAGTCTTGTATATGATCTATAGATTTGTATGCATACTACATAGTATGCTAAAAGTTAGTTCAGTTAAACGTATATAATAGTTGAAATTTTCCATTCAGTAATCTCCGTGAATAAACAGAAATGTATTTGTCAAATTTTGTGCAGTCCTGTATATGATTTATAGAATTCATGCACACGAAGTAATATTTTAAGAAATGCATTTCAGTTTAAAAATGCGTATCACTTCTGAAAACGCACTTCCAACAATTATTGTTCATAGGCTTCAATAGTTCAATTTCTTCAGTAGCCGAATTCTTTTGTGTGTCCCTGTAGATCAACAATAAATTCTATGTATACTTTATTCTACAGTTAGCTCTGTGCAATACACCTCAATAGTATATACACATTTCAGCATGTTTAAAATAGTGTAATATCACTAAAGTATACCGCAAATGACTTTTTCACCATAGACCATAATATAACGAAATAATTTTGAGTGCCCCTGTAAATGAACCGTGAATGCAACACACTTCATTTTGAATACCAAACATGGCATGGCAAACCTCAATAACATAAATAAATTACTTGTCAATCAGAGCATTTTTATTCAAGTTAGAGTATGGGCAAACAGACTGCAGACAGACTGGCAAACCAAATTCATAAACACTCTTCAACTTTGTTGGAAAGTGTTAAAAAGAATTAATTCAAACTCAAATTCTTCTGAAAAACGAGCTAAGTTTGCGCTCCAATTCAAATTTATAAAACGAATTCCCTCAATTCTAATTCATAAGAAGCAAAATTCACTAAAGGTTATTATTATTATCCGCCCTACTGATCCCCTCCCGCTTGTTGAAAAAAAGTTATTTTAATTAAGCTTTTCATTCACGTTAATGTGTTTAACAGTTATTTTCAGAGTCAGAGTCCCATTTTTCAAATGAAAAATGGAAGTAACCCAATTACTACAATTTTAACGAAATTTCATTATAAATATTTAAATTTGAAGTAAAATGGAAATGAAAATAGTGAAGAAAACGTTTACTGTGGGCTCATCTACAAATGAAAAGCTTTCATTAATAAAAGGGCAATGTTAAAATTGGCTTATAGCCCAGTAAATTTAGTCCAAAAAGGGGGTCGATAGCTAAGAAATTCATAATGAGCTAAAATTTTCAGGATTAGCTCCTGGATATGTATAGAATGGATCCTGAAAAGTCTCAAAAAATTCGATGTCGGCTTCCATCCAAAATGGCGGATCAACTGTGGTCGCCAAATAATTGCGCCTTGTTGGATGTTTTTCTTCATATTTACGTCAAAAGTGAATATTTTTCGCTTCTAAGGAAACCAATACAGCCAGAAAGTATGCTAATTTGAATATGAGCTTAGGTTTATAAAATAAAGAAATTATAAATGTACGGTAATACGATTTATTTAAACTGAAATTATTAAAAAAATAAAAATCGTTTTTTCCTTTGGAGTTTTCACCTACATTTTCACACACAGGCATTTTTTCAACAAAAAATGAGATAAGAATAAGTTAATATATATTATATCATAAGTTACTAGCAGGAATGACCGAGCTAAGCTCGGTCAAAATTAGCTTTGTATTTATCTCGATATATTATTCCCACTAAATCATTCTTGCTGTTTTAGATACAATTAGCTTGACCCTGAGACATAGTGACCAAAAATGACCCACTAATCGAATTTTTTCGAACATGCGACCTAACACAATGCTCTTCTCGAGCCTGAAAACGATGGAATACAAAATTTAGTGAAAATCGTTAGTTATATTCTAGATAAAATAAGCTTGACCCACGGTGATTCAAAAAACCACTAATCGAAATTTATCGAACGTGTGAGCTATTTCAATGGTCTTTTTGTTCTGTGAAACGGTATAACAAAAAAAAAAAAATTGCCAAAATTGCTTGAACATTTTTGAGATGCCGTTAGCTTGACCCCGACCCATTATCACAAAAATGACCCAGTAATAGAATTTTCTTGAGCATACGATCCAGCCCACTGGTTTTATATTGTCCAGAAACGGCTTAGTACAAAGTTTTGTCAAAATCTTTTGAGCCGTTTTTTAGATAAAGTTAGCTTGATCCTGATCCATTAGGAGCCAAAATTGCCCATTGATTGAGTTTTCTTGAACATGCTACCCTGCCCAATGGCCTTATCATGCTCGGAAACGGTATTATACAAAATATTTTCAAAATGTTTTGAAGAGCTTTTTAAATATAATTAGCTTGACCCTGACCCATTGTGAGCCAAAATGACCCACTAATCGAATTTTCTTGAACATGCGACCTAGCCCAATGGTCTTCTCCAGCCCGAAAACGATAGAATACAAAATTTAGTCAAAATCGTTTAAGCCGTTTTTTAGATAAAATTAGCTGGAGCCTGACCCATTGTGACCCAAAATGACCCACTAATCGAATTTTCTCGAACATGTGACCTAGCTCAATTCTTTTCTCATGCCCAGAACGGTATAATGTAAAATTTGGTCAAAATGTTTTGAGCATGTTTTTAGATTCAATTAGCTTGACCCATTGTGACACAACATGACCCACTAATTGAATTTTCTCGAACATGTGACTTAGCCCAAACGTCATCTCATGACCAGAAACGGCCGTATATTAAAAAAAATTGTGAAAATGTCTTGAGATGTAATTAGCTTGACCCTGACTCATAATGACCCACTAATCGAATTTTCTCAAACACGTGACCCATCCCAATGGTATTTTTGTGCCCGAAAACGATAGCTTGCAGAATTTCGTCAAAATAGTAGAGACGTTATCTAGATAAACTTAGCTGGACCCTCGGTGTCCCAAAAATGACCCACTAATCGAATTTTTTTGAACACGTTACCCATCCCAATGGTCTTTTCGTGCCCGAAAATTGTTAGATACAAAATTTAGTCAAAATCGATTGAGCCGTTCCCTAGATATAATTAGCTTGACCCTGACCCATCATGACCCAAAATGACCCACTAATCAAATTTTCTCGAACACGAGACCCATCCCAATGGTCTTTTCGTGCCCGAAAACAGCAGGGTGCAAAATTTCGTCAAAATCGTTAGAGCTGTTATCTACATAACTTAGATTGATCCAAGGTGACCCAAAAATGACCCACTAATCGAATTTTCTCGAAGATGTGACTTAGCCCAATGGTCTTCTCGTAATCCAAAACTGTATAATATAGAGTTTAGGGAAAATCGTTAGAGCCGTTTTTTAGATAAAAATAATTGACCCACAGTGACCCAAAAATGACCCACTAATCGAATTTTCTCGAACACGTGACCCATCCCAATGGTCTTTTCGTGCCAAAAATGGTTAGATACAAAATTTAGTCAAAATCGATTGAGCCGTTCTTCAGATATAATTAGCTTGACCCTGACCCATTACGACCCAAAATGACCCACTAATCGAATTTTCTCGAATACGAGACCCATCCCAATGGTCTTTTCGTGCCCGAAAACAGTAGGGTGCAAAATTTCGTCAAAATCGTTAGAGCCGTTATCTAGATAGATTGACCCACGGTGACCCAAAAATGACCCTCTAATCGAATTTTCTTGAACATGTGACGTAGCCTAATGGTCTTCTCGTAATCCAAAACTGTAGAATATAGAGTTTAGTAAAAATCGTTAGAGTCGTTTTTTAGATAAAAAAAAGCTGGACCCACAGTGATCCAAAAAGACCCACTAATCGAATTTTCTCGAACACGTGACCCATCCCAATGGTCTTTTCGTGCCCGAAAATGGTTAGATACAAAATTTAGTCAAAATCGATTGAGCCGTTCTCTAGATATAATAAGCTTGACCCCGACCCATTATGACCCAAAATGACCCACTAATCTAATTTTCTCGAACATGAGACCAATCCCAATAGTCTTTTTGTGTCCGAAAATGGTTAGATACAAAATTCAGTCAAAATTGATTGAGACGTTCTCTAGATATAATTAGCTTGACCCTGACACATTCTGACCCAAAATGACCCACTAATCGAATTTTCTCGAACACGTGACCCATTCCAATGGTATTTTCGTGCCCGAAAACAGTAGGGTGCAAAATTTCGTCAAAATCGTTAGAGCCGTTATCTAGATAAACTTAGCTTGATCCACGGTGACCCAAAAATGACCCACTAATCGAATTTTCTCGAACATGTGACTTAGCCCAATGGTCTTCTCGTAATCCAAAACTGCAGAATATAGAGTTTAGTGAAAACCCTTAGAACCGTTTTTTAGATAAAAATAGCTTGACCCACAATGACCCAAAAATGAGCCACAAATCGAAATTTCTCGAACACGTGACCTAGCCCAATAGTCTTCTCGTACCCGAAAATGGTTGGATACAAAATTTTTTCAAAATCGATTGAGCCGTTCTTTAGATATAATTAGCATGACCCTGACCCATTATGACCCACAAATCGAATTTTCTCGAACACGAGAGCCATCCCAATGGTTTTTTCGTGTTTGAAAATGGTTAGATAAAAAATTTAGTGAAAATCGATTGAGCCGTTCTCTAGATATAATAAGCTTGACCCCGACCAATTATGACCCAAAATGACCCACTAATCGAATTTTCTCGAACATGAGACCCATCCCAATAGTCTTTTCGTGTCCGAAAATGGTTAGATACAAAATTCAGTCAAAATTGATTGAGACGTTCTCTAGATATAATTAGCTTGACCCTGACCCATTATGACCCAAAATGACCCACTAATCGAATTTTCTCGAACATGAGACCCATCCCAATAGTCTTTTCGTGTCCGAAAATGGTTAGATACAAAATTCAGTCAAAATTGATTGAGACGTTCTCTAGATATAATTAGCTTGACCCTGACACATTCTGACCCAAAATGACCCACTAATCGAATTTTCTCGAACATGTGACTTAGCCCAATGGTCTTCTCGTAATCCAAAACTGTAGAATATAGAGTTTAGTGAAAACCGTTAGAACCGTTTTTTAGATAAAAATAGCTTGACCCACAGTGACCCAAAAATGAGCCACAAATCGAAATTTCTCGAACACGTGACCTAGCCCAATAGTCTTCTCGTACCCGAAAATGGTGGGACACAAAATTTGGTCAAAATCGATTGAGCCGTTCTTTAGATATAATTAGCTTGACCCTGACCCATTACGACCCAAAATTACCCATTAATCGAATTTTCTCGAACACGAGACAATGGTCTTTTCGTGCCCGAAAACGGTAGGGTGCAAAATTTAATCAAAATCGTTAGAGCTGTTCTCAAGATAAAATTTACATACACACACACGCACACACACAATTTTTGCTCGCATTGTAGTATAAGATTATCACTGTGGCATGCTTATTCGAGAGCTTTAAAAGCACATTTTCTCACATACGTAACTCTGTATGAGAAACTTCTTCAACACTCTCTGCACGAGTTAGATGACAATACCAAAAGCAAAATTCCAGATATTATTCATGAACTTATAGTGACAAATGGAAGCCGTATTGAATATCCTCAAGACAACAACTGCATTAAACAGTTGATAAACTGTATTGAAACAGCTGCAGAAAGCAGAGACTTTTCTAAAACTGGCAAGCTGTGGTTACAGTACATGGAGCAGATTACACTTATTCTTTTCTATATTCAAACAGATCGAGTTGGGAACTGTGAAATACATTTGTATAGCATTAAATCCATGATGCCTTACTTTCATGCAGCAGCCACGTTTTTTATGCCAAATTTGCCCATTTATATATTCAGCAAATGGAAGAATTGATGGAGAAAATGGAAAGCAATGAATTTAAAAAATTTGTTGATTGTTATTTTACTATTCGCAGAAAAGACAGGGCATGGAGTGGAGTTGCATCAGACATGATAATAGAGCAGAGTCTCATGAAATCCATAAAAGTAGCAGGAGGCTTAACACATAGCTGAGGAATGGAAGATTCTACTTTGTTCAGATGGATTGCTTCTTGCCCAATGAACATGAAAGTATTGGAAGTATTAGAAGATTTTTGTAAAAAAACTTATGTATGCTCAGAACAACACGTTGAATTTCGGCCTTCCAGACAATCAAGAGATAATTCTGATTTGAATAAGCTATCCGAATGGCTAATGCTTCACAATCCTTTCGATAATCAATGTCCTAAACATTTGTTGATAAATGTAGCTAGTGGATTGGTTGCTGATGATAAAACAAACTCTGACAATGCAAAGAAAGTTGGTGAAACTTTACTGTCTTCAATCATAGGATGTTCATTTGTGGAAATTAAACTTCAACGGAAAAAGAGAATTATACCAATATCGGCAACAAATAGCCCATTGATAATAAGGAATTCAAATGTGATATTCAATCCTCTACAGTTGTTTACCAGGATTGCTGCTGTACGCAAGTCAAATGAAAATCTACGAGATAACCTCAAATACGAATTGGCTCCTCAACCCCCCTCCCTCTTTGATGAATTTTCAATGAGGAAGAATGTTAAATCAACTTTAGCTGCTATCACTGAAACAACTGAGCCTTGTGTTGAACCTCCACCAACTTGCTCGTTTATTGTAGATGGAAGATTTCTTTTACATGCATTGGTTTGGAATGAGTCCGACACCTACAGAGACATATGCCTCAAATACGTTAGATTTGTCGAGAAACACTTCTCTCCATGTGAAGCAGTTGTTTTTGATGGGTACACATGTGCTTTATCAACTAAAAGTGTGGAGAGGTAAGAAGGTTGATGTCGAAAATGTCTGCAACTATTGCCTTTGACGAAAACATGGAGGCCACAACCAAACAAGCTGTTTTTTTACGGAACTCCGAGAACAAGGCTAGGCTTATTCGAATGGTCATGGGCTACTTCCAGGCCGAAGGAATAACTGCCCTACAGACGGATGATGATGCTGATGCACTAATCTGTACAACAGCAATTAATTCAAATAAGACCAATTCTAGCTTAGTCACAGTAGTTGGTACTGACACAGATCTGCTGACCATTCTCATCGCACAAGGTAACCCAGGAAAACCACTCTTCTTTCTACGACCTCGCGAACAAAAATGCTATAACATATTTAAAATTAAAAAATCACTTGGCCCAATGAAGGATTCCATTCTCTTCCTACATGCAGCAACTGGATGTGGTACCACATCAGCAATTTTTAGGAAGGGGAAATTCTCAGCTTTTAAATTGATAAAGAAAAACCATGAGTTGCTTTCTTTGACTTCCTTATTCAACAGTCCTCAACTTAAGCCCCAAAAGGTAATTGAAATTGGGGAGATATTCATGAAAAACTTTTTTGGGAGAGAGAAAGTTGACTCCCTTGATGAACTGCGATATATCTGTTACAATAAAGAAGTAACCAAAAATCTCTCATCAAAATTTAACCTGGCCGTTCTTCCACCAACAAGTGCAGCAACTTCGCAGCATTTACTTCGGGTTTATCTTCAAGTCCAACTGTGGCTGGGAAACAACCTAGATCCTACTGAATGGGGAAGGTTCATGAAAGAAGGCAGATTAAACCCATTACCTTCAACAGTTCCCGCAGCGCCCGAAAATCTTCTGTAGCTTATCTCTTGTGATTGCAAAATAACTGCTGCAAGGGAGTGTGATGAAAGATGTCAGTGCAAGAAGGCAGCTCTCCATTGTTCTAGGTTTTGTACCTCTTGCTTAGCAGAAACATGCACAAATTCAGTTCGTCCTATTAACGGATTTGAAGACGACGATAACGGTTACGACGTTGAATGAGTGGCATTCTGGTAAATTTGTTTTAAGTTTATTTACCACAAGATTATTAGCTTATTTATTACAAGCATTACTATAATGTTTTATTGTACTTTTATTTTGGATTTAAATCTTTGTGACTTGTAATAAATAATTTAAACTTATTCTAACTTTCTTTCTTTTTTTTTCCATCACAGTCCTCTGACAAACATTTTTATATGGAAAAATGGAATATCTGTCATTTTTTAAAGCAAAATTTTAAAAATAATCCTCACAAATGGGATTACAACAGATGACTTGTCAATAGTTTCTTAAGAACGAGGCAAAACAGGCTAAGGGCAATGAAATTCTATTAATTTGACGAAAAATAAATGAATGTACAACTCATTCGTAGCTTTTATTTTAATAAAAACTAGGTTCAGGGCTCGACTAATCGACTGAGGCCTGGGTAGACATCTCTTTGCGGGACCCCTACACCTTAAGGTTCTTTTACAAGACCATTAAAAAAACCTCAACAGAGAGGGGTTTTTTAGCAATTTTATAGTTTTTTTAATTTTTGAGGCCTTTTCTGGCAGTGTTTTGAATTTAACAGGGTTTTTTTTTTAATTCGTATATACCTAATTCAAGCCAGAAAATAAAAATAGCAATATTTGTTTTAATTAATAACAGACATTCCGTTTTTAAATAAAACGAAATTAACCATTGAAACTTTCTGGTTTAAAGTCAGATTCTCTGAACTACGTAATTTCTAGAACTTTTTCTATCATGTGAATTAAGAGGTTAAATGTAAGTTTTTAAAAATAAATAATAATATAAAATAAGGTATTTGGACACATACATATTAAAATATTTACTAATTTGTATTATTTTAGCGTAAAGCAGCCACACGACAGTAGTTTTTACTTGTATTGCAGATGTGCAACAGAAGAAAAGATTGCCGTATTATATGAAAAATGTATCTCTGATTTTTTTCATTATTTTCCCTGTGCAATAAACCTTTTTGAGAATCATATATTTTTTTCGAAACAAAATAAAAAATCGCGCATTTAAGGGTTAAAAATATACTCGTATTTATTTAAATCACATGTGCAAGAAACAAGTCATCCACTTGCATGATAAGTCATCTTTGCGAAACAAAAAATACCATTCAGATACAACAAAAACAAATGATTTTGACCAAACGAAGGAGTAATCCCCTGAAATAATTCATTTAGAAAATCATTCAAATATTGCAATAATGAATGACTTTTTCCTAAGAAGTAATAATCTCCTAAAATAACTCATATCAGAAAGTCATCCAAATGCGTTACTAGTGAATGATGTTAACCAGGGATCTAATAATGGAGTGAAATCATTCTGTAATTCACGAAACCTGCTCTAGCCCTTAGTAACAGGGCTGTCTCGGTTTTAACCAGTGGTTTAAACCGGTTTTAACCGTCCTGGTCAAAATCAATTTTGATCATTTTGACCACTGAAATTGACTATTCAATTTATTTACTACTAATCAAATATATTTTACTAGCATATGTTAAAAACTAAGTTAACATTTGTTAAAAATGTCATAATATAAGTAACATAACACCAGTAAACACCAAATTAAAAAAGCCATAACATAAATAACATAACACCAAGATACAACACAAATGTTTTAATTATTTTTTATACACAAGCTCTTTTATTTTTTTATGTAAGAAAATGAACTGGGGTAACATTTTCATTAAATCGAGACTGTATCATAATAAGTTTCAAGATCTTTTTCTTTTAGCAATCTTAACCATTCGTCACATGCATCAGATATAGTAGCATCTTCTTTTTTAAGTTTATCTAAAAGGTAGGGAAATAGGTTTAAGTTGATTTTATAAATGTTTTACTTCTTTGTATACATTGATAATGATTTTAACAATGTTATCAATATTATCTTCATGCTCATCTGCAATTTTTCATTTCAATAACATGCTTCATTATTGAATTAACTTTATTTGTGTTTGTAATATCTTGGTCCTACAAGATTCAAGTAATGTGCAGCACATCCATAAGAAATAAACAGTTCGTCTCTATATGCATTTTGAAAATCTTCTCTCATGCATTTCATCTTGTTTTCATTGTCACTTACAAAACTTCTTACTTTACAAGCTAACTTGTTTTCTACCTCTTCTTTAGCATCAGCTGCTAGTTTTAAACAATACTGGGCAGATTTCTTAGATGTCCCTGTATCAACAGCTGAAAGGAAGAATGATTTTTTTCCTTGTTGATAAACTATTAACAATAATAGGGTAATTATGGATCTGGCTTTCTTATTGTAATGCATCAGCATGTTTTACTAATGAGCCTCCTTAACTTATCAGTGTATTATTTTTTTAACTGCCTGTTACTTTTATTACTTATTAAGTTACTTTTAATTGCAAAGAAAAAATAATTATTAAAATTAAGACCATTTTTAACAGTTTTGACCATTTCTGACCACTTTTGGACGGTTAAAACCACTTTTAACCAGTGTCCTGGTCAAAATCAATTTTGACCGGTTAAAATTACAACGCTGCTTAGTATGTGATCAGGGTTGCTAGTTCGGCATCCATTTTAATTGAGAGAAGAACCATTGCCTTACATTAGTGCAATATTTCTGACATTAAATAAATAAAAAAAATGTATTTTTAATTTCTGGCACGAATTCGAATTTTCTCAATAAAAAAGAGGACAAATTGCACAAGCAAGTGCAGATAATGATCTACTACTGAACAAGTGAAATGATAACAAATTGCACCGTTAAGGGGAATTTATCAAGAAACAAGCATTAAAGTGTGGAACTCCAATTGTAAAAGTTTGTTTATATTACTATAGGAATTAGTTTTATATTTTTTCTGGCTTGAGTAGATTTTGTTGATTCTCTTAATAATTGAATCTAATGCCATACGTGGTTCGTCTGTATACACACAGATAGATTTTTTTTTATAAATTTTCTAACAGATTGTAAACTCTTGTTGCAAGATATGTATGATGCTTTTAATATTAATTTTGTTTTTTAATAACGTTTATATCCTCAACACAATGTGGCTTGGTAGCTTCTACGTAGCTTCTTTGATTTTTAGTTTTTTTCTTAATTTTTCTATCTTTACAAGAAAAAAGTATTGGATTTGTGAAAATTTAGACTTCTGTTTTTCGACGGATTTATACGTTTTAGAAGATCCTGAATGTGATTTGCTTGTTTTTAGACAATATTTGTGTGTGAGTCTATCTATGTGTCGGTATGTCACACAAATTTTGTGGGCGCTCTATCTTAAGAAATAATGCGCACAATTTAATAAGACTTAAGATTCAGATAGATTTTTATATAAATTGGTGCTGATTGGATTGAGTTTTGGTGTAAATCGTCCAACAGCTGGCGCTGCTGTTTTGCATTTTTCAAAAGTATCAAATAGTTCAAGAGTAAGTCTTGAATTTAAAAATGATACCATTCTCAATATTTTGAGATAAAAAAATTTAAGCTAATCCTTTTTTTTTTTTTTTTTTTCTTTTTAGAATTTAGCAGTTGGTCGTGTGCTATCTTAAATTGGTGAATGACAACTTTTCATGATAAAAGGAATATGTGCCCCATCAGGGTTTGTACGGGTCCTAAAATTCCCACACCAGGAAATTCTTTTGTATCAGTTTTTTCTTATAGAAAACTTCTCCTTAAATAAGGCGAAATTTTTCGCTTTTGAACTAGATTTTTTTAAAAATAGAATAATACTGATATTTCACCTGGAAAATAACGGGACCCGTACGAACCCTGCCCATGCCCATAACATTTAAATCGGTACACGTTGAAGAAAGAGATGTAAAGTTATGGAAATTTGGGAAATGAAAGGTGTTTAAAATCTAAGATTTTTTAATAAATGTAAAGAGCGAAATTTTTCTTATATTTTTACAACTTTCTTTTGCCTCACCCATTTCTTGAAATATTATGTAGTAGATTATAACGTCCTGATTTCAAAAATTCATGGTTACGCCCAATTAATAACAATTCGTAATACTTGTGAGTAAAAAAAGTCTGTGGTCGGAGCATATTAAATTTTTTTAATCTGTGGAAATTGGGCTCGGCGCTAAATCGCACAGCGTTCTAGGACTCGCTCAAGGATAAACAAAGTGTCGTTCCACATTATACTCCTCCCACACTAGAAACGTTACTAAAGTCGTCTAGCGAAAGAGTGCAATATTTCAGCCAAGGACTTTCATTCAACTGAAGAAGATTGAAGAATTATATTTCTTGTACTATACTTATTGAATTAAATTAATGAATTGAATTACATTTCTTACACTATACGTATCGAATTAAATTATTATGTTTATTGAATTAAATTAATGGATTTATTTATAGATTTTTAAAAAGTTATAAATGCGAAATTTGGATTAAATTTATATATACAGGGTGTCCCAGAAGTAATGGGACAAACTTTAAGCGGAGGTAGGGGACATCACAAGGATTCAGGTTTGCATAGCAACCCAAGGTCGAAAACGCTTTCCTGCCGCGGTAGTGACGATACAAAACACAAGAAAGAAAGGACACGAACAGGGAGAGAAAACATGTTTATTATTCTTAGTACTGCAAAAATGCCAGGACAATGCTGGAAAGTGTTGAGGAACTTGTTGCATGCATCCTGGCAGCTGCTGGGGGAAGTCCGGGGCGCTCCCAGTATTTTCGAAAACATTAGATCTTCCATACGCCGGAGATTCACTTCCATGCATCACGGCCCGGGGTCGTAATTTTGAACACCTACTTTGATGACGATCGTTGTCCCTTTAATGTTCTCCCTTCTTAGTTTTTTGATGTACTAAGAATAATAAACATGTTTTCTCCTCTTATTCGTATCCTGTCTTTCATGTGTTTTGTGTCGTCACTACAGCGCCAGGAAAGCGTTTCCGACCCTGGGTTGCTATGTAAATCTGAATCCTTGTGATGTCCCCTACCTCCCCTTAAAGTTTGTCCCATTATTTCTGGCACACCCTGTAAATATATATATCTATTTTTAAAACTTATTACTAATTTTTAGTTGAAATGTAAAAATAAGTGCATTTTTTTATGTAACGCATTTTTAAATATCAAAAGAACTTAAATAAATGATGCCCTTTATTATTTTTTTTTAATTAAATATAATTTATTTTCTCTACTAAAGTATTAAAAATTTATGAATGGCTATGAGAATTCTGTTGTGTAATTTTTTCTATTTTTATTTAAAAAATCATTTACATATTTAAGTAAGATTTAGCCAAAAGTATTGAAAATTAATTGATAGCTAAAATATTTAGAAAGTAATTGTTAACAATGTTAACATTATTAGCCCCCGGAACGGTATGCTATTTCTTTCTCCCAGCGTATTTTGTGTCCAAAAAATAACGTTACCTTACAGAAGCCAGCAATAAACAAAGCAGATATATCATTTTACAATTAAATACTCTATAGCATCTTTTAAAATTTCTAAGCATCGCACATTTTTAATTTTTATACCATCGTACTGGGAAAAAAAAAAAGTACTTTTAAATACTATTTGTTTGAAAACTGTATCTCCATTGATTATTTTAATATTAATTTTTTTGCAGTTTTTAGCACCATTTGTTTAATTTTGGACACTCAAGTGCTCCATTTCTGTAGAAAGTAAAGGGAAAATAGATGAAAAATAGCAATTATATCTTTTTGTTGCCATTTTCTCATAACAAGCGAAAGAAAATGTAATTAAAATACGTGCTATTTTGAAGAAATATAAACGAATAATTTCTCTTAAAACATGGAGCTATTATAAACTATATTTAATATTAAGTTATCTATATTAATGTTACAAACAAATGAAGGCCTATGATTCATTAGATAGGCGTTTTTGTCGAGTTTCTTTAATGACGGCATCTTTTTGCTGCATTTGTGTATTATTTTGCGATAGTGACATTTTATGCATGCTTTACTGTAGATGTTTAAGAGTGGATCGTCAATATGGAATTCTTAAGCGGATGCGAATGACGTCATTTTACATAAAATAAAAGTGTGTGTTTTAATTATTAAAATTTAAATATGTTCTGTACTATTTATATATACATATATATATATATTTTTTCATGGGGGCGACACTAAATTCTGAAAAAGCAGAATTCCCGCTTTCTAATTAATGATTTTTTTTTTCTGTCCCTTTCTCTTTCATTATATATAAATTCCAAAGATTATTATGAAAATAAGATCCTAGGGTTTTTTTTTTATTATTTTTTACTTGTTTCTTAACAAGATGCAAAACTAATGAAAAAAAAAAACTCTTCCTTGAATTAAATAATAATAATAATAATAAAATATTTTTCAATGACTAGCCTTAAATATCTCCCTTTACTGCACGACATCATAAACTAGTAAATCTGAAATAAATTTTCTTTAAATAAATAAAAACATGAATTACATTAAACGCAAATAAATACAGTAAAACCTGTGTAAGTTGATCACTTGCGGTGCCGCACTTTAGTGGTCAACTTAGAGGAGTGGTCAACTTATAAAGGGTGATGATAAATTTACTTTTTTTTTTACGTGTTATTTATACCATATCATTTTTTCCCCACAAAAATTTTATTTATTGACAGGATTTAAAATAATATTGTATTACAGTGCATATTTCTAACACCTTATAAAAGAAAAGATTAACTACAAGAATGAAGTAATGGTTTTGTGTCAATTTTAAAATCAATTAGTATTATTACTATTTATTTTTAAAAAAACCAGTCAATCAATATACAGCCAATTAGTGATTCTTCAAACTATACTAGTTATTACACATAATTTATACAAAAAAAACATAAAAAAATATTCCTGCTTACCAAGTAGCACCTGGGGTTATTGAAAGAAGGGAAGGAATGATAAGAGAATGGGAAATAGAAGAAAGAAATCTAGAATCAAAGAATGGAGGGGGAGGGTTGAAAAGCGAAATCCACAAGAGCAACAATGTAAGAATAGATAAGCCTTGAATTATTTACCTACACCTATCACTGCAAAAGTATTTCCCAGACTAAGAACTATTTCACCCTTTTATAAATTCTAGTTAAAAAGAAAAAAAAAAAACAGAAAATTTCGTGGGAGTTACTTTTTTTTTAATTCATGATTTGTTAGCTTTTTAGATGGTCAATTTATAAAGGGTTTTGATGGTCATTTTATAATAGTTCTAGTCAAGATGCTAGTCCTTAAGCCTAAATAAAATGTAAAGCTTTTTTTTTCAGGTTTTCAGGAAAGAAAATTATTCATGTTCCATATAGTGCAGTATACGTACACACATACTTTAAATATAACTTCAATATTAAACCATATAACAAATTTGGTATTAAAACACATCCCGATTTCACCCCCCCCCCCCCCTCTATCTTCCCCACCTCTATCTTTTTTTATATAAATTTTATTTCAAATTTACTAAATGATGCCATATTATAAAATAAAATTTTATGGGTAGTCACAGAAAGAATATATTATTATTATTATTATTATTATTATTATTATTTTAAGAATGCTATGAAGAATGTTTTAAATTCATTTTTAAGAAGAAAAAATATACTTAAAATTAATTTCAAGAGCCTTTCAGGATCTTATTTTTTGAGAATTACCTAATGCAGGGGGTTGGTTTCTACTGTGGGATTAACCTAACTGAAACTTCTACTTTGTTTACCCCGGAGGCAAATTCACAAACACTCAACGTTCCTGCGCTTTTGCCGCCAAGCTCTGTAGCCAAGCGTTTTGGCGAGAAAAACGAACTGTGCGCATGCAGCATTCTGTTCTCGTCAGTTTCGCGGTAGTTGTTTATTATGTTTCGTCGAATGATTTTATGTTATAGATACCCTTACAGAATTTAAGGAGGTTTTTTTCCCATATTAAGTCAACGTATCCAAATAGTATTATTGATTTTTCCATTTTCATTCTACAGTTGTAGTAATAAATAAATAAATATATATATATTGGTTATCCTTAAAAAAACCACTGGTGAATTTGTGATTTAGTTATTTGCATAGCCTGAGAATACAAATGTTGTTTACAAAATAGTTTCTAAATTTACAGAAAATCTTAGAAAATTAAATAAAATAAGTTTTTTCTTTTTATTTATTCATATTTTTTGCTGAGGTATTCAGAATTAAGACAGCTGCCAACCTTTGAATTTTTTTAGAATAAAAAAACATATACCATACATGGCACCAAAAATTTAATAAAATTATTTAATGATATTGCTTTTTTATTATTTAATAATATGTCACTGCCCCCCCCCCCCCCCCCCTCTCTTCATGTTGTACTGATTTAATTGGTACTCTGGTGTTGTTGATTTAATTTCTTCTGAAAAATTGTGGTATAAAGTGTGTTTGATATTTAAAAACTGGAAGGTTGGCAGATATGGATTAATAACTTTTAAATACATTCTCAAATCCACTGGAACTAATTTTTGACACATTTTGAAATTCTCTTTTGTTCAGAAACACATGAAATTGACAGAAAATACTGTTAAAGTCTGCATTTTAAATGAATTTCTGGATGCGACAGCGTAGGAAAGGAGAGAAACCTGCCATCCCATGACAAAAATTACTTGTAAATCAAGTGATTTAAATAAATTAAAAATGCTATTCGATTCTAAATATCTATTTTTAAGATTTATTTATGAATCTATTTTTTATTGACTTTTTCTGTTTTGAAGAATTTAATTACTATTTCTGATACCTTGCTTTAATAAGTAGCAAGTAAATAGCAATTAGGCCTACCAGTTATATTTTTTAGGTTAAAAGCATATCAGGAAGTTTTGTTTTTGTTGAGCAGAGAATATAAGAAGAGCTTTAAGGCTGTTGTTCGAAAATGCAGGAAACTAGCAGGTGTTAAAAAATATAACTGTTGTTCAGAAACTATGTAATCGAACTGTTTTTTCGCAAACACGATATATCTTTCAGAAAATATTGTCAAAGTTGACGTTTTGAACTGAAGTTCGTGAAGAAAGCAGAAAAACCAGTCAGCGAAGGTAGAAAACGTCTTTGTCACGTGATCAAAATCGCTTATGATTCAATAGGTAATTTATTTATCAAAAAATGGAAAACACAGTTCGATTTCAAATCGCTGCCATAGTCAGGCCTTCCAATTTTATACCTTTCCATTAAAAAATGAATTTGTAAATGTGTCAAAACATTTTGCACTTGTTGAGCAGAGCAGTTGAACAGCCTTAAGCTAAGTATAGACATTTATCTTAATAAGATAATATAGAGTTTTTCTAAATCTCAATGAATAACTGGCAGACAAAATTACTTTCGTCTGTCAGTGGGTTAAACAAATATTTTATAAATTCATTAAAGTATGAAAATCATATTCTAAAAGTAGGGTGTTCCTCCTAACTGTTCTTAAAATGAAAAATCATTAATCTGATAGAAGAATGAAAGGGGGGGGGGGGGTAAGAAAATTGAAAAATAGTGGGCCCACATAAATGTTACAAACTATAGCCGCTTGTGATTTTTTATTCACTTTTTCAATTTTAAAGAATTTAATAACTATTTCTGATACATGTATTAGCAGGGCTCAATAAATCAAGGTCGTAGGAAAGAGGGTAGGTACTATTTTTTATGAACCAAAAACTTTGAGGAGTGTGTGAGAATTTTTGGATATTTTTAACCTGTTATCAATCATCAACAAATCGCTTATCTTAGCATTCTGTCAACTAGTAACTAAGATAATTATAGTGAATTTTTATTTATTTATGGTTATCATTTAAAGAAAGGCCAAAGTTACAAATTTACAAAGTGGGTCTATAAAAAGATTAAGTATTTCACTTGTTCACAATATACTACACATGCATATATTCCGAAAATGCATTATTCAGGAGAGTATTTTGACACTAGATGGCAGCACATCACATGACACTTATAAAACTCCATAAATAAATAGTTTAGAAAGAAGAAAGATCATACTTATGGAACATATATCTATAAGATTAAATACTTCCCTTGTTTATAATGCATACATAATTATTCAGACGATGAAATAAGTATTTATTATTTCGCCTGGTATTCTTGCAAGTATTCCATAAACAAAAAATACGCGGCCAAATGTACGAAATATCGAAGGTCGAAATTAGTTTCAGACTTGCATGGGCGTCGTAGATGCGCGTCAAAGTTAATTTTCTCGCCAAAGCCCTTGGCTACAGAGCTTGGCATCAAAAGCGCTGGGACATTGAGTGATTCTGAATTTGCACCCCGGAGCAATGTGCGATTTATCGCCGACCACAAATTGGCAACCCGAATGTTATGATGACCTAAATGTTAATACATTTGTTTTTTTACTCATTACATGAAGAAAATTCAGAGAAAGAAATTTAGGCGAAAATTTGGAAATGAGATTTATAAAAATATGATGACGCATATTTACGAAAATAAACGATTTTAATCCTGATTGAGAATAACTATTTTTTATTTTCTCTAATGCAATAAGATAAATATACTATCTCTCGTTGAAGACATTTATAATTTGAGCAAATGAAAGTGAAAGAAATAGGAAGCAAAGTATTTCGTATAGCACTGATTTTTATAAAATATGATGACGCAAAACTATAATATTAAATGATTTTTAATCCTGATTTTAAATAACTATTTTGTATTTTCACTAATGCAATGAGAAAAATATATCGCTCGGTGAAGACATTTATCATTTGAGAAAATGAAAGTGAAAGAAATAGAAAGCAAAGTACATCGTATAGCAATGAGATTTATAAAAAATATGATGACGCATAACTATGGCAACAAAACGATTTTAATTCTGATTGAAAATAACTATTTTGCATTTCTACTAATGCAATCAAATAATGTATGTTTCGTTAAAGACGTTTGTAATTTGATCAAATGTAAATGAAGGAAATAGCAAGCAAAGTACATCTTATAGCAATGAGATTTATAAAAATATGATGACGCATAACTATGGCAACAAAACGATTTTAATTCTGATTGAAAATAACTATTTTGCATTTCTACTAATGCAATCAGATAATGTTTGTTTCGTTAAAGACGTTTGTAATTTGATCAAATGTAAATGAAGGAAATAGCAAGCAAAGTAATTCATAGCATTGAGAGTTATAAAAATATGATGACGAATAACTATGAAATTAAACGATTTTAATCCTGATTAAAAATAACTATTTTACGTTCTCCCTAGTGCATTCACATAACAGGGTTCGTACGCATCAATGGATTCAAGGAATTTTAAATGTTTTAGCACCTGAAATCTCGTAAAGTACTGATCGCTATATCTATCTATCTATCTATATACATATATATATACATATATGTATTTTTTTTCATTAAATAAGGCAAATATAACTTTACAAAAATTCTGTTAACACATTCGTGAAAGTCCCTGAAGTGTACGAAACCTGCTTAACCCCTTAATTCTCGCTCCCGTCATATTCACGGGCTCTGTCTTTTTTTCAGATTATTCTGATTTGTTTGATTCCCACCAGTTTTTTTTTAATAGTGCAATTGGCTTTATTATGGTATAATTTTACCTGTCATTGAACAAGGTGAGCATTTCTTTTTCAAAAAAGTGGCGCCAATAAGCAATGTGGATTTTTAAACCGTAATTTAAAGCGACCGTTAAGGGGTTAAATGTATCTTTCGTTGAAAACATTTATAATTTGAGCAAATGTAAGCGAAAGAAATAGGTAGCAAAATACTTCGTATAGCACTACTTCAGATTCTTTTGTTTCACTCCAGTAAATATTTTTCTAATAGAAATCTTTATAAAACGGCTAAAGTGCAATCAACTATGTAATCGTAGCTGAACTGAAATTAATGAAATTGAATCAAATTTTACATAAAGCGCTAATTTAAAAGTAAAGCAGTCTTTAAATGTCTGCCAAAAGAAATGATAAATTTAATCTATTGGATGTTTATTGGGGCAAAATTTTAGGCCTATTATATAGGGTGGCTACTAAATACTGTAACACTCCAAAAAATACGAATTAACTTTAATCGTTTGGTAAAACAATTTATTTCCCTATTTTAGCGTTTGGCAATCTTCTATTAGTGCAGACGAATTTTGTTATAAAGCAAATATTTAAAATTATTTTAAAGAGGGAAGCCAAAAAGAATGATGATTAAACAGCTCTCTGATCGTAGATTTTCCGCAGGTAAAATATTTAAGCAATTAAAATGACTTGGTTGTAATGGAACATTTATATATAGAACTATATTTCGTTTTTTGGATACTAATAGCTATCTAAAGATCGATCTAGGTCTGATCGTTCATGCTCAGTTCGCACAATAGAGTGCATCAAACGAATTCATGAAAAGGTGAGATGAAATCCACAACGTTCTGCAAATAAAATGGCTGCAGAAGAGAACGTGAGTCGCAGAACTATGCAAGCTATTATAAATGAAGATCTAAGTTATTGCCCTTATCGCAAAAGAAAAATCCAAGTTTTGACTGCAGCACAAATAATAAAAAGATTACAAAGAAGGAAGAAATTGATGAAGCGGCATGGTAGGAAAAGTGTTGACAGAATAGTATTTTCTGATGGGAAGCTATTTTGTACTGATCACTGTTATAACGCTAAAAATGATGTCGGATATTCAGCAACCCCCGAGGATATACCTGAAAGCTTTGAAACTGTTAAACGCTTTCAGAACAAGAATTCTGGAATGGTTTGGGGTGCAGTGTCAAACAATGGAAAATTGCCTTGGAAGTTCATCAATAAAGGGATAAAAATCAATGCGAATATTTCAAACAGGACATATTGGCTACACATTTATTGCCACATGCTGACATGTTGTATCCCAAAAAGAATTGTACATTTCAGCAAGATTCTACACATTCACACCGAGCTAAATCAACACAGGCTTGTCAATCTGCCAATTGTCCGAACTTTATCATGCAAGAAGATTGGCCACCTTCTTCACCGGATCAAAATCATTTAGATTATTGCGTCTGGGCGATTTTAGAAGCTAAAGTAAACAGCAACAAACACGGAAGTTTGGACTCCCTCAACGCTTCCATATTGCGTGAAAGGTACCGATTACCTCTTAAAATGATTCGTGCCGCAGTCGCACAATGGCATAAGGTATTATCTTTGATAATCGATAAAGATGGCGGTCAATTCGAGTAAAATTATTTCCCGGTAAACTTCCATCTCTGATGCTCATCATATTAGTGTAATTATCATTTTCTATTTTCTATATGTAAAATAAAATGACTGAATATTTGTAACAGTATTTAGTAGCCACCCTTTAGATATATATAGAGGGTGGCTATAATTAAAGTGCACATGTTTGAACTGATCTATAAATTAAATCCATTTGAATATTTTTAAAAGCTTTGTTATCAATACTTTTTGGAGTATGCGGAACCGCATTATGTAATAAAATTGATTAGTGTTAAATTTTACCGACAGTTGCACTTAGGGGCTACTTCAGTCACGCGAAAACACCCGCTCGCTAATGTTATTCCTATGGAAGAAAATTTTAAAGATATCTTGTTTGCATTTCAATAATTTTAAATCATATTTTTTGCATTAGATAGCTGAGGTCGATCTAAGGACATTTCTAAGGTCTAAGGACATTTTTTACTTTTTCGATTTCCTCTGTAGGTTTTATTAATGAGTATACTTTCACTTCCGAAACTTGTTCCAGAAGTAAAAGTATGATAATTAAAAAAACCGTTAAACAAAATCGAAAAAGTAAAAACTCGTTTCTTTGGAGATCTACCTAAGCTATCAAGCCAAAAAAAAAAAAAAAAAAAAATAATAATAATAATAATAATAAACATTTAAAAAATAGTGAAATGAAAACGCAATATCGTAAAAAATATCTTCCATATTATTAACTTTAGCGACTGGGAATTTTCGCGTGAGTGAAGTAGCCTCTTAAATGTTAGAGATGTTTTATTAGTAATTAACAACAAAATAACTCATTTTTACACGTTCACGCCGGCTTGCATCACCGGCGGGTCACGCCTGTCTGTTCCATCAGGCGGCGTGCATCGGTGGTAGGTCACGTTTGACTGTTGCATCAGGCGGCCTGCATCACCGGTGGGTCACACTCGTCTATGCTATATACAGCAAGCACTACAGGTGCGTCGTATTTGAAAATTCGAAAATTCAGTAGTAAAAATAATTTATTATTCTAAACTTAATACAATCACGACCGGAAACGCGAATTCTCGTTTTCATTAAAAAAATATCATTTCTAAAGAATTTCTAAAGGATTTCTTCTCCTACCTTACAGAAATGCATTTATATCATGTTGCCCATATTTCTTTGGATTGTAAGACATTTTATATTAAATTCGTACATATCTAGTCAATAAAACCATGTCTCTAAGTAATTTGCTTACTCCTTACGAACTTTCAGACATTCACAACCAACTCTGCTTGTTATATTTGAGTTCAATTCAATAAATATGAGAGGGGCGGGTCATTACATACAGCGTGTGAATAAACGACAGTACGGCGTCGCCAGATGAAGCGAAATATGAATTCGTGCTTCGTCTCCCAGCGAAACACACGAATATCCGCGCCGGCGTGAACCTGCTAAATCAATATGATTTGAGATGACGATTTTCTTTCATAACATTAAAAGAAAGCACTTTCTTACGTGAAATTTTTATTATTTTCGTTTCAGAACTTATTTCCGAATGCTCTAAACTTAATAAATACTACATGATTTTTAAATATTTCAAACAGTTTTACTTGTAGAGTTCTTCAGACACGTGCACTTGGTGCCGTATACAGTAAGGCATATTATATATTAATTTTCGATGAGGGGAAAAGGATAAGTTCTCATCTTCAATTACTTCAAGTTATTTTTTAAAACATAAAAAGAAGGAAGAAAATTCTGTGATTTAAAATGAAGTAATTTTTAGACATTATATCAAGGAATGCTATTCTGAGTACACGTATGCATACACGCGTATCCTAATTAAAAAAAAAACCTTTAACCCGTTGAGGGACAAGCAACTGTGTTCTCTAATGTTGAATTCCCACCCGTTAATTTGGAAAAATTTTATTTGAAAATAAGGAAAAGCAATTTTTCAGCTCTTTTTCACCAGAGTTATAAAAGTAAAACTGTAATTTAGGTATATACGTATAAAAAAATCTATTAAATTCAAAACACTGTTGTTTGTATATATGCAAAGTTGCGCACTAAAGGGTTAAATGTAGAGAGAAGAACACAAGCTCCCAAAGTTCCAAAATTTGTACAAATCGTTTAGGAGTACAGAACCTAATTTTAAACATCACCAGCTCCATAGTAGCAGCTAGCTTTTACTAGGGGTTTCTTCTAAAGTGTCTTGAGGTACAATGTTATGATTAGCATTGCCAGGTGTCTTCGTTAATCGGGGCTCTAAATACTCTGGACACCAGTATTTTAAAGTAATTTTCTTCTCTTTCTTTAATGGCAGAATTATCTGCGATTAAAGATGTCAAAATAAACTGTAAGAAATTATTAGTATCTAGAGCATTTGGGGCTCTGATTTATTCGGGACACCTAACAACACTATTGATAAATAAAGATAATGCATGAATTAGAGTAACTGGATTTTAAAAATTACCCAGAGAAAATAAATTTTCAAGTTGAATATTAATATTTAACATGAGGTGGTTTTGATATAATCAAAGTATTAAAATGAAAATTTTCTGCTTTGAACTAGAAATTTTTACTTTAATGTAAAAGTATTGCTTTGTTTTGTGAAAATATATGTTAGCATTGAATTTTGACAGAATAAATTAACACTATCTGAAGTATAAAATTATTAATTCAAAATATCACAGTTTCCTTGGTTTTCAATATGGTAAATGTACTAAATTCTGGTAACTAAGAGTGGTAAGTTTTTCTGGTAAGTAAGTAAGTCTTGTATGCATGTAATTTTGTGCCACTCTTGTACAGAGTTCGTACGGTTCCTTGAATTTTTAAACTAAGAAATTCTTCGGTAGCAGTATTTTCTTATAGAAAATCTCTTCTTAAATAAGGTAAAATTTCGCGTGTTTAAACTAGATTTATTTTTCTGTACAGTGTTGGGTAGGACACGAGAAAGGCATAGCCGGATAAGCATTGGAAACATGCCTTTCAATCAAATTTCCTGATTTTTTTCCCAGATGTGGCTACATATCTGACAATATATTTTCCCTATTATCTCCCTATAAATATTGATATTTAATGAAATAAAAATGTTTTATCGATTTTTTAAAAAACGGATTTTCTCAAAAACTGCTGCGTGGAATTTCATGCCATTAACTGAGGATATATAGATACCAAAGATGCATAACTGGTAATTTTTGTATAATTTTCTGTTTATAAAAACTCAAAAAAAAAATCTTATGGTAATCCGAAAATTACTATTTTCTTGTAAAAAATTCTCCATATGTGCCCGTATATTCTATATAAATGCCGAACGTTTGCGTTGGGTACTACATATAAATATTTACAAAAATGTACATTAAAATTATTGAAATTCATTTTAAGGCGTTATTTGGGGCGGAGCTACTTAACTTCGACATCCGAATAATTTTTGGAACAAAGATAGCAGACAATATGTCAACTGATGTATTTTAGATTGCATTAAGCATATAAGCCATGTTTTTCAACTTCATGTTCATTTGGATATCGACAGAGTTGAGAATGTTGCTCATGAGTTCATTAAAATTTAAAATACAGCAATTCTGTAACTGTTTACTTCAGAAATACTTTGGGTGTGGAAGTTGAGTAGCTTCGCCCCAAATAACGCCTTAAAATGGATTTCAGTAATTTTAATGTACATTTTTGTAAATATTTGCATGTAGTACCCAACGCAAACTTGCCGCATTTATATAGATTATACGGGCCCATATGGGGAATTTTTTTACAAGAAAATGGTAATTTTCGTATAATCATAAAATATGATTTTTATTTTTTAAGATTTTTATTTCTCTATTTCACACAGTTTTTATAAACAGAAAATTATACAAAAATTACCAGTTATGCATCTTTGGTATCTATATATCCTCAATTAATGGCATGAAATTCCGTGCAGCAGATTTTGAGAAAATTCGTTTTTTAAGAAATCGAGAAAACATTTTTATCTCATTAAATACCAATATTTATAGGGTGATAATAGGGGAAATCTATTGTCAGTTATGTAGCCACAGCTGGGGAAAAAAATCAGGAAATTTGATTGAAAGGCATGTTTCCAAATGTTATCCGGCTATGCCCTTTCGGACGTTTGTATGAGGTACCTCTGAAACATTTTTGTCATGACAGTGTCATGCCTCAATTGAATGAGGTAGTGAAGAGTTTAAACGCAGGAACTACAATTGAGTTGGGATGGAAGTGCTGGCTTCCCCACTGTCCTGACAATGTAAAGTCAGACGTTAGGGGTGTGGGTAGTTTAGTGTTGCTATCAGGTTGATAAAAAGAAGTTAGTTTTCCGAAATGGAATTAGTAGAACTGGACAGTGAATGAATGCAGTAACGCGCTGTTTACCTAATTATCAGAAGTATATATATATTTTTTCTAGTAATAGTAAACCGTAGAGATAAATCATTGTACTTGTAAAGAATTTAAAGTACTTTTGAAAATAATTGGATTACAAAGAATGTAAAATTGAATTGTTCAGCGTATACTGAACAAGAAGCAGGACTTTGGAAATGGAAAACCTCAGTGAGGAATTTTTGTAATTTTTTAAAAAAGTTATGTACAAAAGCTGCAAATTATAACGCCTATTTTGCTTGCTATTATTCATCTGAAAACTCACTTTACAAAAAACTAAATGCTTATTATTATTAATATATCTAATGAAAAAGAAAACTTTGATCTTTTTCGACAACCTTTGCTTTCACACGAAGTTGTGATTTAATCGTTTATTTATTATTCCGACAGAGTAATAATTAGGACAATTTAATAAAATAAAATAATTTTTCTTTCATTTTGATCATTTAAGTTCGCATTTTAAAAGTTTTCTTTTTTTTTCTTGTGTGTGTGAGGTTCAATTGACTGCTTTTCTTCCATTTTACTTAAAAAAAAAATTATATAGAAATAATTGATAAATTGCTCAAGCGTATTGACGTATTTCGCGTAAAAATTATATGAAAACTTATACACGGAAAATAAATGAAAATTTCAAAATTTTAAGAAGCTGTTACAGGAAAATTGTTATTTACATGTAAAAGCATGTGCTTAGATCCATTCAAGATCTCCTTGCAAATAACATGAAATTTAAATAATATAATTCTAAAACCTTTTTTCTCTCAGTGTGAGATTTGGGTTTTGAGAGTAGAAAGAGTCACTGGTTCTGGTTGCTTTACGTTTTGAACACTACGGCGTACACTTAAAGAATAAAAAACGAATAAAATTAAATTAAAAAAATACTATACTAAATATGAACACTAAAAAATATAGCTTTTATATATTATACTTTCTGCATACTTTTAGACATTTTGTAATATTTCTTTGTCATATTAAAAAAAATAGAGCTTTTTTAACACTTTCCAATATAGTTTATAAGTGTTTATGAACTCGCTTTGTCTGTCTCTCTGCCCGTCTTTGCGTGATCTAACTTGCGTAAATATAATCAGATTGTCATGCAACTTACAAACCTTATTAAAGTTTATTGTAGCATGTTCAGTACTGAAAATGAAGTGTGTACCCAGGGCCAAAACTAGCCTTTTTTTAGGCTGGGGAAACATGCGTTTTTGCGCCACCCCCCGTCCTCAAGCGCAATAAAAGTTCTCGACTGCAGGTACCCTGTGCAAAAAAAAAAAAAAAAAAAAAAAAAAAAACTTAAAAACTTCACTTTTACAAATTTGAAAAGAATATTCCCATGGGTTTAACATTAGCTTGCAAGTTCCTCTGTATTTCATGTATGTATGTAAACATTTTTGAGTGAAACGACAAATAAAATATTCATTTTGCGCGCCACCCCTTCGGCTTTCTTTCTGGCGTACGGGGAAAATGCCCCCTCTGTGCTCCCCCTAGTTTCGGCCCTGTGTGTTCCACTTATAGTTCCTTTATAAGGTCACTTAAAAACATCAAAACAATTCCGCTACATTTCTATTGGTAAGAAAAAACAAATTGTGATTGAGCAAATGAATTGGGATCCCGATTTCCTATTAAAGTGTGTATTCGTTAAATTTTGTTTCATCATTTTAAAACAATTTGCACTAATCTAATAATAGTTTTATGTTATTTTATTTGTTTATTTTACATTTTATTACTTTTATTATTTTAGTAAATACTGTATAAATGAATCATGTCTAATATAGTAGCTGGTTCTAATATACGGAAAAAGTATTATGATTTATTTTTTATTTAAACTGATTCTAATAAGCACCGATTAGTGAACTAACTGTAAGAAGGGGAATACATTCATCGAATTTTCAGAAACTGATAAGGATTTATAAATTTCATGTTCATTCGAATATATTTGCAGATTCTGTATTTTACGAAAGAATATGATTAGAAAATGGATCAGAAAACTCCCCGTTTGTCTTTGATAACAGTCTTAGGATGTTACTGTTCATAAAGAACTATGAGCTAGAGGTCTGCTATGGCCAAGGCAAAATGAAGGCAAATTTTCAAACGAGCCAGACCGGGCCGGCAGAATCAGAATAATTTTTTCAATGAGCCGGACCGGCAAATAAATAGAACAGGCCAGTCTGACTGGCCGTATAGAAAAATTTAGCGGGGCTACCAGGCTGTTATAAAAATTTGACCGAAGCCGATAAAATATGAGTTATTTTCAATGAATATGACTTTCGCGAGAATAAGTATAAATCTGCGTCACGAGGGGATGCTAGTTTGACAACATCAGTACAGAAATGTAACATGTCCAGCGTAGAGATCATCATCGGACAGTTACATGGTGTCTGACACGGGCTTAACCCTAGATCTACCGGGAATTTTATTCAAGTTTTAATAAAACGTTCTACACCAGAATTTTTATTTAAAACTATTTAACTTATTTATTTACCTTATTTTTGTCTGGTTTATATACTTAGTTTATTTTAAAGAAATTTCTGGTTTGAATGAATATTTTGTATGTACCTGTCGGGTCCAATGGACCCGTCTGGTAGACGGAGGGTTAATTATTTTTCAGCAGACGAGTGCCGGACCGAGATCTGGATTGCCTTTTTTTTCTGCATAGTCGAACCTGGCCGGAACTGGACCTCATTGTTCTCAGGATGTGTAGGGCAGACAATACATTTTGTAAAAATATTAATACCGATAATGATCTTCTGTTAAATCTGAAAATATATCCTAATGTGGTTCGCAATTTCACTGCTTTACAACGGAAAACTTTGACACATTTTATGATTAATTTTTAACTGTAAAGGCATAAAATTGAAAAGCCAGACTGTAGAAGGGATTTGGAATCGAATAGCGTTTTACCTTTTTGATAAATAAATTATTTGTCAAGAAAAAAGACATTTTTGTCACGTGGTTGCAGGTTTTTCTCCTTTCCCATTCTGTCGCTACCGGAAATTCAATTCTAAACACTAACTTTGGCAGCATTTTTTTCGAATATATATTGCCTTTATCAAAAAATGGATGACGTTATTCGATTACATAGTTTCAACACCTGTTAATCTCATGCGTTATCGAAAAGAAATAAATTCAGAAACGTGTCAGAAAGTAATTAATTTGGATTTGAGAAAATCTTTCATAAATGAAGAGAAATATTTTTATAAATCTACTTTTTATTATACAGCTTCAAAGTTATCTTTCTAACCCTCTTTTTTCTTTTATTCTAAACTACATTAATTTTTGAATGAATTTTTCTTTTACTATTGGAACATTTAAGAATCTGAGTAATCATTAATTTTGTATTACGTATTTTCTGCCCCGCAAACACATCGTAATTTTAAAATATACTGTAAAATTATCCCATAAGTATGTGCCGGGCCTGTTTTTACTTATTTCTGCACGATCTGAGCCGTGAACTATGAAAATATAAACGTGCAGGGCAGGGCTCAAGCCGAACTTTTATGTTTCACACCGGGCAGAGCCGAGATAGTTTTTGTTCGGGTCGGGTCTGGACTTGAAATTCCGACCCATGCAGACCTCTAAATGAACCTCTGTCCACATAAAAAATACGTGATATTTTTTTAAAGGATGGCTCATGGCTGGTTGGAACCGTTTTCGTTTCTACTCTTTAAATGACTCAATGTCAAATCCTTTCCTATCCTAAATGGCATATACATAATGACAAGCACGGCACAAGCACAAGTTGGGAAGTATGAATTCAATAATATTAAAAGAAAGAGAAGAAAAATAGCTCTCTTCTTTTCTTCCCATCAGAACCAACCCCCTTTATCCCTCCCCAAATTCGTCTCAGTTTTAATCTTGCAACATTCTTTCTTTTCATTTTCACCCTTTCCCATAGCTCAAGGTTTTTTAAACTTCAAACGTAGGCCACAACCCTGTTGGACTCAGACTCTTTCACCTACAGACAATGACGACACAACACATACACACATTCATTCATACTCCTCAAACGAAACAGCTCTCGCGTCTCGCCGCTTCAAAAAGACACAAACAAGTCAAAATTTCGGAGGTACCTCGAATCTGAAATTTGAGGTTTTGAGACAAATTGTCATGGTGTATGGGACAAATGAGGTGCTTCATGTATGAGTTACCCAACACTACAACTTAATGAAAAAAAAAATTAAGATGCAACATATCATTACAAAAATAATGAGAAAGATTAAATATTAGTGCTTCATTAAAAAAATCTAACTTCGGATAATGAAAGGATATTTTTGAAGAGAAAAAAAATAGTGGCGTGATTTGAGGAAAAGTTTGTATGTGATAGTTTTTAAATAACTGAGTTAAATAAACAGAATTAGTAAAAAAATCTGCTACTACCAATAAAAATATTCAAAAAGTGGGAATACTAGCAGAAAAAAAAGTTATTTTTATATTATTATTATTATTTAAAGAAATCTAAAAAGATTTTGTCAAAACAAAATATTTTTCTTAGCACACCTAATAAGAAAATCGGAAATGCGTTTGTAATACACCTTGTGATGTTCCTTAGCCATGTCAGACTGTAATGATAAAGCAACTAAGAAAAAAAAAATTGTATGATGCAACATATCATTACAAAAATAATGAGAAAGATTAAATATTAGTGCTTCATTAAAAAAATCTGACTTCGGATAATTAAAGGATATTTTTGGAGAGAAAAATAAATAGTGACGTGATTTGAGTAAAAGTTTGAATGTAATAGTTTTTAAATAAGCTAACTGAATTAGTAAAAAAATCTGCTACTACCAATAAAAATATTCAAAAAGTGGGAATACTGGCAGAAAAAAAAAAAAAAAAATTATTATTATTATTTTAAGAAATCTAAAAAGATTTTGAGAAAACAAAATATTTTTCTTAGCACACCTAATAAGAAAATCGCAAATGCGTTTCTAATACACTTGTAATGATAAAGCAACTTATGAAAAAAAATTGTAAGATGCAACATATCATTACAAAAATAATGAGAAAGATTAAATATTAGTGCTTCATTAAAAATATCTAACTTCGGATAATTAAAGGATATTTTTGAAGAGAAAAAAAAATAGTGTCGTGATTTGAGGAAAAGTAAGTATGTAATAGTTTTTAAATAAGCTAACTGAATTAGTAAAAAAAAACCTGCTACTGCCAATAAATATATTCAAAAAGTGGTAAACCTGGCAGAAACAAAAGTTATTATTATTATTATTATTTTAAGAAATCTAAAAAGATTTTGTGAAAACAAAATATTTTTCTTAGCACACCTAATAAGAAAATCGCAAATGCATTTCTAATACACTTGTAATGATAAAGCAACTAAGAAAAAAAATTGTAGGATGCAACCTTATGATTTTTTTTTAAAGATGCAACATATCATAAAAAAATAATGAGAAAGATTAAATATTAATGCTTCATTAAAAAAATCTAACTTCGGATAACTAAAGGATAGTTTAGGAGAGAAAAGAAAAATAGTTGCGTGATTTGAGGAAATGTTTGCGTGTAATAGTTTTAAATGAGGCAACTGAATTAGTAAAAAAATCTGCTACTACCAATAAAAATATTCAAAAAGTGGGAATACTGGCAGAAAAAAAAAAATATTATTATTATTATTTTAAGAAATCTAAAAAGATTTTGAGAAAACAAAATATTTTTCTTAGCACACCTAATAAGAAAATCGCAAATGAGTTTCTAATACTCTAGTAATGATAAAGCAATTTATGAAAAAAAAATAATAAGATGCAACATATCATAAAAAAATAATGAGAAAGATTAAATATTAGTGGTTCATTAAAAAAATCTAACTTCGGATAATTAAAGGATATTTTTGGAGAGAAAAGAAAAATAGTCGCGTGATTTGAGGAAATGTTTGCGTGTAATAGTTTTAAATAAGGTAACTGAATTAGTAAAAATATCTGCTACTACCAATAAAAATATTCAAAAAGTGGGAATACTGGCAGAAAAAAAAAAAGGTATTATTATTATTATTATTTTAAGAAATCTAAAAAGATTTTGTGAAAACAAAATATTTTTCTTAGCACACGTAATAAGAAAATCAAAAATGCGTTTCTAATACTCTTGTAATGATAAAGCAACTTATGAAAAAAAAATAATAAGATGCAACATATCATAAAAAAATAATGAGAAAGATTAGTGCTTCATTAAAAAAATCTAACTTCGGATAATTAAAGAATATTTTTGGAGAGAAAAGAAAAATAGTCGCGTGATTTGAGGAAATGTTTGCGTGTAATAGTTTTAAATAAGATAACTGAATTAGTAAAAAAAATTGCTACTACCAATAAAAATATTCAAAAAGTGGGAATACTGGCAGAAATAAAAATATTATTATTATTATTCTAAGAAATCTAAAAAGATTTTGTGAAAATAATTTTTTTTTCTTAGCACACCTAATAAGAAAATCGCAAATGCGTTTCTAAACACTCGTAACGATAAAGCAACTTATGAAAAAAAAAAAAAAAATTGTAAGATGCAACATATCATAACAAAAATAGTGAGAAATATTAAATATTAGTGCTTCATTGAAACAATCTAACTTCGGATAATTAAAGGATATTTTTGAAGAGAAAAAAAAATAGTGGTGTGATTTGAGGGAAAGTTTGTATGTAATAGTTTTTTAAATAAGCTAACTGAATTAGTAAAAAAATCTGCTACTACAAATAAAAATATTCAAAAAGTGGGAATACTGGCAGAAAAAAAAGTTATTATTATTATTATTATTTTAAGAAATCTAAAAAGATTTTGTGAAAACAAAATATTTTTCTTAGCACACCTAATAAGAAAAACGCAAATCCGTTTCTAATACTCTTGTAATGATAAAGAGACTTATGAAAAAAAAAATTGTAAGATGCAACATATCATTACAAAAATAATGAGAAAGATTAAATATTAGTGCTTCATTAAAAATATCTAGCTTCGGATAATTAAAGGATATTTTTGAAGCGAAAAAAAAATAGTGGCGTGATTTGAGGAAAAGTATGTATGTAATAGTTTTTAAATAAGCTAACTGAATTAGTAAAAAAACCTGCTACTACCAATAAATATATTCAAAAAGTGGGAATACTGGCAGAAAAAAAAGTTACTATTATTAATATTATTTTAAGAAATTTAAAAAGATTTTGTGAAAACAAAATATTTTTCTTAGCACACCTAATAGGAAAATCGCAAATGCGTTTCTAATACACTTGTAATGATAAAGCAACTTATGAAAAAATATTTTTTTAAGATGCAACGTATCATAAAAAAATAATGAGAAAGATTAAATATTGGTGCTTCATTAAAAAAATCTAACTTCGGATAATTAAAAGATATTTTTGAAGAGCAAAAAAAAAAAAAAAAAAAAAAAAAAATAGTGGCGTGATTTGAGGAAAAGTTTGTATGTAATAGTTTTTAAATAAGCTAACTGAATTTGTAAAAAAAAAAATCTGCTACTACCAATAAAAATATTCAAAAAGAATACTGGCAGAACAAAAAGTTATTATATTTATTATTATTCCATTTCACCGTTTGCCCCGAGATAAGTCGGGGATAAAAGCACTGTTTCCCCGTACCTGTCGCCGGTGAAGTGGTTAAGAAATCTAAAAAGATTTTGTGAAAACAAAATATGTTTCTTAGCACACCTAATAAAAAAATCGCAAATGCGTTTCTAAAACACTTGTAACGATAAAGCAACTAAGAAAAAAAATTGTAGGATGCAACATATCATTACAAAAATAATGAGAAAGATAAAATATTAGTGCTCCATTAAAAAAAAAAAATCTAACTTCGGATATTTAAAGGATATTTTTGGAGAGAAAAAAAAAATAGTGGCGTGATTTGAAGAAAAGTTTGCATGTAGGGGAGATGAGGGATGAATGGGACATTTTCACAAAAATATATATTTATATTTTTTTATTTAAGTTATTATCAATATTATATATCACATTTCATACATTAGGTATTTGACAACATTTAACTTTTAATACAGACTTTGGCTATCAATCTGTTCATTTTTCCTACTTATGAGGCATTTTAGATTTGAAATGAAACTGCAAAATGTCTTTTAAATATGGCATATCTAATAATTTTCAATCATAACTTTTTAATTAATATTAATTAAATGTATCATAGAAACATGCAGAAAGGACATTATTGGTTCGATCGGAAAGTCGTGTCGTGTTGGAAAGATCAATTCGTACCGGAAAATTCTGCCCGTTAATTATTAGACATTAGATATCGGAATCGATGTCTAGTAATTAAATGATAGAGTTTTCCGGTACGAATTGATTTCCCCAACATGACACGACTTTCCGATCGACCCAATATTTTAGGGGTGGGGATATATTTGTGCAACATTTCAAAATTCAATGTAATTTCCCCCATTTGATGAATAAACATATACTATTTTTAACAATTTTATCGATTTCTATTATGTTTTAGTACCAATTTTTTGATAATCCATTAATAATTATTACAATACAATAAATAACACTCAGAAGTTTTAAGCAATAACAACTCATATAATACTATTTAATACTATTAAATTACGTAAATTATTAATTTATCAGCCTATATAATACTATTTAGTTAATAAATAAAATTTTCAACATCTCTAGGGATGAATGAGAATGTCCCATTCATCCCCATTTGAAATGTCCCAATCATCCCCATTATGCATATATTCCCTTCTCAGGCATTTTGCCTCAAAAATTGTTTTGTCACAATGGTTACTATTCATTCATTTTAATTATCGATATTGAACCTTAAAATAAATAATTACGACATAGCTTAATTTTTTATATTGTGTAAGCTATTTCACATATTCAAATGTAAAAAAAAACTTACTTTTAAGCAGAGATTTCAGAAAATGAAACTTTGAAGGAAAATAAAAACAGCAATGTGGTCCTATTTTTAGTTCTGAAGCATACTGTGGTAGAGCCTTTTATGGGGGTAGGAAGCAATTTAAAATAAATGTGTATTGCCTGAAATATGGAGAATGTCCCATCCATCCCCTAGCTCCCCTAATAGTTTTTAAATAAGCTAACTTAATCAGTAAAAAAATCTGCTAGTACCAATAAAAATATTCGAAAAGTGAGAATACTGGGAGGAAAAAAAAAAGTTATTATTACCATTTTAAGAAATCTAAAAAGATTTTGTGAAAACAAAATATTTTTCTTAGCACACCTTATAAGAAAATCGCTAACACGTTTCTAATACACTTGTAATGTTAAAGCAACTTATGAAAAAAAAATAATAAATAAGATACAACATTCATTACAAAAATAATGACAAAGGTTAAATATCAGTGCTTCATTAAAAAAATCTAATTTCGGATTATTAAAGGATATTTCTGGAGAGAAAAAAGAAAATAGTGGTGTGTTTTGAGAAAATGGATACCCTTGTAATTTTTTTGCCGATTTTAAATTTCTTCATTTCTTTTTAAGCTGTTCAGTACCAGCATCTTTTACACGAATTTTATTCGTTTGGTACCACTTTTTGTTAATTATTTGACTTAGCTTTTTAAATAACGAAAATGTCGTAATTAAATAAAATCAATTTTACTTTTCTTTTTTACTGGTATCAAACTCGAGCGTTTAAAGCACTCTTTGGGGGTGCATATATGCACCACCCATGGTCCCGAACCGGCAAATGTTTAATTTCTGAATCTTTTTTGTCTGTAATTTCAGAATATATACTTTTAAAAATGAACATTTGCTTTACCCTACTCTTTTAAAATTTATGTTCTTACCGTTTGTTAATTACAAATTTCCCCTCTATCTTTATTTTTTAAACAAATAATGTTGGAGTACTGATTTCTGTTTAAAATTTCTTCATTTGGATTTTTTTTTAATGTTTAATCTTTGAATTAAAAAAAAAATAAGCATAAAGTAGCTATAAATAACAAAAAAAAAAAAAAAAAAAAAAAAAAAATTGCGGTCTCCGGGCGAATACGCAAGCTGTTCCGAGTTTGTATATAACAGTTTTTAAATAAAATAACTGAATTAGTAAAGAAATTTGTGTAATGGAAGAAAAAAATTCAAAACTCTTAAAAACAGTTTCTGTTTCCAATAAAATTGATGAAAATTTAATATTTCTAATGAAATGTACGAAACTCGCCATAAAATGAAAAAGGCACTTTGTAATGTATAAAAAATATCTAACACAAATAAAATAAAAAATCTTATTTTTTTATCATTAAATTTATTATTCCGAAAACAGTATGCAAATGATAAAGTACCAAATTAACAAAGTTTATAAATGTTCTTACGTAAAACTACTTAAAATTAGACTGTAGAATGTGTCCTAAGCAATTTTTTTTTAGCAAACTGACTGTAATATAAGGATATGCAAAACATATAATTTAGAAAACAGTTTTTGCTAAATAATAATAATAATAAATTTGAAAATGACTTTTGCTAAATTATACGTAAATAACACAAAATAATGTACAATGAATGAAACAAAATCCTATTTTAAATACGAAAGATCAATGTTTTTTTTTTTTTTTTTTTTTTTTTTTTTTTTTTGAACGTCGACGTCAACGTCATGTGGTCGGAATATACGTATCATTCAATTATTTACGCGTATCATTCGGTATCGGCAACATTTTTTGTTGCGCGCGGTCTTTTTCCTCTTTAATAGTTTTAGAATGAAACGGATGGTTTGTTTGTATTGTTAACTAAAGATTTTGTCTGAATTATTCAAACAAATTGCAGCATCGGGTAGATGGTTAAAGTCTAGCAATGATTTTATCTGTTTATTTTTAAATCGAGCTCGTTGAACCTTTTTACCCGACTACGGCAAAGCCAAAGGAGGGTTATGATTTTGACAGGCTATGTATGTATGTATGTATGTATGTATGTATGTATGTATGTATGTATGTTCATCTGTTCCCTCGTAACTTCTAAACCACTAATCAGAATTCGACAAATGACATATCATTAGAAGCGTCTTAATTGTCCGCTGGTTATAGGCTATATAGATTTTCACCAAATTCAATGTGGCGCCTTCTAGCGGACAAAATATACAGAGTAAAAAAATAAAGTTAAGCTAGATATGCCGTGTTTGGTATCATTTTAAAGCGCTTCACTTGTACATTTCGAATATATATATATTACTAGCATTTGCTTGTGACTTTACTTGCATTTATGGGCTAATTGCATATAATTCACATCTTTTCGTTCTTAATTTCTTTGGTACTTAGTAATCAGAATAAGACCACTGCAGTGCCATTAGAAGGGTCTTGATCTTGATATTCTGTTGGTTGTGAGCTATAAAGTTTGTCACCAAATTTACTATTATGCCCTCTAGCGGACAAAAAGTATAAAATAAAAATATATGTAATGTGTTTGGTATTACTTGAAAGAGCTACCTGTATTCATGGGGTACTTTTATACTTTTTCAGCGTAGTTTTTTGTCGTAGTTGGGTTTTAGTTTTTTTACTTTATCTTGTTATTTACTCTTCTGCAGCAATTTCTTCGAATTTCCATGATAGGGAAGGGGGGGGGGGGATTCTAATTTTCAATAATGGGGGACATTTTGAGTAATATTACCAATATTGTAATTACTTTTAATCCTCTGAGCGATTTGGACGTATTTTTCAGTTTCCCTAAAAAAAACCTCCAATCTGTTGTAAAAAAATAAATAAATAAATAAATAAAATAAAATAAAATAAAAAGTATTTTAAACAGAATTGTATTTTAAAATGTGTGTCAAATAAAGGGCCATGATGTGTATTTCAGAAAAAGACAGGGAAACAAAATTTAAATTAAGATTATTTTTATAAGCATTTTTATGAAAAACCGGGAAAGCCCTCAAGTTGTTCGGACTGATAATTAGGTGTTTTGAATGTCAACACAAAGCATTTTTTGCTTGTTTCCGGGAAGAGAATTTGCAGGTTTTCCATTTTTTTCACTATTCTACTTAAATCCACCCTCTGTATCAGAACGCAAGCTTAAAAACTGTTTAATGTTTTAAAATTTCCCGGCCCATTTTTGCTAGTTTATTATAAAAATCACTAATCTAACCCCCCCCCCCCCCCCATAACTCTTTGCACTGCAAAAGATATTTCTAGGTTTAAAAAGGGCGGAGCAAAACATTTTCTACTTCTTCTCCTCTTTTTTTTTTTTCTTTTTTCTTCTTCTTCTCCTCTTTTTTTTTATTTTTTTATTTTTTTTTTATTTGGCTGTTCACACTCCTTTTGTTTAATACTTATCATTTTTATTAAAATACAGTGAAATTTTCTTTTAAAATATTAATATTATAATTTTTTTTTTTTTTTTTAAATAGCACTAAAATTTCTTACTATATCAGTTTAAACCGTAGAATTACAAACAGCATGTTTATTTGAATTTAATAAGTAGTTACAGAAATGCAAGAATAAAAAAAGCTCTTCACAGCAGAATCCGATGCAGAATATTCAAATATGAAATTGAATCAACGCATGTGTAAATAACCTAAAACATAAAATTTGAGCAAAACCACGTACGGAGAGCTGTGCGATACCATTAAGATCGTACCCAAGATCAGGAGATAGCCTATGAGTAAATTAACACAGTCTTATCTTTTTCTGTTTCCCCTTGTGCCATATTGGGATTTCTAAATGGACTAATCCACTACATAGACTGGTGGATCGAAACTGCAAAGCCTCTCTACGGAGATTTACTACGCAAGCACACAACTTGCTGAAATGGCAACCAGGATTGGCAGTGTAGCGTTAAAAAAATCGCCAAATACTCTTTTGAAATGCCAACTATTCCCACATGCTGAGTAGCATTTGGAAAGAATCCGTTAAAAAAAAAAAAAAAAAAAAAAAAAAAAAAAAAAAAAAAAAGTGTTTATTTTGGAAAAGATAATGAAATTAAAATGATTACTGTGGAAAAATGAAGATTTGAACTCAAATAAATTTAGCCAAAAAAAAAATATATATATGTAGTGAAACATAAAAATTTAATAGGAAAAATTTTAACAACTATTTTTTTTTTTTTTCAATTGGTAACTTATCTATTTATATTGTAAAAGATGAATGACATAATAAAATCAGCTGAAATTATCCATCGGAAATTTAACAAGAAATACAGAACACTTTAAATATATATATATTAAAACTTTTGTCTATTAAAACTTTTATAATATATTTTCTTGTAATATTCTTTCAAGTTCGCTGCAACCTGCTGAGTGCTTTGACACCCTGCCTGTTTAAAAAAAATAGTAAAATTTAGCAGTAGTTGTAGACAGAGATTTCTTCCCCATACCACAGTATTTCTAAATCTGTGTGACCAGAACTTACAAAAATGATAGAACTTTATTTCTTGAGAAAAAACAGGATATTATTAAAACATATTGTTTTTAATTGTATTTTTCAACTTGTAATTTATAAAATTATTACAAGTTAATGACACTTCATTTATCATACTAAAAAAACATATACTTTTTTTTCTTATCATTACTAAACACATTACTAATATATTTCCTCATGAAATAATGCCCTTTTCTTAGATCTAGTATCCTGCCCCTTTTTCCTTCTAGAAAAAATACTAAATTTTTCATTATCACTTTAGTAATTAAAGCGTAAAATATATATTATGTTCTTAATTAGAGATTGTTTGTTTAATAATTATTAATTTTCAGTAGTGTCAACATTTTAATATTAAATTCAGTTACTGATAATTTTAATAAATGTAAATATCACTAGTATTTAATATAGTTTAACATAATTATTACAAAATATTAATGTATATAACATTATTGTATGCTATTAACTAATGAAACTGCTAATTTGCAGTTTTTATAATTTCTGTAATTACTGACTAATAATTAAATTTGATTAATTAAAGGGTAAAAACATAGATTATGTTAGCAATTTGAGGTTTAATTGATTTGGAAACCTAAAATGCTTGATATCCATTCTGTATTTTAACGCTGCAGAAAAAACCGATTTTAATAAAAAAAAATCTCATTTTAATAAAAAAAAAAAAAATGAATTTTTTTTAACTTTAATTTTTTTAAATCATAATCTTTTTGCTCCCTATTTCTCAATAATCTAAAGTCATATAGAAGCTGTTTCCTTTAAACCAAATTGCCGTGTTTCGTGACTTAAACATTTCTTTTTTGTTGCAAAAGACTGTAATTTAACCCCTTCACGACGGGAGATATTTACGAAATTTTTAATCTTTTGTCACCGTTTTTTAAAAATAGAAATTTGTCCCTTCTTGAGTCGAGAAAATGCGCTGATTAAATAAGGCAAATTTTACAGTTAAATTTTACTGGTGAGAAAAACAGGGATTCTGTGCGCTTCATGCAGCACGTATACTTGCCGCTCGTCCCCAAGGGGTTAAAGTGTATGATACTTTTTTATACCAAAAAAGTTTCATTTTTAATATATCTAAAGAAGTGCACTTGAAAATTTTATCCTTATAATTCTGAGGGTTAATAAAAATCATGATTTTTTTTTTTTTAATTTAAAAAAAAAATGAGATTTATTTGGTCCGATTACATACAGTACATGAAATAGATTTATCCATTTTCTTATACGAAATACTTTCCTATCCGATTTAATATATAATAACTGATAAAATTTTAGCAAAGCAACGATATGAATACTAGACTATAAAGCGTAGCACGTGGTTCAAACGCGAACAGCAATGTCTCCCTCCAAGGTTGCTGTCTTAAAAATTCGCTAAAATTTAGCCATTCCAAACTCAAAACGAAACTCAGAAAGAGCATGCGCGGCGACAGCCTTCGTAGGGAGGCATTTCAGTTTTGATCCACCAGTACTACATAGTGAGTAAATGTTCGAAAAAGCGGTTAGTGAGAGCGGAAAGGGAAGGGGAATTTTTGTTCTACTGTTTGAATTCGTTCTGCCTTCAATGCTAATTTCTTGTTTTAGTAGATAATAGACATCGCAGCATGGTATGGGCGCGATGCGTCAAGATTGGTGTACTTTTGATAACTGAACAATGTCCGACGTTCTTATTTAATCTAATAAAAATATTTCGTAAAACTTTTCTGGCATGAAAGATTTAAATTATTGTCATTCTCTATTCTGGGTATTATAGCACAAATATTTGGCAGAGATGCCAAGGACTGAAAAGTTTGCTAGCAACGGTATCCGAATAAGGAAATGGCAGCTGAAGTCACTGCTGATCAAATTACTGTGGATCATCAAGAAATACCTTTTCCGTTCTTTATGGCTCCTACTGGACACATGAGTTCGGGCAATTTGATTTGCCTACGTTTTGCGGGTCTATGATATGATTGGTCTACGTCGCCAAGACGATTCCTGCAATTAATGTCAGTAAAGAATGGTGCTAAAACTTCGTGATCCTCATCACTATGATCTTAAGAATATATGAGAAAAGAGGGGTCTTTCGTTAATTAAAAAACTGAGTTGTTTCTCTTTTTGTTATAATAATGCTGCTGTTAACATGAATTTTGAGTTAAACATATTTTCAAGGAATATACTACGTAGCTTTTTATATTTTTAAAATAAAAATTTATGTTTTCAAATCCTTCATAAAAAATGTATTATCTTAATGAAAATGTATGTATTTTTAATTTTTCTTGGATAAAATATTTTTTTATTGATGAAATTAAGCATCTGTGTTAATCTCTTGCGATGGAAATAAATTGGCAGAAGCACGTGACTATCCCGTCCATGTTTTAGAAAAATATTTCACACCAGAATTTTTATTTAAAATTATTAACTTATCCATTTATCTAGTTTTTTCTTTGTGTCTTTTAAACTAGTTTTATAAAAAAAATTCTGGTTCGTATTCATTTGGTAGCAGTCAAAATGACTGCTCGCGGGCTTTCTAGTGTTAATCCAAGGCGACGTACATAGCACGTCTTTCCAGGTCAAGAGGTTAATGATAATATACAGTAGCAGATTCTCTGGGTATGTAATAGAATCATGCGTGTTGTATATATTTACCACTTAAAATGAGTAACATACTTTCCCAAGCCTTCGACTGATTATTTACATAAAATGCCAAATATGATTTTTTTTTCTTTTTTAGTTTCAGAATTAAATTATTAAAAATAAAATAAATGTGAAAACCAAACCTTCCTATCCTGAATGGGTATTATCGACCTGTTTCTTTAACAGACCGGCATTTTGCATACCAGTATTTTCTTAGAGAAAATGTTCTTTTTAATTGTTCCGATTAAATAAAACAAAATTTTCTGCAGTAAAATACTGGTATACAATAAGCCGGACACTTGGCAGCTCTGCTATAATGTAGTATTTCATTCAATTCGAACCAGAAATTTCTAACTTTAATGACAGAATGTTTTGTTATTGTGTGAGCTATTGGGAAAAGTAAAACTGTAGTTTTAAACTAATTAAATAGTGAAAATTGTATAAAAATATTAAAATTTTAGAGAACTAGCTGACCCGCCCGGCGTTGCCCGGGCCCATAATAATATTCTTAAATGAATCTGAAATCTTTTATCGCAGATCCGTTCAGAGGGGGCGGGTGGAGACGGTGCAAATTACCAGGGCCCGATTCTTGTTCAGTTCAAAAGTTGTGTAAAGTCAAAGGTTAAGATTTTTAATTTTTATATGTCTCATACTTTAAACTTTTTTATTCTAAATTAACGGATGAATTTAATTAAAATGTAATTATATTTTCAAAAATTTAATTTTTTATTTAAAATCTTTATATGAAAAAGCAATTACAAATACAGCATAAAGTGTAATGCTGAAAAAGAAATAATAAAATTGTAAGCAAATATTACTATATAGATTTTTAAGAAAAGTACCATCCAGCAAATTTATTTTCTAATAGAATAAAGCCTGTTTATAACGGAATACTGCAATAAACGAAAAAAAAGTTACAGCTCTCTCTCTCCCCCCCCCCCCCCGAAAAAAAAGCTATTATGCGTTGTTCAATTTAATAACCTGCATAAAACGGAATTTATCACTGGTCGTTTTCGTTTACGTCTAAGCAGGTTTTATTGTATCTTACTTTTGGGGGGGGGGCCGTAATAATATTCTTAAATGAACCTGAAATTCGTATCGCAGGTCCGTACAAAATTACTTTTTACGTCATGACAACATTTTGTAAACTTCTTCCTGCTGTTTAATTCGCATTTCCAATACAGTGCTTTGCATAAATTGCACGTTTTACCCACAGTTATGCATGCCTCGGAACGTTTAAATTAGTAATTTGGATTTCAGTAGCAACTCGTGCATGCTGCAGTTATTAAGCCTATTTTGCCGATCGCTTAACGGCGTTCTCGACAATTCTATTTGGATTTCGAATCTATTTCGATTCGACTCGAATTCGGCTTCTTCTTCACTTTCAAGCATTCACCGAGATTTTTTACGGGCATTTCAAATGATATTTTGAAGCTACATAATTGCAGCGAAAGATATTGCACCGAAAACGCAAAAAGTAAACAACAACAAACCCGATCGCCCTAAATCCTACCAAAGACTCTTACACAATAACCAATCAGATGCGTTTCTCGGGCGTTGCCATTAAACAATAACAAATAATCGCGATTTCTGTGCCACGTACGTTAGCGTAATATATATATAGATTTTAAAAGGTAATTTACATATTTAAAAATTAATAAAATTAAGTTGAGTCTAGAGAATATTGTAAAAGAAAAGAAAAAAAATAAAAATAAAAATAAATTACAGTTGAAAAAAGAGTATATCTGTAGTTACGATAACTACTGTAAAATATGAAGAGTTAAAAATGGTATAAAATTTAACCCTTAAATGCGCGATTTTTTTATTTAGTTTCGAAATAAATATATATGATACTCTGATAAATCTATAATACAGGAAAAATAATGAAAAAAAATCAGAGACATTTTTCATATAATACGTCAATCTCTTCTTCTGTTATACACATCAGTATGAGTAAAAACTACTATATTGTGGCTGTTTTACGCTAAAATAATGCAAATTAGTAAAAACTTACCCTTTAACCCCTTAATTCTCGCTTCCGACAATATCACGGGTTGAGGTGTCGTTCGTTATTTCTCGGGCCCGTCATATTTCCGGGCTAGAGATTTATTGATGGCAAAAACTTCCTAAACCAGAAAAATTTAACTGGCATTTCGGTGCGAAGTCTTTGAATATTAGCGTTTGGGTTTGGTTTTTGGCGCTGATTGTGATGTTGGACTTTATATTGCATGTTTCGAAATATAACACACTCAAAAAAATATTTAATACTCAAAATTTAATGTATATTATATCATTTCAAATATTATTTGTAAAAATTTGTGTGATGATGATAAATAAAGATCTAAGATGTGAAGAATAAAGGTCTTATTCGCATTAATTTGTATGGTGTAAAACAAATATTAAAACACAGAATTCTCGCATGATGGCTTTTCCACAAATCCGAATTTGTTCTATAACATCTTTTTTTTTCGCCTTAAAAAAAACTAATTGCATATATTTTTAGAAACCTTACAAGTATTCAATTTCTGTAATAAAAAAAACAGCTAATTTTTAGATGTTTTTTCCAAATATTAAACCTCTCGCTGCGCAACACGACTCGGGCATGCATTTTTCCGTCTAATTAATAATATTTTGTCTATTCCCACCAGTTATTTTTTAGCGAAAACTTTGTCTGATTTAATCAGGGTATTTCCCCGATTACGATAGTCAAAAATTTCAGCTTTAAAAAACCAGTCATAAAAGATTAAAAATTCTGTAAAAGACGCTCATCGCGAAGAATGACTTATGCAGCGACAGGGTTAAGCGACAGTTAAGGCGTTAATTCTGATAATAGAATACGTTCTAGAAATTACGTAGTTTAGAGAATCTGACTTTACTCCAGAAAGTTTCAATGGTTAATTTCGCTTTATTTAAATACGGAATGTCTGTTTTTTAATTAAAGCAAATATTGCTATTTCAATATTCTGGTGTGAATTAGGTACATGCGAATAAAAAAACCCCTATGATATCGAAAACATTGTTGTTTGCATATATTCAAAGCTGCGCACTAAAGGGTTAAGTTAGCACATGTTCAGAAATAAACAGTCAGCGTGGCAGGGCAAGTAAAACTACAAAAAAAGGCTGCAAAAGCAACAAAACAAAAGAGGAACTTTTCAGGGCCTACACACTTTTTTTTTAGTATTTTTTGTGGATTTATAATGAATAGACAGAAAAGAAAGAATTCAGGTGTGATGAGCTTGATGTTCCCTGGGATAAATTCATAAGGTAGGAAATAAACTAAATAAATATGTTAAATAGTTTTAAACAAAAATTCTGGTGCAAATTGTTTCTAAATCAAGGTTGAGTAAAATTTCAACAGTGTAGGAAGGTTACGACTCAAAAAAAGAAATATTTTTTCTTCAATAAAACCACCTAATTAACTATTCTTACACCACCCCCTGAGTACTACGCCTGAGCACCGAGACAAAAATGAAGACTGTCGAAGGCGGATTTTTTTTTTTTTTTTTTTTTTTTTTTTTTTTTTTTTTTTTTTTAACGTATGTACAGTCCCTTAAATTTTGGGGGCAGAAGTTTATAAAATATTTCTTTGACTTGTTTAATCTCAGAAAAATAAAGCAGAAAAAATTATTGATGTCAAAATTTAAGGGACCGAACACACGCTGAAAAAAATCCGCTTGCGACAGCCGCAATTTTTGTGCCAGTGCTCAGGCATAGTATTAGGGGGCGGTGATTCTCCAGTCCCCCCTTAAGGCTGTTCTCAACTGCTCTGCTCAACAAGCGCAAAACGTTTTGAGACATTTACAAATTCATTTTTTAACGGAAAGATATAAAATTGGAAAGCCTGACCATGGAAGCGATTTGGAATCGAACTGTTTTTTCCATTTTTTGATCAATAAATTACCTATTGAGTTATAAGAGATATTGATCACGTGACAAGGCATTTATCTCCCCTTATTGACTGGATTTTCTTCTTTCGTTCGAAAGTTCAGTTCAAAATGCCAACTTTGACAGTATTTTCTGAAAGATCTATTGGGTTTTCAAGGAAACGAAAAAAAAAAGTTCGATTACATAATTTCTGAATAACAACACCCTCTAGTTTCATGCGTTTCCGAACAAAAATGAATTAAAACTTATGTCAGAAAGTTAACCCTTTGGATTTGAGAACAGCCTTAAGGGTACTCTTCACTGACTTGAAAACATCCATTCTCTAATGCTAAGAGGACTCTTCACTCACTTGAAAACACCCGCTCAGTAATGTTAATCCTATGGGCAAGTTGTTTTCGAATTTCTCGTCTAAATTTGAATATTTTTAAACGCATTCTTTTTTTGCATAAGCTAGCTGATGTCGATCTCTAATATGCCTATTTTTTACATTTTCGATTTCGGTTGCAGATATTTTTAATAAAGGTACAGTCGTGGAAAAAAAAAAGTAAACACCCCCTACTAACTCCTCAACAAATTACCGTAGAGAAAAGTGACTGGTACCGAACGACTAGAAATAAAGTCTACTTTTAAATGATGTATATAAAATTTCCTTAGGGGGCCATCTACATATTAAAACGAATCCAAACTTCATTTTTTTTCAATAGCAATACCCAATTTTAACAAGAAATTTGAAATTTTTTGTTCAAACTATGCCTAGACACCAAATTTCAAGTCATTTGAATAATAAGTTTTTGAATTATAAACATTCAAAATTGAGTGTTTCTAATGTTAAATTACATTTTCATATTTTTATTTATATCTCCTGAAATTATTCTCCTAATGTACTAATTCTTTGTGTAGCAATAATACTAATATACCCAAACATAAATACGCTGGATTTGCAATTTTCGTAATTTTATGATATGAATTATGAATTATGAAATTAATATTAAAAAAAATTATGTATTGCAACCTACAATTTTTTTGATGGATTTAGATTTATTAAGTCCTGCTTTATGTAAATCCAAAATTTCACATTTTTCTTCCAAGTAGTTTTCAAATTATGCTTAAAAAACGGCAAAATGATGGTTTAAGGGGCCGATATGATAGAAGTGAGTAGATATTTCGAAATTTATTCTGCAGTCCGGTAATCTAACAGGCTTCATTGATTCCTCGAGTAACGCTTAATGTGCCTTGATCAAGAAGGCGGCTCTCTCGGTTAAGAATCGAATACGGAACTTCAATTTGGAAACAGCCCTTAAAATACGCTCGTTTTAAAATAATTAATTTCTCGGAAAATTATGGTACGAATTGCATAAAAATTTGTTTTTAGGCTAATTGAAGAGTGTAGAGTTCATTTATACTGTCAGAATTGTGTACTGCAATTGAAAAAAACAAAGTTATGGTTTGTTTTAATATGTATATAGCCCCCTAAGAAAGTTTTATATACATCATTTAAAAGTAGACTTTATTTCCAATCGTTCGGTACCAATAAATTTATTCTACGATAATTTGTTGAAGAGTTAGTAGGGGGTGTTTACTTTTTTTTCCACGACTGTACTTTCTCTTTCGGAACCGGTTTCGAAAGGGAAAGTACCTTTATTAAAAATATCTGCAATCGAAATCGAAAGAGTAAAAAAGTTCTATTAGGGATCGAGCTCAGCTATCCTATTACGGAGCGGGTGTTTTTGAGTGAAGAGTCCCCTTAAACCTATGGGCAGGTTGTTTCGAATTTCTCGTTTAAATATTTTTAAACGATTTTTTGTAACAGGTTAGCTGAGGTCAAACTCTAATAGAGCCATTTTTTACTTTTTCGATTTCGGTTGCAGAATTTTTAAATAAAGGTACTGTGACTTTCAGAACCGGTTTCGAAAGTGAAAGTACCTTTATTAACACTAGAACGGCGGCGAGGGGTCATTTTGACCCTTGCCGAATGAATACATTTCGATTCGAACCAGAATTTTTTTATAATATAAGATTAATATAATCTGCACAAAAAATAACTTAAATAAATAAGTTAAATAGTTCTAAATAAAAATTCTGATGTGAGATATTTTTATAAAACTTGAGCAAAATTTCCCGCCGTTCTAGTGTTAAAAAAAATCTGCAACCAAAACTGAAAAAATACGAAATGGCCATATTAGAAATCGAGCTTAGCTATCCTATGGGAAAAAAAATCGAATAAAAACATTCAAATTTAAGCGAGAAATTCGAAAACACCCTGCACTGCACATATGTTTAACATAAGCGAACGGGCATTTTAAGTGAGTGAAGAAACCCCTTGTAAGTACTTCAAACATATACAATTCTTAGTTTGAAATATCACCAGCTACATAATAATAGCCGACTATCGTGAACACGCTACTGAATTCTGGAAGAGAGCAGCAAACATTATGATTTAAATTAAATGTACAACACTTCTCATAATTTCCGGTGTGAGTTTTAAATTAATATTTTGCAGAAAATTCTTCGCAATATTTTTTTTTTTTTTTTTTTTTTTACCTTTTGAGCTCTGATGGGTGAATTTCTTCCCACTTAATTTTAATCTCCAAATGTCACACTGGCACCGGTATATTCAACCAAATTTATTTGAAAATAAATGCATTTTTTCGTGATTATTACTAGTAAATCTGCAGATCAGGAGCCTCAACGTCAGCTCTGTAAGTCACTGTTTTTAGACACACTTTGGTAATATTCAATTTCATGCAAACCGCAATTTAAAGTTTTCAAATTATGTAATTATTTATAAGAATAAAAAATACGAAGTTTTCAGACATTAGAAGCATTAAATTAAAAACGTTGTTATGGAAGGATATTTTGAAATAATTTTCATGAGCTACTAATTCTGATATTTTTTTAAATAATAAAACAGATTTCTTCAGGGGGGGGAGGGGGGGGGGCTCCGCCTCCTGAACTCCCCGTGGTTTCATTAATTTACATATGTAACTTTTTATTTATTGCGCTAATGTTTATCGCAAATCTTAAATTTCTTTTTATACTTCCGAGCCTTAATTTTCAATACTGGTGGACAGAAAATGATTCACATTGACGCAATTATATTAAAAGTTTAGGTTTTATGAATGAAAATATAATTTCCTTTTAAAAATAAAATAATTTTCATTCATATTTTCTGAAATGAGACGGCATTAAGAAGTAACACTCGTCATAAAATATTTCTTTAGGTAATCTAGTTAATGCTTGGTTTTTAAGAATGAGAATATTTATTTCCCAATACAATGACGTCATTTTCGAAAGCGATAATTTTGCGGTGTAAAATTGATTTTCAAAAGTTTTTTCTTTTTCTCATTGAAATTTTCGATTAAAAATTAACATTTCTGTTAGCTATGTGCAGACGATAAACCATGAGATATTAGTAACATTTCTTTTAATAATAAGCATTAATATCATAACACAAGCCCTTTTTATTTCAACCTCAAAGCATATTAGTTTTATTTTTGATATATGAGATCAAATTCACCTTCTTTTCGTATTTTAGTTTTATTTCCAATATGAAGACGCATTCATGTCTATTTTTTATTTCATTTTCCTCTTGCACATGAAAATCTTTCAAATCAAAATTAACTGTTTAGGATAAATTATTATTCTGGGATAGGATTTTCTTGGCAACGGTAAAAAAAAAAAAAAAAAAAAAAAAAAAAAATTGTTAAATTGAAAATAATGAACTTCTTAATTTAAAAGAAAAAATATTTGAACAAAATAAGCAGAACATAGTCTTTCTTTATTTCTGGGGTAAATTTCATCTATATGTAAAGTCACAAAGGCATTAATTCGTCCCTTTTGACTTTGATTGACTTCAAACAATTACAAATACTTTCACATTTACGATATTTTTAGGTGTAGTTCCGTCGCTAGGCAACAGTTAAAAGAAAATAAAACAATGAAATATGTGCTTTGAAAAAAAGTAAATTTATAAAAAGATATATTATTGGAACACATATATAAAATACCTCCATAAGTTAAACACCGAATTTAAAAACTCTGACAAATGTATACACAAAATTTCAAACTAATATGAATAATGTATGGTTCTAATTAGAAATTACATCATCCATAATTTACTATTTAAATCCTTCAATCATATGAGCCATTTCCTTTCAACAAATAAAAATGGAAAAATCGTCTGAATTGCTATAGGAAAGCATTAAGTCGCAAAATAAAATGTTCTATATATTCCGAACGCATGAACCAAATTTAACCAAAAACTATACAGCTAAATCCGGGGATTTTACCAACATGCATACTTAATTTTAAGCTAATCGGATGCTTTTTACGGCAGTTATCGCGGAACAGACGGACAGACAGACAGACAGACAAACGGAAACCAAAACTTTTCGTGTCTCCACAGTAAGCCTTCACTGACGTTTCGGCAATAAGCCGAATCTCCTGTTTATAAAATACTGGTGCCAATGTGATATTTCGGCATTTTCACGAAATTCTCCCCCAGAGCTCAAAGGGTTAAAATAAGTATGGGAAGTCGGGTACTGCTTACCTATAACGAGAAAGACCTTGAGAAATTTTTTTTTCTCCCCTTGGTCACTACATAAACGCACTCGTCCACTTAATTTTCGATTGATCGTTGTATTGTTGGCTTCTTTTGTATGTACTAACAAGGAAGGTCTCCATAATGGGCATACTCAGAATATGTTGAAAAAAATGCTAGTGAAAGTACTCATGTATGTAATAAAGGATCAGTTAAAATTAGCGGCGGAATTACAGTAGAAAATCTGTAAAAAAATAAAATACTTTCGAATAATTGGCGTGAAAAGACGAAAGTGGTACGCAATTTGGCGAGCAGCACTTTTCCTCGCCAAAAGGAAACGATTTTAATGAATCTGAAAATTGTTTGTTAATTGATTTTGAGAATATGCGGTATTTAATGAATTTAAACGTAAACCATGAAAGAATTTATTATTATTATTACATTTTGTATTATACTTGTTGCCGATTTGAACGCAATTTTGCCATTGTTTTATTTTCCAATCCACATTTTTTAAAAAATTAAACGCCTTTATCAGTTATAAAAATAACTATTAACGCCAGATGAATAATGCTGCCGTAATACATTTCCATACCGAAGAAGTTGTTTCAATAGCAACAAGGTTGAACCGACAGTTCTCAATGGGGCATATTTTTGAGTTTGGAACAATTTTAATCAATTTAAATTTTGTTTTAAATCGAAAATATGATAGTTAAAATTCGTTATAAGTACATATAAATATATCTGACAAAACTATAGTTAAAACAAACTAAAAATGACAAACTTAAAGTTATTTAAATTAAACTTATTTAAACAAATACAACATAAAAAGTTTTTTCCTTAAAGAGTATTCGACAAGCGTATTTTTTTTAATTTAATTTCTTCGCCAAACGGTGATAAGTCGCCAAATAAGCGAAATGTTCATTATTTTTTTACGGACGTTCTACCGAGGTTCCGCCAAATTTTTTTTATAAACATATATACCCATTGGAGAAGAACATTCTGTATTTTTTTCAGATTTTTCTGAGTATGCCCGTATGGAGACCTTCTTTGCAAGTACGAAAAAAAAAAGGGAGTAAATCTCAGTCCGTAGTGGTTTTTTCCATTGGCAGGTTGTTATTTTTTTCTCTCCTGATTATTGCGCTTTTGATTTCATATTTTTGGACTGATTAAACCTCTAATCATTGTTTGTCATCTGTGACTGAATACCAATTGCAGATTACCTATCCCAAAATGACATCTACATTTAAGAAGGGGAAAACATCGCATTCCCAAGCATGTGAAATTGTCAATATCGTGACTAATTTCTTTAAAGTGAAAGCTGCTGTGAAGCCTTTGAAAATACCGATTTCCCAATCCACTAAAAGAGCAGCTGAAGCAACAGGAGTGTCCCAATATACTGTGGAAAAAATAAGTAAATGTGAAGTGAACAAATTGGAGCAGAGTGATGAGTATATTTTGTCTACTCCAGGAAAACACCGGAAAAGACCAGAAATCCGGAATTGCATTATTTATGACTTGAATAAATGCGCTATAAGACAAATCATCTAGGACTTTTATTTTAATATAAGAAAGTCCATTGAATATCAAAAAATTGAATTCAAATGGCAGAGCGAATATTAATAAATAATAAAGTAAATAAATCATATCATCGATAAATAAATAAATAAAAACAAATCATAAACTTGACACATCTTTGATCGAACATTTTCAATTTTTACATTGCCAAATAAGGAAAAAAAATTCTTCCAGATATAATTTGCTTGAAAACTGTACCTCAGTTTACTGATTGTTTGTAGTTTTAAAAGTAATTTTCAAGCATGAATTATTTTTAAATTTTCTTCTATCGCGTGCAGCTCGATTACTAAAGATTAAACCGTTTTTCCTTAAAAAATTCAGCATTTGTTTCTGAGTAATATTCCATAACATAATTAAAACTTCCCCTATAAATAAAATACAAATTTAACAGACATGTAGTTGAACTACGCGCTTAACACGTTCACTGCCGCAAAAAGTAAGAATTTTCAAATTTCTTCTTGAAAGTCGTTTGCCACCACAAATTCTGAAAGGTAAATTTCGCTTTACTAATACAGCGAAATTTCTGCCAATAAATAAGGCAATTTTTTATCTTAAAATAATGGTGAGAAAGTAATAAATTAAAGCCACGAATATTAAAGCTACGAGTATACACGTCGTGTGGCAGTCAACGTGTTAAAGCACTAAAATGATCGGAATCAAAAAGTCTGCCTTAAGCAGAAAAATCTTAGGCTAATAATTGCTGGCATGCAGCTAATATAAAAGATTAAGATAAATTTCAAAACTTTATTTGATTGCATAATTAATATTTTTCAGATAAAAATGTCTTTCGGTGTTATCGGGCAATCAAAAAAATATATTAAATGTAAAAAATTTAATAGAACTTTCAAAACAGAAAAAAAATGCTTTTCACCCATTCTCTGTAACCCGGAGAGCTCGGATTCGATCGCCTAATATTATTAAATTCGATATGTTCGCATTTTCGAACAGAGAAAAAGGCAAAAAAGGAGAGCTTCAAATGAATGCTAATCGTGCCAAGACTGTAACCTGCTCCGCTTCCACCCCACTTCTCCGCTGCCATCGAAATACTCAAGGCCAGAGGACACGGGTGTGACGTCATCACTAATCAACCGACTTCTCACTAGTGTTGGAATTCACACAGGAAAGTTTTGAATGGCGATTTTATTTTATTTTATTTGTGGAATGCCTATCATACTATAAAACAATAATAACTATTTAAACTTACTGGTGAGAATTCGGAATGCCTAAATAAAAAATCAACCAGATGCGGCAACATTGTGGCATTCCGCATCTGGCTGATTTCTTATTGGGGCATTCCAAATTATCACCAGTAAGTTTAAATAGTTATTATTGTTTTATAGTATGATAGGTATTCCACAAATAAAAATAAAATGAAATTGCTGTTCAAAATTTTCCGGTGTGAATTCCAACACTAGTGACAAATCGGTCGATTAGTGATGACGTCACATTCGTGTCCTCTGGCCTTGAGTATTTAGATGGCAGCGACCTCCCCCAGTTGGTGTCTTCTGGAGAAGCTATCCTTCTCACTGCCTTTTTACTGGATCAGTACACTGTATGAATTAGAGTAACTGAATTAAAAAATTCTTCAGTGAAAAGAAATTTTCAAGTTGAATATTAATATTTAACTTCAGGTGGTTTTGTTATACGTTAAAGTATTTAAATCAAAACTTTCATTTTAACGTAGAAGTATTGTTTTGTTTTGTGGAAATATATGTAAGTATTGAATTTGACAGAATAAATTAACAATATCAGAGATGTAAAATTATTAATACAAAATATTATAGTTTCCATGGTTTTCAATATGTAAAATGTACTAAACTGTGCAAAGTGTGGTAAGTAATTCTGGTAAGTAAGTAAGTCTGCATGTATATAATTTTGTGCCGCTCTTGCATATTCACTGACAACCAGTGCTTCCAGCCATTACTAAGGGCTGTGGTGGAAAATTGGGGGCAGAGGAGGAGCCTACTGACACCACTAAATTTTAGTAGTATTTTTCGCCTTATATAATGACAGAATTTCTGCGTTTTTATTAAGGTGGAGAATACTATAAAATTTTAGTGGTGTCAATAGGCTCCTCCTCTGCGCCAATTTTCCACCACAGCCCTTAGTAATGGCTGTGAATGGCTTCCCCCACTCAGAATCAGTAACACCAATATTAATATTATTGTGCTGGACGAGTTTTTATGACTATATAACAGAACCGAGGAGAATAAGGATATATTTATTACCTAAAATGAGGCTTCCTTTAGCAAGCCTTTAACCCTTTCAGGGGCAAAGTACTTCTGCTGTTAAAATGGTAAAATGATTTAATGGCACAAGTATTTATGAATAAATTTATATGCAACAATGTAATAACTTTTCGTTCCGTACATTATATAAAGCAAAATTTAATTCCTAAATTCGGGTGTCAATGTGACATTTTGGCGTGGTATATACAGGGTGTACCTAAACTCTTGGGCAAAACTTTAAGGGGTGATAGTACACATCAAGACAAACAATATTAAATCGAAAACTAAGGGTCCCAAACGTCTTCCGAAGGAGACAGGCGCCATTAAAGTTTAGGGTCCAAAATTTCAAATGATTATAGAAAACGGAAAAATTGGTCGATTCGTTTGCAGTTTTCACTAAAACTATTCTTTATGTCAGTATTTTCTTGAAAATAAATTTGAAAGATAAAGTTCAAATGATGCCGATAGAGGGCACTTTAGACTTTGGAGTAATGAACAACTATTTTTTACCGTTATTTTTTGTATCTCATTAAATGCTTTCAAAAGCTTAGACTTAAACTTAAATTTTGAGCTCAAAATGTGAATCGTTGTTAGTGGTTAAGTAGCGCAAAGTGAACTGTGTTCAGGAGGGGGGTTCAAATTTCAACTCCTGAGCACAGTTCAGTTTGCGCTACTTAACCACTCCCAACGATTCAGATTTTGAGCTCAAAATTTAAGTTTAAGTCTAAGCTTTTGAAAGCATTTAATGCGATACAAAAAATAATGGTAAAAAATAGTTGCTCGTTACTCCAAAGTCTAAAGCACCCTCTATCGGCATTTTTTGAACTCTATCGTTAAAATTTATTTTCAAGAAAAAACTGACATAAAGAATAGTTTTAGTGCAAACCGCAAACGAATCGACCAATTTTTCCGTTTTTTTATAATCATTTCAAATTTTGGACCCTAAACTTTAATGGCACCTATCTCCTTAGGAAGACGTTTGGGACCCTTAGTTTCCTATTTAGAATTGTTTGTTTTTTTGTGTACTATCACCCCTTAAAGTTTTGTCTAAGAGTTTAGATGCACCCTGTATAATATACCGACCCCCTTCAAGGTGTTAACAGACTGCTTACATAAAATGCCAAATATTAATGTTTTCTTCTTTTCTGATTCCAGAGAAAATTTAAAAAAAAAAAAAGCGAAAATCTAACTGGATATCAATCTAAGAAATCTCTAATGAATCGTTTTCCCCCTAGCATACCCTAATTAACTCCTTCCCAGTCAAAATATGTCCCCTTAAGGGGGCAGTTTACCTTTTCAACAACTTTGTTTATTTTTAAAAAATATGGTTGAAATTGTGAACTCACTGCATTTCAATGAAAAAGAAAAACGTAGGTTTGAAAAAATTTTTTTAACTGCATACTTAGTTAACCCATTAACGCCCTATTTATTTTCTTCGTTAAAATTTAAATTTTGGATTTCCCACCATTTTTAAAAGAAGAGTAATTTTTATCTTATTTTATCAAGAAATTTGTCTCTTGAAAGAAAGTATATATTTATCTTCATATTTACTGGTGTGAAAAGCGCATCCTTGCCACTAAATCTAGCAATCTAAAAATATGCCACTGAGCGTTAATGCGTTAAACATTTTTTAAAGTAAAAAAATTCTGAATTTTTTAAATCCCTACTACTTTTTAAAATATTAATATTTTTGCCCAATTTTTTTAAAAAGATTTTGAAATGTATATTACACAAGACTGCCTATGGATTTTTAGATACATCTAATATTACATTTTATATAATTTTTTTACTGATACATATAGTGTAAAATGATGAAATCTAACACATCTTCAAATACTTTTATTTAAAAAAAATAACAAAAAACCTGAAGGATTACTCCATACTAAGATTTATTGCATATATAATAAAGAACATGTGCAACAAATTTTAAACCTCTATCTGAAATACAAAAAAAGCCTTATCATTTTGAAAACATGAAAGTTAAGAAAATATGAACATGGAGAAAAAGCCGTTTAGTTTTCATTTGTGTGGGGAATTGCGCTGATTGTATTAACAAAATTTATACCATCTCGCGATATAATTACTGTATGGGTAAAAATGAGGTGTCAAAATATTCACAATTAAACGGGCTTTCATTTAATATAAAAAAATATCGACATTTTAACCAAGTTTGAGGTAAACTGCCCCATTAACTTTAACAAGTGGAGTACACGTCCTTAATACGAAAGAACGTACAATATGTTTGGCAAGACAAAAGTAAACAGGTAACAAAGTTTCATCAGCTACATAATAGGTAATGATTATTTTGAACTTCCTTTATTGTTTCTAATTATAAAAAATGCTAAGCACGGCTGAATAGTGTGAATAGCTTGATGGGCTTCCCAGTTGAAGTCAGTTTTACGTCTAGTCGAAAGATGAAGTGTCTTTCAATGTGTGAGTCCGTAGAAAAAAAAATAGTCTAACTGTAGAAAACTTGCTTGAAAACTTTTGAGAGAAAAAAATCAGCTAATTTCCAATTGGTCGAGAACAGGCAAGCGCCTTTCACTCAGAATGACTGCGGTGTAAGAAGAGAATAAATGTGTCGATTAAAATTAATAAAATAGAGTCTAGAGAAGTGAAATTTGGACTAAAAATGTAAAATAAATGGAAGTTATGTAAATCACTAGTTTAGCTGACTACAGTAAGAAATGGGCCAGAAAAAATGTGGTGCAAAAAGCCACTAGAGAAAAAAAACAAACAGTTCCACATTGCATTTAAAATAACAAATAAGTTTTTTAGTACAGATTTTCTTTTTCATTATAATTTGAAAATCAATAAGTTTTTTCTTATAATAATTTTTTCTCATAGATAGAAATTAAGAGTTTCTACCAATACTAAAAGGATTTAATATCCTCTCTGAATGCGAGAATTTTTTAGAAAACGTCTTTTTTCGCAGATGTATTTTCGAGGACATGTTGAGTTTTTCAATAATTTCTGCGATAGAATTGATTTGCAGTTGGGCAATAGTGGGGATTTCTTTGGAAAATTCATGAATCTCGCAGAGATGTTAAATTTTAATCAGGGGGTGGGGGATGGTTTTTCCTTTTCTTAATGACATTGGAAGGGATGGTCATAGTCTTTAGAATTGGATTTTTTTTTGTTTTGTTTAACCCCTTGAAAGGCACCGGTATATTACCTTACCCGTGGCCCTAATTTTTTGCGCATTAGTTTGTCGATGCTTTTTTGACAATAAAAGTTAAAAATAATTCAAAAATTTTTATGTAAATTATTTTAATGGAAAATGATATATTTTACTATTACCATAGCTGCCAACCTTTACGCTTTTTTCATACCATTAAAATTTTAAAGAAAATATTATCTCACTCAATCGTCGAAATCTCGTGACAAGGCGAAAATCTCCTTAAAATTTTAATGGTAGCCAAAAAGCGTAAAAGTTGGCAGCTATGCTATTACATAGTGAAATTGAACAACAGATAATAAACGACACATACTTTGTGAACAATGAAATCCATTTCCTTGCAAGTTTTTCATGTCCCTAACGTTTTATGCATGTTCGAATGAGACGAAATGAGACGTAAGTTTTACCATTTCGTTGGTCCTTCTTTGGCAACGTAAACATCTCTCACTCTTCTCGGCATAGTTGAAACTAATCGTTGACTCTCAGAAATTGGAATTTTCGGCCATTCTTCAAGAAGAATTCTTTTCAACAGCTGATTGTCACGTAGTTTTCTTTTTCGAACTTCCTTCTTTATGTACCGCCCCAAATCCTCGATAGGATTGATGTTCGGTGAATTCGGAACACAATCTAGCACAGGAATACCATTTTGTTGAAGTCAGGCTTTTGTTGTCCTTGCTGTATGCGGTTGGGTATGTCTTGTTGAAAAAGATAGCCCGATTGAAGGCCAAGTTGTTGAATTGAAAGCAACAACTTATTCTGCAAAATGTCCCGATAACGTTGTGCATTGTTACTCCCTTAAAATGGCATCATTTTTCACGACACCAGAATAACCAAAACATCCTATAATTTGAACATATGACGGAAACTTGCACTCTTGTTTGATGCATTTTGGTTTTAAAGCTTCATTTGCTTGCTGTACGACCCGACGACCAATATCTACCCTATATATATAAAATCCTAATGAAACGACTGAATTGAAACAAATTTATGAAACGATTTTATGAAACGACTGATTAAACAACTGATTACTTTTCACGGCGATTTCTCCTGAAATATGGAATACTTTGCGATGAAATTAAAACCAAAAATCCGTATTGATCCACAGATCTCAAAACTGGTATTAGAATTTTTAAATTCGAATTAGTTTTCGAAATATTGATTTTTTTCTAATTTTAAATACTTTTTCTAATAATGGCAACTCAAATTTCAATCATAACAGATATTTTTTTTTTCAAATTTCAGAAAAAGTTATAATTTTAAATTAATTTGGCGACCAGTTTGGCCTCCCTTATATCTCCTTAGAAAAATGCTTTTTTTTTTTGTATTTCGTTATCATTTTATTTAATACAAAACATTCTTTTAAAACTCAAAAATTTAAAATTAATGGCTTTCACTTCTTTCTTTCTTTTTTTTTTGAGCGAAACAAAAAGAAAAATACTAGGCTCAGATGTGATATACGCACCGGGATACCTAATTGGCGCCAAAATGGTGTTATTTTGCCTGACATGGTATCCCGGCTATTGTTGCTTATTCATTAATAAATGTTTGTTTACATTTATTTTTTATTTTAAAAAAAGTTACAAAGTGCTTTGTTCTATGGTTATTAATTAATTTTTTTTATTTTAAAAATAATAGAAAATAATTTAAAATAAATAATGTAACTGGTATTCGAAAACGAGGTTTTTGCCAAATTGTCGTAAAAAATATCACGCCAAACCTGGTGCTTATATGACATATGTGTTAAATATTAAGTAATGCAAAAAATCATGACATTTAATTTAAATTCAAAGCAAATGACCAATATCGCCAAATTATATAAATCTCCAAACCACTTGCCAAATTATACAAGTTGAAGTAATTTTTATTTTAAATAACGAAAGAACAAATAAATTGGTATAAAAATACAAATACAAATAAAGCGTCGAAATAAAAATCACTTGATGGCGTAAACACATGTAACTTCCTTACAATCAAGAAAATGTGACATTTACGATCAACCATTATTGGCATTTAATCTTATAGTCTGGCGATAGATTTTTGGTCAATGGGATAACCAAGTAGTGCCGTTTTAATTTACCACTCGAAAAATAAAAAAATGCTAACTTACGAGTTAAAAAAAATGGTACGTTTCCGTTATACTGACACCATTGTCGCTAAGTGTAATAGTTGTCGTAAAATGAAAATCACGTGAATTGAACCATTTGAAAAATAAAAGAAAAAACACTGTCGATAGTAAAGTGAGCCTTTTAAAAATGTAACATTTGGAAACTACAGACTTTTACGAACTATTTTACTAAATCACAAATATATACTTAAAATAAGTGAACAAATAACTGTTATACAACAAAGTATAGCAAATAATAGCAAATCACAATGTTTCGCATGGTTTACAATAAAAATCCGGTGCCACTTAGTTATCCCGTCGACCAATTTCGCCAAATTATATAAATCGCCAAACCACTCGCCAAATTATACAAATTGACACAATTTTTATTTTAAATAACGAAAGAACAAATAAATTAGTATAACATTAATAAAAATACAACTAAAACGTCGAAATAAAAGTCACTTGATGACGTAAACACGTGTAACTTGCTTAAAGTCAAGTGAATGTGACATTTACGATCAACCATTATTGGCATTTAATCTTATAGTTTGGCGATAGATTTTTGGTCGACGGGATAACTAAGTAGTACCAAAAATCCTTTTCACGATCAGGGTTGAAATAATTGGTGCATTAGCCATACATTTTGGCATGTGTCCGTATAACGGAAAAGTACCAAAAAGAGCTGTTGGCGAGATTTGAACCCGGCTAACATAAAAGTACCAAGAATTCTTTGCGATCATGGCAACTTTTATGTAGTTTTATTCGAAAAAATAACTTTGATTCTTTAATCAAAATGGAAACCTTTCTTATGAAAAGCGAAGGAACTGTTGATGATAGTCACATGACTGAGGCTATATTATTATAGAAATTGTTTTCAATTCTAAAAACAGCGCAAAGAATAATATTTCCTAACGATTACAAATTTATTTACACATGGCTTTAAAAACAGAAAAAAAACTTTAAAATTACTATTAAATGAGTACTTGTTAAAAGCAGGAAAATATTGAAAATTATGTCTTGAAAATTGTATTTCACATGACTATTAAAAGAGAAAGGAAACTTTAAAATAATAAATACATTAATATGCGTTTAACCCTTTCAGGGACAAGGTACTTCTATTCGTAAAATGTTGAAATCAGTGAATGGCATCGGAATTTACAAACAAATTTCGAAAAACGAAAATGCTTTTGCTCACTTACTTGATCACTCTACCAGGGAGCCAACCAAATAATGGCAAAGGCCCTGAATCCCTGGCAGAAAAAAGTCCTCCACCATCAAACTCAACCCTAGTCGCCGAATCAGACACGGAAACAGCGACAAATAATAAAACTAAAAAGTCGCAAAAATATGGCACACTCTGCCTAGCAAATAAAATACAAAATTTAAAGTCATGTACATGTTTTAACATATGACTGTAACCCTAGTTACTATAAAATAAAAATAAAGCCAAAACTAAGACTGAATGAAACTGAAAAACAAAATTTTAAGTTATTTTCAGTTACAAATGACTGTATAAACATATCTTAAAACTAAGTACGAATTACACTAATAATCAAGACAGGCTAAAACATTAAGCCAATAAAACAGACATTTTAGGTAAATTCAAGTTACAAAAGACCATCAGACCCTGAAAGTCCAGAAACAACTCAAAAATGCGTGAAGGCAGAAAGATTAGCAAAGCACTATGTGGATAACAGTCCGGCAAAAGTCCACCAAAAATTCTTTGATTACACCAAAATATTCAAAATCTGTACTTTATGAATGAATACAGTTTATTCAGTTCATTATAAATAACTGTCAGTTTATAATAATTCCATCTTAGCAAGAGAATATTTTGCAAAATCCAAGACAGAGTTCTATTCAGAGACAAAGTTAAAGAACAGAGGCATCAGAGGACACTTGCCGAAAATAAAATGCTTAACTTCGCCGACGTTACTGCAATCACACTTATCTGTTGGACGCTTGCCAATCTTAAATAAATACACTGGAAAAGCACCATGCGAGGAAATGAAATAGGCTACTACCCTTGAATAACACAAATAAGAAACGTCCTGTGAATGCAAGATGAGGAAGGTATCCCTACACTTTTCACTAATTTTCCAATCATTAGTGACACCTCGTGATAATGTTACTCTTATAAAAACGCTTTACGAAGGAAAGAGGAATTGGAATATCCAACCTCTCATCAAACTCATTATCCAGAATAACAGACTTTGCCAGATAGTCAGCCCTTTCGTTACCAGCAAGGCCAATATGAGATTTAATCAAACCCATAAAAATAACTTTACCACTCAACAGTCTCAAGTTAGAATATATGTTATACAAAATCTTATCAGTTGGAAATAAGTTCTGTAAGGCTTGTATTGAATCTGCAAGGCTTATATTTGTTCACTTACTTAATAAAAGAAAAATTTTCATTCCAATATTCTGGTACCAATGTGGCATTTAAGAATTAAAATTAAGTGGTCCAAAAATGAACCATCGCCCTTGAAGGGGTTAAAGCAGTAAATTGTAGCAATTGTAGTAAACTGTATTATATCAATCGTTTTATAACGCCGTTAAAAAATACCGGTCGACAAAGACTCTGTTTACTTAATTCATTTTATTTTAGCTTCTTTTCAAATGTTTAACTGATCTTCTTTAATCAAACACGAAAACAACCACTGGATGTCTTAACAGCAACTGATTCAGCCTTAAATTTTCGCAATGAAAGGAAATAAAATGGAAACCCGTTTACAGGGAGATCACTATAGGTTTTTTCATTATAATTTAATCTTCTCTAATCTTTTAAAAACCGATCAAATTAGCATGATTTTAGATTCTGCGGTGTCTGAACGGGGTTTGGCGAGCGTAGCTTGCAGGGGGCAGAGCCCCCTAGTATTTATATATTTATAATATATAATATCATAATATCTTTAATTCATAAGTAAAATATGCTAAATGCATTTGAATAGTACTAATCCTAATCTTGGGTCAAGTATCCCTAGGTGACTTGGGTCAAGTATCCCTAGTTGCATATTTACAACATAACCCTAAAATGCAGCCATTTATTATTATACATGTTATTGTAGCTAAAAACATGTACGAAACAAATGACCAATTAAAAAATCTTACCTTTAAGCAAAAAAAAATTATAACATCAGAGTTTACAGCACAAAAAAGTTACTTTTGGAGCATGAAAATGTATTCTGTCTGATAGTTTAAAAACTTATGCAATGATTAGTTGTTATTTTCACCATGTGGTTAGCTAACTGAAAGAAAAGAAGTGATGCCACTTCCAACTTATAAAACTTTCCCAATTCTGAGAAAAAGGCCTTGGGTCAAGCATCCCAAGTTCCCCTATCAAATTGTAAATTTAGAAATTTTTTAGGAGGGATCGGACACCGAACACTTTTATAAAACTGATTATAATTTATTTGCGATTATAGAGAAATGGAATTGATATATCAAACAATTAAATTTCCAATTAACCAAACAGGTAAGTAAATATTGAATTGCAATTAATTTCATTTTGATAAAAAGTAAATTGCATAATGAAAACAAATGTTATTGCTATTGAATAAAATTCAATTTGAATTAATTCCAATTAGTTACATTTTTGTAGCTGAATTGATTCCAAACAAATTAATTTGAATGAATTGTAATTAAATCATCTGCAACAAATTCAATGGTGAATAATAAATTACGTTACAGTTGTTTTTTTATGCGATATATCCAGCTACAAAGAGGTAAGACAGTTTCAACTAAGCTTTCTTTGATGCTGTTAGTGCGACCTAGCGTGTATAAGGAAGCTAAATAAATAATAAAAAAAAATTAAAAATGTTTTTTATGAATGTCAGCCAAAATAAGATAAAAATAACTAGGATAGATTGAACTGAAATTTCTTTTAAGTTGCTGGCACCACCTTAGCGAACAACAGGAAAAATAAAATATTTGAATTTTCTTTTGTTTCTTTTATATAACTAGGGGGCTCTGCCCCCTACGAGCTACGCTCGTCAACCCCCGTTCAGACACCGCAGACTCTAACAGCACGCTAATTTGACCGCCTTTAAAAAGATTTCGGAAGATTGAATTATAATTTGAATCTGACAATTATAATCTGACGGAATTTTCACCAAACTTTTCTTTCTCTTTTTAATATTCACGTCAAGATACATTTGTTAGAAATGAAACATTATGATCATCTTAAAATGTCAAGTAAATGTCTCGCGCAATTTTTAAATTAAAACTGTTTTGCAATATTATTTTTTGTTCATTTTACGTAATAAGTGTAATATGACGTAAATTCTCCTATTTAGGACTTCTAACGCATGTTACTGAATTTATTATTTTACAATATTCTTTCTCATTTAAAATTCACGTGTAACTATAGTTTTTATGACGTAATTTTCAATGAGTTCCTGCTTTTTATATTTTTTGTTTATAATAGTCACGTGTAAAATAAATTTTTAATTTGAAGCAAACATTACTGTTTGTGCTGTTTATACAGTTGGCAACAGTTTAAATTAATACAATTTTCTAAAATTTGTAAAAAATATCTCTCGAAATGCTGAAAATTTGAATTTAAAATAGAAATAAAACCTCGAAAAATTATTCAAATTAAAAAACTAACTGCAATCTGCACACCGGGAAATTCTGACGCATAAAATGATCTAAAAATGATTAAATTCCCATGTACAGTTTTTGCTCCTATAAAACTTTTTTAATGGAACGATTTTGTCCAACTTTGGCATTAAATATCTCTTAAAATAATTCTTCGATTTGAAAACTGTCTGCATCAGCGTGTTTATCAAACATTTTTGTATAATACTACCGATTTTCATATTTTTGTATGCAACAGTTTTTTTAATATTAACGAAGAAAGACCTCCGGTCACAAAAAATTCAAAACCGGCGGCGGTGACAGCGGTAGTTACTTTTTTTTAGAATAGAGAGAAACCATAGCAAATAAAAAATAAGTATAACAGATTTAACCTAACTTTCTCCAATTCCAAAAGCGCCAATTAGCGGAGCAATGGAACTAAAAATATCTAAAGTAAAACCAATTTCAAACATAACTAATGTATTTGAAAATTAATTATTTTTGCTTTCATACTTTTTTTATGTTCCAAAAAGAAAGTATTAAAGTGTTGTAAATGAAGTATAAACTAGATGGCGCTACGTCAAAAGTATACTGTGGCCACCTATATTTCCAGACATAGCAAGTTCGGACTTCTTTTTATGGGGATGCGGGAAAAACGTTGTTTACCTACCTCCAATTCGTGACCCTGATTAACAGAAAAATCGAATTAAGAGGCCATTAAGACTGTTGATTATCCAATGCTTCAAAGGGCGTGAATTAGGAATTTCAAATATAATGCTGCCCATGCGACTATTTTTTAATTCTATCTCGTGCCACTTTTGTGAAGCAAAAAATTTTCACATACACTTTGAAAAAAAAAGAAAGACGTGCAAGAGGAATATACTATAAAATTTATTTTTTAAAAATAGTGGTGAAAAAAAAAATAAAAAAGTCGCCTGGGGCAGCCCTATACACTCGATGTGTTGCGCGTGACTAATGGTGCGCACATTGAAATCATGGAATTAAACATTGTAAGAAAAAATTGATATTTTCTTTATGGGGATAGTTCTAGTTTGCGAGTACTTGTAGTGTAAGTCACATGCTAAGATTTCTGGCTAGCAGTATTTTAGACAGGAAAAATGTGACTTAATTTATCGGAGATATTATATATCATTAATTGAATACGGTGAAGCAAACATTTTGAAAATAATGACCGGGAGCCGGCAACACAGTATCATCGAGTTGGATGCTGAAATTCCAGAATTAGCTAAAACTCGATTTAAAACGCAATCGGTTTGCCAAATCATATCTTGGTGCAAAACACCTAAAAAACCGATTTTACCGGTCGAATCGTAGGTTTACTATTGCGTTTTCCTGCACCCAAAGGTATGAAAACATGGCGAACTGGGAGCAGGAAAACACAATGGTAAATATACGAGTCAGCAGATAAAATCGGGTTTTTAGGTGTTTTCCTCCAAGATATGACTTGGGAATCGAGTTTTAGCTAATTCTGGAATTTCAGCCTCCAACTAAATGAGTGGTTGTCTTGTGGTTCGTACGCCTCCTTGAATTTTGCAGACCAGAAAATGTTTTGGCACAAGTATTATCTTACAGAAAATCTCTTCTTAAAAGAAGGCGAAGTTGTATGCGTGTCTAAGTAATTTTAAGCTCTTTTTATTTATTTTTCCATATGAGCTCAGGAATTTGTTGTTTGTATCCCCTCCCCCCTCCAGTAATTTTAAGTTTTCTCCTCGGTACTGCCATTATTCAGTTCCTGTTAGTATCTCCATATTTTTACTCTCGGGGATGTGGGGCAATTTGCCCCAGTTTTTCTGGTGAAATAACGGCATCCGTACGAATCATGTGTCTGCTCTGCCGGCTCCCGGTACATTACTAAAGGTAAACCAGCCTCCAAACTTCAAGAATTTAGCAACAGTTGTTGAAGCTGGTCATTAAACATGTTTGATACGCAACTTGTATGATTTTCTATGACTTCATCCACAAATATCCACTTAATCCAGAAATGCCGCATCTAGCGGATTTTTTATTTAGATATATTTAATTCCCACCAGAAAAGTTTGATTAACAATTTTATCTTAGTTTATTAATGGAACATCCATCTTCTGAAGCAAAAATAGCTATAGAACCTTATTGGTGAGAATGCGAAGTACCTAAATCAAAAATCAGCCAGGTGGGAAAGACCGTCTATTAGTAAACATCATATAAAAAGATTCAATAAGCTAAAATCTTCCCAAAAATTATCTAATTAATAATGCAAGTACTTTTGAAATCTTTGTAGTGGAAATAGTCGAAAGTATGCTCAATTCCAACTATTGGCATTCAATGCATACAGCAGGTATACCAATCCTTTTTATAACAAATATTACGAATTGCGAATGATAAAGAATTTTTCATAATCCTATTCAACAACTAAAGTATCGACTAATTCTACAAACTCTATTATTAGACATCATGTAAAGATGTTTAACCCATTAACCGCCAAAAATATAAGGTTGAAATTTTCAACTTTTTAGCTGAACGTTGTTTACCACCACAAACTCTGAAAGGTAATTTTCGCTTTATATGATCTTAAAATTTTATGTCTTTATGTAAGGCCATTTTTTTATTTCAAAAATAGTGGTGGGTATGTAAATAACTTAAATATGTGCATTTATTTTGACCGTTGCGTGAACGCAACACCAGCGAGTAATGGGTTAACATGTGAAAATCTTTCGCATAAAACTGCCTAACAGTGTAAGTAGTTTTAATCCTTTGCACTCGAGAGGTGAGTTTCACTGACCGCTGGTGCTGCCAGGTGTCTTGCGTAAATTCGAGCACCAAATATTCTGGACACCAGTATTTTAAAAGAAATTATCTTAGTCTTATCTAATGGCAGAATTATTTGCGATTAAAGATGGCGAAATAAACTATAAGAAATAAGTGGCGTTCAGAGAATTGGGAGTCCTGATTTACACGCGACACGTAGCAGCACTAGTGGTGAGTGACAGTTACCTCTCCAGTGCAACCCACATAAAATTTTAGTTTGCAGAAAATTTGCAGAAGCCTTGTTTTGAAAACCTGCATAGTTACAGCGAGCTCAACATGACAAGACTGAAAGTTCATAACACAACTGCAGCAAGATAATGCAAACGCCAAAGTCACCACACTTTGAACTTGCAGGTAACTTGTGCAAATTTAATTCATGTGTATCATATTTATTGCAAATCAACGGAAAACAATTAATCAAAAGTACTGCAAACTTACTGCAAAATAGTAATCTTTCCATACCACATTAACTGTTGACAACTGTTACACTATAGGTTTAACCCCTTTGAAGGGATCCATAGACCTGACCAGGTCTACTGATGCATACGCACCGTTAAACTTCCTACCCTAAATGGGTCTAATCGACCCATTTCAATAATTCATTTCAGTCGATTCGAACCAAAAATATTTTCGTAAAATAATATCAATAAAAGGCACCAAAAACTAATATAAATAAATACATTAAATATTTTTTAAAGAAAATTCTGATGTCAAATGTTTTGGTTAAGGTTGGGTAAAATTTCAAAAGGGTAGGCAGGTTAAGGTGTATGCATCGTTTTTACCACCATAAACAAGTTAATGTAATTAGATGTAAATTTCTGACTGGGCGAAAAATGTCCGGACCAGGATTTGAACCAGGGATCTCCTGGCTGAAGCCGCCAGTGCTCTGCCATCTGAGCTATCCCGGACGAATCTGGTCGAACTTTTTCACCCAGCTGGAAATTTACATCTAATACAGGGTTCGTACGGGTACCGTTATTTTCAAGGCCAAATATCAGAATTTTTTTTTATTGAAAAATAAATCTAGTTTAAGCGGCCGAAATTTCGCTTTATTTAAAGAGAGATTTTCCATAAAAAATACTTGTACCGAATAATTTCTTAGTCCTTAAATTCAAGCACCCTTACCAACCCTGTAATATGATTTATTTACTAATTAGAATAATTGTGTTAAAATGTAATTTCGTATCCAACGATTTTCTGGAGTTCCATTACCTGAGATTTATTGTGTTGAGCTGAAGCAGGTTTCAGACCAGGTGCTGTAATAATTAAGGTTAGCTGGGTTAAAAAGTTCGACCAGATTCGTCCTTAATAGCTCAGATGGCAAAGCACTGGCGGCTTCAGCCAGGAGATCCCTGGTTCGAATCCTGGTGAAATTTTTCGCCCAGTTGGAAATTAACATCTAATATAATTTATTCACCAATTAGAATAAATGTGCTAAAATTAATCTAAATTAGGGTAATGTTTATGCTTTTTAGGTTGAGCCTTTTTTGGTATTTGAGAAGTATAACGTTTAAAAAAAGCGGTGCCAACCGAATAAAATTTCTGCAATTTCAACGTACCTGCTGATTGTCTACTCTCTTAAAAGAGAAATTTTTTGCTTTTGTCACTTTCATGAATTAAAGACAGTCTTGCCATGAGTTTCACAACAAACTACTCATACAAGTGGGTGATGGTATACTTTGCGGGAGATTTGCTGCGAATTTCTCAATTCAAGTTTGTCACGGCAAGATAATATCAGAATAAATCAAACTTGCTGCTAATGTTCATGCTATCTGGGAAAGTGTTAAAATCTTTGTAGCATAACTAGGGGGCATGCAATAGGTATAACAGTCCTTTCTTTATGAAATGTAAATAATGGCGAACGATAAAGAATTTTTCATAATTTTATTCCCAAGCTCAGCAATCTCTAAAACAATGATTCCTTTCTGGGAACTTTTACAATTACTTTTAAAATTAACTAAGACAATTTTCCGGATATTAAATTATTCTGTTCAGTGCTATATGGAATACTAAATCTTTTATTCTGAATTAATTAAATAATTTTCTCAGCTCATAAATCTTAGGCTGCACTTTCCATAAATTTCCCATATGATCTAAATTGTCCTTTGAGACATTCCAGAAAATTATGACGCATAATTAATTTTCCTCTTATATATTAAAGAAATAGGATAATTAATCACTTAATTAAGAGAAGACGTAAATCTTTCATCTGTGGTAAGTTAAGTATTGTTGAACTCAGATATTTTTCTCCGGAAGGGATTTCTGTAGCTCCGGTTGCGGAAAGCTGGTTCAAGGGGAGGGAATTTGCAATTTCAGACGATTATTAAATATAAAATCTGAAAAACTCTCGGGGGACATTTTAATTATCACAGGGGGTGTGAATATTCTTCTTCGGTCCACTCTTGTGTTCATCACCGAATTAAATTATTTTCTCAGTTATTATTTGAATTCCTGTGAGTAATTAAAAATTAACTTTTATGAAAATATTATACATAAATTTGAGACAATAAGAACATATCTCTCTTTTATTATGAATAAAAGTAGATTTAATAATAATAATAATAATAATAATAATAATAATAACAATAATAATAATGATAAACAATGTATAATTACAATGTACAATAAATAATGTGGGTCATCTATTTTAACATTAGTTTGAAATGAAAATATCTGCAGCAGAAGTTTTTATCTAACAAGAGTTGAAACTGAGCATGAAAATCAACTTCCACCAGTAAACTTTGAATAGAAAATTTCGCCTTATTTGAGTGGCTTATTCATGCAAAATTAATCTATGAAATATAGAAAAAAATTCTATTCGTTTTTACTGGTGTAAGTTGACCGGGTTATCATAATCTTTTTCACTGATACTGAGAGAAGGTTATTTAGATTATCACAATATGGCTGAATAGCAGTGCCTGACAGTGTCGCCAGACGAATACTAAAATTTTATTTTGAATACCACTATCTTCGTGTGGTATTATTCGCTTGCTTTAATTGTAAAATTATTGAAAATAAATAAGGCGACTATCTCTCTGTGAAAATACTGGTATTCAAAATAAAATTTTAGTATTCGTCTGGTAACACTGGTGCCTGAATACCGCCGAAGTAAACTTCCACAAGCAAAAATAAATATCTACTTTTGGCCATAATTATGGGTTAAATTCTGCTGTAATAAGGCATTTAAATAAAGAGAAAATTTCTATTGAAATTTACTGGTGCAAGAGTGGCTGAGAGGTTCAGCTCTCATAGCTGGTATACCGGAGGTGCTGGGTTCGATTCCAATCACGCCCGACGGCCTAATCGTTCGGAGTTTGCCCTGGTTTTCTTCGAACCTTGCGTAAATATCTGTTATGATCCCTTAGAAAGACCCCCACGGAGGGCATATCCTTCCTCGGGTTTATATCCCTAGTGTAGATAATCGGCCGTCATAAACATCCTTACTGGTAGGAGTTTGCTCTGTGGTAATGCGCCAAAGCGATATAAGTAAGTCCTATCTTAAATGGGAGAGGTAACCGCAAGATTAAAGGCGAGGTCACATCAATGAAGGTCGCACGCCACGTAGCGGACGGGGTGAACTACAGAAAGATGCCTAACTGTTTTTTTTCTTTTTGGATAATCTATTAATTGCACATCTATGAAATAACTGCGCAAACGCAAACGTTGTGTTTTCATTTGTTTGTAGCATTTATATTCTGACAGTAATAGAATGTTCTATTAATTTTTATTCGTGTTTTTCGACTTATTTATTATTGTTAATTATTTAAATAAAAACAATTCTTTTTTAGAATTAATATTATTTGTTAAAATGGCAAAATGTTGGCTATCGAATAACTGTAGTTTTCGAAATTATAAGAAAATTATTTTTCTTATAGAATTCATATCTGTCTATTCCAAACAGCAAAACAAGTTAGTGACTTATTTTAACTTTAATTTATTAAAAAATATATATTATCTACCCTATATATATAAAATCCTAATGAAACGGCTGAAATGTGTATCGATTCTTTGAATTGACTGATTAAACAACTGATTACGTTTCACGGCGATTTCTCCTAAAATATGAAATACTTTGCGATGAAATTAACACGAAAAATCCGTATTAATACACAGATCTCAAAACTTGTATTAGAATTTTTAAACTTGAATTAGTTTCCCAAATATTAATTTTTTTCTAATTTTAAGTACATTTTTCTAATGATGGCAACTCAAATTTTAATCATAACAGATTTTTTTTTTTCATAATTCAGAAAAGGTTACTATTTTAAATTAATTTGGTGACCAGTTTGGCCTCCTTTAAATCTATGCTAAGAACAATGCTTTTTTGTATTTTGTTATCATTTTATTTAATACAAAACTTTCATTTAAAAATGAAACATTTAAATTGATGGCTTTCACTTCTTTCTTTTTTTAAAAAAACAAAACGAAAAGAAAAATATTAGGCACAGATGTCATATAAGCACTGGGGTACCTAATTGGCGCAAAAATGGCATTATTTTGATTGACATGGCTGTTGTCGTTTATTTAATAATAAATGTTTATTTACTTTTATTTCTTTTTTAAATTTATATAAATTGTTTTGTTTTATAGTTATTAATTATTTTTTTGCTATTTCCTTTTGAAAATAATAGAAAATAATTTAAAAATACGGTACAACGTAGTTATTCCGTCAAACAATTTCGCAAATTATATATATCGCCAAACCACTCACCAAATTGTACAGATTGACAAAATTTTTATTTTATATAACGAAAGAACAAATAAATTAGTATAACATTGATAAATATAAAAATAAAACGTCGAAATAAAAATCACTTGATGACGTAAACATGTGTAACTTGCTAAAAGTCAAGTGAATGTGACATTTTCGATCAACCGCTATTGGCATTTAATCTCATACTTCGCGATAGATTTTTTGTCTACGGGATAACTAAGTATATGTCAAAAATACATATGTAGCTGGTATTCGAAAACGAGGTTTTCGCCAAATTTTCGTAAAAAAAAAAAAAATCATGTCAAACATGCGGTTCGTATATGACATCTGGCGAAATATTAAATTATGTAACAAACCATGATTTTTAATTTCAATTTCAAATCAATGTTTTAATTTACCACTCGAAGAATAAAAAAATTCTAACTGGTAAGTTGCAAAAAAGTTATTCGCGAGATTTGCACCAGGCTTTTTTTTTCTTTCGGCACAGATGTCATATACGGCCCCATATTGGCGCGATTTTTTTTCTGACGCCAATGTCATATACGCAACGGGTACTTAACTGGCGCCAAAGTATCGTTATTTTGCTTGATATGGTAAGCCGGATGTTGTTGTTTATGCTGTTGATGCGTTCCCCAAATTGGCGTTGGAAAAAAATCGCGCCAATATGGGGCGTATATGACATTTGTGCCAAACCTTCATATGAAAGGCGAAGGGATCAGACCGTATTTGTTCATGGCATTTGATGACTTGAACTATTATAATATAGATGAAATGATGGGGATAGAATAATATTTGGCGACTTATCACCTGTGCCTGGATAACATTAAAGTATGAAAATGGCACCTAGAGTATAAAAAACGAAGTGTTCCGCCAGGAACTGTTGATGATAGTCACATGATTTAGGCTATTGTTATAGAGATTGTGTTAAAATATCGGGAGACAAAGACTCTGAATATTTAATTCATTTTATTATAGCTTCTTTTCAAATGTTTAACTGATCCTCTTTAATAAAAAACGAAAGCAACCATTGGATGTCTTAACAGCAATTGATTCGCCTTTAAATTTTTGCAATCAAAGGGAATTGAATGGAAACCCGTTTACAGGGAGAACTGCACAGCTTTTTTCAGTATAATTTAATCTTCTCTAATATTTTTAAAACCCATCAGATTAGCATGTTTTTTGATTTTTAGATTCTGCGGTGTCTGAACGGGGGTTGGCGAGCGTAGCTTGGAGGGGGCAGAGCCCCCCTAGTTTAATATATATTATCAAATGTTGTTGATTTAAATACGCTCGATTTTAATTATTTTCTTTTAATGAAATGAAAAATGACGCATAAAAATTAGTAAGTAGTTAATGTGTAAAGATTGAATTTTGTAGTCATATTTTTTACTCAATTCTTGATGTGCTAAAGTTATAAAAAATAATATACACGGTTCTATTCTAGATGAAAATACAATGTTTATCATGGTTTAGGATGTGTATAGAATTTAATAATAAATAAAATATTCAATTTTAAGTCCTTTTCTTCGTTTATCAAGCGCAGACGATACATCGAAAGCTTATTCCAATCAGCGTTGCCAGCGGGCTACTTTTCTTTAATTCAGATTTCTTGATAGGCACCCCTTTTTTGAAACGGTAAAATTTCCTTTGTTTTCGCCTTAATTAATATGTCATTAAATAAAGCTCTTTTTACCATTTCAAAAAAGTGATGCCAATCAAGAATCTGATTTTTTTTTAAAGTAGCCCATCTGGCAACACTGATTCCAATATTCTTTTGATCGTATTGTATTTAAGTTGCAAATAGTTCATTTATTTAATTTAAAAATGAAAGCCATTTAGAGAATCCTTGTTAAAGATTCTATTACGAATTTCAGATTGTTACTTACACACAGAAAATGAATCTTGTTTGCCAGATATATTGCAAAATATTTTTGTTACAGCTTGTTTTGATAAAAATATGTGTATTTAAAAAAAAGTCGCAATGTCATTTTAGTTTAAGAGCTAAAGGCAGTAATGCTTTTGTAGCATTAGTGCTTTTCTCCCGAAATTAAAATGATATTGCGACTATTTTTTTAATGTACATAATTTTATCAAAACAAACTGTAATAAAAATATTTTGCAATATAACTGGGAAACAAGATTCATCATCTATAAGTGAGTAAAGATTCAGAAAATATGCGCAAGAGATGCGCACATAGTAGATAATCTGTCACGAAGCTAACGAGAAAGACAGGCTGCCGCGGTGGGTCCAATTCTTCTTTTTATACAGACCGCTGGAGTCACGTGATGCTCGAATGCACCAATGAAGGTGTGCGAAAACAGCATCACGTGACTCCAGCGGTCTGTAAAAAAAGAAGAATCGGACCTACCGCGGTAGCCTGTCTTTCTCGTTAGCCTCGAATCTGTCACCGCCCCCTGAATACTAGGCCTGAGCGCTGGACCAAAAATGGCGGCTGCCGAAGGCGGATTTATTTCAGCGTGTGTACGGTCCCTTAAATATTCCTACCAATAATTTTTTGAAGCTTTTTCCGTTTCATTTTTCTGAGAATAAACAAGGTAGAGAAATTTTTTATAAAATACTGGTGTCTACATTTAAGGGACCGTACCTACGCTAAAAAAAAATCCGCCTTCGGCAGCCGCCATTTTTGTGTCATTTTTGTGTGAGCGCTCAGGCCTAGTATTCAGGGGGCGGTGAATCTGTCATATATGACGTCATACTGAAAACCCGCGTATTTGCATTATTCACCCCGCCCACCAGATGGCGCAGCTGTGTCAATATACTCCAGATTCCAGCATTGACATTGTACGCTTATTTATATCTCTTTGGTCATGCGCCACGGTAATACCGGTTATAGTTAACCCTAGAACTACCGGAAATTTTACTCAAGTTTTATAAAAACATTCTACACCAGAATTTTTACTTAAAACTATTTAATTTGTTTATTTAACTTATTATTGTCTGATTTATACATTTAGTTTGTTTTGAAGAAATTTCTGGTTTGAATAAATATTTTGAATGTACATGTCGGGTCCAATGGACCCGTCTGGTAGACGGAAGGTTAATGCTTTAGCGTTTTGAGGATATGTCAATCTCTCTTCATTCTTAGTTCCATGTTTGCAATGTAGGGAGGGAGATCAGTAAAGGCGGCCAAAAGGGAAAAAACCCGGGGTAGCACTGGTACTATACGCGCCTTACGCGTCGGGCGGCCAATATATTACCGGTAGTATACGCGAAATGAACATGTTAATTACACTTCAGTATATTAACCCTTTATCTACTGACGGTATTTATAAGTACCACTCACTTTAAACATTTATACGATAGTGAATATTACTAATATTCTAATGGTACTTTGCAAAAAACGCTCTTTTAACTCCACTTTATCCAAATACATGGCGGCAGTAGTTCTAAGTTTGTTATTTTACAGAGGAATGAGGCTATCTTTGAAGCAGTCGATGTATTTTGTGCCCACATTTTGTACAGATTGCCACGCTCGACTTTTCATTGCTGCAAACACAGTAAAGGATATAAGATAAATGTTGGCTTTTTTATGTGTTCACTATGATCTTAGAATACAATTTGACTATCTATTTTAGGTGAACGGTGTATTTGATTGAACAGTTGAATTACTCGGTGGTACTTATAAGTACCGTCAATACATTGGATTTTGGAGAAAAACTTCTTGTTTACTTTTCGTCTGTGTAGTTATCCATCGTTTTCATCTGCTTTAAATTGTAATTGCTAAAATATAGTGTAGTAATGATTTCCCTGGTATTTCTTTTCTGTTTCATTGTTATTTTTTTTTTATAGGAAAAGAAAACGTTGTGGCACCGGCTCGTTTTTGCTATGCTAGAAATGGCATATGTAAATTTATACATTGCATAGGTGGAGATGCGAGAGAACATGTTGTCCCCGGAATATTGATATCGCATAACTAAAGGACTGCTAAGAAGATCGAAACCTAATAAAAAATTGTTTTTTTTTTTTTTTTTTTTTTTTTTTTTTTTAAATCTTTTCAGGAGCAAAGCATTCTCAATTCTAAAGTATTGAAATAAATGATTGGCACCGGAATTTGCCAAACGATTTATTTGTAAAGGTGAAAAAGCCCATATCTCGCATACTTATTAAATCGAAAATATTTTCTGGTGCCATTTGAAATACCTTGTGGGTTTTCTGTTACGATATCATAGTCATAGTGTATTGACGGTACATTAAAGTACCACTTTAATTAATTACCTCTAAATAATTAAATTTCTCACGGCTGAGTATTTTTCTTATGTTTATCCTTTAATTTTCATTGTAGTAACTTAAAAAAAAAATATCACATAAAAAAAATTGCAGTAAATCGTAATGCCGTAGACAAAGGGTTAAAATGGGAGATAGGATAATTAATTTCGCAATTAAGAAGAAACGTAAAATCAGAGTTTAACCTTTTCAGGGGCGGTGGTATGTTTATGAAACCACTTAATTGTAATTCAGATAAGCGACATTGGCACCAAAATTTTGGTAAAATGTTTTACATTTAATAAGATGTGAAATATAGCCTTTTTCTTTTTTTCAAATAAATGTCTTGGTAAATCCCGGTGCCACGCTTTTATTTCAACACCTTAGCATTGAAAATGCTGTGCTCCTGAAAGGGTTAAAACTCTTTCAAGGGCAGTGGTCACACGGCGTGACACCCCAATTTTAACCCAAAACTGACAAACTGCACCAAGAATATTTTAATAAAATTTCGCTTTTATAATGAAAACGTAGAAAAGCAGTTTTTTTTTTCCTTTCTGAAAAATTCGTTTGTAAATTCTGGTGTCAGTCAATTATTTCATCATTTTACGCACAAAATTGTTCTGTCCCTGAAAGGGTTAATGTATTCAGGGTTTGGTTGGCTCTATGAATTTTGCACCCGGGAAATTCTTCGTCACCAGTACTTTTTTAATAGAAAATCTCTCCTTAACACTAGAACCGCCCCAGCGGTCATTTTGACCGGTACCAGATAAAAATACTTCGATTCGAACTAGAAATTTCTTTCTAAAATAAGTTAAATATGTACCACGGACAAATAAGTTAAATAGTTTTTAATAAAAATTCTGGTGCAAAATATTTTTATAACACTTGAACAAAATTTCCAGCGGTTCTAGTGTTAAAACAATGCGACATTTCTTGCGTTTAACCTAGATCACTTCTTCTAAAAAAAAAAAATAAATAAATACTGGTAACACTCCTGGAAAATTTTCTGATCTGTACGAATCATGTCTATTGTAGGTCTATCTGGGTAATCGTTCAAGACGCTCAAAATTATTCTAACTTCTCCTTGTTTAGTAAGGACAGTTTAACAGGCAATATATATTTATCGCTTTTATTGCCTATGAAGGAAAAAATATATGATAAAAACTTATCGTGAAATCTCTCGTAAAATTTTATACATTTTTTTAGTTGCGTTCCTTTTTTTCAAAGATGAGTATTTTGGAAACTTTAAGCGTAAAACCTTTTATAAAATACCAATTTTACTAAACGATTCTAAAATAAACTACGGATTAGCTTTAATAGCATCTTATTTCTCGAAATAATCTGCTCTATTATAAAAAAATTTGATGAGCCGTAAAATTTGAAGAATTGCGATATAAGAGGGAGAAGGGGAATCACTCATGTCAGTAAATTAACCACAAAATGAATTTTTTTAAAAGTTTAACAGTAAAAAATAACTAGAATATTGGGACTATAAAATAAGTTTTTTCTGTACAAACAGGGCTTAATTTGCGCCGGAGCCCACCGGAGCCCAGCTCCGGTACTTCTCTATTTTTAGTAAATATTTAAATATTGGTCGGAATTCACCGGAGCTCATAAATACAGGGCTCCGGAGCCCAGTGCAATAGCGCATCCGAAAAACCGAAGCCAAAATTACCTTTTTCTTTCCTTTCCATCTCCAAGCTTTTGCATTCTTTTTTACCAAAACACGTATATGTGACGTAATGTGTCGCATACGTAAGAAATGGAGATAAAACGGACTGACTCGAGCTCAATTTGTATTACAATTACAATTTTATTTATTTATGTATAGAAAAAAAACTTTTCCTCCTTTAAAATTGCTTATTATATTCTATTTCAAATCATTTTAATGCTATTTTGATCAGAATGAAGGTGAAACAGAAATCGTGTTTTTCTATTTCAAATCTATGTCGGCGACGTCTTGTTCATACGGCGCCACTCTAGAGACTGAACAATGAATTAGCTTTCAGTTCGATTTTCATTTGTGACAGTAGGATAATTTTTTTATTAGCTGTTTTATTATTATTTAGATATTTAACCTGAAAAGAATATTTTCTGTTTTAGCCAACGAGCATCAGTTTGAAGTTTTGTTTGTTTGAGGTTTTCTGTCTTCTATTGCGTACGAGTACAAAAATCACGTTAGAGATTTTTCTATTTATTTTGTATCATGAACGGCACTCATGCTAAGACTCTGCACAATTATGAAGTCACTTTCATTTGTAGGTAGATATAATTGTCATGTATTGTTATTCTGATAGAAAGCAATCGAGCACTGTTTCCCCTTTTTCTATAAAAACATCGATTCCGTCCGATAAAGGTGTCAAATTTTTAATTTAATCTGATTTTCAGGGACTCACCATAAAATATTGTTATGCGGAAGGAATCGATTATAGTTTAAGATATGCACCTTTTATAGGAAATCGTAAAACATTGTTCCAGTCTCCAGCATATAAATATTAATTTCAGTAAATTTCAATCCTTTTTTCCTTAAAAATGCATAGCTGTGAAGTATCCTTTTTTTGTGTTAACACTATTTTCTAATCATAATCCTTACCATATTTAATCGCAGAATTTAGCAAATAATTAACTTTAAAATTAGGCAAAGATTACTTACTATTCAGAAGGAGTGATAACTAAGAAAAGAAATAGTTGACAGCTAAGTATATGCTGATAGATATATTTATTTTTTTTATTTTTCTAAAGAAAAAATGCTTTAAATTTTGCAAATAATGTTCGAAATACAAATATGCAGATTGGAGTGATTGGGGGGGGGGGGGAGGAGGAAGGTGGAACGGTACGATTGTTGTACCGGTACCGCAGAATATTATGGCTCCGGTACTTTTTTTGTTAGAAATTAAGCCCTGTGTACAAATATAGTCATCAATATATATTCTATAGCTATCAACATATCTTCTATACTTATCAATGTATCTTTTATATCTTCTAATGCTACAAATCGCGTTATTTAATTTGTAAATGCTTTTGTTGATTTGCGTGCATTTAACTGGAGATATAAGTATCGAATATTTTGAACAAGTCATCGAATGTAGCACGCCTTCTTAGCATGGAAATATCAATAAAGAAGAAGTGACACATCCTTAACCCATTAAAGACGGAATTATTTTTTCCTTTTAAAATACAAAAACTGCATTCCGCACCACTTTTTTGGAGAGGAAAAAATTATATTATTTTATAGCAGAATTTCTGTCATTAAAGAAAATGAAAATTTTTGTTATAATTTACTGGTATTCAAACAGCAAAAGGGTTGACAGTCATGCTGTGACCATATAGTAACGCTAGTCCTTAATGGGTAAAAATAGCGAAGCTTCAGCTGTGACCTTTTTCGCAGGGGTTGATTACCACCGGGGAAAACTTCCACCAATAAATTTAAACAAAAAATTTCTCTTTATTTAAACGCGTTATTAATGCAACATTTCAGTCATAAATAATGGTAAAAACAGCTATTCATTTTTAGTGGTGGATGTTTATTTCGGCGGTCCTGCGTTTCCGCTATAGTGTGACAACGTAGACAACCTCCTGTCAGTATCAGTTATCAGTGAAAAAGATTATATTGCCTGGGCAGACTGACACCAGAAAAAACGAATGAAAATTTTTATCATATTTCTGCGAGAAATTTTCCACGAATAAGCGCTTAAATCAGACAAAATTTTCTACTCAAATTTACTGGTGGAAGTTTGGCCAGAGGGTAATCAGAAATTGTTGATTCGATGTAAAAAATATAGAGCTTTGTAAATATAGAGCTCATGTACAATTTCTCTGGGGTGCGAAGCACCCCACCTTGCCAGTTAAGGGTTAACCCCTAAATTCTCTCTCGCCTGATATTCACGGTCTGTGTCTTTTATTCAGATTGTTTGATTCCCACCAGTTTTATAAAATAGTTTAATTGACTTTATTATGGTATTATTTGACCTGTCATTAAAAAAGGTTTATTTCTTTTTCAAAAAAGTGGTGCCAATAAGCAATTTGAATTTGTAAACCATAATTTAATACGACCGTTAAGGGGTTAAAGAGCTCACAAAATTTGTGTCACATACAGACAGACACACAGACTCGTAGTCAGAAAGTAATAAATCTAGATTTTATCTAATTTCATAAAGAATTCATCCTTATAAATTCTCTGTATGGATTAATAGACTTATAGACATACAATTTAAAAGTTTATTATTCCATATTTCTCATGTGCGATATAATTTGACTTTTCAAACGTTTCACAAAATTATGCTCACCTAATTCCAGTAAATTACATTAAGCAAGCCGGTAGAATAATTAATTGTCTAATTAAGGAGAAGTGTAAATAGGTTAATGTTAAGGGAATGCCTGGGTTGTGATCGTAAGACGCTCAAAATTAGTGAAACGTCTATCGACTAAAAGCAATTAACAGGCGCTATAATTTTATGTCTTTTATTCCATTTGAATTAAAAGTATTCGATAAAACTTATCCTAAAATCTCTATTCAACTTTTTCATATATTTTCTTAGTTACATTCTTTTCTTCTAAAATATTCTTTTCTTCAAAAATAAGCATGCAGATAGCCTTTCGATTCTAAAATGTGTTTGTATAAAATGACAATTTTACTAAGCGATGTTAAAATAAACTAGGGATTAGATTTAATTACGTTTCGTTTCTCGATATAATCTGGTAATTTGCTGAGCCGTAAAAAATGCAGAATTACAATATGAGGAAGCCTTTTCCTTTTCAATAAATTCACTTATTGTTTTGTAATGCGTAATGCCGTTTTGATTGAAAAATAATAATAATCGATCAAGTGCGAGTATTACTCGCGCACAGACGGTTGCGTACAATAAATATATTAATTAGTTTGTATTACACAAATACATAATTAAAAGTTGTTATCTAGGTTTTAAAAACCGGTGGCGCAACGTACGTCCGTGTCTTTGTGCATGTCCTAATCGTCCGTGTCTTTAAAGTTTAATGTATCGGCTAGTTACAATCTTTTTTTAAACTCATTACCAACAACTCTTTTATAATTCCAGGACGATAGGTAGATCGAACACAACTGAACTCCCTTGCTGAACGCCGCAAACTAAAATTTGTTCGTAACGGAAAAATGCGATTTTCTCAAAAACTATGTGACCCAGGGTAATCGCTATAGTTTTCCTAGAAGTTTTAAATGTACTTCTGCTACCCCTAATTTTATCATAATTGTAGTTTTAGTAGATTCGGAAATAGAGGGGGGAGGGACATATTTTTGCATTACATGTTCGACGGTATCTCTGAAAATATAATACCTAAAGTTAAAACAAACGTATTTTTGAGTTCGACGTTACGAGAACTTTCACACGATACCCCACACGATATATATCTACCCTATGTATATAAAATCCTAATGAAACGAATTTATGAAACGGATATATGAATTGACTGATTAAACAACTGATTATGTTTCAAGCGATTTCTCTTAAAATATGGAAGACTTTGCGATGAAATTAACACCCAAAATCAGCATTGATCCGCAGATCTCAAAACTGGTATTAGAATTTTTAAATTAGAATTAGTTTTCGAAATATTATTTTTTTTTCTAATTTTATATACATTTTTCTAATGATGGCAACTCAAATTTTAGTCAAATAGATATATTTTTTTTCATATTTCAGAAAAGGTTGACATGGTAACCCAGCTATTGTTGTTTATTACATAATAAAAGTTTATTCACTTTTATTTCTTTTTATAAATTATATAAATTATCACCTATGCCTGGCTAACATTAAAGTACCAAAATGGCACCTAGAGTATAAAAAGCGAAGTGGTCCGCTTGGAACTGTTCATGATAGTCGCATGACTTAGGCTGTTGTTATAGAGATTGTTTTAAAATACCGGGATACAAAGACTCTGTATACTTAATTTATTTTATTTTATCTTCCTTTCAAATGCTTAACTAATCCTCTTTAATAAAAATGAAAAGAACCATTGGATGTCTAAACAGCAACTGATTCGCCCTTAAATTTTTGCAATCAGAGGGAATTAAATGGAAACTCGTTTACAGGGAGATCCGCACAGCTTTTTGTAGTATAATTCAATCTTCTCTAATATTTTTAAAACCCATCAGATTAGCGTGTTTTTAGATTCTGCGGTGTCTGAACGGGGGTTGGCGAGCGTAGCTTGCAGGAGACAGAGCCCCCCCCCCCCCTAGTCTATATATAAAGGATTTTTATTTTCAAGTAACTTAATTTCCCCCTACATTTTCCCTAATTATTGGGTCGATTGGAAAGTCATGTCGTGTTGTGAAAATCAATTCGTACCGGAAAATTCTATCATTAAATTATTAGAGATCGATTCCAATATTTAATGGCTAATAATTACCGGGCAGAAGTTTCCGGTACGAATTGATTTTCCCAACACGACACGACTTTCCGGTCGACCCAATATATTTGTGAATGGCTAATAATCTATAAATATGTGGGTCAATAGCCTTTATTACTTTTGCCATATTTGAACTTTCCACAGTTTACGAGAAAAACGCATCTGACAAGCGGACAGACAGCACGAGTGATATTATAATGGTTCTGTTTTTACTTTTTAAGTACAGAACCCTAAAAAGATGAAGAAAATATATCTGAATTATTTGTCGTAAGAATTCCTTTCATGTGAATTATTACAAGCGCTTCAATATTTTCACAAACGTGAAAGTAAAGAACATAATACTAAAATGTAATAAAAGAATAATTTTTTAATCTACTAGAAAGAAGGTTTACGAAAATAAAATATAAATTCTCCCAAGTTACCTCGAAAGAGTGTTGCTAGTGGGCTACTTTTTTAAAATCTAGATTTCTTGATTGGTACCACTTTTTTGAAAAGGTAAAATTTTCCTTGTTTTCGCCTTAATTAATACGTCGTTGAATAAGGCGAATTTTACAATTTCAAAAAAGTGGTGCGAATCAAGAAATTTGAATTTAAAAAGAGTAGCCCACTGGCAACACTGCACCGAGAAGCTTTCTTTAATCTTTAGAAATCTCAGCAGCCAATACATTTCCGAGATTTAATGAAGCACTTCTGAAACAGAAGTTCCTTCTGCTGCTCATAATTTTCCAGAACATTTTCAAGTAGTTTTTACAATGCATTAATGAGTTTCTCAACATGAAATATCGGTTTTTCGGATACTGTATTTTAAAATGTTAAAGATGCATGAATTAACATTTATGCAAATAATAATAAGGTTTAAGAAACACTTAAATTATACAGTGCTTCAGGTTTTAACGATAGAAAATAGAACTGCAACAGTTACATATTACAGTTAGTCATTTAAAATACAAATAAAATGTAAGCGTGATAGGTAAGCGTGATATTTAATAGGGTTCGTACGCTTCGAGGACTTTCAAGTAGTTTTTACCAGAATTTTCGTAACGAAATATTTACCTTGTTTAATAAAAAATGATTCTATCTTGAAATATAGAGACTAGTACTTTACGAAATTTCTCGTATAAAAACAACTAAAATACCCTGAATCCGTTGACGCATACGAGTCCTGTTTAAGTAAATAATATCCAACATGGCCTTTTAAAAGATATAATAAGTCAGAAATTGTACGTCAAATGTGGCAAATGAGGTTCTTTAGTACTATAACTTGTTCTACAAATATTAAGATCTTGGTGCAATAGCTGTTGCACTCTTATGCAAAAATGCATGAATACAAAGTTTATTACGATTCTATATATTAAATTCACTAATACGGAAGTAAGAGAACGTAATCACCATGGACACCTAGAACCAATTACCGGAAATTCGAGTGAAGTTTTATAAAAATATTTCACACCACAATTTTGATTTTAAACAGTCTAACTTTATTATTAAACAAACGTTTTTCTTCTTTGTATCTGTTAAACTTATTTCATAATCAAATTTCTGGTTTGTACGGAAACGTATTCATATGATAGCCATCAAAATAACGGCTCATGGTAGTTCTAGTGCTAAATATCGTGGGATATCATTGAATTAATTACATATGATAGGATTTAATAGAATAATATCCTTGGAAACATAAAATCATTACCTATCATCGGATATCGTTGAATTAATTACGTATGATAGGATTTAATAGAATGAAGAAAAACTTTTTAAAAATCTTTTTATGTTTTGATTCGATTTTCAGAAAATTTGAAACGACTAGGCAAAATACTACAACGATTATATACCGTATTTACTCGTGTAAAACGTGCACTTTTCCCCCCAAAATTTAAGGCAAAAACCCTAGGTGCGCGTTATACACGGAATACTTTTTTACTGCTAAACGTAATCACAAGATATACATACGAATCAAGAAATGTATTCAAAGAAGATATTAAAACTGGAAAAAATCTTACTTAATAGCATAGCTGTCAACTTGTACGGATTTTTCACACCTCTACAATTTAATAGAAAATTTTAGCTAATTGAATCACCGAAATTAAGCAATTTTAATGTTTAAATAAGTCAAAAATTTCTATTAAATTTTAGTGGTAAGAAAAATCCGTACAAGTTGGTAGCGATGTAATAGAAGTATTGCTGCATTTTTATTTAACTCCTTGCACTTATTTTTACAACAGCACAAGTAATATTATTTTAATGCTTATTAGCAATTCTCATTGCCGCTATTGCTGTTGTCCTTCGTCATCACTGGTACAGTCAATATGATCGTAAATCATATCGTCTTCAGTTCCACCCATCTGATTGGAAATTCCAGTCACTTTGGAGCTCCTTATTATCCCTGAGATTTAATTCCAAGCTTAACATATCCACCACATACAGTTGGGATTGGCGAAAGCTTCATTCTCCCGCTTGGAGTGAAGTTGTAATTTGTTGTTTTCCACCGATTGTAGGCATGCCGAAATGAAATCTTAAATGGTTGGTTGATGACAACACCTAAGGGTTACAGCACTTTCGTCATCCCACCTGGTATCACAACCAAATCACTTGAGCGACGAATTTTCACTCTTACTCTAGGCGTTGTGTATCCATGGAAGCTGTCCAGGACCAGCATCGATGGCTGATGTAAAGCACCAAGCTGACGTTCCCGCACAACGTTAATCAAGTCTTTCAAGAGCTCATCCGTAATTCACCCTTTTTCTTGTGCTCTTACAATTATGCCGACTGGCAAAGATTCTTTTAGGATAGCTTTACGTTTAAAAATCACATATGGTGTCAACTTGTGGCCGTCAGCCTTAAAGGCTAGCATAACGGTGCTTCGTTGCTTGTCTACCCCTGTTGTGCTCACTTGAACGATTCTATCTCCATCGGGATGAACGGTTGTGGCTTCCGGCATATTAAACCACAATGGAGTTTGATCTGCATTGCCGATTTCAGACATCTGAAATCCCTTTTGTTTTCGTAGCCTTATAACGTACGGGAAAAACTTTCTACGCTGCTCTTCCTTTTCTTCCGGCAGCTACTGCAATAGCATTGTTCTTCTCCTTATAGAGAGACTGTTACGGATCATAAAGCGTCTTACCCAGCCATAACTCCCCTTGAAGTCTTCTCTTGGAATATTCATTTTCTTAGCAATTTTACAGGCCACGAACATTAACATTTCCGTCGAGACTGAATAACCCGAATGCCGAAAATCCGTTACATGAGTTAAAAGCTGCTGCTCCACTCGCGGATATTTACATGATTTCCGCCCAAAAGCACGCTTTTTTTCAGTTTTCTTCCATATTCCGCGTTCTTGCACACTTGACTCACCAACGCCGGACTTCCGACTTGAAGCCAGGTTACCATTTTCTTTTGCATACTGAAATATGTATTTTCAACTTAAACGTCACAGTATAACTACATCGATTCTCCATCTTACTCGCACGTTGTCGAAAGACGGTCTCAAGTATTTCGGTAAGCGAGTGACGTCACCACAGCATGATACGTCACTCACTCCTAAACCCCGTCACTTGCTCCCTCCCATACTCATTCCCTACATGAAGTCTAAATATAGATGTTCGCCTTCTTTCTAGGCCCGACGTAACATTTGTTTAGGCTTTCTGTACTGAAATTCATTTGGTCATTCATTCACTTGCATATAAAATTTATGGTGCGCGTTATATTCGAGATAAAAAAAATGCCATTTTTTCTTGTAAAGTACGGGGTGCGCGTTATACACGAGTAAATAGGTATATATCTGACACATTTTGCTGGATTACACCGTCATCTACAAAGATTCGAAAAAAAAAAAAGTTAAAAGCAAATTTATCCATTTTTTCCCGTAGAATCCGAATCTAAAATAAAAAATGGGGATTATTATTTAAGATTTCAAAGTTGGAACGCCTCTGACCCCCAGGTGGTAGGGGTGGGGGTGCCAACTTTGGTATCACGGAATAGTTTTTTTTCTAAATATTTAACACGCATTTTTTCGTTTTTCAATGTTATATGAATTTCATGAGTTATTTGACCGTTTCCAGACATTTCAGACACCCTGTATTTTGTCACATTTGATATTTTATTGTAATAATACATAAATAATTAAACAATTTTCTAGATCATCCTTCCCCTATGAAAATTAAAACGTCATCTCCCGCAGGAAATAATCAAGGGAGCTTAACCCCTTGGGGACGAGCGACCGGTAGTCCTGCTGCGTAAGATGGTCAGAATCGGGAATTATTCTCACCAGTAAATTTTTATTGTAAATTTTGATTTATTTAATCTGAGCATTTTCCGGATACAATAAAGCAAAAATTTCTATTTAAAAAAAACCGGTGATTAAAGATTAAAAATTCTGTAAAAGATGCTCGTCCCCAAGGGGTTAAAGAGTTTAATTATTTTTTAAATGAAAACGTTTAACCCCTTGGGGACGAGCGACACGTATACGTGCCGCATGAAGCGCCCAGAATCCTTGTTTTTTCTCACCAGTAAAATTTTACTGTAAAATTTGCCTTATTTAATCAGCCAGTGTTGCCAGATAGTCAAAAGTCAATTTCCCCAAAGTTTCTAAAATTTTCCGCAAATCAGTATTTTTTTCCTCAAAAGTCCCCAGCTCAGTTTTTACTCGAAAAGTAAATTTTTAAATTTTCAATTTACCACTGTAAAAAATATGTAAGTAATTTAAGCTCAAAAATTTTCCCCAAATCAAGCCTTTTTTTGAAAAAATTCCCCATTTACAAAAAACAAACTTTTAAACTGGGCTGAATGCATATTCTGTAGCTACATTAAGAGAATGAGAGATATATTTTGCAGTGACAAGTTATTTTACGTTTGTTTTTATAAAAGTATTGTCTAACAATGTTGGACTGTTGTTACATTAGCTCCATAGCTTCTTTAGACAATCACTTATCAGTTAAGGTTTAAATTAATCCGAGATGGTACGCTGTTTTAATTCTGTTGTCATCCCTATACTGAAGTGCATAATCATAATGCAAAGTATTTTCGCTGTATCAATCGATGTGCTTTTGTATATCATAAGAGAAAAATATCTGCTTCCCAGGTATTTAAATTAATTTTGTTTTAAGACCTGCAGATTTATTTACGTGGTGCAGGTTTAAGCTGCTTAAGATTTTAGAGTATGATGCATCTGTAATACGTGTAAACTGTAATGTAGTAAACAACGAACACGACCACATCCAAGAGAATTATGATTGATATTTCCGATTTCTGGATTATAGTTTCGTTTTTCAAATCAAAATTGAGTTCGAAACAGATCTAGTTTTTCTTCAGGACTAAAAAAAATTACGGAAAATAGTAAAAAAAAAAAAAAAAAAAAAAAAAAAAAAAAAAAAAAATCCCCAAGTTTTTCCCCAAAATTTTTTGCACTCCCCAAAAATTTCCCTCTAACTACTTGTCCCCAAAAATTCCCCTAGAGGTTTAAAATTCCCCAAAATGGGGACAAAATCCCCAATCTGGCAACACTGTAATCAGCGCACTTTCTCGATTCAAGAAGACACAAATTTCTGTTTTTAAAAAACGGTGACAAAAGATTAAAAATTTCGTAAAAGGCTCCCGTCCTGAAAGGTTAAAAGATCAAATATTTTCAATTGTTTAAAATTATTAATTTTAAAATTATGAAAAAAATGTTAAATTGAAAAATATTTTAAATTGTAAGTATTAAAAGAACTTCTTGAAACACCATCAAAAACTACTAAATGCGCAAATTTAGTAGTTTTTGGTGGTGTTTTAAGTTCTTTTAATACTGATTTATTCACATCAGTTCCAACTTATTTGCTTTGATTTTAAATTGTAATAAATTATTACATTTATAAGAAGTATTGAAAAATTGAGACTTGATATTTTGTAGTTGCAGTAACTAATCAATCATCAAAAATTTTAATCCCACCCCACCTGAAATTTACGCTACCTCCCCATCCTTTTTTCAACCAGCACAAAAATATTTTATATGCTTTTTATTTTGGTCCCATGTGTTATTCTATAGTAATAATAATAATAAAAACCTCATACACCTCCATCCGCCCCCGAATTAAATGATTTTTTAACAGTAGAAGCCATCGAAACCCAGAATATCAACACACCCCACCCACAAATAATGAAGTTTATCATTTTTCTATTCGGGAGGAAAGGTGCATATTTACTCGTTAAAAGATCAAAATACACGGGTTATCATTTAGAAATGATTGACTGGATAAACAAAATGCAAATAGAAAAGTACTTTAATATATTTCTATTAATTTTTATGGGAACAGCATATAAAGCGCCATCCAAACAATCTCCACTGATGGTTTTCGAGAAACACTATTTCCGCAAAGGACAGCCGGTGTTGCCAAGATGGTCTCCTTTTTTTATTCAGATTTCTTGACTGGCACCACTTTTTTGAGCTGGTAAAATGCGCCTTATTTAACGACATATTAATTAATGCGAAAGCAAGGTTAGTTTTACCGTTTCAAAAAAGTTGTGCCGATCAACAAATCGGAATTAAAAAAAAGTAGCCCACTGGCAACACTGAAGACTGCAACTTTGATGTCAAAAGTTCTGGGCAATCAGATTTCGAGACGTCAAAACCTGGTTTGGAAAACCAAAATATGTATCTGTCTTATTTGCTCGATTACACCGTGATCGACGAGGATCCGAAAAAATTTTAATTACAAAAGTTACGTATTTTTGTCTGTAGAATCCGAATTTGCAATAAAAAATGGGCTTATCATTCAAGATTTTAAAGTTTGACCCCCTCTGACCCCCGGGAGGTCAAATTTGGTATCACTGATTAGCTTTTTTTTAAAAATATTTAACACGTGTTTTTTCGTTTTTCAATCTGATATGTATTTCTCGAGTTATTCGACCGTTTCCAAACTTTTCGGACACCCTGTATATAAACATGTGTAATACATCGTTGAAAAAATGACAGTTTAAACTATTTAATGATATACAGATATGTGAAAATCGATTGTTTCCCTTAACTTTCAGTCTCGAATTCAATTAAGCCACACACTAAGGGTAGTGCGTTTTCTTGATGATGAATTGCCGAATGAATTCCCAGCCGTCACAAGTCTCACTTTCAAATCACTTTAAAAACTACTATTTAATATTTATGGTGTGAAATTTCAAATTTTTACATTGTTATTTTTTTTAATGTTTCTATATGGTAAAGTGCTCGAAAGCAATTCTTTTTGTTTCTAGATCAATTATTAAAAACAGACTTATGTAATTAGTTAAAACAATAACATTAGTATACTTTGTTAAACTGATCTCTTAGTAATTAATTCGTCCAGTGAATGAAATAGGTTTCATATAGAAAAGCACAAAATTTAAGGGGAGCGGGTAAGCTCTATCTCGGTCATGTTAAAAACACTAAATTTATGTACATTTTTCTCAGAAATGGTGAAAGATAGAGGTCTAGAATTTTAGAGTAGTTTGAATGACATGCTTTACTTATTTTAACAGACCATTTTCTTTCTAAATGAAACTGAAAATTAATTAATTATTATTTATTGAAAGACATTTTTAAATTAGCATTTTTGGTAAGATTCCACTACCTAAAATAAATAAGTCTCAACAAATCATTAAATCCCTTTGTTAAAGAATGCACTATAACATAGTATAAGTATTTGGAAAAATCTGAGTTCTTAAGTATAATAGATATTGAAAAAAAGGAACACAAACCTGAAAAATCGAAGTTTTGAGAAAAAGTCAATTAAAGCTGTGAAGCAGTGTTGCCAGTGGACAAATGTTTTTAAATTCTGATTTTTTGATCGGCACAACTTTTTTGAAATAGTAAAATTCGCCTTATTTAATAACATATTAATTAAGGCGAAAACAATGAGAATTTTACCACTTCAGAAAAGTGGTATCAATCAAGAAATCTGAGTTAAAAAAAAGTAGTCCACTGCTGTGAAGTACTCTTAAATGAAGAAATCCAACACTTTTTATATACATATAAACATGTGTAATAAATCGTTGAAAACATAAAAGTTTAAACTATTTAATGATACAAAAAAGTAAAAATCGATTATTTGGTTGAATTTCTCTTACCCGGTCAAATCTACCAGAATTTTTTTTTGAAGTTTTTGCCATCTTTATTCGCTGGAAAACATAAAGATTTCTATGATTTGAAGACACGATTGCTAATTTCTGTCTTTAACCCCTTGCGGACGAGCGTCTTTTACAGATTTTTTAATCTTTAATCACTGGTTTTTTAAAACAGAAATTTTTGCCTAATTGAATCGGAAAAATGCTCTGATTAAATAAGGCAAAATTTACAATACAAATTTACTGGTGAGAATAATCCCCGATTCTGAGCAACTTACGTGGCATGAATATTGGTCGCTCGTACCCAAGGGGTTAAATATTAAAACGAAATTTTCTTATATTGACACTAGAAAGGACGGAAATTTTACTCAAGTTTTATAAAAATATTTCACACCAGAATTTTTCTTGAAAACAGTTTAACTTATTTGTTTAACCCTTTTCTTCTTTGTTTCTTGAAATTTATTTTTCAATTTATTAATTTATTTATAATCATTTGATAGGGATAAAAATAACCTCTTGCTATCCTTCTACTGTTAAATAATTAATGGTAACAGACTCCTTGAAAATCGCAAGGAGCGTTCTCATCTTGAGTTATAAATGAAACACGAAATATTATATTTATGCCTTTATATCTATATGTATATATTGGGTATCCTAAAATGAACTGTGTTTTTAAACCTTTCATTCCCGCCCCCGTCAATATTACGGGCTGATGTTTCATTCGTTATTTCTCGTGCCCGTCATATTTACGGGCTAGAGATTTATTGCTGGAAAAAAAACTTCTGAAACCAAAAAAATTTAACTGGCATTTCGGTGTGAAGTCTTTTGAATAGTAGTGTTTGGGTTTGGCAAAACATTATTCAGATTCACTCTAGCTTCTGAGTTAAACAGACGTATCTGTCTTTGCTCCGAATGCGGTGCAAGGGCGCTCCTGCTCACGCTCTTTTATTTCGATTGCAGTGCGGCGGTGGAGTATAGTTCTTGTAAGAATAGACTCTAGCTATCTAGTGCTGCAGTATGGCGTCTACAGAGGAACATGATTATTATATTATGGAAGTTATTGACAAAATATGTAATGGAACGTTAAACAGCAATTTCAAAGACCAATTTGACAGATTTTCTTCAAACTTTGAGGACTATTCTAAGACTATACTGGGTGACTTTTATACCTTCGTAGACCAATATATCTTGGATATAAAGGCTAAAGACGGATATTCTGCTTCTACTTCTGAACAAGCAGAGGTAAGAAATACTTGCCTTGATGCATTTACTTTGCTTAGGGAGCCAACTCATGATAATTTGTTAAATTCAGCTATCTTTAGTTTTTTTTGCTCTTTTAAGTATAAGAAAACTGTTAATTTTTTTCTTACTAATACTAATCTTAAAAACGAAATTTTCAATGCAGTTAAGAAAGGCATTAAACGTCCTCTCTCAGAGGAGAGTTCACCTATCCCTCTTAGTAATAAATATAAGAATATCGGTAATGAAGTTACCCTAACTGAAAATGTAGATATGGATGAGTCTAATGTTAGTGAAGATACTCAAAATACTGTCAAAGTTAAAAAATCTGTTAACCCTTTCTACGTCGAAGTTGACAGCAATTGGGCGACGGTAGCCCATGAAATTACGGAGTTAAACTCAGAAAAACCAAAAATAACGCTAAAAGGCGAACGCATTGTTATACAATGTAACTTTGATAAGGACTTTAAATCTACTCAGAAATGGCTAGACCAAAACAAAAAGAAATATACCACTCTTGATCCTAAAGAACTTCGACCCAAAAAAATATGCATTAGGGGCCTCCCCTGTTACACCGATACTAAAATTACCGAAGAACGCCTCAGGGAGCATGGTTTCGCAATCACTAGGGCTGCCATGCTTAAAAATCGCAAAACTGGCCAACCAATGCCGATATACATGGTAAATGTTATACCACGTAAGAACTTTGATGAAATTTACCAAATGAACGCTATACATTACATTTCTGTTAAGATTGAAGCTTTTACTAGCAAAAATCGTGTAAAACAGTGTTACAAATGTCAAGGTTACGGTCACGCATCTGAAGTGTGTGGCTTCGATGCTAAATGTGTAAAATGCGGAGATCTACATTTAAGTACAGATTGTCACCACAAGGGGCGTACTAAACCCACTTGTGCCAATTGTGGACTCGGGCACCCAGCGAATTTCCGCGGTTGTCCAAAAAATCCCTATAGACTAGAAAATAAACAAAACCGTAAAACAAGTAATAGCGTCAGCAATCTATCCCAAGAAACCCAAATCTTAGCGGATATATTTAAGAATTATAATTATACCAAAAATACTAAAGACTCTGAACCCTCAACTAGTCATGAAGAATTAAACTCTGATAACAATGATAGTACTACCGCAAACACCCATTCCTCCCCTACTATTGAAAATTCTAATGCTCCTACAAATTACACCAATGATATAAAAGACATTCTTAATACTTTCAACGAAGTTAAACAAATCTTTCAAATCACGAAATTTCTAAAATGTATAAAGAACATCTCAACTCAGACTAAGAAACTCGACAATCCGATGCAAAAATTGATGGTTATATTAACCGAATTTGATAAACTTGCAAGTCATATCAACATTAACGAAGATTAAGCTCTTCATTTGCTAAACTCTTTTCTTTCTTTTTGTTTGTTTAAAAGTTTTTTTTAAAAAAAGAACTTCTATTCTTGTATATTATGCTCTTCTCATGATATTACTCTTATTTTTTTCATTCTCATGTTTAATTCACCTCAAATTACTAGACTGGGTGGACGCCGTCCTCTTGCTGTCGTTTGATCCCCTCGGCTTTTGCATTTAACTGTTTATTTAGTTAGAACTCTCCTCATTGTAGCTTTTTCTTACATTTTTATTCTTTTTTCCTTAAAGTAATTTAAATTCTCTTGTAAATATGTATATATTTTAGTTTTTGTTTCATTTCTTCACTGTGTTAAACTTTTTTACTTACCAAGTTATGTTAAATGTATGGTCTCTGATTTGAGTCTTTTTTTATGGGGCTTCCTTTGGTAGCTTTTTCGCCTGTCCTGGACATATATGTGGATCATATGGAACATTTTTTCCCCCTACTTGTTATGCTAACAATTTTTCTTTTTAAAATTGTCTATCTTCTTAATTTTTACTCTCTCTTTTTCGTGGCTACTAGCCGCGTTTAAACGCTCTATTCTCTATGGCTCCCATTGCATTGTAACACGATATATTCTTAGCCTGGATGTACAGTTGCCAAGCAACTAGGGAATCCATACACCAGCTTTATTGTTCCATTGTTCCATTGTTTGTGTTTGGTTTTCGGCACAGATTGTGAAGTTGGACTTTGTATTGCATGTTTTCAAAATATATCACACTCAAAAAAAAAGTATTAATAATAATTATTAACCCTAGATCTACCGGGAATTTTATTCAAGTTTTAATAAAACGTTCTACACCAGAATATTTATTTAAAACTATTTAACTTATTTATTTACCTTATTTTTGTCTGGTTTATATACTTAGTTTATTTTAAAGAAGTTTCTGGTTTGAATGAATATTTTGTATGTACCTGTCGGGTCCAATGGACCCGTCTGGTAGACGGAGGGTTAATAATCAAAATTAAATATATATTATATTATTTCATATATTATTTGTAAAAATTTTCTTGTTGATGATAAATAAAGATCTAAGATGTGAAAATAAAGTTTTTATTCGCATTAACATGTATGGTGTAAAACAAACATTAAAACGCAGAATTCTCGCATGATGGCTTTTCCACAAATGTGAATTTGTTCTTTAACATTTTTTTTTCGCCTAAAAAAAACTAATTGCATATTTTATATAGAAAACTTATAACTATTCAATTTCTGTATAATAAAAAAATTAGGTACTTTTTTGATGGTTTTTCCAAATATTAAGCGACGTTAGGGGGTTAAAATCGGAAAGCATGAGAAAGTTGTCGACTGTTAAAATTATACTTTTAGAAGATTAATATATGAATATGTAAATTTAAAGAGACATTTTCAGCTTATTTAACTCCATATTACTACAAAATTTCTGTCAAAAATAAGGGAGAATCTTCTATTCTTTTTTACTGGTGAAAATTTGCCCCACCGGTAATCAGGTCCTGAAGACGGAAATGTTTTTTTCAAGGTTCCTTATTTCACTACAAAATGGAAACGATAATGGCATTGTGCTGTCTAAATTTGTAGAAATATTCAAACTAACATGTGAAGATGGATGAAATTGCCCTCAGTTTTCCAGGACAGCGTTTTTAATTTTCAGAGAATTTGCAACATTCTTGCTTTGAAAACCTGCAAAGTTGCAGCAAGCTCAGCATGACAAGACTGGAAGTTCATAACTCCAGCAACATAACACAAAAGCCGAAGTCACCACACTTTGAACTTGCAGCTAAATTGTCGTGCAATTTAAATTCATGCTGTATCAAATGTATTGCAAATTGTCAAACAAGTAATCAAAAATAGTGCAAAATTCCTGCAAAGTAGTAATCTTTCCACGCCCCACTATCAATTTACAACTGTTACACTATAAGCTTAACCCCTGGACCTGATCAGGTCTATTGATGCGAACACATCGTCAGAAGGTGCATGTATCGTTTTCATTAATATAAACAAGTTAAGGTAATATTTGCACTTTTTCAACACGAGCCTTTTTTGGTATTTGATAAGTATAACGTTTAGAAAAAGCCGTGCCAACCGAATAAAATTTCTGCAATTTCTGCATATGAGCTGATTGTCTATTCTCTCAACAGAGGGATTTTTTGCTTTCGTCACCAGTGTTCCCAGATGGGCTACTTTTCTTTAATTAAGATTCTTGTTTGGCACCACTTTTTTTAAATGGAAAAAGGCGACTTATTTAATAACATATTAAATAAGGCGAAAACAAAGGGTTTTTTACCGTTTCAAAAAAAGTTGTGCCAACAAAGAAATCTGAATTTTAAAAAAGTAGACCACTGGCAACACTGTTCGTCACGTTCGTGAATTAAAAACAGTCTTGCCATCAATTTCACAACAAACTACTCATGCAAGTAGGGGAAGGTATACCTTGCGGGAAATTTGCTGCGAACTTCTCAATTCAAATTTGTCACGGCAAGATAATGTCAGAACCAATCAAACTTGCTGCTAATGTTCATGCTATCTGGGTTTTACCCTTTCTTTTGTTTAGGTATTGAAACGCGAAGGAAAAGAGTTTGCGTTTGAAATTGTAAGCTTTTTTTATGATTATTTTATATGTATTGTATACATAATACTGCAATATTATCCTTAGTTACACAAATTTCAATCTCAATAAGCATTTCAAACTTAATATCAAATGAACTCTACCCTATATATATAAAATCCTAATGAATCGAATTGAAACGAATTTATGTAACGATTCTATGAAACGGCTGATTAAAGAACTGATTACGTTTCACGGCGATTTCTTCTAAAATATGGAATACTTTGCGATGAAATTAACGCCAAAAATCCGTATTGATCCACAGATCTCAAAACTGGTATTAGAATTTTAAAATTAGAATTAGTTTTCGAAATATTAATTTTTTTCTAATTTTAATTACTTTTTTTCTAATGATGGCAATTCAAATTTTAATCATAACAGATATTTTTGTTTCATATTTTAGAAAAGGTTATTTTAAATTAATTTGGCGACGAGTTTGGCCTTCCTTAAATGTATGCTAAGAAATGCAGCATGTTACTTTTATTCAGAATTCAATTTGTATTTCATTATCATTTTATTTAATACAAAACTTTCATTTAAAATTGAAACCTTTAAAATAAATGGCTTTCACTTCATTCTTTTTTTTAAACGAAACGAAAAGAAAAATATTAGACACAGATGTCATATACGCAACGGGGTACCTAATTGGCGCCAAAATGGCATTATTTTTCCTGACATGGTGCCCGGCTATTGTTGATAATTTATTAATAAATGTTTATTTGAATTTATTTTCTTTTTATTTACAAAAAATGTTATAAATTGTTTTGTTCTATAGTTATTATTTTTTTATTGTTATTTCATTTTAAAAATAACAGAAAATAATTTAAAAATACATATGTAACAGGTATTTGAAAACGAGGTTTTCGCCAAATTGTCGTAAAAAAATCAAACAAACAAACAAACAAAAAAAAAAAACACGCCAAACCCGGTGCGTATGTGACAATGCAACAAATCGTGAGATTCAATTTCCACTTCAAAGCAACGTTTTAATGTTATTAATTCTCCCGTCGACCAATTTCGCCAAATTATATAAACAGCCAAATTATATATAAATTGACATATTTTTTTAAATTTTAAATAACAAAAGAACAAATAAATTAGTATAACATTAATAAAAATACAAATAAAACGTCGAAATAAAAATCACTTGATGGCGTGAACATGTGTAACTTCTTTAAAGTCAAGTGAATGCGACATTTACGATCAATCATTATTGGCATTTAATCTTATAGTTTGGCGACAGATTTTTGGTCGATGGGATAACCAAGTAGCGCCGTTTTAATTTACCACTCGAAAAATAAAAAAAAAATGCTAACTGGCGAGTTAAATAAAAGCTATTTGCGAGATTTTCACCCGGCTAACATAAAAGTACCAGGAATTCTTTGTGATCATGGCAACTTTTATGTATTTTTATTCGAAAAAATAATTTTGATTCTTTAATCAAACTGGAAACCCTTCTTATGAAAAGCGAAGGAATCAGCCCGTTGTTTATGGCAGTTACATGACTTGGACTAATAATATAAACGAAATAATGGGGTTAGAATAATATTCGGCGACTTATCACACCTGTGGCTGGCTAACATTAAAATACCAAAATGGCCGCCTGGAATATAAAAAGCGAAGGGATCCGCCTGGAGCTATTGATGATAGTCACATGACTTAGGCTATTATTATAGAGATGTTTTCAATTTTTAAAACAGCGCAAAGAATAATGTTTTCTAACCATTAAAAATCTATTTTCACGTGACTATTAAAAACAGAAAAAAAAAATCTTTAAAATTACTATTAAATGAGTATGTGTTAAAGGCAGGAAAATATTGAAAATTATGTCCTGAAAATTGTATTTACTCATGAATATTAAAAGGGAAACGAAACTTTAAAATAATAAATACATTAATATGCATTTAACCCTTTCACGGACAAGGCACTTCTATTCGTAAAATCTTGAAATCAGTGAATGGCACCAGAATTTACAAACAAATTTTGAAATACAAAAATGTGTTTGTTCACTTACTTAATAAAAGGGAAATTTTCATCCCAATATTCTGATGCTAATGTGGCATTTAAGAATTAAAATTAAGTGGTCCAAAAATGAACCACTGCCCTTGAAGGGGTTAAAGCAGCAAATTTTAGTAATTGTATTATGTCAATCGTTTTATAACGCTGTTAGAAAATACCGAGAGACAAAGACTCTGTTTATTTAATTCATTTTATTTTAGCTTCTTTTCAAAGGTTTAACTGATCTTCTTTAACCAAACACGAAAACAAACATTGGATGTCTTAATAGCAACTGATTCTACTTTAAATTTTTGCAATCAAAATGAATTGAATGGAAACCCGTTTACAGGGAGATCGCTACAGGTTTTTTCAGTATAATTCAATCTTCTCTAATTTTTTTTAAAAACCTATGAGATTAGCGTGCTTTTAGATTCTACAGTGTCTGAACGGGGGTTGGCGAGCGTAGCTTGCAGGGGGCAGAGCCCCCTAGTAATTATCTAATATTAGTCTTCTTTATGATCTACCTCTAATCTCTCAATTTGGTTAGCATGCTTATCAGTATCATATAATATTTTTACCGATGACAAATTCTATGTTTTTTCGTTAGCATTAAAATTTAATAAAAATTTCTGGCCTTATTTTACCGCAGATTTTGCGATGAAATAGGGAAAAAGTTACTATTAAATTTTAGTCGTAATAAGTAATGATAAAATTGGCCATTTATTTTGGGCGGATTTGAACATTTTTTTAGGGTTAATATCATTATTATTATTATTATTATTATTATTATTAGACACTTTTATTTGACAAAGGCAGTAATAAATTCTAGAGTTAATCTTGGAAGGAATTTCCACTTCCTCCAAAAGAAGCCCATGCATCCTTTTTTAAAATAGAAAAATAACTCTAAACGTATCGAAAATTTCATTCAAGTTTTATAATACCACACTAGACTATACACCAGAATTTTCATTTAACCCCTTGAGGGGCAAGCAATTACGTTTGTGAAATGCTGAATTCCCACCGGAATCTTTGAAAAATTCTATTTCAAAATAAGTAAAAGCAATTTTATGGGTTTTTCCACCAAAGTTAGAAAAGTAAAATTTAATAAAATTTTTCTGGTGTAAAACTTCATTAATCGTAGGTGGTATATAATATATACCGGTGCCCCTCAAGGGGTTAAAACTATTTAATTGTTTTAGTTATCATTTTTCTGTTTTTTTTACATACGCAGCTAAGCTAAAACAAGGGAACAAGCAAATAAGTGAAGACTACCATGTGAGACAATCATGCTTGCGCTTAAAATGGAGAGAGTACACGTGTATCAATGAGCAATACAGAAAAAAAGACAAAAAAAAATTGAAAGAGAGCTTTAATTCCTTTAAAAGATTGAAAGGACTTGTAAAGATGTTTTAGCGCAACAGTTTGGTTATAGTAAATGGCCAAAAAGTATTGTTTAGAAATGATGACAGATGTTTAATATGGCGTTTGGTCCCCTCGAGTAGCTAAGACTACTACACACCTGTTTTCCATGTACGCGATGAGTTTATCGATAAGACTTTGAGAGATACTATTCCTCTCCTTAAGAACTAGAATCTCCAATTCCCGTAGAGTAAAAGGAAGCCTTGAATCTCGCTGCAGTGCGTCGTCTGAGTGTATCCCAAACATGTTCGATTGGATTCAGATCAGCATGCTGGTTATTCCATATGCTGTATTATTTCAGATGCTGGCATATTCTTTACAAGATGAGCTGCATACGGTCTGGAATTATAATGCATGAAAACAAAGGAATCTCCAATGGCTGCAGCATAAGGTACGACACAAAGTCTCAATATCTCGTCTGCATACCTTAGGGCCGTCAAAGTGCATTCCGGATGATATGAAGGTCCGTACGTCGACCTAAGCTGATTCCAGCGCACACCAACAACCTACCTCGTCTGTATTGTTATCTTTCAGAACGAATGTGGGGTTATTTCGAGTGCCTTTCCCTTCAGACCAAAACACGTTAGTTATCACACTCCACACTGAGCCGGGAGTCGTCTGTAAACAGTACTTGACTCCAATATCAATGTTCAGCAGCTCACCTTCTTCGGGCCTCACTATGGATTAAAGTCGAAGGAATACAGATCATTGCTCCCACATGCAGAGGGACTACCCTGATGAAGCCTTTTTTGGACTATTTGGCCAGGCACCCTTAGTCCTGTTGCCAAGAGCAACTGTCTTTGCAGCTGAATAGCATTGCCTGTTCTGATTCGACGAGCTGTTAACAAGATATATCGGTCATCAGTTGCTGTGGTAGCACTTCGCCGATCTTGCTTTGTTCGATGTCTAACATCCCCTGTTTCTTGGAATCCATTCCACAACCTTGCAACTCTAACAACGTCCTCTACACTTCGTTGTGTTTGCCCGGATTCAACTCTCCCGATAACACGTTATGTCTTGGATTCCGGTAAATCACGTTGTTGTGACATTTTCAAGTAACCTTATCTCAAAACAAAAGTTTAGCAATTCAATTTCACACTTGAGACAGTAAACAGACGTTTCTGCGAATTCCTGATTTTTGCACTTATCCGCTTTTTCTGATTTTTGATGCCTAGGAATTGCATATGAGGTTTTCTTCTCCTGTTTTCTGATACGCTTTAAATTATGGATGTTTTATTTTACGTTTCTTATTAGTGTAAGCATTTGCGTAATTACGTTAAATCCACATGCTGCCCTAATTGTTTTGAGCAGTGTATTATTTACCTTAAAAAGAAATTCCTCGTTCAAATAGTTTTATCTGGTGACCGGTAAAATGACCGGGGAGATTGCCAGTTTGGCTTCCTTTTTATTTCAAAAATTCTAAACTCAAACAGAAAAAAAAATTTTAAGCTAAAATAGTTAAAGAAAGCACGTCAGCATATTTGAAATTTTTGGTGTGAATATATATTAGAGAATTATAATTGTAATTCCTTTTTTCCAAGTAAAAGTTTTAGAAAATTCTGGTGTAATTTAAACATTGCAGAAACACAGTTACTTGCCCTGAAACAATTATCGTTGGTAATTTCAGGTTCTAAATTACCTTTTCCGTTAAACGACTAATCTCAATCTAAAGTAAAAATCAGACTGCCAACATTTACGCTTTATTGTTATCATGATTTTTGGAAAAAAAAGCGCTTTATTTAATAACCAAATATTGCTTTCCAAAAATTCTGGTAGCAAAAAGCGTAAAAATTGATAGAGATGCCAATCCTTTTTATTTGATTTCCAAACAAAAATTTTAAGCCGTTGTTATTCGAATGCACTTCAGAGTTAAATAAATTTTAAATCTACAAAAAGTTTTGATAAATATACCTATAAATACTTCTGAAATAAAAAGTTGCTCTAATAATATACCCCGAAAGGGCTTCAAAAGAGCGGATATTGTTGCTAAATCCTTTTATCTTACTTTTACAAAAACAAGTCGCATTATATTGTTCTGTTAAATGTATTTTGAAGTTAAATAAATAGTATAATTTCAAAACGATTTGATATCAGTTCACATAAATGCTTCTTTAATAGAAATTTACTCTATTAATGCTCCCCCACAAATCTTCAATTGAGTGAGTATCAAGATAAATATATATTTATATTTACATTTTGCAAATAAAATGTAGATTTAAGAAAACCAATAAATCACACCTGCCAAGTAACAGCATTTTAATACAGAAAATGTTGTTTTATTATTTGGAACATTCTTCGGATTTAAAAGAACAACATTTTCTCTAAGATAATACTATTGTGCAAAAAGCAGGAGACTGGGCAACTCTACCAATATAAATACAGAAAAAAAATCAAGAATTTTACAATTAGAAAGTACGGTTACAGTTTATAACAAATCTTGTTTATATTTGTCACAGAAAGAATATAATTATAGCGATGAGAGAAAGTTGAAGTTATTTTTTTAAATCGTTTTCATTTCTTTGCATTTCAAAATGGAGTAAACATAAATTTTAATGAAATTGAAATTCCGATGTAAAAATATGAAATAAAAAACACCATTCAACACATATACATTTTCCATCATAATTGAAAGTGCTTATGACTTCGGTATGACTGTCTGTCTGCAGTCTCTCCGTGTTCTAACTCTTTTAAATATACTCGAATCATCTCGAAACTTATATTCGTTATTGATGTTTACTATAAAATGTTCGGTAATGAAAATGAAGCGTATAGCAATTATACCTCGTTTAAAGGGCACAAAAGAATTTCGTTACATTATGATCTATGTGAAATTCCTATGTGCCTTTAAATGATGCTACAATATTTCAAATATGATGAAATTGATATTCATCACTGTGGTAGACTAAACCATATTTTCTCAGGCCTGTAGAATAAGTAGTATTTATGGTTTGTTTACAGGGACACAGAAAATAATTCCATTACATCATGATTTATGAGGAAAAATTGTTTGCGATGCATTTTAAAGATGCTATGATACTTCAAACCTAATAAAATGAAAAAGTTGGAAATTTCTCGTCAAACGTGGCAAATGATATCGTACTATAACTTGTTTTATAAATATTTTTTGCACCGCATATTGTAAAGAATGTATATTTTAATGCACTTCATAAGTGCATATCAATTGCATTCTGTTCGAAAGGCTGTAACATCATTAAAATGCACATGAAATAATTTTTTCCCATTAGCTTTAATGTAACAGAAAACTTTTGACTGTCCCTGTAATTAAATTATACATCCGATTTTCATAAAATTTGAAATGGCTCGACAAAATTTTGCAAAAATTATACATTTAAAATTTCAGACCATTCGGAAGGCTGTACCATCATTAAAATGCACTTGCAATAATTTTTCAGATTGGCCGTAATGTAACGGAAAACTTTTGACTGTCCCTGTAATTAAACTATACATTCGATTTTCATAAAATCTGAAATGACTCGACGAAATTTTGTAACAATTATATATTTAAAATTTCAGACCATTCAGTTGGGTAGTTTTTGCTCTGTTATATGCGGACAAACAGACAGACGGACTGAACGACGACTATAGGTGCTACGTATTTATATAATTACGAACGCACCTAAAAAGGATCATTAAGGTATCTGCTTATGTTTGGAGTGCTCTTTAAAAAAAAATGTACAGAACTGAATAAATACATATATTTTCAATTCCTACTATTAGTTCACACTCTCCCTATATTTATTTATTTATTTATTTACTAGCAGACCCGCCCGGCGTTGCCCGGGGTTTGTAAATAATAACCTTAAACAAAACTTAAGTTTGTATGATTTTATATCTTTGGAAATTCTTTTAAATGAACCTAATTTCGGAGGCTCCATTGCCTTCCGCGGCGTCTAATGTGTTCCCATCAAACTTCTTTCCGAACGAACCTGTAATCTAGATCCTCACTAAATATGGCAGCATTTACTGGAAGTGCCCGCTCGTGCCGGAGACAATCGAAAACCAAGTTGAGTGAGCCAAACCTCGTAGGAATCAAGCTCACAGAAACCAAAAAAAAAAAAAAAAAAAAAAAAAAAGAATGCGCCATTAATGTTAGAAAATGTTGATAACGAAAGTCTAAGATAAAATTTCATAACACAGAAAGTAGTTGAATTGTAATCTAAGTTGAAGGAAGCAAATCCCGTTGAAATTGGGCCCTTAAACCGGAGGAAATAACGCGCCCACCAAGCGGTGGAGGAAGCCTCCACACCTTGTAAATTTCATGAATAACTGTTAGCATTAACACAATATTTAATAAATGGATGGAATCCCTTCTCTGAAGTAACCTTTAAAGTAACGCGATTTTTAATTTACGGCTGTAGTGAGCAGACGTAAGTTAATGCTGAAAAAGGAGATTAATGTTCGAAAAAGTTGGTAGCTGAGGTATAAAGAAAGACCGGGCCCTGGGTTCCAGGGTCTTAACTGGAATGTAGTTGGGTAAAAGAAAAAAATTTAGGGGTTTTAAAGTGGCTGGAAGACGCTAAAACTATGTTAACCCCTTCGGGATGGGCGCCTTTTACGAAATTTTTAACCTTTTGTCACCGTTTTTTGAAAACAGAAATTTGTGTCTTCTTGAATCGAGAAAATGCGCTGATTAAATAAGGCAAATTTTACTGGTGAGGAAAAACAATGATTCTGAGCGCTTCATGCGGCACGTATACGTGCCGCTCGTCCCCAAGGGGATAAAGAAAATTGCAATAGAATAAGAAAGTTTTTGAAGAAGCTGCAACAAAGGTCCCATGAAGACGATTAATATTCAAAAGTGGTGGTAGCTGAAGCCTGCAAATTTTTTTTGTCGTTCATGCAGTAGCTGGAGAACCTAAGAAGTTGTTAGGAAAAAAAAAGTTCGTGAATCAGACCATTTTTAAGGGAGCTATAACAGTGGTCCCAAAAGGACAAAACTGTTAGTTGAGAGCAGGACCCTAACATGAAAACATTAAATGTTTTAGTACTTAGCGTTTTAGATCTTCAATTAGTCAAAATTAATCATAGGTTATGAAATAATCATTAGAATAATATTTTAAAGAAATGCGCAAAAATGGGGTAAATGCTTAAAAAGGGGCCCTAGAGCACTCTTAAAAATATGAGGGTGTTGGTCTAGGGGGAAAAGTCCAAGACTCAATTTTAAAATTATGCAATGAGAAGGTGAGAAAATTAGGGTGTAAAAAATGCATAGCGTACAAAAAGTTCAAGGGGCCCCGGACCGGGCCCTACAGGACCCTAAGGTGCCCCAGGATTTTAACTGGAATATAGAAACTGGAGAATAACTAAATGGAAAAATGGTTTCAACAATGAAGATCGGATTAAGAGAGGCAATTTATTAATAATTTATGGTGCAAAAGCTTCAAGGGGCCTTGTATCGGACCCCATAGGGGAAGGGACTTAAGTGGCATGTAGTATGGTATAATTACACTTTTTAGTAGTTTATACTGTAATCTGAGGACGCTAGAACTAAGGTAAAGAAAATTGCAAGGAATTCCGATTATTTTTAAAGAAGATACACCAAGGGCCCTAAGAAGACGATTTATATTCAAAATTGGCGGTCAAAATCAAGTGGAAGTTGAAGCTTGAAATAATCTTTTTTGGTCGTTCATGTAATAGCAGGAGAACCTAAGATGGTGTTAGAAAAATAAAAGCTAGTGAATAGGATTATTTTTAAGGGAGTTATAATAGGGGGCGCAAAAGGGGCCAAATGATAGTTGAGAAAAGGCCCTAACATGAAAACATGTTCCAACGTTTTAGTACTTAGCGTTTTAGATCTTCGATTAGTTGAGATTAAGCATAGGGTACGAATTAATCATTAGAATGTAATTTAAAAGAAATGTGCAAAAAATTGAAGGCTTAAAAAAGGGCCCTAGGGCCCCCAATAAAAATATGAGATTGTTGGTCTGAGAAGAAGAGTTTAAGACTAAACTTTAAAATTACGCATTGCAAAGGTCAGAAAATAAGGGTGTGAAAAACAAAAAAATTAGCAAAAAATTTAAGGGGCCCTGGACGGGCCCTACAGGATCCTAGACGGGCCCATGGTCTTAACTGGAATGTAGACACAGGAGTATAACTAAATGGAGAAAGTATCCCAAAAATGAGGATTGGATAAAAAGGAAGCGATTTATTAACAATTTAGTGCATCAAAAGTTCAAGGGGCCCTGTACCGGGCCCCTTGCAAGGGTGCCAGGGTCTTAACTGAAATGTAGAAATGGGGTAGAAACTGAAAGAAGAATTCACTCCAAAAACGAAGAAGATCGGATACAAAAGAGACATGTTATTAACAATTTAGTGCACTAAAACTTCAAAGGTCCTGTACCGGACCTCTTGCATAGGTGTCAGAGTCTTAACTGAAATGTAGAAATAGGGCAGAAACTGAAAGTAGAATTCACCCCAAAAACGAAGAAGATCGGATAGAAAAGAGGCATGTTATTAACAATTTAGTGCACCAAAACTTCAAGGGGCCCTGTACCGGGGCCCTTGCAAGGGTGCCAGGGTCTTGACTGAAATGTTGAAATGGGGTAGAAACTGAAAGGAGAGTTTGCCCCCAAAACGAAGAAGATCGGATAGAAAAAAAGGTATGTTATTAACAATTTAGTGTACTAAAACTTCAAGGGGCCATGTACTGGACCCCTTGCAAAGGTGGCAGGGTCTTAACTGAAATGTAGAAATGGGGCAGAAACTGAAAGAAGAATTCACACCAAAAACGAAGAAGATCGGATACAAAAGAGGCATGTTATTAACAATTTAGTGCACTAAAACTTTAAGGGGCCCTGTACCAAGCCCCTTGCAAGGGTGCCAGGGTCTTAACTGAAATATGGAAATGGGTTGGAAACTCAAAAGGAGAATTCACCACGAAAACGAAGCAGATCGGATAGAAAATATGCATGTTATTAACAATTTCGTGCACTAAAACTTCAAGGGGCCCTGTACCGGGCCCCTTGCAAGTGTGCCAGGGTCTTAACTGAAATGTTGAAATGGGGTAGAAATTGAAAGGAGAATTCTCCCCCAAAACGAAGAAGATCGGATAGAAAAGAGGCATGTTATTAACAATTTAGTGCACTGAAACTTCAAGGGGCCCTATACTGGGCCCCTTGCAAGAGTGCCAGGGTCTTAAGTAAAATGTAGTAATGGGGCAGAAACAGAAAGGATAATGCACCCCAAAAACGAAGAATATCGGATAGAAAAGAGGCATGTTATTAACGTATTAGTGTATAAAAACAGAAAGGGGCCCAGGGGCCCCGGACCTTAAAAAATTAAAAATCCGAGCCTCAGGTGTATTAGGACCTGTCTTGGACTAATCACATCTGAATTTTCAGACTTCTACGTGCGGTAGTTTTCGCTAGCCATCGCACACAGACAGACAGACAGACGGACAGACACACACACACAGAACGATTTATTCTTTTGTTAGTATAGATATATCTTGTTCAAATTTTCAATCGTTAATAAAATACTTATTATTCATCCTATCAAGTTGAAAGAAGTTTTTTAAACTTGTACTGGATGACAATTGATGTTTATACATTTTTTTCAACTATTAATTCATTAATTAAATTTTAATTAATTAATTTTAGTTTTACATGGGAGACAAAATGGCGGCCATTGGTTATTGAAGCATCTAATGCATGTTCATATCTGTAAGGGGGGGTTACCATACAGGGGACCCTGTTCTGTCGCCAAATACCGCCAAGTTTGTCACCAACTTGGCGATATATCGCCAAATTTGGCGACCAAAAGGAGTCGCCAAAAGTGACGCCAACTTGGCGATATCTCTAATATTTCTCTAAATTCCCATAGACTTCCATTGTAAACCTACTTGCTTATGGAAAATCAACAAATTGAGATATTTTAATGCAACAAAAACTAATATTAGCTTAAGGGATTATATTAAATTTTTCTTTGATGACCTAAGTAGGAATTGACTTTAAAAACAAAATTTTTATATTACTTGTTTTATTTCAATTGTAATACAGAATGATGAAACACATAAAATCCTAGCAATATCTTTATAACCTTTTAAAAAATTGGTGTTTTTTCCCGTTTTTTAGCAAAATTGTGTGCTTACACCAGACAGCGTACACTCAATTCAATTAAATATTATTCAATTTCCTTTGTACTGAACAAGGTGTTTTAGAACATCTTTAAAATTAACTGAAATATCTCAAAATATGTAAAAAATACATATTTTTTTTTATTAACAAGTACAGTAGAACCTCTTTCATCCGAAACTCTTTTAACCCTTTATCTACGGCATTATGATCTACTGCAATATTTTTAATGTAATATTTTTTCCAGTTACTGCAATGAAAATTAAAGGATATACATACAAAAAATACTCATCCGTGAGAAATTTAATTATTTCGAGATAATTAATTAAAGTGGTACATTAAAGTACCGTCAGTACACTATGATTAAAATATCGTAACGGAAAACCCACAAGGTATTTCAACTGGCACCAGAAAATATTTTCGATTCATTAAGTATATGAAATGTAGGCTTTTTCTTATTTACAAATAAATCGTTTGGCAAATTCCGGTGTCAATCATTTATTTCAACAGTTTAGAATTGAAAATGCTTTGCTCTTGAAAGGGTTTAAAAAACTTTTTTTTTTTTTAGGTGTCGATCTTGTTAGCAGTCCTAGTTATGTGATGTCAATATTCCAGGGACAACATGTTCTCTCGCATCTCCACATATGCAATATATGGATTTACATATACCATTTCTAGCATAGCAAAAAAGAGACGGTGCCACAGCTTTTTCGATTTGCTATAAAAAATAACAATGAAACAGAAAAGAAATACCAGGGAAATCATTACTACACTCCATTTTAGTAATTACATTTTAAGGAGCAGATGAAAACGATGGAAGAAAAGTAAACAAGAAGTTTTTCTCCAACACCCAGTGTACTGACGGTACTTCTAAGTACCACCGAGTAATTCAACTGTTAAATGAAACACATACACCATTCACCTAAAATATCTAGTCAAATTCTGTTCTAAGATCATAATGAATACATAAAAAAAAATCCAACACTTATCTTATATCCTTTACTGTGTTTGCTGCAATAAAAAGACGATCGTGGAAATCTGTAAAAAATGTCGGCACAAAACACATCGACTGCGTCAAAGATAACCTCATTCCTCTCTAAAATAACAAACCTAGAACTACTGCTGCCATGTATTCGGATAAAGTGGGGTTAAAAGAATGTTTTTGCAAAGTACCATTAGAATATTAGTAATAATCACTATGGTATAAAAGTTTAAAGTGAGTGGTTTAAAGTGAGTACCGTCAGTAGATAAAGGGTTAACCGAAACTCTCGGTTAACCAAAATCCATTTTAACCCTTAAATGCCGGTTGTTGCACATCCAATTTAGGCTATAAAATACTAATAGAATAATATTGAAGCTATAATGCCTAATGTTGCCAATAAAATACATTCCGAAAATATTATTAAATCGATTTTCAACATGTAAATGGCAACACTTGTGTTGTTTAAGAATAAAGATAGATTTATTTTTTCAATTGCTGCTACTTGTTCTTTTTGTTTTGTTTGGAAGCTTGCAAAATACCCTATTTTGTTCTTCAGTGAGCAAGTAAAATTTATTTTTTATGATAGTTTTTAAAATTCTTGTGTGCTTAATAATATAGAATTTTATGAAGGAAAATTATTTTATCAATTAAAGACCAGTATTGCCGATTAGTAACAAACAGTTTTTTAGCCGTAAACAGTACTTAAAACAAATTATGATTTTTTTAAAGTATTTTTCCCATAATTTATTTAAAAAATGCAAGCCGAAAAAGAATTACAATGATTACAATGAATTACAATGATTTTTGAAAAATCAGGCATTTAAGGGTTAAAGCTTCTTTTTTTTTAAACTATCATATTTCTTCTGTGCAAACGGCCCTCTTCGAACTAAGAGTACAACATATAAATATTTTTGATCCCATTCCTTAGAGTTACTTTGAATTTAACAATTTAACTTGAGCTCCCGTAAGTTGCGGTGTGGAACGAAGAAAACGAACAAATTAGCAATTCTGAAGTTTTTGAATGTTTTACAAAAGGTTTGGCATGGCTGGAGTAGCAGAAAGACTGTGATACTGGCGAACTAATAATATTAAAAAACTCCGTGGTAGAGCTTCAAAGGAAAGGCAATCAAAACTGCGATAAACAAAACATTTTTTCAAACCCTTGTGATAAATGTAAAAGGTGCTTAATTTCAAAATTAAAGTTGAGGTAATTTATTCTTGTTTCTATTTTGCTATTGCTTTATTTTTATTAAGCACTTGTTATCATAAATAAGAAATATTGCATATATTTCTCCTTAATCTTAAAATTGAAGCATTCTCGATTATCCGAAAATTTCGATTTTCCGAAAGAGGGTCGGTCCCAATTACTTCGGATAATCGAGGTTCTACTGTACTATTTTTTTTTATGTTCGAGAACTTATAAAATAAGTACATTATCACACAGAGCTTAGATTTTAGTTCGGAAAATAGTGTGTAATAGGGAAAGCATTCTGAGAAAATTTCACTGAAATACGTTTAAAATATGTTTTGGTAATTTTATTTACCGTACATGGAGATAACGAAAAATTTTATGTGCCAGAAATCTTTTTTAAAGATTTTCTTTTTAATATATATATATATATATATATATATATATCCTTCAGATATATTCAAAATTAATCTAGAAGTGCGAATTAAGGTTTATTAGTGGTTTTATGTAAAAAAGGATGTATAGAAAGATTGTTTACAATTATCCTGACCTTCCTACGCCCACTTCCGGTATTAGACGCTATACTTCTTGTTTATTCAATTGGCCATAACTCCTCTTCTAATAATCATAGACGTAAAATTAAAATAGATTTATAATTGTAAATGATTGCTCTTTCAGATAAAACAATACCAAAATAAATAAATAAATCGAAAATTTTCACGGAAACGGCCATTTTAATGTTTGCAGAGTTTAACCCTCTCGCTGCGTAAGTAATTCTACGCGATGAGCGTCTTCTACTGAATTTTTAATCTTTTATCACCGGTTCTTTAAAGCAGAAATTTTTGACAATCGCAACTGCGGAAAATGTCCTGATTGAATCAGACAAAGTTTTCGCTAAAAGATAACTGGGGGGAATAACCAAATAGTATTAATTAGACGAAAAAATGCGTGCCCGAGTATATCTCGGGTTGCGCAGCGAAAGGGTTAAGGTGCATGATTATATGTTTTTTATAGATTAAATAATGCTTAGCGTATGTCTTCATTTACAGAGACACAAAATAATGCGGCTAAAGGATTGACTACGATTGATTTCATTGCAAGAAAAAATGAAATCTCCTAATGATATTCGGTTAATCTTTAAAAGTGTTTCATATTATATGCCTGATGCATGATTTTTCGTTTTTGTTTCAATCTGAGTTTTTCACAAAAAAATTCAGTTACTACTTCTTAAATGCATCTTCAAGTTACATAAATTTTGAAGTTTCAAAAGTATTTGATAAATATGAACTCTTCGTAATAAAAGTGCATTAACCCATTATCTACTGCAATATAATCTACTGCAATTTTTTTCATGAAATATTTTTTTTTCAGTTACTACAATGAAAATTAAAGGATAAACATAAAAAATAATCACCTGTGAGAAATTTAATTATTTAGAGGTAATTAATTAAAGTGATACTTTAAAGTCCCGTCAGTACACTGCGATTTAAACATCGTAACAGAAAACCCACAAGTTATTTCAATTGGCACCAGAAAATATTTCAGATTTAATAAGTACGTGAAATTTAGGCTTTTTCTTATTTACAAATAAATCGTTTGGCAAATTCCGGTGCCAATAATTTATTTCAACACTTTAGAATTGAAAATGCTTTGCGCCTGGAAGGGTTAAAAAAACTCTTTTTTATTTGTTTTTAGGTTTCGATCTTGTCAGCAGTCCTTTAGTAATGCGACGTCTATATTCCAGGGACAACATGTTCTCTCGCATCTCCACATATACATATACAATATATGAATTTACATATGCCATTTCTAGCATAGCAAAAACGAGCCGGTGCCACAACTTTTTCAATTTCCTATAAAAAATGACAATGAAACAGAAAAGAAATACCAGGGAAATCATTACTACACTACATTTTAGTAATTACATTTTAAAGCAGATGAAAACTATGGATAACTACACAGACGAAAAGTAAACAAGAAGTTTAGTGTACTGACGGTACTTATAAGTACCACCGAGTAATTTAACTTTTAAATCTAATACATACACCGTTCACCTAAAATAGCTAGTCAAACTGTATTCTAATATCATAATGATCACAAAAAAAAAAAAAAATATCCAACACTTATCTTATATCCTTTACTGTATTTGCAGCAATAAAAAGACGAGCGTGACAATCTGTACAAAATGTCGGCACAAAACACATCGACAGTGTCAAAGACACCCTTCTTCCTCGCTAAAATAACAAACTTAGAACTACTGCTGCCATGTATCCGGATAAAGTGGAGTTAAAATAGTGTTTTTGCAAAGTACCATTAGAACATTAGTAATATTCACTATGGCAGGGATGTCAAACTGTGGTCCGCCGGATACCACCAAAATTTTATAGAACAAGTCGACTTCTTGGATCGCAGAGATTCGATGATTAGATAAGGCAATGATTTCTATAAAATTTTAGTGGTATCCGGCGGGCCACAGTTTGACACCCCTGCACTATGGGATGAAAGTTTAAAGTCAGTGGTACTTATAAGTACCGTCAGTAGATAAAGGGTTAATCTGCAACATAAAAGATTTTACACAATTAGCAGTAGACGTGATTGTTTTACTGGATTTTGAATACAGTAGAGCGCCGATTATCAGAACTCCAATTATCCGAACAGCCAATTTCTGCAATTTTTTTTTAAACCGAACTTCCAATTATCCGAACAGCATATTTCTCTCAAAATGTTTTTTAAAACGAACTTCCAATTATCCAAACACCCTACTAGATCTGAACCCAGGTCCGTCACATACCAAAGCCTTTGAATATTTGGAAATAGCTATGAAATGGCTCGAAAGGCAGAAGAACGCTGATCCTATTCAACTAACAAGAAGAATTCAATTAAGAAGAATTCGAGGCATGGCAGCATTGAAGCATGCAACAATCAAATGCTTTTTTGCTTAAATTATAATCTCTTGAGTTCATCAAATGATATAAAAAAATAAACAAACAAACAAAAAATTGGCGAAATAAAATCAAAGAAAAATTTTCTTAAAAGGTGCATTTTATATAAAAGATGGTATTACATTATACCTTCTTAAAAACTTAAAAAAGAGTTGACAATATTTGCGCCGAGCACTTTCAATCAAAATCTTGATCATCTTCAGGGCAGTTTTGCGTAAACTAACACGTTTTAATCGTACTTTCATCCTCGGCGGTACAACCGGGCTAGTCCATTTTTCAGTGGAGTGGAAGGGGAGACAGTAAAACAGTCCAAACTACAGTGGAGGGGAGGAAAGGGAAGAGGGACAAAACTGAACATTACTAACCAATCCTAATAATACAACATCTATTTTTTAAAAAATAACCATATATTCGGAATGTTATATGACATATTATCAATAATAGCCTTATTATTCTTTATTAAGATTTCAATGGATTCTTTTATTAACGACAAGTAATAATGGGATGAAGGAATAATTATTCTTTCTTCATAAAAACGGATATTTAAATTATGTTGTAAGTTATGTCTTGCTAACGCTGTGGTGGTTCTATTAAACTTAATGCCACTTACGTTTTCTTTCAATCTGTCTTTGAATTTCCTCCCGGTCATTCCGATATAAACCTTTTCTTTTGGTGCTTCACTTAACAAATTTTCTTTGATTTTATTTCGTTATTTTTCAAGGTTAATGTGACATTTCCAACGATATATCTTTGTTCATATATATATTTTGTGTTAAAAAAATTAAAAAGACAAAAATCAATTTTTAAACAGGCCAGCATTACTGACTAGTGCTGTCAGTCCGAAGCGTGGATAAAACGTGAAGATTTTAGTCTAATCAGGAACATCCCTTAAATTGTCTGTCCATTTATTTGAACATTTCCTTATCCGAACTAGGGTCGGTCCCGACTTGTTCGTATAATCGGCCCTTTACTGTACTAATATTTCACAGCTGTCAACCTTAAAGTTTTATTTAAAAAGTCAAATAAACATATTTCGAACAAGAATTTTAACTTCATAAATTAAATCAAGTAAGTAGAGGTAGACCGGGGCTTTGTAGTTCATTTTTTCTTCAATATTTTCTATTTTATTAAAAAAAAAATTTAATTTTTTCTTCGTACAATCAGCACATCTGAAAGTTTAACCCTCTGTCTACCAGAAGGGTCCAATGGACCCGACATGTACATTCAAAATATTTATTCAAACCAGAAATTTCTTCAAAACAAACTAAATGTATAAATCAGACAATAATAAGTTAAATAAACAAATTAAATAGTTTTAAGTAAAAATTCTGGTGTAGAATGTTTTTATAAAACATGAGTAAAATTTCCGGTAGTTCTAGGGTTAATCACGTAGGAGAAAATCTGAAAAATATTAGTTAATATTTTCTATCTGAAGCTCAAAAGGACATCAAGTCATTGGGCCAACCTGCCCCATCGAAAGGATTAGATTGGCTCTCTATAATTGGCTCTTAGGGGACCGGGACACAAAAATATTCAAATTTTCAAATTTTTTTATTGGATTAAAAATTTTTCTGTCGTTTTCTGCTTAAAATGATGTTTAAATCATGTTTCTATCTTAATTAGAACAGGAAATATTAATTTTTTCGCTTTGGTTTGTTTTCAAAATCTGCCTTTCAAGCTATGGTTGTCAAGGAAACGAGTTCTTGTGAAATTGCGTTTTCTTTATGATATGTTTTTTTCACCATTTCTCATATTTAAATTCTTATACCTCGAGAACCGTTAAAGATACAGGGTTGAAACTCGGAACAAATCTTTTAATTATTTTACTTTACTTTTGAGCCCGCACATTTGAAAAAAATATTTACTTTTGAAAATATCATTTTTTTTTGTAATTTTTTTCGTTAAATATTTTTAAATATTTTTTTAAATTAATATTTTTTAAAATGCTGGCTCTAAATTAAAAAATATATATTTCTGTTTGTTTAAGTGAAAAACAATTTAAATTCTACAAATAATATTTCGAGTTATATCGATTTTAAGTTATACCACTTTTTTCATATATTTTAAATAAATTTTTAAAAAAAAAAAAGCTATGGGAAGTTTTATCATTTGATTTTGTTTACAAATGATATGGTTAACCATCACAAAAAAATTCAAAATTTTAACTCAATAAATAAATTTTTCTTTTGAAAATGTGTCCCGGACCCCCTTAAGGTAACCGGGTAAGCTCTATCTCGGCCATGTTAAAATACAGAAACTTTACGTACCTTTTTATCAGAAATGGTGAAAGACAGAGGTCTAAATTTTTTAGAGTAGTTTGAATAACGTGCTTTACGTATTTTAACAGACTATTTTCTTTCTAAGTGAAACTGAAAATTAATTATTAATTATTTAATGAAAGACATTTTTAAATTAGCGTTTTTGTTCAGATTTCACTACCTGAAATAAATAATTCTCAACAAATCATTAAATACCCGTGTTAAAGTATGCATGATAACATAAGTATTTGGAAAAATCTGAATTTTAAAGTTTAATAGATATTTAAAAAAAAAAAAGGAACAAAAACTGGAAAAATCGACGTTTTGAGAAAAAGTCAATTAATGCTGTCAAGCAGTGTTGCCAGTGGACTACTTTTTTAAAATTCTGATTTCTTGATTAGCACCACTTTTCTGAAATATTAAAATTCGCTTTACTTAATAGTCTATTAATTAAGGCGAAAACAATGGGAATTTCATCACTTCAGAAAAGTAATGCCAACCTAAAATTCTGAATTTTAAAAAAGTTGCCCACTGCTGTGAAGTGCTCTTAGAAAGAATGAAAAAATCCAACACTTTTATATATATATAAAGATGCGTAATACATAGTTGAAAATATAAAAGTTTAAACTATTCAATCATATAAAAAGTAAAAATCGATTTTTTGGCTGAATTTCGCTTACCCGATCACCTTAATCGGTTAGTGTTTGAAAGTATTTCATATTATATGCCTGATGCATGATTTTTCGTTCTTGTTTCAATCTGAGTTTTTCACAAAAAAATTCAGTTACTGTTTCTTAAATCCACCTTCAAGTTACATAAATTTTAAAGTTTCAAAAGGATTTGATCAATATGAACTCTTCGTAATAAAAATGTATTAATCTGCAACATAAAAGATTTTACAAAGTGAGCAATAGATATGATTGCTTAACTGGATTTTGAATACTAATATTTCATAGCTCTCAACTTTAAAGTTTTTAAAAAAAATTCTAATAAACATATTTTGAAACAGAATTTTAACTTAATAGATAAAATCAAACACGTAATGGTAGCTCGGTTCCCTGTTGCCCATTTTGATTTCAATGTTTACAGTTTTATTAATTTTTACAATCTGAAAGCTTAACCACGTATGAGAAAATTAAAAAATATTAATTAATATTTTCTACTTGCAACTCAGAGCGTTGCCAAAAGAACACTAAAATTTTATTTTGAATACCACTATTTTCGTACGGTATTATTCGCTTGCTTTAATCACAAAAGTTTTGTAAATAAATAAGGCGATTATCTCGCCATGAAAAGAGTGGTATTCAAAATAAAATTTTAGTATCCGTCTGGCAATGCTGCTCAAAGTACATCAAAGGACCCGTCCCATCGAATAGGGTAGGTTGAACCTCTAAGTTGATTTGATTTTCCGATTACTAACAGAAATGAAAAAAACACATAAAATATCAAATGTAATTACCCGACTGCCAAGAAGGGTTATGTGTTTCACGCGTATCTGGGTATGTGGATTTCTTTGTACCCTCGAAACATACAAACGGCTGAATGGATTTTAATGAATGAGGTCTCTATCGATTCGTCTTAACCGTCCGATGGTTATAGTCTAGGTTTTGTTTTTATAAATTCAAAATGGCTGCCGTAAAATACAAAATGGCGCTAGAGACGAAAAAATATTTTTACGCACTATATTGAGTGGCATATCATTGGATAGGTCTTTCAAAATGAATACGATGTTTCATTGACTATTTTACAGTCAGAAGCTCCGTTTAAATATTATACAACCTGGAAGTTGTGTAGGTAAAATCTCTAGCTTTACTGCAACTCTAACTATCATAGACATATATAGGCCTCATCAAAACAGTGTTTATAGATAAGAAATAAAAATTAAATACAACTTAAAAGTCATCAATACAAGTAAATAAAAAAAAATAGGTAAGTAATATAAAAAAAATAGTTTCACATTGATGAGAAATGATTAATTAGTTCTCGGGTTTTCTGAGTTTTTAAATTTAATTACATTATTTTAATTTAGTTTTTAAAAGATACAAAAGATACGAAAAGATATTTTGTTCAACTCAACAACTGCCTCCGTAGAAATACTTTCTATCATCACAATGAATGTATATATAAAATATAGTATCTCCAGTGACACATACTTCGTGTACCCAACATTTGCACCAAGTACATTGGATCCACTCTAGTCTTATTTACCGTTATCACTCTGTCCAGTGACACACATAAATCTGCAATTTTATTGGCCATTATAGCATACTTGCCAACATTAAACTTAACTTCCATAAAATGTTGATAAATTTAATCCAGTTTAAAACTTTATCTACCGAGGGTACTTATAACTATCACTCACTTTAAAATTTTATTCCATAGAGAATATTACTAATATTCTAACGGTACTTTGCAAAATCCCTCTTTTAACTCCACTTTAACAAATACATGGCAGCAGTAGTTCTAGGTTTGCTATTTTAGCGAGGAAGGATGCTAACTTTGAAACAGTCGATCTGTTTTGTGCCGACATTTTGTACAGATTGCCACGCTGGTCTTTTCATTGGTGCAAACGCAGTAAAGGATATAAGATAAGTGTTGGATGTTTTTATGTGTTTATTATGATCTTAGAATACAATTTGACTAGCTATTTTAGGTGAACGGTGTATGTATTTGATTTAACAGTTGAATTACTCGGTGGTACTTATAAGTACCGTCAGTACACTGGGTGTTGGAGGAAAACTTCTTTTTTACTTTTCGTCTGTGTAGTTATCTATTGTTTTCATCTGCTTTAAAATGCAATTACTAAAATGTAGTGTAGTAATGATTTCCCTGGTATATCTTTTATGTTTCATTATTATTTTTTATAGGAAATCGAAAAGATGTGGCACCGGCTCGTTTTTCCTAAGCTAGAAATGGCATATGTAAATTCATATAATGCATATGTGGAGATGCGAGAGAACATGTTGTCAATGGAATATTGACGTCGCATAACTAAAGGACTGCTAAAAAAATCGAAACCTAAAAAAAAATAGTTTTTAAAATCCTTTCAGGAACAAAGCGTTTTCATTTCCAAAGTGTTGAAATAAATGATTGCCACCGGAATTTGCCAAACGATTTATCTGTAAATAATAAAAAGCCTATGTTTCTCATAGTTGTTAAATCGGAAATATTTTCTGGTGCTAGTTGAAATACCTTCTGGCTTTTCTGTTCTGATATTTTAGTCTTAGTGTACTGACGGTACTTTAGAGTACCACTTTAATTAATTACCTCTAAATAATTAAATTTCTCACGGGTGAGTATTTTTTTTTTATGTTTAGACTTTAATTTTCACTGTACTAACTGAAAAATATATTACATGAAAAAAATTGCTGTAGATCATAATGCCGTAGATAAAGGGTTAAAGACGCTCTTTAAAAGAAAATTTATTTGATGCAAAATGTTGCTGATATTTAAATAATAGCACTATGTTAAGTATTTCAGGTGAGATCTATTTGGATTCATTTTTCTTAAATATTTCTGGTTCGAAACGTCTTTAACTAGAATCAAATTAATCGAAATTTTAATGAAGTTAAGTTGAAGGATGGCGAGAATGTTATACGCTTTTGAATGTAGAAAACAAACTCTTGGACATGGGGAAAATCGATATTTTGCTCTTATTAGACGTTATCGTGTTTTTGAGATGCGTTCGTAGCTATATTAATACGAAGCACCTATAGTCGTCGCCTGGTGCGTCTGTTTGCATATAACAGCGCAAAAACTACCCGACTGAATTGTTTGAAATTTAATATATACAATCGTTGCAGAATTTTGCTGCGTCATTTCAAATTTTATGAAAATCAAATCAAAATTTAAAACGATAATAAAAGATTTCTTCATTCCATTAAATTCTATTATACATAATTATTTCAAGGATACCGCATTATAGGTAAATATTCTAGGTTGCCATGGCGATTATTCTATTAAATCCTATCATATTATTGAACTTTATATGTACAATCCTTATAAATTTTGTATTCATGCATTTTTGCGTAAGTGCAAAGCCATTGAACCAAGACCTGAATATTTATAAAACTAGTTATAGTATGAACGCACCTCAATTGCCATGTTTGACGTACAATTTCAGACTTGATTAGCTCGTAAACAGCATGAAAATCTTAACCCTTTAGTGCGCAGCTTTCCATATATGCAAACAACGCTGTTTTTAATTTAATAGATCTCTTTTATTTGCATATATCTAATTCACACCTGAAAATTAAAATAGCAATGTTTGCTTTAATTAATAACAGACATTCTGTATTTAAATAAAGCGAAATTAACAATTGAAACTTTCTGGTATAAAGTCAGATTCTCTGAACAATGTAATTTCTAGAACGTATTCTATAATGGGAATTAAAGGGTTGAAGGTTAAGTTTTTAAAAATAAATAACTATATAAAATAAGGTATTTGGAGACATGCTTATTAAAATTTTTAATAATTTGCAATATTTTACCGTAAAACAGCCACACGACAGTAGTTTTTACTTGTATTGTAGATGTGCAACAAAAGAAAAGATTGACGTATTATATGAAAAACGTGTCTCTAATTTTTTTCCTTATTTTTCCTGTGTAATAAACCTTTCAGAGAATCACATATAATTTTTTTGAAACAAAATAAAAAATCGCGCATTTAAGGGTTAATATAGCCTAAATAATGAGCCGTTCTTAACGTGCAAATTGCTCGTTTTAAGCGTGTCCCCGTTTTAGCCGTGCGCATATTAACCCGCTTGCTGCGTAAGAAATTCTTCGCGATGAGCATCTTTTACAGAGTTTTTAATCTTTTATCACCGGTTCTTTAAAGTAGAAATTTTTGAGTATCGTAATCGGGGAAAATGTCATTATTAAATCAGGCAAAGTTTTCGCTAAAAAATAACTGGTGGCAATAACCAAATAGTATTAACCCTAGCTCTACCGGGAATTTTATTCAAGTTTTAATAAAACGTTCTATACCAGAATTTTTATTTAAAACTATTTAACTTATTTATTTACCTTATTTTTGTCTGGTTTATATACTTAGTTTATTTTAAAGAAATTTCTGGTTTGAATGAATATTTTGTATGTACCTGTCGGGTCCAATGGACCCGTCTGGTAGACGGAGGGTTAATTAGACGGGAAAATGCATGCCTGAGTATTTCTTGGGTTGTACGGGGAGAGGGTTAAACGAGATAGACAATATCTCATAAACATCCACCACAGTACACATTTACTCTGTTATGGAGTAAAAAACACTTTTATTAAAGTGTTTTTTACAAGAGCAAGTTTCTTTCATACTTCTTTTCGTAACTTTTCAAAATAAAATAGCTGTTTAGAAAGCAATTTAGATTTGAAAAAAGTTTAAGATGGCTCGTTGCGTGGCAAAAAAAAGTTCTTCAGGCAGAATTTTATCCCAAGAGAATACTTGTATAGTTTATAACAACATAAAATTTTATTTTTTTTACCGTGTTTCAGAAAATAAAAAGATTGTACACTTTTATCTGATATTGTGACATTTTTCATGTATATTTGATATTTTCTTTCACTTCTTTGTACTGTAACTATTAAACCTTTCAAGGGTAAATACTTTTGTTGCTAAAATATTGAAATAATAGAATTGAATTAACGGACAAATTTATTTGAATATAAATAAATAAATGGCTCGCCATACTTAAACTTTTTCTTTTGGTTTACATACTAATAATAAAAAAAACTATGTTGTTATACCACTTTTGAATGTATTTTAATTTTATACACTCTCTATTCTTTTTTATATATAAAAAAATATGTAGCAATGAAATTAGACGGTTTTTTTCTTTATAATTTTTTAAAAACAGTTAATAAAATAATTATCCGTCTTTGCTATTGCAATTGCCATGTGAACAGTTTAACCCCTTAACGGTCGCTTAATATTTGAAAAAACCGTCAAAAAAGTACCTATTTTTTTATTACAGAAATTGAATAATTATAAGGTTTCTATATAAAATATGCAATTAGTTTTCTTTTTAAGGCGAAAAAAAAAAGATGTTATAGAACAAATTCACATTTGTGGAAAAGCCATCATGCGAGAATTTTGTGTTTTAATGTTTGTTTTACACCATACAAATGAATGCAAAAAAGACCTTTATTTTTCACATCTTAGATCTTTATTTATCATCATCAAACAAATTTTTACAAATAATATTTGAAATAATAAAATATAGATTAAATTTCGATTACTAATAATTTTCTTGAGTGCGATACATTTCGAAACATGCAATACAAAGTTCATCATCACAATCAGCACCAAAAACTAAACCCAAACACTAATATTCAGACTTCCCACGGAAATGCCAGTTAAATTTTTCTGGTTTCAGAAGTTTTATCCAGCAATAAATCTCCAGCCCGGAAATATGTCGGGCACGAGAAATAACGATCGACATCTCAGCCCGTGATATTGACGGGAGCGAGAATTAAGGGATTAAATACTCTTTTTAAATTTAACCCTAGATCTACCGGGAATTTTATTCAAGTTTTAATAAAACGTTCTACACCAGAATTTTTATTTAAAACTATTTAACTTATTTATTTACCTTATTTTTGTCTGGTTTATATACTTAGTTTATTTTAAAGAAATTTCTGGTTTGAATGAATATTTTGTATGTACCTGTCGGGTCCAATGGACCCGTCTGGTAGACGGAGGGTTAATATACCTTAATATTCTTTAGTTAACTTTAAATTTTTCATTTTTACACATATCTTTTCTAACATTTGCCATTTTCTGTTAACTAGCAAAAGCCCTGTTTTCCTGTCTTTGGATTGATTGTTAAGCAGCTTCTACGAAATTAGATAATTTCGTCTACGATAAGTGTCCTTTAGCAGTGCTATCGACCTTTCTCCTGTTTTGCTCCTTCCTTTTTTATTGTGGGTTATACAGAGTTACCAAGTCTCCGGCTTTTTCCACACCACTATTATTTTAGAGAAAATATTGTTCTTTTAAATCGCCTAAATGTTCCAATTACATAAAAGAAAATTTTCTGTATTAAAATACTGGTATCCAAAAAGCCGGAGACCTGGCAGCTCAGATTATTTGAACTACTACCAGATTTAAGTTATGGTTTCCTAAGGTCAGAGTTGCTAGTTTGACCCCCAATTTTAAGTCGAAATTTCAAATTCACACTGAAAATTTCGTTAGAAAAACTTTCAATATGTATGATCACTGAAACAGTGAAAAACAATTAAAAAATTTAAGGGTTCCCCTAGCAGCAGATCTACTTTATACTAATCGTATGTTCATAGCTGCCAACCTTTACGCTTTTTTCATACCACTAACATTTTATAGAAAGTATTATCTCATTCAATCGTCGAAATCTCATGATTAAACATGGCGAAAATCTCCTTAAAATTTTAGTGGTAGCCAAAAAGCGTAAAAGTTGGCAGCTATGTATGTTGGAATGTCTAGCAACCATGAGCTCGTACTGACAACGGAACCATTTTTGGTGCTGCTCGCACCTAGCATTGAGACCTGGTGCATTTTAAAGCCCTATATTACGAAGTTTGAGAATCGATAAAAATTTTCTATTAAAATCATATTTTTACATTTTACAGCAGCATAACTTTCTGAAAATGTAATTTTCGAGACGACTTATCGGACTATTAACATAGAATACTTTTTAAGAAAAGCATTTAAAAATACAAATTAGTCAATAATAAGTATAAAATATTAAAAAAGTTAAAAAATTCCTTCAAGAACCTACGAAATTGATTTTGAAAAATTACAACATTATATTCACACTTTTGGCGAGGAAAAAGCTGGCGTTTTTTTCAAAAGTAGAGCTTTCCGGCAACCCTAGCTCAATGTCTCATAGCTGCTTGTCGCGAGGCTAACGAAACAGACAGGCTACCGAGGTGCATCCCGTGTGTATTTTTTTAAAGACCGCTACAGTGACGTGATGCACACTCTTTCGCACACCTTCATTGGTGCATTCGAACATCATGTGATTTCAGCTGTCTGTAAGAAATGATACATAGAATGCCAAACGGTAGCCTGTCTTTCTCGTTAGCCTCGTGCTTGTCGTGTGTAAGCAGTCGTTTGGATTTCAGTAGAAATGATAATGTCTGACTTAATTAGGCACAGTAAATTTTCTAAATTGTGTAAAAATATTAATTCACTTTATGATTATTTTTACCAAAAGACACAACATTTAATACATTTCATTTTAACCCTTTATCTACTGACGATACTTATAAGTCCCACCCACTTTAAACTTTCATCCTACAGTGAATATTACTAATATTCTAAGGGTACCTTGGAAAAACACTCATTTAACTCCACTTTATCCGGATACATGGATATGTACCAGGTTTGTTATTTTAGCGAGAAAGGAGGCTATCTTTGAAACAGTCGATGTGTTTTGTGCCGACATTTTGTACAGATTCTCACGCTAGTCTTTTTACTGCTGCAAACACAGTAAAGGATATACGATAAGTGTTGGATTTTTTTTATGTGTTCGTTATGATCTCAGAATACAATTTATCTAGCTATTTTAGGTGAACGGTGTGCATATTAATTTAACAGTTCAATTACTTGGTGGTACTTATAAGTACCCTCAGTACACTGGGTGTTGGAAAAAACTTCTTGTTTACTTTGTGTAGTTATCTATCGTTTTCATCTGCTTTAAAATGTTTACTAAAATGTAGTGTAGTAATAATTTTCCTAGTATTTCTTTTCTGTTTCATTATTATTTTTTATAGCAAGTCGAAAAAATTGTGGCACCGGCTCTTTTTTAATATGCTAGAAATGGCATATGTAAATCCATATATTACATATGTGGAGATGCGAGAGAACATGTTGTCCCTGGAATATAGGCGTCTCATAACTAAAGGACTGCTAACAAGATCGAAACGTAAAAAAAAAAGTTTTTTAAACTCTTTCAGGGGAAAAGTATTTTCAATGCTAAAATGTTGAAATAAATGATTGGCACCGGAATTTTCCAAAACATTTATTTGTAAATAAGAAAAAGGCTATGTTTCACGTGCTTTACCACAATCTGGTACCGTTTGAAATACCTTGTGGGTTTTCTGTTACGATAGTATTTTAGTCTTAGTGTACTGACGATACTTTAAAGTACCACTTTAATTAATTACCTCTAAAAAATTAAATTTCTCAGGGGTGAGTATTTTTTTTTACGTTTATCCTTTAACCCCTTGAGGGGCGGTGGGATAAAATGTATCCCACCTAATTTAAACAAGATTCTCACCAGATAATTTTAACTAAATTTTATTTTTTTAACTTTGGAGGAAAACCGTTGAAAAATTGCTTTTCCTTATTTAAAAATAAAATTTTCAGACTATTCCGATGAGAATTCAATATTTAGAGACATTTTTGCTTGCCCCTCAAGGGGTTAATTTTCATTGTAGTAACTGAAAAAAAAAAAGTACATGAAAAAAATTGCAGTAGATCACAATGCAATAGATAAAGGGTTAAACATAGCTGCCAACTTTTACGCTTTTTTGTTACCACTAAAATTTAATAGAAAATTTTACCTTATTTAAACTGCACATTTCGACGATCAACCGAGACAAAATTTTCTATAAAATATGAGTGGTAGGAAAAAAGCGTAAAAGTTGGCAGCTGTGGGTTAAACATTCGCAACTTTATTCCATCCGACTTCAAAAGAAAATAAGTTAGCTATTTTGTATTTCACTTAAAAAATAGTTTTCAATGATGTTGAAAACTTTTAACAGAAATATATTTACTATTTATACCTCTATCGTCCGCAGAGAAAGAAAAAAATTCTTGTTTTTTATGCTATCAGTTATCAAACTAATCGCAATCTGACTTAATTCTAATACTTCCTCCTGGGGTATAAAATTTCTAATACATGTACTCCCGGGATAAGGCGGGCGAAAAATTTGTAGCACCATATATGGCGACTTAACTCACTGACGTGCAATAAACAAATAGAAATTCAATAATAAAAAAATAAAAGTATAAAAAAATATATGAAATATGATTTTAACAGAGAAATTTTATCGGTTCTCTAACTTTTATGTATAGGGCTACAAATTGCACTAGGTCTCGATGCTAGGTGCGAGCAGCAGCAAAAGTGGTTCCCTTGTGAGAGAAAAATTCTTACTGCAGAGAAAAAACTGCGTATGAGAGGAAAAATAAAGTTACAAAAAACAGGAGAGATTTGATTGGGTGATTCCCGGAAGCCCCGCCCACTCAAGAACATAGAGAAAAATGATAATGAATGAGAGACAGACGGTAGAAACTTTAGTGAAAAAAGAGATAAAAAAATTGAATTTGGACTAAAAAATAAAAAAAAAGAAAGGGTCAATCCATTTCAAGTGGTCCAGAAAATCAGATATTCGTTGCTTGACCATTTTTAAAAAATCTGAAATTTTTTGTACAACAATCCTAACATGATGGAAGTTAAAAATGACTTATTTTAATTTTATTAATTTTTGTTTGTGCATGGCGGTCATCTTTGTTTCATCGTCTGCAGCAATTTTCTCACAAGAAGGGTTAACGGAATTGTAAATAATTCATCGTCTATTTCTCAAATTCAAGTGCGGATTAAAGCAATTTGTACAGAATACATTAGGCTAAAAATTTGGTAATAGAGTAGTTTCCGAAAATAAATCCTTATTGGTGAAATTTAAGCATAAAGTTTCAGTTTTTTTTTCCAAAATTTGTCCGTTTACAAAAGAAAATTTTTCTAGCTAGGAAAACTGTGAACATGACTTTTTTTTTGCAAATAGGCCGGAAGTACTTGTACTCACACGCCAAGTTCTAGATCTGGGGCTTGCTTTCTCTTCGCTAAAAAAAATTCCAAATTCTTCAAAAATGTCAAAAATCGCACTTTTGAGGCTTTGATATCTCTGGTGGGGCAGGAGATAAAAATTTAAAGTTCTGGTTTCTGACAGTATTGTATGATAGTGTTATGCACAAGAAATTTCAGGGTGGAGATTTGACTACAAGCTGAGATATGGCAAGGGAAACATGTCAAAACAACACTGCCAAACTATTGTTTTGTTGTAGTCACAGCTAAGTATTTATCTCAGAGTGTCACTTAAATTTATGTTTTTGATTATCTTTAAATAATAGTAACAAAAAATAAAGCCCTTTGCAAAGCTTAGCAATTAATTAAAAAAATAATTTAAAAATCACTTTTAAGCAATTTGCACTCATACTCAGTAACAATTACGAATTCTTTTGTGTAGCCCTGTTTATGAATTATAGCATTTATACACACCATATACTATGCATAAATATAGTGAAACGTAAAAGCGTATAACATACTTAAAAATGCATTTCCAGCAATCATCGCTACTGTACAATACTTCGGATACAATATAGTTATATAGTGTCTGCAATATTTTGTGTGTCCTTGTAAATGCTGTGCACTTCGTATAATACATGAAATAAGTTAATGTAAATCTCAGCGACGAATATCAATTTCATTATACATGAAATAATTTAACATAATTAAAATACGCCGCAAACAATTCCCTCCACCCCTATTTCATTATGTAACGGAATTCTTTTGTAGGGCCTTTTAACCTTCCGTCTACCAGACGGGTCCATTGGACCCGACATGTACATTCAAAATATTTATTCAAACCAGAAATTTCTTCAAAACAAACTAAATGTATAAATCAGACAATAATAAGTTAAATAAACAAATTAAATAGTTTTAAGTAAAAATTCTGGTGTAGAATGTTTTTATAAAACTTGAGTAAAATTTCCGGTAGTTCTAGGGTTAAATGAATAATAACTATTCTTTGCACCGCATAATCTACAAGATGCATATTTTAGTGCGCTTCATAAATGCATATGAGTTTTCTTATGTTTGAAAGCGTGTAACATCATTCAAAATCATTTTAAACGATTTCTTCCCATAGGCCGTAATGTAACGGAAAAAATTTGACTGTCCCTGTAAATGAACTAAACATGCTACAAACTTAATTTGAAATAGGGAACGTGCTATGGTAAACCTCAATAACATACAAAAATTTCAGGGCAATCCGAGTATATTTACGGGAGTTAGAGCGCGGCCAGACGGACAGACAAACCGAAGTCATAAACGCTTTTCAACTTTATTGGAAAGTGTTAAAAAATACAAATGTTCCCATAGGTACAGTCGTGAAAAAAAAACCCCATTAAACACTTTTCTAACTCTGCAGCTAATTATAATTGGAGAAAGTTACTTATACCAAATGATTGGAAATAAAGTCTACTTTTAAGTGATGCATATAAAATTTGCTTAGGGGGACGTCTACAAATGAAAACCAGCCCTAATTTGTTTTGTTTCAATGGCAACAGACAATTTTGAAATTATATTTTAAATCTTCGGTTCAAACTATGTCTAGAAAAGAAATTTCAAGTCATTTAGATAATAAGTGTTTGAGTTATAAACATTCAAAATTTAGTGCTTCTAATGTTAAATTACATTTTCATATTTTTATTAATATCTCCTGAAATTATAACCCTGATGTGATACTTTTTTGTCTCATTATAATACTAAAAAAAACCCAAACATAAATACATTGAATTTGTTAATTTTAAAATTTTATAATATGAATGATGAAATTAATATTCGAAAAAAATATGAATTGCAACCTACAATTTTTTTGATAGATTTATACTTGTTATGTCCTGCTTTGAATTATAAACATTCAAAATTTAGTGCTTCTAATGTTAAATTACATTTTCATATTTTTATTAATATCGCCTGAAATTATAACCGTGATGTGATACTTTTTTGTCTCATTATAATACTAAAAAAACCCAAACATAAATACATTGAATTTATTAATTTTAAATTTTATAATGTGAATGATGAAATTAATGTTCGAAAAAAATATGAATTGCAACCTACAATTTTTTTGATAGCTTTATACTTGTTATGTCCTGCTTTATGCGAATTCTCAATTTCAAATTTTTCTTCCTTTTTACTTTCTTTTATCTTTACAAGAAGAAAGTATTGGATTCATGAAAATTTTCGAATTCCGATTTTCGACGTATTTTCACGTTTTAGGGGTCAGAGAACCCGAAAAACATGATTTTACAAAATGTCTGTCTGTGAGTCTGTCTGTCTGTCTGTCTGTGTGTGTGTGACACAAATTTTGTGGGCGCGCTATCTCAAGAACCAATGAACGGAATTTAAGAAAAAATTATATTCAGTTAGTTCCTGATATAAATTGGTGCTGATTAGTTTTTGGTGTAAATCGCTCAACAGATGGAACAGCTATGCAGTACTTTTCACGATTTTCACAATAGCTCAATCTCTAGAACTAATGGAAGGATTTTCATCAAACTTCAGATTCAGTTAGTCCTTGACAGGAATTGACGTTTTATACATTTTGGTGTAAATCGCTCAACAGGTGCCTCTGCTATGCGCATTTTTTGCGATTTCCGCAATAGCTCTATCTCAAGAACTAATGCACGGATTTTAACCAAACTTCAAATTCAGATATACTTTGATATGAATTGGTGCTAAATTCATGTAATTTCTTGTATTATTTAAATGATTTAATTGACGGATTTTCATCAAACTTCAGATCCAGTTAGTCCTTGACAGGAATTGACGTTTTATACATTTTGGTGTAAATCGCTCAACAGGTGCCGCTGCTATGCTACATTTTTTGTGATTTCCGCAATAGCTCTATCTCAAGAACTAATGCACGGATTTTAACCAAACTTCAAATTCAGATATACTTTGATATGAATTGGTGCTAAATTGAAGTAATTCCTTGTATTATTTAAATGATTTAATTGACGTGATTTATATAGAAGAAAGTTTTGTGATAGCCACAACCTACCAGTTAAATTATGATTTAAATACGCGAAAATGATTGCTTAAGGGGCTTTCTATGATTTACAGAAAAATATATTTGGAAGAAAATATAATTTACTCATTTTATTGAAACATTTGGGCTGTCAATAGTCGAAACATATTAAGCGAGTGAAATGGTCATATTGGCAAGAAATAATACATTAATAGAAGTCACATAGTCATTCTGTAGCATTTAAACAATCGAGTATTGAACAACAATTTGTATACAAATAATATTATAAGACGAAACGCAATTTTTCACCTTGATTCTACATAAAATGTAAACATTAAAAAGGTCCATAATCTTACTTAAAAGGCGATTAATGTAATGAAAAAAGATGTTACAAGTTTAAAATATACATCGTATTTAAAACTTCTTAGTACTTTCAAGCGTTCCGGGCTCATCATCAGAGAATATCTTAATAACTAAGTGTTGTTTATTTATACAAATACATCACTTTGTTTTGAAAATGAGAGAGCCAATAATTACTAGAGTTGAAAGTAGAAGTAGCAGTAGCAATATCTTGGATTGAATTTAATTTGAGGAAATATATATTATTATTATTAATTGCAGTTCCATTTATTTTATGACATCACTTTGTTTCTCATACGTCACTTTCTATGGGTAGAAGAAAATATTTCACTTCTGTACTTTAAATTTTAATATTATGACATCACTTTGTTTCTCATACTTTATATTTTATATTTAATCTCATGTTTATATTTTATATTTAATTTGTATACAGTCCCTATAATAGGCTCATTTTAAAATAATTAATTTTTCTGAAACTAATCGTACAAATTTCATGAAATTTTTTTTAGCCTAATTGAAAGATGTAGAATTTATTTATGGTGTGAAACTTTGGTATTGCTATTGAAAAAAAGAAAGTTTGTGTTCGTTTTATATGTGGATGGTGCCCTAAGCAACATCACGTACATTTTATGTACGCCATTTAAAAGTAGACTTTACTTCCAATCGTTTAGTACCAGTAACTTTCCTTATAATATAATTTGCTGCAAAGTTAGTAGAGGGTGTTTACTTTTTTTCCCCGCGACATTACCTACACTTTGTAATAAAATTATACTCTATTAAGGGGACCTTCTGCATTAGAAGACAAAAAAAAAGCACTTTTTTATGATTTTTTTGTAAGAAAACTGCTTGATGGATCTTTTTGAAATTTTAACAGTTTATTGTACATATCTTAAGGTATACACAATAATTTTTTTTATTAGATTTTGTTGCTTCTACTCTAAACAAATATGTTCAACCACATTTTTTGACACGGTGGTCAAGATTTAAAAAAAAAAATACTCAATGGTTAATTGCCTTCGATATGAATTAAAGCTTTTACTAAAATTATTTAAAAAAAAGTTATTAACAAAAAAGAACAAATTATTTTTACCAAATTTTTTTTATTTTTATCAGCCATTACATAACTTTTTAAAATAAATTTATGGGTTCCTTTAATTTAACTGGAAGCTATACTCACGAAGTTTACGGAACGAATTTATTTTTGTGTTTCAGATAACTCTACAAGGCGCTATCATGCCCACCGTCCAGACGAAATGTTCCAAAGCAGTTGAACATATTTGTCTATAACTTAGAGTAGAAGCAACAAAATCTAATAAAAAATTCTTGTGTATACCTTAAGATAGGGATGCACAACCTTTTTGAGAGAAGGGCCACTTACAAAAATGCCTGGGTTGTCGAGGGCCACGTCAGTAACACAGAGATAATTCTATTTCTTGGAGGTGGGGAAATCTGTGGATTATAAAAAACATGATTTCAGAGGAGCGGCAGTTTTACCCTTTAGGTTCCCCTACCCATTCAACATACCCAATTCAGTTGGCAAGAATATATTAGCAGTTTATGTTTGTATATATAACAAGGATATAGCAAGGATTATTTTCAAGGAGTGAAAATATTCCTCGACTTTATTCGGGGGAGTAAATTTTGCTTTATTAAAAGCTTTAAAAAACAAATATAGGCATGAAAAAGGCTAATGCCGAAAAAATGTGAACTTTATGAATGAAGTTAAATTGGTGAAACTCGCAATTTTTCTGCAGCCGATCAACAAAATTTTAGATTTTCCCGTGCCTGATTGACAAAATTCGCGATTTATCCACACCTTATCAACGAATTTTGCAATTTTTCCATGCCCAGTTTGCGGAATTCGCGATTCTTAATCGAATGACAAAATTTTCAATTTTTTCCCACGGGGAATTGTCACGACTTTTAAAAGCGATAAACTGCCGAAACTCGCGAATTTACCATAGCAGATCGACGAAATTTGATATTTTTCCACTGCCCGATCAACGAAATTAGCGACTTTTTCACGCCCGATCGACAAAATTCGCGATTTTTCCGCTCGCGATCAACAAAATTCGCGATTTTTCAGCGCACGATCATCAAAATTCGCGATTTTCCGCATCCGAATGACAAAACTCGCGATTTTTCCGCGCCCAGTCAACGAAATTCGTGATTCTTAACGGACCGACGAAATTTAAGATTTTTTCCTTTGGCAACTTGACAAAATTCGCGAGTTTTTATAGCAGAAAACTGTCGAAACTCGCAATCTTTCTACAGCCGATCAACGAAATTTGCAATTTTTTCGAGCTTTATCGACATAATTCGCGATTTTCCCGTTTACGATCAACAAAATTCGCGATTTTACAACGCCCGATCGACAGAACTAGCAATTTTTTTGTGCCCGATTGACGAAATTCACGATTCTTAACTGACTAACGAAATTTTATTTTTTCCCTCGAAAATTGGCAAAATTTGCGTCTTTTTTCTTGGAATAAAAAGACGAATCTCGCGAGTTTTCCGCAGCCGATCAACGAAATTCGCGATTTTTCCATGTCTGATCGACTGAACTCGCGATTTTTACGAAGCCGATCGACGAATCTCGCGGTTTTCCGCTCCCAGTACACGAAATTCGCATATCTTAAATGACTGACGAAATTTGCAATTTTCCCTCGGCAAATTGGCGAAATTTGCGACTTTTTCTCGGGATAAACTGACAAAACTCGCGACTTTTCCGCGCGCAATCGACGAAACACGCGATTTTTCTGCTCCCGATCTATGAAATTCGAGATATTTTTCGACTAGCAATTGACGAAATTCGCAACTCGGGAATTTCCTATACAAATAGTATCTCTGGGCGATTAATGAAATTCGTGATTTTTAACTGATTGGCGAAATTTGCAATTGTTTTCCGCGGCAAATTGACGAAATTCACGATTTTTTCCTGAAACCTATGGTCAAAAATTGCGATTTTTGCCAATTACAAATTGACGAATGTCGCGGGCCACACGTTAACCCCTCGAGGGCCACAGGTTGTGTGCATCCCTACCTTAAGATATGTACAATAAACTGTTAAAATTTCAAAAAGATCCATCATGTAGTTTTCTTACAAAAAAATCATAAAAAGGGCTTTTTTTTATCTCCTAATGTAGAAGGCCCCCTTAATACATATTAAAAGGGCTTCAAGAGAATATGTATCGTTGACAAGATTTTTTTAATATTGATCAAATTAAATATAAATTTAAGATAGCCACTTAGATATGAAAAAGTTTTCATTTCGGAAGAGAATTCTTTAGGCAGAATTTTATCCCTAAGGAGATACTTGTTCAATGTACGACAAAATAGAATTTGTACTTTTTGAACTTCGAAGACTGTTTGCTGACATTTGAAGTTCTGTTCGAAATCATTTTTGTTCTTTATGTTTCAAACTGTATTTCAAATATTGTCTAGACGTCCAGAGAACTGAGAGTTCCGATATACTAAAGGGTATATAAAATACCATAACTCTCTTTTAAGTCTGGAATTCTAATAAAACTTTTTTGTTTAAGTTTTTACTTTCTTCTAGCTTTACAAGAAGAAAGTATTGGATTCGTGAAAATTTTCGGATTCCGGTTTTTGACGGATTTATACGTTTTAGGGGTCAGAGATCACGAAAAACATATTTTTACAAAATGTCTGTCTGTGAGTCTGTCTGTGTGTGACACAAATTTTGTGGGCGCTCTATTTCAAAAACTAATGAACGGAATTTAATAAAACTTCAGATACAGTTATTCCTTGATATAATTATGTGCTGCTAACGTTTTGTTGTAAATATCTCAATAGGTGGCGCTCTGTTATACTGAATTATTCATGCTTATCGAAATAGCCCTATCGCAGGAACTAATTACATGAATTTTCATTAAACTTCAGATTCAGGTAGCCCCTGATATAAAATAGTGCTGTTTAGTTTTTCGTGTAAATCGCCCAACAGGTAGCGGTACTATGCTGCATTTTTCACGATTTCTGCAATAGCTGTATCTCAAGAACTTAGGCATGAATTTTCATCAAACTTTAGATTCCGTTAGTCCCTAATATAAATTGATCCTGATAAGTTTTTGGTGCAAACTGCCCAACAGGTGCCACTGCTATGCAGAACTTTTCAAGATTTCCACAATATATTCTAGGGGAAATGTGCCAAATAAAGGGGGTTACCTTGCAAAAGGTCGGGTAGAAGATTTTATTTTTTTAATTTGTTTATACTGAGGCAAGCAGGGAAAAACAAAGTTTTCTAACAAAATTTCTCAAGGCTAAATTTTCTGTGGCCAAAAAACAACAACATTTTGGGCCTTTTCGTGATTTTTAAAAAATATATCGAGATTCGTTGCCGTAGCATATTATTGGTCAGTTACAATATTAAAGAGGACAAAATTCTCTACAACTCTCATATTTACAACTTTTATATCACTAAATAGCAAGCGCAGTACGCCATTTCAAAAATAAGACATTTTTTTTCAATTTTCTTAAAAACCGTGAAAAACGTAGTTCAGCCCCGATTATTCAAATGTTTCCCACGGATTTCATCGTGTATGTCAACTTCTACATATTGGTAGCAGTAAATTACATGTTTCAGGGCCGAAACTAGCCTTTATTGCACCCGTGGCAAACATGGACTTCGCCTCCCCCCCCCCCTCCCCGAGAATTTTAATAAATCTCTAATAGCCGGATTTTGAAAATTTTAAAAACGTGTAATTATTAAATACGTAATGCTGAACTACGTAATCAGCTTTGCCAAGTATTGATTCATTAAAACCTTGAAAACCGAACCAAAAGGAACCGAAATATATTCCACTTTAAATAGGTTTCCATCTTAGCAGGCATTCTTTCAGTAGCATTCCTTCAGGCAGTTCATATTCTTTCTCTTTAAAATATGTAATATTTTCTTTAAAGACCGGATTCCGTATATGGGGCATTCTCACAATCTTTTGACTTTCGGGAATAAAAATTTGGTGAAATTAAACTTGCTAAAATAACATTTTAATCTGACAGATGAAGGCCTTAATGATTCAAAATAAAGAAAAAATAGTCAGCAGCGAATTTTTTTTATATTTTTTATTTAACTGAGGTTTAAGTTAAATTTGCGAGTTTAATTTTCCGTATCATTTTACCACTATAACTTTATATTTTCTTCTAAATTTTTACTTATAATGAATTTGCATAGTACCCACAGGACATTCAAATAAGAAATAATAAAAATGTAGTACTTTTAATACAGAATTTTTGTATAACATTACCTTAAAGGGGTGTTAAAGAAAGGATGGTAAGGTAAAAAAAAGGGGACAAGAAAAAAGGGACGAAATGGGAAAGAAAGGGACGGCAAGGATTGAACTGTAAGGAAAATTATCACCTATTTTTAGACAAATCATGTTAAGTGAGTCCACAATGTTCATAGATTTTTAGAAACAGTTGTTAAAATTAGATTAAATTAATTTTTTTTTAATTTACCTAGAAAAGTACAGGAATAAACCTTGAGGACGGTAAGACTACCAATAAAGTCACGATCTTGAAATTGATATTTAAATGCTGATTTAAATTCTGCAGTAAATTTCCTGTCAAAGAATTTCAGGCATTCTTTCTCTAGCATACCTCTGCATGAGAAAAAACTTGAAAAAAATTCTGTGGCTGCATCTGAAGTGATTTTTTGTATAAGTTTAGCAAGAGGGACGGTAAGGATGAAAACCCAGGGACAGAGTTCAAAAAATAATATCAACGGTAAAAATGTGTGCAGGTTAATTTTTTGCTACATATTTATATAAAACAATTGTCCCAGTTTCGGAAAAAAATTACATCGGATTACTTTTATTGAAACAAATTTATACAGACAGCTCCAAACTTAAAAATCAGCATCAGGGACACGGGACGGTATAGGAGTTTTCTGGTATTTGGACCCCCAACATCGTCCAAAAGTTATCTATCGCGTTAATATTCTTAAGCAATCATGCAATAAGATGTTACCCAGTATATGAAATAAAAAAACTCAAAAAAAAAAATGTATTAAAATAAAAATTATTATGCAGGGACATAAAAGTTAAAAGATTGTGAGAATGACCCATATACAGATTTCCTTTTCAAAGATTTTACGGTAGTTGTAGTATTGAGGCGTTTAAAGTCGCATGAATTATGAGACTAAATTAGTCACACGAAGACTTTTGCAAGACATTAAAGCTATGGGAGCGTTCTTGACAAACATCTCACTTGCATTTTATTACTTTTAAATAAATTTTTTTCATGGGATACCTGAGATCAATATCTAATGTTGTACTTTTGTTCTGTTTTCGACTTTATATCTCTAGATGAACATAATCCAAATATCTCTTTTATTCAGGATAAGAATATTCCCTTGAAACGGGATGCTAATAATCCTACAACAGTGCCATCAAAGAGAAAAAAATTGTTAAATAGCCCTGTAGAAATTATTATTATTAAAATACATTTTTTCATTTAGCTTATGCAATCATATTGCGTATCTTTATTTATTGTGTAGGGAAAGTAGAGTTGAATGAGACAGGGGATCAATGCGAAAACGAAAATATTTATATAGTCTACAATCATTTGGTATTTAACTTGATAAATGGTATCACTGAGATCATTAAACAGATAAAGTTTCAAAACAGTATATATTACATAAGATTAGAATATTCCACTGTATTTTTCAAAAACCAAAGTAAGTTTTTCTGTTTGAGCTTTAAAGCAATTAATAGATAATCCTAAAGTTTTACATGTTTTTGCATTGTAAAATGATATAATCTCTTGTTATATTGTATGTAAGAGGGAAAATGTTTTTGACAATATTTATTAAAACTAATCTTTTAAATATTTTTATGAAACTAGTGATCTCAAAAATCTTATTGACAGAATATTTAAATTTTACAAGAGATAAATACATAACATTAGTAAGGGAAATAATTTGTTGTCATTTTTATTGTAGCTATTTTATAAGGTAAAAGTATTTCTTACATAAAAGATAGTTATTTTTTGAGCCCGCTTCCCTTTTATATGGAACTACACTCCAATGTTTGCTATCTTTAAAACAATAAAACATTAAAACACACGATATCAATAATTGGCAATAAAATATACCATTGTAGTGTAGAATAAAATATGTTTTTCACAAATTTTTATATCTATCCCATTGATCCCTGGAAAAATATGTAATGCATTATAAAAATTATTAAATTTATTAAAATTAAACAAGAATTCTTTCTTAATTGAAACTATCGTGCCAATAAATTACTAAATATTGAAGTATTCTTTTAAACAATGCTTTGAAATTAACATTGTATACACTTAAAGTTACTGTCTAAATAATCACGTCCACTGTTACTCTTGTGACCACCAGTGTTAGGAATTGAAGTGAAATGTAACTAGTGTCCACGCGCTGTGCGTGATATTAGTAATGTAAATTTATTGATGATGTGTAGTTGATAGGAGTATTCCATGAATGTATGTGAACTGATGAATTCTCTTGGAGTAAAATGAAATATGTTTTTATTGTCGGAATTAAATGTTTATTTTATACTATAAATGGCTCTTTGTATGAGTTTGAATCCAGATTCTAATTCATTAACGCCCAGCATCGTGTAGATGCAACTCGCAAGAAGAATATCAGAAGGTTAGTATTACATTTTAAGCTAAGCCTCTTTAGTACCCTTAACATATTGGTACCCTCGGCAGGACGGGCATTTTTGAATTTTGAATTTATTTGAATGAAAAGATGAATTTGAATAATTTAAAAACGCAAAGAAAAGGACTAAGAACTACTTTTACTGTCACAGTTAATAAAATTGAGGCTGATTTGTCTAATGAAATAAATGAATTCAAAGATTTCTCAGTTTTAAAAACTCAACTCATGGATAAGTTTCAGAGGTTAGACACATGTCAAAGTCAAATTTCGGAAATGTTGTTGCAAGAGGAAGACGAAAAATTGTTCACTGAAGACTTTGAAAGTGCAGAAGCATATAGAGAGAAATATATAGAAGTATGCTCGCACATTGATGAGAAAATTCAATTATCTTCATCTCCTAGTGAAAGTGAAAGAAGAAAATTTAAACTACCGAAAACTGAGCTGAAAAGATTAAATGGCGAACCAAAAGAATATTTATCCTTCTGGAGTCAGTTAAAAAAAAATGAAGATGCCTCTATTGTTGATGAGGATAAGATGCAATATTTATTGCAATGCATGGCAATCAAAGGCAGAGCGATTAGTAAAGATCTATCCGCCAACTGCTGAAAACTATCCAAAAGCTATTGAACAATTAAAAGAAAGATTTGGCCGAGATGACCTACTTGTTCAGATTCCCGTAAGAGAACTGTTAACCCTCGTAATGAGAAATGCTACAGCTGGAAAAATGAAAGTTGTTTTGGCTTCTTTATATGATGAATTGGAAAGTAAACTCCGAGCCTTGGAAAGCCTTGGTCGAACACAAGAGAAATACGGAGATTTCCTGACAGCTTTAGTTGAAAGTTGTTTGCCTGAAGAAATTCTTTTAACTTGGGAAAGAAGCCGAAGTCTTAATGCATCTGCCAGTAAGAATTCCCGAACTTTAGAGGAACTGATGGACTTTCTTCGCCAAGAAGTTCAAGGAAATGAAATCGTTTCTCTAGCAAGGAAAGGTTTCGGACAAATGAATGTCGGCAAAAGAGACCGTATATCTGAAAGTGTAAAAAAATCTGATTTAGCTACCGCATCAGCGTTAGTGAGTATGGAAAATATAGGTAAAAAAAATAATTTTATCTTTTGTGAAAAATTTCATCAAAGTGAAAAGTGCTTTAGCGTAAAAAAATGTCTTTAGGTGATAAACAAAAATTATTGTTAAAAAAAGGTGCCTGTTTTTCATGCTTACAAAAAGTTGGTCATTTAAATAGAAATTGTAATATTAAATCTAAATTAAAGTGTACCCTTTGTAACAAACCTCATTTTGAAATAATGTGCCCACAGCAATCTAGAAAAAATGATCAAAATGATACTCTTAAGTCAGAAAATTCTCTTTCTAATTGTAATAGTAATGAAGTAGTTTTTATGCAGATATAGAAAAAGCTTATTTAATGTTAACTGTTAAGCCCAGAGATAGAGATTTTCTTAGATTTTATTTCCCATGTAATGAAGGGCAATTGATTTATAGACATTGTAGAGTTGTATTTGGTGTATCTTCCAGCTCTTATTTATTAAGTGCATCCATAATGCATCTATTAGAAAATAGCCCCCTGAATATAAAGAAACTGCTGAAAAATTGAAATGTTCGTTTTATGTAGATAATTGTGTATCAGCTGTTTTTAACATTGATGAAGCTGAAACATTTATTGAAAATGGAAAATTGTTAATGTCTAAAGGGTGTTTTAATTTGCGTTGTTTTGAAAGCAATGTAGCTTGCAAGAATGTCGATAAGAGTTCTGGGGGTACTTCTATTTTAGGGATTATTTGGAATTTAAATAATGATTCTTTAAAATATTGTTTAGATTTTGAAGCAGTAACGTGCGAAAGGAAAATTACTAAGAGGTTAATCTTGAGCATTGTACAAAGGATTTTTGATCCTATCGGCTTATTGTCACCAACTACATTGCCTCCAAAACTATTATTGCAAGATTCATGGAAACAGAAAATTCCATGGGATCATGAATTGCCTTGTAATATTGTAAATGTATTTTTGAAATGGCTAAAGAATATCGATGTGTTAAAAGAAGTAGCTATACCTCGCTACTTGGAGATTAATACTTCATCTGAACTCCATGTTTTTGTTGATGCAAGCAAAGGGGCATATGCAGCGTCCGTCTTCGCTAGATCAATAATTGGTTCTGAAGTAAAGGTTATACTTGTTAGAGCGAAGTCTAGGGTTGCTCCTCTCTAAACTTTGAGTATGCCGCGTTTAGAACTAATGGCTTGTTGTATAGGTGCTCGACTCGCGAATTCTGTCATCAAAGCGATCAATATGCCAAATCTGAAAATGACATTTTGGTCAGATTCTACTACTGCACTTTGGTGGATAAAAGAACATGGAAATTGGTCGATTTTTGTGAGCAACAGAGTTAAAAAGATTCGGCAATTGACCAGAACGGAATCATGGAAGCATGTTCCTGGAAGTTTAAACATAGCTGATATACTATCGCGTGGGTGCTCTCCACAACGATTGCTTAGTTTGAGTTGGTGGGAAGGTCCTAAGTGGTTAAAGGAAAATCCTGGGTGTTGGCAAATGGGCGCGATTGACTGTCAACCTAAAGAAGTAGATTTAGAAAAAAAGAAAGTTAAAATTATGAATGTTGATCTAGCTAAAGACGCACCCCATTGGCTCTTAAATAATATATCTAATTATGACAAAATGATAAGAGTACTTGCTTATGTTTTGAGATTTGTAAATAATTGTCGTAAGATTTCTGATAAATGTGAAGATTTGACTCTTTCTCAAAATGAAATTCAGAATTCGGAAAATCACCTAATCAGTTTAGTACAAAGGTATTATTTGTACAATAAAATGTCTGTGCATGATATTGTTATATTCGTAGATAATAATGGAGTTTTAAGGGTAAAAACTAAAATAACTGAAAGAAATGATCAAGAATCATTTTGTATCCAATATTGTTGCCAGATAAGTGTGAATTTACTAAACTGTTGATTAGATCTGTACACCAGAAGAATTGTCATGCGGGAATAAGAATAATGCAGTTTTTAATAAGAGAAAGATTTTGGATTATTAGAGCTAGAAGAGCCATCAAAAATGTGTTATTTGATTGTATTCCATGCAAACGCTTTAAAGCAAAATCCTTGTCAAGCAAACCGACGCCTTTACCACCAGATCGCGTGACGGATTGCGCTGTGTTTGAAATTATAGGAGTGGACTTAGCAGGGCCTCTATTCCTGAAAACTGGCGAGAAAGTTTGGATAGCGTTATTTACTTGTGCAGTTTATCGTGCACTTCACCTTGAACTAGTTAACTCGCTATCTTCTGATGCATTTCTTCTAGCACTGAGGCGTTTTATAGCTAGACGTGGAAGACCTAGTACTGTTTATTGTGATAATGGAACGAATTTTAAGGGAGCTTCCAATGAACTTTCGAAATTAAATTGGGATAAAATTTTAAGAGAAACTATGACGCATAAAATTGTTTGGAAATTTATACCTCCCACCGCAGCTTGGTGGGGAGGCTGGTGGGAAAGGTTGGTTCGTATTTTAAAAGAATTGTTAATACGTACTTTTGGTAGATCAGTATTGACTTATGAAGAATTCAATACATTTGTATGTGATTGTGAATCTGTAATTAATTGTAGACCTCTAACCTATATCTCTGAGGACCCACTAGAGCTAGTTCCTCTTAAAACCGCTATGTTTCTTACTGAAAACAGATGTTTTAGCAATTCAGATATTATCCAATTAGATTCTCGAAGTTTAAGGAGAAGGGCGAAATATAGAACTAAACTTCTTACCGATTTTAGGCAACGCTTTAGAAAGGAATACCGAAGTAGTCTTGATTGGGGATGATAATAAAAAGCGTTTATTTTGGCCCTTAGGGAAAGTGATTCAGTTGATTCCTGGACGGGATAGTAAAATCCGTACTGTTAAGTTAAATACGCAGCATGGCACGGTTTTACGTTCAGTGCAGCGCATCTTCCCTTTGGAAATATATTCGAACGATACGAATGAAATCGCATTTAAAAAGTTGGGTGAAGGGAGATCTAGTTCTAGTGAATGTATTAATGATAAAAATGTATCTTCTCCTGATAGTGTCATAATTAAGAAATATACCTCTTCTGGAAGATGTGTAAGAGCTCCGAAGAAATTAGATCTTTTTAATAACAATTGTTATGTATTTGAAACTCTCCCCAAGTTTCAAAGGAGGGAGGATGTTAGGAATTGAAGTGAAATGTAACTAGTGGCACGCGCTGTGCGTGATATTAGTAATGTAAATTTATTGATGATGTGTAATTGATAGGAGTATTCCATGAATGTATGTGAATTGATGAATTCTCTTGAAGTAAAACGAAATATGTTTTTATTGTCGGAATCAAATGTTTATTTTATACCATAAATGGCTCTTTGTATGAGTTTGAACCCAGATTCCAATTCATTTACCCCCAGCATCGTGTAGATGCAACTCGCAAGAAGAATATCAGTAGGTTAGTATTACATTTTAAGCTAAGCATCTTTAGAACTCTTAACAACCAGAGCAAATTTCCATAAATATTTCTTATTCTTTTATTACAAAATATATTTAAGATAAATTTGATGTAACTTCTTAAAAATACATGTACTCTACTTTCATAAACCATATACAATTTGTAACAAAAAGATTTTACTTGGCTAGATAATAAATGAAAATTTTGTTACCCTTGTGACCACAAAAAAATGCATTTTTCAAAAATTGTGTTTGACACAGAAATTCTGTGAATTATATGAGACTATAGAAATAAAATTTACAGAATATATCAGAGTAATTATATCTTTTTAAAAAGCATTAATCATCTGGTAACACATGAATTAGTTACATTTGATTTTGCAAAATGCTAAGGGTTACTCTTGTGACATTTTTTCCATAATGTGATTTCAGCAAAAATTCAGTTTAAATACTAAACAAAATAATTTAAATAATTAAAAAAAATTATTTTTCATACAGAACAACTTTTAATGATGGTTTAATTTTAAAATAACATAAAATAATGTAAAAAATTCTAAAATTAAAAAACACTATAACCACATAACAACCTCTCAGTTTCTGCTACTTAACAGAATAAGTCATAATCTTCATTATCAATAATATCACTTGCAACTTCTCCTGTATCATGATTTACTTAATGAAACACAAATTCTTTGTACGAATCATGTTAGTGTAAGGTTTGTAGCAGATAGTGTCATTTTTCATAGTTTTAACAAATTGTATTTGTTAAATGCCCTTCGCTGTTGGTATTTTCTCGCAAAGTAATGAAACTTTATTGTTTTATTTATTTTGACAAAATAAATAGTATATCTTAGAATTGCTTTTTTAGCACGCACTTTATTCCATATACTAGAAAGGTAGCCCGTCAAAAATGACGGAAATTTAGATATAAAGATATATACAACTCATGTGCAAAAATATGAGTTTTCTCGTTTGCTCCGCAGTGATAGATGAAAATAACACATTTTAAGAACGAAACACATTTACGAAAAACTGTGTACAGTAGAAGACCACTAATCTGCACAGTTTGGTTCCAAGTGCTATGCAGATTTGAGGCTCTTTGCGGTCATGTCTATTCAATCTTTGTTTACATTTTTTTAAATTCATATATTGGACTTTTAGATTGTTAAGCCTTAAAAATAAATAAATTACGCACTTGAAGTAAGGTAAAAACTATTAAATTATCGTATACAATTTCATGAAATGGTATTATATCTGTGTGCTTCACGATCTTGGTTATGCCTTTGGCGAAATTGGCTGAGAGTTGTCATAATTCTAATAGTGTGGGCCTCGGACTTCTATAACAAAAAAGTAACCAGTTTTTAGTAAAATTTCTGATATAGTTTTCAAAAACATGTGTAAAATTGCAGGCCGTTCTCATGTTATGCCAGTCCTAGGAATAATAATTCTAACACTGAAGAGTTTCCATGTATATGCGGAATTTAGAAAAGCTTCTCCAAAAGAAAGGTCCTGAAATGACATTGTAATTCCTCTAACTTCAAAGTTTAATCGGGTCCTGATGTTGTTTACTGAAATCTAATAAATACAGTTATTTTGAATATTACAACACAATTAAACAGCTAAACTTATCTAACTTAAACTCGCTCTTACTTCCCGATGTTATTTTTTAGTATTAAGAAAGAAAATTATTTAAATTTTTCAAATCATGCACATTTATAATTTTTTTCCGTCTTTAATAACTAAATAATGAAAAAATATGCTTTTGTTTTGAGCTCATAAATATGACAATAAAATAATGTAAATAAGAGACATTGCAAAATTAAATCTTTCTGATTTCAAACCATAAACAAATGATACCGCCACCATTTTACCTACTATGACGTCATTAGAATATTGTCCATTGATTGTTGGAGAACTTACTTTGCGAATGATTACCTCAATGATTTAATATTTTTTACGGTTCGCGATGAATGAATCACTTGTGTTTGTTTAGGTTTATGGAATGAGATATTAAGCCGTGAACCTAATTTCAACTAAAATTATCCAAAGATATATGTATTTTTAATCGAAATTAAAAACAATGCTTTGATCTCGAAATAAAAAGTTTTAGTTTGTATAATTGGTTATTTCTGTTAATTATTTATTTAGGTATTTTTCCATTATAGAGCATTTTTTAAAAAAAGCTTGGCGTAATTCGGGCATCAGAAAGTGAGATATGTTGCCAAAATATATAAACAGCTATGAAAACAAATCTAATGAATTTTTATTTTCGTTTATATATGCACTTATATACATAAAAAAATCGTTTCTAAATATATATAATATTTTTTTATATACAAATTACGGCACAGATTTCAGATATGAACCGGGATACCTAACTGGCGCTAAAATGGTGTTATTTTGCCTGCCATGGTAACCCGGCTATTGTTTTTTATTTATTAATAAATTGTTTATTTACTTTTATTTTCTGTTTTTAAATTATATAAACTGTTCTGTTCTATAGTTATTATTCAAACTTTTATTTACTTATAGTTATTTCCTTTTCAAAATGATAGCAAATAATTTAAAAATATATAAGTAACTGGTATTCGAAAGCAAGATTTCTGCCGAATTGGCGTCAGAGAAAAATAACGCCAACCCCGATGCGTATATGACATCTGTCCAAAAATTACTTCTGTTTCTTTATAAAAATGGGTAAATAGCTTTTTTTACATTAAATAAATTGTATACATATGCAAAAAATTGCTTGTGAGTATGAAACAGTAAATAGGTTGTCAGAAAATATGTTGGCAAACTTCTTTCTCACCAAACTTCTTTCTCGCCAAGAAACTTTTCTCCGAAGTATTGTACATAAGCAATGATTGCTAGAAATGCGTTTTTAATTATGATATGCGCTTTGATGTAAGATAAAATGATATACAGGGTCACGCAAAGAATTGGATACATAACCGTCTATGGATGATAATATCTGGAAATGTGATTTCAGTAGCTTTAAGAGTAGTTTAAATTAAATTTTAGCTAAATAGTGGCATGTAATAACGGTATTATTGGCTATGGACGGTAAGTGCTGAAATCAATTTTTAAAATTTTTTATGCGTTTTCTAAAATGTTTACTTAGTTATCTTATTTACCTTATTTCCCTAAATAACGAAGTTTTGTTAAAGCATTCAGGATGTGTTGGAAATTGTTTCATATTCTATGCTTCACGCATGATTTTTCTTTCTTCTTTAGTCTTATTTTGCATTTATTTTATTCTTAATTTTTTAGTCTTATACTGCTTTATAGAAACTTTGGCATAGTTGTCATATATACCCCATATTGGAGCGATTTTTTTCCGACGCTAATTTGGCGAAAACATCAACAGCATAAACAACAACATCCGGGTTACAATATCAAGCAAAATAACGACACTTTGGCGACAGTTAAGTACCTGTTGTGTATATGCCATTGGCGTTTGAAAAAAATAGAGCCAACAGGGGGCGTATATGACATCTGTGCCGAAACTTTAATATTTAATGTTTAAACTCTTCGCTCCACTCACCTTGCATATAGTATAAACTATAACACAGATAACGCAAAGTAATAGACAGCTTGATACTTTTCCACTGTAGGGGCTTTGGCGTTTTTTAAAAAAAGCTTGGTGTAATTTGGGCATCAGAAAGTGAGATTTGGGTACTTTACCGTTATACGGATACCATTGTCGCCAAGCGTAATAGTTGGCGCAAAATGAAAATCACGTGAATTGAGGCATTTGAAAAATAAAAGAAAAAATATTGTCGATACTAAAGTGAGCATTTAAAAAATATAACATTAGAAAATTCCAGACTTTTACGAACTATTTCATTAAATCACAAATATATACATAAAATAATTGAACAAATAACCGTTATAAAATAAAGCAATAAAATAAAACTCATATTAAACTGCTGGAATAAAATTACAAATACCTTTTAGCATTTTGAAATAATTGTCGCATTAGCATACATTTTGGCGTGGTGTCCGTATAACGGAAAAATAATGAGATTTGTTGTCAAATCATATAAACAGCTATGAAAACAAACTTGTTGAGCGTTTTTTTTTATGTTTATTTTATCTGTATATTATTCGTGTTTTTATGTACAAATTACATCTGTTTCTGTATAAAATTAGAGAAACGGCTTTTTTATGTTAAATAAATCGTATAAATATCGAAAAAAAAAATGCGTGTGAATATAAAATGAAACAGTGGATAGGTTCCCGGAAAATATGTAGCCAAATTTCTGTCTTCGCCAAGGCACCTATACTGGAAAAGTACCTTAGGTACTTTTCCAGTATAGGTACTTTTCTAGTACTTTTAGGTACTGTAGCACATTAAAATCGCGCAGTTAGGAGCTCATACAGTACAGCGTCGTCTATTGGCGGTTATTTTATTAGTAGCATCAGGAGGAAGATGTAAAGATGTACTTTAAATTCTCACCCATAGATTTTGAAAAAATATCTTAAAAGTGCGGAGTTTAAATAAAATTTTGGTGACTTTCCTTTATGAAAGATTAATGGTTTTAAATGGGAATTTCGCCAAATCAGTCAGCTATTGCCATGTTGGCCAACATTTGGCGCTACTGTGGTAACCCTGCATTAGTATTTTTAAACAATTACTCATTTCAATGAGGTGATCCTACCGGAATCGTGAGGGACACACAGAGACTTGGATTTTATATAAATAGATATAATTATACAACAACACAAAATAAATCTACAGCATCTATACCAGGAGTATTTGAAGAAAAAAAAATATGCCCAATTAAGTTAATTGAGAAAGGAGTCTGATTCATTGCAGGCATATTTACATAGTTATATTTTTTGTTTAAAGTGGAAACCACAACCATCATATAAAAAAGTAAAACAGGTACATTTTAGGAAAATACCTCTTAAAGATGCAATCTTGAAATTTTACATACGAAAGCATTTACAAAAAATTGATTATGAGTTACATTACCTAAAATAATAGCATAAGATTTTACTTTCTTGGGATAATACTAAATAAAAAGCCGAAAATTCAGTCGCTTGTGGATTTGACCAGTAATGTAGTATTTCATACCAAAATTTCGTCTTGGCATGAAAATAAAACAGTTTCCAGAAAATCCACTGACATAACTATTCTTTGAGAAATGGTTATTTTTTTGACATTACGAAAATAATCCATTGTACAAGTTTCAATGAGTGTGTGGCACAGAAAGAGATTTAGTTGCTTTCGAAAATTTTTAAACAATCAGAAATGGTTTCTGTAACTGTTACTTTTTCAAAACGTTTATCAACGTTTTGAAAAGTAACAGTATTGAGAAGATGTTGTTAAACGTTTTGTCAATAGCAAACCGTCTATCAACGTTTCGCTATTTACAATAACTTATAAGAAGTTCTGTATTAGGAACTTCCGTTTCAAATAATTCTTCAATGTTACCTCCGCAAATTAGACATTCTGAATTCCTAAATTCTAATTATCATGTATCTCGGCAGACAAAGTCATTAAATCCATCACAGGAATGTTTAATGCAGGAAATACACCACTTACTACATTATGAATTGATTGAATGTTTTCGTGACAGCAACAAATGGAGATATTCTGATGAGTCATTTTCTATTGTTTTATGAAACTAGGCTATAAAGCTGCACAGGAATCTCCAATTTTTCCATTTAGGAAACCTTCTTTAAACAAAAAAAGTATTCTCTTATTAAATGTTCCCTAGAATTGATGAAATTATGTGACCCTTTTCACTCTTAACTAACGTAGATTTCGCTTAAAAATGACCTCTTCTTAAATTTTCATCGACATAAAATTCTCCAAAGCTATGGAGTTAGATTTTTTTCCGTTACAGTATCTGAAGTTAGCTAGTTCTCTACTTTTTTCTTTTCTTAATATTTCCATTTTCTTGCTGAAGCTTTTGCTGGTTCTAAGACTTTTCTTCCCCGTATCGTAATATATTTTGTTTTGTTTATTTCTCACAATGACATATTCAATTTCATTCTTATTTTTTCTCTGCAATTTTTGGCGCTTACCAGAATTTTTCTTGCTCTTTAAAACAATGTCATGTATAAGAAGCAATATTAGAATGTTTCCTTTAAAATATACCATCAGAATCCTTTCCATAAGAGTTACTATAAGAACCTCTGTAGGTTATACAGCAGAATTTAGTAAATGAAGCTTTACAAAGCCTATAAAATATCTAATCAAAGATCATGTGCTTCAAACCGAAAGAAAGCACACAAAAATGACACGAGTTGAGTTGTTTTATTATATCTTTAATCACTTGTCATGATTATTTTATAATAAGTAATACCAAAAATGAATAAAAATAAATCCACCTATTAAAAAAACACTAATAAAGATAATTTATCTTCCCTAAAATTTACAAAATAACCTTAGTTATAGCTAAAAATATTTCAAGAACTGCTCTGATAACAGAGAAAAAACAACAAAACTTTAAGCATTCTGTTTGTTTTGGTTGTAACGCAGTTTTATATCAAACTATTGACAAAAGTATTATGTGTTACTCTTGTGACACAGACGTTTGTTACTCTTGTGACAACTCCCCAGAGCCTATTCCATGCATAGCTTAAACAAAATATTTAATGTAAAATATGTCTTATACCTCGAAATCAGAGAATTAGAAGTTTTGGGTAAAATTTTTAAGTAGATTTCTTTTTATTAAAACTTTTGTATGTTTTTCGTTACTCTTGTGACATTTAAGTATTAACGTTTAAATACAGCCAAAAATCTATTAAAGACATTATGGAAAAGATTTTTATCTATGTATATCTTAAGGATATGATAATAGTTTGTTGATTTGAACGCATAGAAGTTTTATTGAATTCTAAAAAGTAAAAAAATCATACATTTCAATAAGTTGTATTTTAAGCTCAAATATAAATGTAGTTTTACACTGTTAGTATCCAGCTCAGTTTCAGTAAACACTTGTTCTTATGAAATTAAAACTTACAAATTCATATACTTCAACTCTTTAGCTTTAAAGTGATGTATCACACTTATATTTCCGTTTTAAAAAAAATTTCGGCAAAACTTTTTTTCTGCCGTGGACGTTCCCAAATATGAAAATTGTCTTATTCATCTACATTCTGCCCTACTTTTAAAATTATTTAAATTTATTGAATATAAAATGTATGTTGAGATGAAAATAAAGACGTGGGTGTGCAAATAGATAATTTACTGCTACTAATTTTTAGAAGTCGACATACACGATTAAATCCGTGGGGAACATTTGAATAATCGGGGCAGAACTACGTTTTTCACGGTTTTTAAGAAAATTGAAAAAATTGTCTTATTTTTGAAATGGCGTACTGCACTTGCTATTGAGTGCATAAAAATGTTGTAAATATGAAAGTTGTAGAGAATTTTGTCTTCTTTAATATTGTAAGTGACAAATAATATGCTACAGCAACAGGTCTCCAGATATTTAATAAAAATCCAAAAATTTTGTTGTTTTTTGGCCACAGAAAATTTAGCCTTAAGAAATTTTGTTAGAAAACTTGGTTTTTCCATGCTTGCCTCAGTATAGAAAAATTAAAAAAATAAAATCTTCTACCGGACCTTTTACAAGGTAAAATGTACATTTCCTCTGGATTAATAGCTCTATCTCAAAAACTAAGGCACGGATTTTCATCACACTTCAAATTAAATTAAAAGTTCAAGTAAGTTGTTGTTGCTGATTAGATTTTGGTGTAAATCACCTAATCGGTGGCGCTGCTGTGCTGCATTGATCAGGAAGTACATTAACATGTATGAGATAAGAAGGTTTTAGGATTGCCACGTCCGACTAGTTTAAATGTGCTTTCAAGTAAAGTACATTTTAAAGCTTCAAAAATATTATACAATTATTGCCATAGACACTTTCTGTAATACAAATTAAATTTATTAATGCTTCGCTAAAGACCTTCAGTTGAGAGAGAAGTGTTAATACTGCTTATTTTCGCACATTTTTCAATAAAATATGGATTTAATAAAGCAATTTAGATTCCGAAAAAATTTCAGAAAATTCAGAGTGGAAAAAAGAAGTTCTTCACGCAGAAGTTTGCCTGAAGGAAAAAGTTTTGGGAAAAATATTTCGTACAGTGTATAAAAAAGTACAATTTATACTTTTTTTTAAAATTCTTTTAGAAAACGGATAGTTTAATGATGCGTTACATGGGAAGTTACTCTTGTTATATTTTTTTTTCTGTGTATTTCAAATTGTAGTATAAATATTTCTTATTTCTTTTGACAAAAATTTTATCGTACAATCTCAAAGCTATAATTTCGAAGCTAGTTGTTACTATGGAACTAAGAATAAACAGGAATGGATATATCCTCAAAAGGGGGAAGCTTCAAATGTAACCGGTTTTGAAGAAGCTCATTATCGCGGGGGCAAACTTTCACCAGTAAATTTGATTAGAAATTTTCTCCTTATTTAATCGCTTTATAAGGGGTTGTACATATATAATGTTATCAACTTTTTGCAAACTTTGAACCCTCTCCCCATTTACGATATCATACGTTATCATCCCGCTCCCTCGTAATGATATCCTAGAAATTCTTTTGATTTTTGGAATCTTTCTCTTTTGTTTGCAGTTATATACAAATATAGTTACATTTATGTTTCGCACACTTTACTGATTCAAATGAAGAGAAGTTAATAATAAAATATCACTTTATACATTAAATAACTTTATATAAAATAACATTTAAAAGAAATAGTTACTATTTAAAAAGTATTTAATTATAGCTTTTTGTTACGTAATGCATTCAACTGTAATAATATCTTCTTCCGTTTGCTACCGCATGGGGCGGGCAGACAGAACTTCTTATCAACAAAAGAGGTGGACAACTTTTTTTCTCTTTTATTTACTAGCAAACACAAGTATCATTTCAAACATACTTCGCGTATTGTTTGTCGAACAGTGGATTACATATGCATACACGTATGGCAGAAGAATAGGAATGCCAAAGTTGGGGTATTCCATATTTTGGAATTAAATAATTTTGCATACACGTATGGCAGAAGAATAGGAATGCCAAAGTTGGGGTATTCCATATTTTGGAATTAAATAATTTTGCTTACACGTATGGCAGAAGAATAGGAATGCCAAATTTGGGTTATTCCATATTTTGGAATTAAATAATTTTATAATCATTTAAGGGAAAGCCCTATCTCCGCCATGTTAAATTCATGAAATTTATGTACCTTTTTCCCAGAAATGATGAAAGATAGAGCTCTAGATTTTTTACAGTAGTTAAAATTACATGATTTACGTATTTTAACTGACCACTTTCTTTCTAAGTGAAATTCAAAATTAATTATTAATTATTTATTGAAAGTTATTTTTAAATTAGCATTTTTGGTAAGATTTCACTGCCTAAAATAAATAATTCTCAACAAATCATTAAATCCCTGTGTTAAAGTATACAATATATCATTATATAAGTATTAAATAAAAATTGAGTTCTTAAGTTTAATAGATATTGAAAAAAGGAACATAAACATGAAAAATCCAAGTTTTCAGAAAAGTCAATTAAAGATTTAAACGGTCATTAAACTGTGAAGAATGATTAATTTCAACACTTATTTTTTTTATATATAAACATGTGTGACACATCGTTGGAAAGATAAAAGTTTAAACTATTTAATGATATAAAAAAGTAAAAATCGATTTTTTAGTTGAATTTTGCTTTGCCGGTCCCCTTAATGAATTTAATAATAGCTTTTTATTTTTAAAAAAGTAGATAACAGGGTAAAATATGATAACATACTATTTTGATGTAAAGACCAATTTACAAATAAAAAGAAAAATTTTGGTTGGATCAAAAATGATAACGATATTAAAAGACAAATTTCACCTCCCCCTAGAGATAGCTTACGATATCATGTGCCAGATCCCCCTTCTCCCCTAAAATGATAATGTTATATACGCATAACCCCTAAATGCAGTATTCTAGTCATTGTTATGGTCAAAAACATATTTGTTTTTACTGATGGAAGTTTACTTCGGCGGTAGTCGGGCCCTGCATTTCCGCAATATTGTGAAAACCTGAACAACCTCCTGTCAGTGTCAGTTAAAGAGATTATAATACCCGGGCCAACTTCCACCAGTAAATTCAAATAGAAATTTTTACCATATTTGTGACAGAAATTTTTTATGAATAAACCTCTAAAATAAAGCGAAATTTTCTATTCAAATTTACTGGTGGAGGTTTGCTCCGGCAGTTATCAGAAACTGTTGATCTGATGTAAAAAACCAGCCGCCATCTTGTGACAGCTCCTCAGTTACTTCACTCGCAACTGGTAGACTCTACCTCTTTATTCATAACTCCATTGTCATCACACTTCATTCACTAGAGTCAGGGCTGCAGAGTCGGACGACTCCGACTCCGGAAATTTTAACAGATCCGACTCCATAGCCAACTCCCACAACGCAACCCTGCTTGTAAAATGGACGACTCCGACTCCGGGAATTTTAACAGATCCGACTCCGACTCTTTCGCTCAAAAACGGTCCCGACTCCGACACCGACTCCACGACTCCGACTCCGACTCCGCAGCCCTGACTAGAGTACTACATACAACATGTTAGCATGTTTTATGTAGTAGTAACTGACAAGGAGAGGGCCAACCTTGTTAATCACAGATTTTGATTATTTTAATATATGTTGTAGGGTAGACACCCCTTAGTGTCAGGTTCAACGGATTTTATCCAATGCCCCTTAGTTCCTGAAAAACCAGGGGGTCTAATATTAGTAGACAACTTAAATACTTACTTCACAGCAAAAATGACAGGTTAGTCGTAGCTCAGTTGGCATGGCGTTTGCCGGCTGATCCGAGGGCCCGGGTTCGATACCTGAATGCGCTACATTTGTTTTTCTCATTTTTTGTTTTATAAATATAGTTATAATTAAAATTTAATAATTTCCATTAAAAATTTTAACACCAAACATTAATTATAATGTTAACAAACTTAAATTTATCATTTCTTATTTGTAAACTATCATTTCTCATCCATTAATGAGGTTTAAAAAGAAATTGGATCTATTATTGAATGATAAAAATTCCAAAATCGTGACAAATTCTGTTGTGGTGCCATCTAGTTATGATAAAAAAAAAGGAATATTCAAATAAAATAAAAGCAGAAAAAAGATAAAGGGTAAAGCAAAATAATTGAAAGCGCAAGCATACTTATTACAACTTTAAAAATCTTTAATATGCAAAAAATCGGTTGTAATTTAATTCTGATGCTAATTTTTAATATGATTATGCTAGTTACTTTAAAAACAGAATAATAGTATTATCTCATTGACTTCCTTTGTTAAAGCAATGCGTAAATGATGTTTCTTTAAAATCACGAATTGACACAATTGCTCAATATCATTGCAACGATAAAGAATATATGAAATATATTTTTAAAGTGATTTTTTAAAAAAAATAACAGTTTTATGATGTTTTATTACAACTATTCAGATAAAAGTAAAAAATTAAATAGGTTAAAATTATAATTGATATACAATATTAAAAATTTTAATTGACAGTGAGATTATTAAGTTATACTTACAAGTAAATTTATAAAACAAAAAATGAGAAAAACAAATGTAGCGCATTCAGGTATCGAACCCGGCCCCGCCAATCAGCCGGTTAACACCATACCAACTGAGCTACGACTGACCTATCATTGTTGTAGCAAAGTAAGTATTCAAACTATTATTTTAACACAATCAAACTGATTGGTAAAGTTATCATACGAATTGAATATTTCCAACTGAGCGAAAAAATGCCCAGGCTGGGAATCGAACCCAGATCCTTGGCTTACAAGGCCAATGCTTTTCCGTTTTAAGCTAACTGGGCCGACAACCAGCCAGCATATTTCGCTCAGAAAACCTTATTGGTAGAACATCTGGTCTGTCATGTAGACAGCTCAACAGAATAAACCGCAGGTAAAGGAACTCCATATAAACGATGGATACGTAGATGAACTATTATTTTAACACAATCAAACTGATTGGTAAAGTTATCATACGAATTGAATATTTCCAACTGAGCGAAAAAATGGCCAGGGTTGGGAATCGAACCCAGATCCTTGGCTTACAAGGCCAATGCTTTTCCGTTTTAAGCTAACTGGGCCGACAACCAGCCAGCATATTTCGCTCAGAAAACCTTATTGGTAGAACATCTGGTCTGTCATGTAGACAGCTCAACAGAATAAACCGCAGTTAAAGGAACTCCATATAAACGATGGATACGTAGATGAACTATTATTTTAACACAATCAAACTGATTGGTAAAGTTATCATACGAATTGAATATTTCCAACTGAGCGAAAAAATGTCCAGGCTGGGAATCGAACCCAGATCCTTGGCTTACAAGGCCAATGCTTTTCCGTTTTAAGCTAACTGGGCCGACAACCAGCCAGCATATTTCGCTCAGAAAACCTTATTGGTAGAACATCTGGTCTGTCATGTAGACAGCTCAACAGAATAAACCGCAGGTAAAGGAACTCCATATAAACGATGGATACGCAGATGAACTATTATTTTAACACAATCAAACTGATTGGTAAAGTTATCATACGAATTGAATATTTCCAACTGAGCGAAAAAATGCCCAGGCTGGGAATCGAACCCTACATGACAGACCAGATGTTCTACCAATAAGGTTTTCTGAGCGAAATATGCCGGCTGGTTGTCGGCCCAGTTAGCTTAAAACGGAAAAGCATTGGCCTTGTAAGCCAAGGATCTGGGTTCGATTCCCAGCCTGGGCATTTTTTCTCTCAGTTGGAAATATTCAATTCGTATGATAACTTTACCAATCAGTTTGATTGTGTTAAAATAATAGTTCATCTACGTATTCATCGTTTATATGGAGTTCCTTTACCTGCGGTTTATTCTGTTGAGCTGTCTACATGACAGACCAGATGTTCTACCAATAAGGTTTTCTGAGCGAAATATGCTGGCTGGTTGTCGGCCCAGTTAGCTTAAAACGGAAAAGCATTGGCCTTGTAAGCCAAGGATCTGGTTTCGATTCCCAGCCTGGGCATTTTTTCGCTCAGTTGGAAATATTCAATTCGTATGGTAAGTATTTAAGTTGTGCACTAATATTAGACCCCCCGGTTTCTCAAGAACTAAGGAGCATTGGATAAAATCCGTTGAATCTGACACTAAGGGGCCTCTACCCTACAACATATATTAAAATAATCAAAATCTGTGATTAACAAGGCTGGCCCTCTCCTTGTGAGTATCTGAATATCTTCGGATTGTTTTTCAAAATAACTTACCCATAACAAATATTTCGTTATATATATATTGTTATTTTTTTTTGTGAAAAACCTTTATTTATTTTCTTTTTATAAAGTTCTTGACAAATTTGAAATGTCAACGGAGGGAGAATTATTAATACTACTTATTTCCGTAGATCGTTTAATAAAATATAGATTTAATAAAGCAATTTAAGTTCCGAAAAGGTTTCGGAAGATTTAGTGTGTGCAAAAAGTATTTCGTACAGTTTGTAAAAAAGTAAAATTTATATTGTTTTCAACTTCTTTTAGAAAACAGATAGCTTAATGATGCGTAATATGTGAAGTTCTACTTGTTATCTTTTTACTTCTGTAGATTTCAAATTGTAGTATAAATATTTTTTATTTCTTTTGGTTGAAATTTTATGGTACAAGCTCAAAGTTTTAATTTAGAAGTTAGTCATCATTACATTTTATTCTCTATAGTACTTTACACTGCATGTTAAGATAGCGTAATATGTTTTATATATCGTAATATGATTCACTATGTGAATATCTTTTAATTTCATTAAAAAAAATTCAAACATTAGAACCAATTTTTCTTTTTTAATTTTATTTTGTAAAAAAGTATTCTTCCTTTTCTTTTTATTAAAGTCTTGAGAAGTTTGAATATTTTAAGAGGTTATTTTAAAGATTTTTATGTAATCTTTTAACTCTTATGTAGTCTTTAATTTTGTAACTATTTCCAAAATAGTTTAAAAGTGTTTACGATTTCGGTTTGCCTTTCTGTCTTTTTTCTTGCTATCTAATTTTAAAACTATGCTTGGAATTCTTTGAAATTTATATGTGTTGAAGCTTTACAACAGCATTTTTCATATGGTACATGCAACAATTGCGATACATTTCTAAGGTCTCAGAAAGCAGTTGAGGAGAATTTACTTTACATTGATGAAAATTCGATTTGAATTGTGTTATGAATTTTCAAGTTGATCTAAACTTTCATATATTGCGTGGTGAGTGCAAAAGCTATAGCTCTTATAATAAACAACAACAACAAAAATAATTTGAGCGCTAGAATTGAGAATTGTAAGTAGCTATAGTTTTTTTTTAAATAATATTATGCATTTTCAGGTGAGTAAAATGTTAAAATGCCATGGAGTTTCTCCATCATTTGTGGTTCGGATGCAAGTAGAATAATGTATCGAAATTATTCTTTAAACTCGATAAATATAAAAATGGGGTTTGGATTCTTGAATTCAAATGTTTTTCAGTGATTTCATATGTTTGTAAACAGATCAAAGACAATTTTTTCTACAAAATGTCAGAAATACATTCCTCAAACGTGAATTTTTGTTTCTATAAAAGTAGTATTACAGAAATTTGTGAATAATGAGTGTAAAGTATTTATTAGACGTTAAAATTGCCTACGGACATCCTCATTTTTCTGTCAGTATGCATGATAGCGGCAACAAATTTTCAAGCAAACATTTCATTGAAAAACTCCAGATATCAAACCTTACATAAGCGCACCGACTTAACAGAGACAGAGGTTCCAAGTTGCCACTAATCTTCCGCAACAGATGTGTTAATGTGACAGCGGTTTAATACGTTTCGCAGAAGAAAATTTTTAAGACACGAATTTAAATAAATTCCACGTAAAGAGCTTAAATTAAATAAATAAAGATTCATTAAATACATTTTCGGGTTGAAAAGCTTTTTAAACGAGGTCAATTTAATTCCCATATTACGGAAGATTAGTATGACGCCGGCATTTCCACGGGGACAACGTTGTGCAGATCAGTGGAGTTATGAATAAAGCGGAGGAGACATATAGAGTTTTGTCTACTAGTTGCGAGTGAAGTAACTGAAGAGGTTGACGCAAGATGGAGGCTTTTTTAAAAATCGGATCAGCAGCTTCTGATTACTGTCGGGGAAATTTCCACCAGTAAATTTGAATAATTTTTTTTATTTATTTAAGCGCCTCTTTCATGAAAAATTTCGATTTATTTTTTACTGGTGACAATTTGCCTTGGTAATATAATCTTTTTCACTGACATTGGCGGGAGGTTGTCTAGGTAGTCACAATGTGCCGGAAACGCAGGGCCTGAGTAATGCGGAAGTAAATTTCCACCAGAAAGTGAATATCTGGTTTTTCTTTTTCGATTATTCATGACTGAAATTTTGCATTAATAAGGCGTTTAAATAAGAATAAATTTTTTATTTAAAGTTATTGGGGAGAGTTTCCCCCGGTTGTAATGAACTCCTGCGAAAGCGGTTACAGTTGAAGCTTCACTATTTTAAGGATATGTCAGTTCCTCTTTACTAATATTTCCATGGGCAAATCAGGTCAACTTCCACCATTTATTTTAAAATGTTATTTTTTGTCTTAATTAATAACAGTGATTAAATAGGACAGAAAATTTTAAAAATAATGATAAAAGTGTGCCTGATTGCTTATTACACCCCCGTGAATTCTCTGACTACAAGCCTAAAGGAAAAATATTATTAGGACTATTTTTGAGAAGAAGATTCAATATATTCTCACCAAAGATTTATATAAGTAGTAATTCTTGATACCCACTAAGTTTGTATTATAGTAGAATTACATAGGCATTTTTGAGGTACCTTGTACTCATCATTGAGTTAGAGTTGTTGCTATCTAATTACTTACAAGTATAGAGACTCAGCTTTGTGTCTTTCTATTGGCGTTCTTCTTATTGTATTACCCATTTTATGTGAATTAGTGATAAGGTTTGTGAAGACAACGTAGTTATTTTGAAAAATTCACCGAAAAAAGACCTATCTTTTAGAAAAAACCGACTGTTTATTTAAAACTTTTTCCCTTTTTTTACCATAACTTAATAATTAGGAATAACATTCCCGTAATTTTGAAAAGTCCATTAAATCTTCATGTGATATACATTATGTTACTACCTGATTATTTTCAAAGGATACGATTCATCTGTTCTACCAATTTATCACAGACATTGTATAAAATTAAAATGTACTAACAAGGAAGGTCTCCATACGGGCATATTCAGAAAAATCTGAAAAAATTAGAGAATGATCTTCTCATGTGGATATATATGTTTATAAAAAATTTTTTGGCGGAACCTCGATAGAACTTTCGCAAAAAAATAATGAAAATTTCGTTTATTTGGCGATTTATCATCGGTTGGTGATGAAAGGAAATTTCGAAAAATTCTTTTTCATGCGAATACTCTTTAAGATAAAAATGTCTTATATTGAACTTGTTTAAATAAATTTAATGTAAATAACTTTAGTTTTGTCAGTTTTAGTTTGATTTAACTATAGGTTTGTCATATATATCTATCTATATATTTATAATGAATGTTAAATATAAAATTTTATGAATTAAAACAAAATTAAAATAAATTAAAATTGTTTCAATATCTCAAAATTATGTAGAATTGAGCACTGTCGATTCAATTTTGTTGCTATGGAAACGACGAATTCTTTGATATGAAAATGAATAAGTTAAATTAATCTTGCTTTTATTTTGGAATACGCTTAAATATATTAAAATATTTTTATATATGAAATTGTTTTTAAAGTAATAAAATTAAATAACAAGCAACATAAATATGTATTACGAAAAAATGTATTTATTAAACTCTCTCATTGTTTATGTTTAAATTCATAAAACACTTTTTACACGCATTCTAAAAATCAATTAACAAACAATTTTCAGGTACATTAAAATCGTTTGCTTTTGGCGAGGAAAAGTATCGCTCGCCAAATCGCGTGAAGCTTTCGTCTTTTTGCGCCAAATACTCGAAAGTATTTTATTTTTTTACAGACTTTCTACTGTAATTCCGCCGCTGAATTTGACAGATCCCTTATTACATATATAAATAGTTTAATTGGTATTTTTTTCAAAATATTCTGTGTATGCCCAGTAAGGAGACCTTCCTTGTAAGATACAGTAGTTTAAAATACACCAAAAAATAGCGTAAATGTCCAAAAGTAATAATACACATACTCTAAAACATAAATAAAATTTCCGTACAAATGTAAAATGATTAAAAAATATTTTCACCATCCCTTGCTGAGGCATCTTCAGTTACGGTTGTTTTCCGTCTCATTTTTCGCTAGTAATTACTTTCGACATTTTCCCTACTTTTAATATGTGTCGCCGTGAGCCATATCATTACATATTTCAGATTTCGCTATGATGAATATGTAATGATTTGGTTCACGCAACAATTGACAAGAGATGGCGACACATGTTGTAGAACAGATGAATCCTATGATTAATATATGACATCATAAAAGAATACATTTATAAAACTATGTTCTAATGGTTGTATTTCTATTTCTATTTTATGCAATTTACTCGATTTTGAAATCAGTAGTTGTTAAATTGTAACTATCCACTATGTGCTCTTTGGTGCTTTTTCTAAAAATAAAAAGTTCTAGCATGCATTTGATAATGATTCCTCCTTTTAAAGCTGATATTCTTTTTTTTTTCCATTATTCCCAAAGCATTTTTAAATCAACAAAATGAAACAAAACATAATTAACTTCTTTTAGAAAAGAATAATTTAATGAAAGCAAGTACTTAATGTAAAAATACATTTATTGATATTTGTGGAAAGTAATCTACATAAGCGAAAACTTGAATGAAAAAATAGCTTTCTACTTACAATTTAAAATTAAATAAATTCATGATATTCATTGAATTCCTAAAATAAACGGTATTATTATAATGCTTTATTGTTACATTTAAAAAATAAAATATACCTCTAAGAATTTAATATCAGACCAAAAAAAAACTCATGAAAGCTCAAAACATGGAAAAAGTGTTCTCCAAATAAGAATTATACCCTAAGGTGAATCTTTTGAAAACGTACTCTTGTGTAGTTTAGTTTATAACAAAATAGTTCTTGAACGTCGGACAATTTTGCCGACGAATGTCATTTGAAATTATACTTTTAAACTTTTTCAGTATCTTTGTGTTTCAATTTATAATAAAAATAATATCTCAAGAAATGAAAGTTCTTGAATTTAAAAAGAAAGTGACACAAACTTTAAACAATTCCAGAAACACTGCTTGATGTTAAATAATGTAAAAAAAAAACATTCAGTGTAATTTAATAGTACCATTATTCTGGTAACCGTTCCCTTATCTTTAAAAAGTTTCAGTAGAAGGACGAATAAGAAACACCAGAAATCGACACCGGTTTCTGAAATAAAGCATCTTTCAAAATTTAAGGATCGTAAAAAGAATCTTTCATTTAAGTAACATTCATTTTAAACTTCGAATATGCATTGTTTTATAAGATTAATGAATGATAAAGCTTCAAATGGTTTTTGAAGATAACGAATTTATTTCAGGAATTTATTACAGTTTTACACTGAATTGTCTTTAGGTTTCTGTTATATCAGGAAAATATTTTACAATTTTTTACAGTGTAAAACTGCCATTAACGTTTATTAATCTGAAGTTCTAACAATTTTGTTTCAGCTTTTTAACCCTTTATGTGCAGAATTATGAATTCATGAAAATTTGGATCTTCTAAAGCATTTTCGTGACTTGTTTAAACTACATTACACATAATCATTTAATAAATTTTAGAATGATTTTAGAATAATTAAAGGATTTAGAAGGATTAATTAAATTTCAATTTATAGGGATTTTATGCAATATTTATAACCCCACTCAAATCGTTTATGTAAAATATTTTTCTTAGTATTTTGTAGAATTAGGAAATGCAAAAATATAATGTTCTTACTATAGAAATAGAGAAATATTTCCGAATTGAAAATCCAGCCCCCTCAATGCGAAGAAAGCTGAAACGATGTAAAGGCAAAAGAAACCATCCATTAAAAAATATTTTTGTTTTGTGTAACCAGTAATGCTTTCGAAACAAGATAAGATAATGTATCTATAACTCATTCTAAACTGTATTAGAACAAATCGATGTATTAAATGAATTTTATAACAAGTTATTTTAATGGCACTTATAAGTACCATCAGTAGATAAAGGATTCAATATGTATTTTGACGTTAGATATACAGTGTGACTTCAAAAATCCGGCATCAAAGCCATCTTTTTCCTCGTGTTTTTTACTCCTTTAAATTGAGGGAGAAAGACAAATAACAGGATGAGCGCATGTATTTTTACCCGACTGCCAAGAAGAGTTATGTGTTTCACGCGTATCTGGGTATGTGGATTTCTTTATACCCTCGAAACATCCCAACGGCTGGATGGATTTTAATGAATGAGGTCTCTATCGATTCATCTTAACCATGCGATGGTTATAGACAAAGGTTTTGTTTTTATAAATTTTAAAAGGCGGCCTTAAAATACAAAATGGCGGTAGAGACGAATTTTTCTTTTTTTTTTTTTACGCACCCTATTGAGTGGCATATCATACACTGTTAAAAATTTTGCAGCATTCTGGCAGGTCATTCGACCGTTTTTTGAAAAAACGGTTTCGTAACCATAATTTAACTATATTCTGACCATAAAATGGCTAATAATATGGTCAGAATAGTGTTAAAATTATGGTTATGTAACCGTTTTCGTAAAAAAACGGTCAAATGACCTGCCAGAATGCTGCATATTTTTAACAGTGTTGGATAGGTCTTTCAAAATGAAGACAATCTTTCATTGACTATTTTACAGTCAGACACAACCTGGAAGTTGTGTAGGTAGGATCTCTAGCTTTACTGCAACTCTAACCTTCAAAGACATCTATAGGTCTCATCAACACCGTTTTTATAGATAGGAACTAACAATTAAACACAACTTAAAAGTCATTAATACAAGTAAATAAAAAAAATAGGCAAGTAATATAAAAAATAGTTTCACATTGATGAGAAATAATTAATTAGTTCGCTTTTTACGCAGTCGTGTTTTTTTTAATTTAAATTTAACTTTTACTTGTTCTTCTCTGAAGATTTAGAAATTTTTATTTATTTTTTTATTAGAGCTAATACGAAGCCTTTTTCAAAATCAGGAAACATTGCTTCTAAAATAAAGCATATAAATTTGTCTATAGCAGAAAAAGTGGACTTTTATACGAAAGTTAGAAAGGCTTTGTGAAAACGTTGTGTACTGAGTACTGGATCGGATCGTCGACGTCGACAGTTTATGCCGTTAAAAAACAGAAGCTAAAAATACAACGATTTTATACAAAAAGTGACGTCCCGAAAGGTTCAGGAGAAAAAGCACTCATGAAGGAAAATTTTTACCGTTTATTACTTTTTTTTTCTTTTCTTGTGTAACACAGAAAATTTTAATAAAAGTAAATATTTCTTTAATGGTCAATTCCATGAAAACTTGTCATGTGTGTCACACAGCTGAAAATTGCTATACTTGTTGGCTACCAGTATTTTAGAACGGAAAAATGTGACTTATTTTATCGGAGATATCTCATCAATTCAATCACGCGAAGCAAACTATTCGAAAATAACAATGGCCAACAAGCATAGCGATTTTCAGCTGTGCGACAGACATTACAAGTTTGCATGGAATTAGCCTAATACGTATTTTTTTAATCACATAATTATCACTTGGATACGAATTAATTTTTGACTAAAGGCAAAAGGAAAAAAAAAAAGACTGAAGAACATCGGAAGTATTTCTGACATTCTTTCAGAAAATCCGGAATATTCAAAAATCCGGCTTAATCTCGGTCTCGATGATGCCGGATTTTCGAGGTTATACTGTATTTCAAAGTTCTACATGAAATGATTAAAGATGTTCCAGATATTACCTTTGATTTCAGTTTATTCTATCAATGCACATCAAAATTATCTTAATGTATTGCATTTTTATTAATGCTCCTTCATCAAAATAAATATTTGACTCAGCAAATCAATGTAAATGAAAACACTTCAAGAACTTCCAGTATTCGCAGAAAAGTGTCCTTCAAGCAGAACAACAAAGAAATACTTCTAAAAAAATATTTTTTATAGTTTCTAGCAAAGCATTCTATACTTTCTCAACAAAAGATTTTGTTACAAACACTTGTCATAGAATAAGTATTTTTTTACTGATGCGTGATATTTGAAGTTCTTCGTGTCTTTTTCAGTTCTTTTTAATTGAAATTGTAGAATAGATTTTTTTTAAAAATCAGAACTAAAATTGTAGGCTTTTCATTCAAAACCCAAATATTTTAGCTGCACTTTAAAAATAACTGAGAATTTCACTGATAAAGTTGAGATGTTTGCGAACATTTTGAGTAGATTTGTAATTGGCTGTGAATCGGAAAACTTCTCCCATATCTTTAAAAATCATCTGCAGGCAGACTAATAGGAATGATTAAAAAACAGTGGGTTTCTCAGATTTAGGAAAATGTTTCTGAATAAAAAATAATATATCATTTGCGAATACATTTCTGAAAAAGCGATTATTTTAATATTGGTAATCTTTGTTTTCTGACTGTACTACCTTACATATTCAATTAAAATATCTTGGTTAAAATTAGCCTTTATCCCTTATACGAGACGTAAGAAGGAATTTTTTTTATTACTTCACGTGTAAATTACTATAATAGATATTTTTATTATTATTTCTTGTATAATAATTTTAGTACATGTTCTAAAAAAATATAGCGAAATGGGAAGATTTTCAAGAAATCCTCTGAAAAATGTTTCTTTCTAACAAAAATAATTATTTAAATTTTAGCACGAATATAGTTCAAATTAATTATTATGGTATATTATAATTCAACGGATCATTTAGCTATTATAAACGAATGACCATATATACATAATAATTAATAAAAAAATCTTACTTCTATGACTCCATGCTTTAAACAAACATGAAGAGGCTGAAACTGAAATGCAAGAAAAACTGCTTTTCGTTTGGATTATTATATTAAAATAAATAAATAAATAAAAAGATTTTAATCATATAACCCAAAATTTTTTAACTAAGAATTTTGTAAGAATCTAAGAAATTTTGAAAGATGGCGCCACTAAATACCAAAATTACTCAGTAGCAAGTAAGCCTTGAAACTTGAAGGCTTAGTCACAAATTAATATACAGCGTCTGTTCTGAAATTAGTAAGACTCATTTAAAAATATATATATATTCATGAGAATAGCACAAACGATTAGAATTTTTCAAAGTAGCACTCTTCCGCATCTACACACTGCTGCCAACGAGTTTTCCAATTTTCGTACGCCTCCAGGAACGCCTGGACCGTAATTCTGTTTAGCTCCCTCGTCAAGGCCTGTTGAACCGCCTCTACCGAGCCATGATGCTCCCCTTGAGCGTCGATTTTATTGTGAGAAATAGAAAAAAGTCTGGGGGGGGGGCGGGCAAGTCGGGGCTGTAGGGGGGATGAGGCAGCATTGCCACATTGTGCTGGGCAAGATATTCCACTACTCGAAACGCTGTGTGGCTCGGCGCGTTGTCATGGTGCAGCCGCCAATTGTTGTCGATGGCTGGGCGGACACGAACAATGCGTTTTCGCAGTCTTGTGAGGACTTTCACGAAAAAACTGCATTAACTGTTTCACTTGCGACACATTTTCGTTGGTCTTGCCGGTCGAAGGGCGTCCGGAGCGGTCGTCGTCTTCCACTCTTTCCCTAACTTCTCGGAACAGCTTGTGCCACTCAAAAACACCCGATCTACCCATGGCAGCATCACCGTAGGCCTCCTTAATCATGTCTTGAGTCTCGTTGCCCGTTTTACCGAGCTTTTTACAAAATTTGATCGCGTATCGCTGCTCCAGAAAACCATGATTCTCCATGATTCTCTGTGACGAGGCCTTTCGACAGGGGTTGACAGCACCAGAGACCTCTTTAACGGCTGAGAGACGACTGCCGATTTTTCCCAGCATTCCCAATATCCTCCTCCGCTGATCGTGCGCGCGCAGACCGCATCTCGTCCACCCGTTCGCTCAGGAAGAAAACAGTCCTACTAATTTAAAAACAGACCCTGTAATATTGAGTTTGTTCAGTTATAATATTCTCCAAAAAATTTCTGAATACAAGAGAAGGTTTTCCAGAATCATGTGCAACTACAAGGGTACAAGAAGTTCCCGTAGACGTTTCTTCTATATTAGGGTAAAGTTTCTATAATCTGTACAGTGTAGTTATAATTATACACTTAAAAAAATACAAATGTTTCTTAACCCTTTATAAGACGGTGGGAAGCGTACGCCCCACTTAATTACCAAATGCCACAATGGCACCAGAATTTTGAAGGAAAATTTTGCATTTTTAATGTACGAGAAGAAAAAGCTTTTACTTATTTTGAAACAATTTGATCGTAAAACCTTGGGTCAATCAATCATTTCAAAATTTTAGCAAGTGAAGTAATTAGGGGATGTCAATATTTTGGTTTCTTTATGAGATATCTTAAACATATTTTAAGAAGTTTCAACTATTTTTATATTTTGCTAAAACAAAAATAGCAGAATACGAAAGCTTATTTTTTAAATTATTCAAATTTATGTTTTTTTTTTTTAATTCTAGCTTCTATAAAAAATTTAAATTGTTAGTTTATTATTAATATGCTTTTATATATATAAAAAAAGAAAATCAAAGTATCAAAAGGATTTGGTAAAATGTTTCCTACATATTGCCTTTAACATTAATATATTCGATAGAAAAGACTTAATGAAAAGTGTATTGCTAATATTGCCTTATTCTTACTATTACATTGTAAAAAAACTTGTATTTTGTTTAATAATAAATTGTAAAAAAAAAAAAAAAAAAAAAAAAATCGGAGAAAAGAACAGCAAAATCTGCTGACAATTTGACTGTCAGCATTTTCTTCTGTAAGCAATTGTATTATTACAACACTTTTGTTGTAAACTTCCAAAGAAAAAAGTTTTGCGCTACATTTTGCTGTTAATTCTCAAGAAAAAAAAAATGCAATTCTACAAACTTTTACACAAAAAATATGCTGCAAGCTAAACTGTCAGCAGATTTTGCTGTTATTTTCTCGGCATTTTCTTACACTGGACATTTTATAAATAAAATTCGGATTCAACAAGGCAGTGTTAGATGTCGAAGAATCAGTATGTGGAAAAGTCGTTTTTAGGCGGAATTTTACCGTCAGACGATATTTCTAAAGAAAAAAAAAATGTGAACTATGTAACTGTGTACTTCGTGATTTTCCGAGAGTTAGAATATATTTCATGGATGAACGACATTTGAAGTTTCACAGGATATAATTTTCAATTTTTACTTTCTTCTATATTTACAAGAACAAAGTATTGGATTCATGAATAACTTCGGTTTCTGGCGGATTTATACGTTTTAGAAAGTCCTGAACACGATTTGACTGTTTCTAGAAAATGTCTGTCCGTGAGTTTGCCTGTGTGTTGTCTGTCTGGCATTGGATGCTTTAAGTACAGCGATTTTCTTATGTTTCATTGATTTTTCATAATTTGTAATACATTAGATAATAATTGAGATTGTTTTATTAAAGTAAATGATAAGAAATATATGTGAATTGAGTATTTAGAACACTGCGTTGTTTCGACCATATTTACACTGCTGAATTTATTTGACTAAATTTTGTATAAAATAACATATCTTTCTTAGCTTAAATGAACATAGCTGCCAACTTGTACGGATTTTTCATACCAATAAAATTTAATAAAATTTTTTAGCTAATTGAATTACCGAAATTTAGACAATTTTAACGTATAAATAAGTAAAGATTTTCTGTTAAATTTTAGTGGTGAGAAAAATCCGTACAAGTTGGCAGCTATGAATGAAGAAAGAAAAAATTGTCTGATTGCAATAGAAACTTCAATACTGCACGGGTTCAAAATTTTTTTATTATTTGTTTGTTAATGCAAATTATCATGAAAAAAGGTTTTTCTAAATTATGCTTTTCCCTAAGAGTCTGTATAAATGAAACTAAAGTGCTTTTAATCCGCGTCTTATCAAACTTAAAATTTTCATCGAAATTTGAAGATAAATTCAACAATTTAAACAGTATATAACCGAATTTATTTTATTAGCTTTAGTAAGAAATATGCTTTTTTTTCCCAATTTAAGATGAAATAAACGATTAACATTTGATCTAATTAACGAAATAAAATCTTACATAACTTTGATAGAAACTTGGAAATTTCTGAGTTCCAATAAGTGTTGCTCGTTTGGCCTCCTTTTCTATTCAGAAGATCCGAAATCGTACAGTAAAAAAAGAAAAAAATTATTTTATAGAATTATGAAACGTCTGTCATTAAATAAATTATTTTCTTTATACTAAATAAATAAATAAATAAAAAAAATCTGTTCCTTTGTATCATAAAAAAGAAAAAGAAACACACTCAGAAATGAATACTCAGATTTCACAAAATTTTCTTTGTTTTTGACGAAACAGTTTCCTGGGAAATGCTCCGAGCGAATATTTCGTCAAATTGACGAAATTACTTTCTTCACTTGTTTGACGATACAAATTTCGTCAAAAGTTTCGTCAAAAGAGGGCTGGTGGTGCCATTAATCGAACAGTTTCGAAGCTCTGTATTTATTGACAGGGGGAAGAAAAAATTCCCTTCTTGTTTTCCTCGGAGTGATTCGAATCCGCGGCCTTTGGCGTGGGAGACCGTTGCTCTTCCGACCTCGCTGTTGGGGACTTGTATAGACGTGCTTTTTGATTGACGTAATGAATTCTGCTGCATGTGTATATTTTTATAAGGTAGATTGTAAATTTATCGGTGCTACTATAGTTTCTGAAAGTTTTAAGTAAGGCTAATTTATTATTATGGATTTATCATGGTCAATGAATAATTATAATATGGCTTGATTAAATAATTTATTAGTGAAATTTTCTTTGCTCATTGAATGATTAGAATATGGTCTGGTTAATTTGTTGCTCATAAATAACGAATTGTGAAGTGCATATTGCGTGAGATTTTATCATTTTGAGTAGGTGGATAAAATTTTAACACTTTACTGTTTATAAAGGGGAGAGGGATCAATTATGTTTTGTTTTAATTTGATTGAAAACAGAATATACTTCTTAAATAAATAAAAAAAAAAAAAGATATCCTGGAAGTTTGAAATTTTATTGACCAAATTTTCTGTTTGAATGGTTTTGAAGAACACAGGAAATTCATTCTTTTCGAATTAAAGCATTACGAACAACAACATAAAAATAAATAAACAAAAATAATAATACATTCCTAAAAATTTTAACAGCTAAAAAAATAACTAATGAAGAAACAATAACTACCTATATTTCAGTATTTTCTGAAAAGCACTAAAAACTGCTGTTTTAAAATAAATTAATAAAGGATTAACATAAACAAGAAAATATCTGCTTGCTAAAATCGAAGAATTTGAGGAGGTATAGCAACTGTTTCCTTAAAATGCATTGAGTCTGACCGTGATTGAGGCAAAACTTTCGTCAAATATTTGAGAGTTTACGTTTCGTTAAAAGTCACTTGATGTTGATAGGAAATGATCGTCAAAAATGACAAAATACAGCTCAAGGATTGCTGAATCGTCAAAAGTGAGAGTTTTATTTCTGAGAGTGAAGAAAGCAACAACAACAAACCACTTTTTTGAAAAGTACTTTTCTAGGAGCGTTCGCAATTATTAAAATACGAAGCACCTGTAGTTGTCGTCGGGTCCGTCTATCTGTCTGTCTGTCCATCCGCACATAACAGCGTAAAAATTACCAAATCGAATGGTTTGAAATTTAAAATATATAATTGTTGCATAATTTTGTCGAGTCATTTCAAATTTTATGAAAATCGGATGCATAGTTCAATTACAGGGACAGTCAAAATTATTCCGTTACATTACGGCCAATGGGAAAAAATAGTTTTAAGTGCATTTTAATGATGTTACACCCTTTCGAACATAATGAAAATGATATGCATTTATGAAGTGTACTAAAATATACATTCTGTAGAATATGCGGTGCAAAGAATATTTATTATTCTTTTACAGGTCCAAACAAAAGAATTTCGTTACATCATGGCACAGGGGAGGGTGAACATTGTTTTCGGCGTATTTTAATTATGTTAAACTATTTCAGATACAATGAAATTGTTATATGTTGTGGAGGTGTACTACAAGTTTCTTCCTGTATAATAGAAAGTGCATAGTATTTACAGGGACATATAAAAGATTTCGGATACTAAACTGTATCCGAAGTACTGTATGTTAGCGATGTTTGCTGGAAGTGCATTATTAGTATGAGTTTTTAAGTTTAACTAAATTTTTGCATATTACGCTGAGTGTATAAATGCTGTAGATCATATACAGGGCTACAGAAAATAATTCGTTAGAGTTAGTGAGGATGAACGAAAATAGCTTAAAGGTAGTTTTTAAATTAGTTATGCAGTTTTACGCTGAACTACATTTACAATATACTAAGGTATGTTTGTAGAATATAGGTAAAATGATATATAGGGACATGCAAAAAATTGGATACATGACAGTCTATGGATAAAAATCTCTAGAAATGTGATTTTAGTAATTTTAAGCGTATTTTAGTCTTAAATAAATTTTAGCTAAATAGGGGAGTTTATATAAAGATAGTAGGTAAAACACAGGGCGGTACAAAAGTATTCATGTATGCTTCCGTCCATTGGTATAAATTGCTGAAAGTGAAATTTCAACCTGTTATGCATTTTTAACACTTTCTAACATAGTTAAAAAGTGCTTATGAATTTGGTTTGCATGCCTGTCTGTCTGTACGAACTCTAACTTGCGCTAATATAGTTGGATTGCTCTGTAGTTGATATATGTTATTGAGATGTACTATGCCATGTTCGGTATTGAAAATAAAGTATGTAGCGTTCATAGTTTGTTTAGAGAGATACTCAAAAGCATTCCATTGCATTATGGTCGATGGGGAAATGTCATAATTATACAAATAAGTAGCATCTATAGTCGTCATCTGGTCCATCCGTCTGTCTGTCCGTCTTTCCGCATATAACAGCGCATAACCCAACCGAATGGTCTGAAATTTAATATATAGATATAGAATTGTTGCCAGTATTGTGTCGAGTCATTTAAAATTTTATGAAGATCCAATCAAAACTTAAAAAGATATTATATTAATAAAAGTTTCCTTCAATCTATTAAATCCTATCCTACGTAATTAATTGAATGATATCCCATGATAGGTAGGTATATTTTTTTTTGTAAAAAATTATATTCATCGATTTTACAACGCGGTAACTTTTCGAGAAAACAATTTTTGAGAGAACTTATCGGGCTATTAACATAGTTTATTTGAAAACAGTACTTTAAAATACAAATTTGTTAATAATGAAAATAAAATGTTGAAAAAAGTTTTAAAATTCCTTCATGAACTTAATAATTTTATTTTTAGATGCGTTCGTTATTATACAAATACGTAGAACCTATTATCGTCGTGTTGTCCGTCCGTTTGTCTGTCTGTCCGTCTGTCAGCATATAACACCGTATAAACGACCCAACCGATTGGTGTGAAATTCAGTATATGTAATCATTGCCCGAATTGTGTCTAGTCATTTCAAATTTTATGAATCGAATCAAAACTTAAAAAGATATTAATAAAAGTTTTCTCCATTCTATTAAATCCTATCGTACGTAATTAATTTAATGATATCCCATGATAGGTAATGATTCTAGCTTGCCATGGTGGTTACGTCCTATTACTATTTCCGTATTACTGAATTTAACCCTTAAATGCCTGATTTTTCAAAAACGATTGTAATAATGTTTTTCGGCTTTCATTTTTTAAATAAATCATGGAAAAAATACTTTAAAAAATCATATTTTGTTTTAAGTATAGTTTACGGCTAAAAAACAGTTTGTTACTAATTGGCAATACTGGTGTTTAATTGAAAAAATAATTTCCCTTGATAAAATTCTATAATATTAAACACACAAGAATTTTAGGAATTATAATAAGAAATAAATTTTACTTGCTCACTGCAGGTAAAATAGGGTATTTCGCAAGCTCCCAAACAAAATAAAAAGAACAAATAGCAACAATTGAAAATATAAATCTATCTTTATCCTTAAACAGCACAAGTGATGCCATCTACATGTTGAAAATCGACTTAATAATATTTCCAGAATGTATATTGTTGGCAACATTAGGCATTATAGCTTCAATATTATTCTAATAGTATTTTAGAGCCTAAATTGGGTATGTTGCCGAAAAGCAACACCAGGCATTTAAGGGTTAATATATGTATGTAATCGTAATAAATTGTGCATTCATTCATTTTTGTATAAGAGTGCAAGAGCTGTTCCACCAAGATCTGAATATTTATAAAACTAGTATGAACGTTCATTTGGCAAGTTTGATGTTCAATTTCCGACTTGTTTCTTTCTGCCTAAAGCATATACGGGACAATATCACAAAATACGAAAATTGCAGTCCGCACAATAAAATGTCTATTAAATGTTAGATAATGCAATTTTCTTTTTTAGATTCTAATAAAAAATATTCTTAGAAGTATTTTCAAGCGATATTATATTCATAATAACACAAAAATAAAGCAATTAAAAGACTTAAACTTTCAGATTATCATTTTCCGGGCATGTCACACTGTGATGTGTGCAAAGTAAAAGGATTTCTGCTATGCTGTACAAATATCTTTTTCTAGTTTTTTTATTTCTAATTATTAATTATACCTTATATATAACACACATATGAGGAAGGTAACAAGTTCTGTATTTTACAAATAATTTTCCATAATTAAAATATGATTGTCACTGAAAATGAATGTCATTTTCCTGGCCTGCTCATTTTAGTTCTTTATGTTGTATAAAGATGGCGCTGCAGAGTAATTCTTCTTGTTCTTGACATAGTTCAAATCAGAAGTAGTAAAATCATTTCTACCAGCAAGATCTTTTAGATATTTCTTTGAAAATAATGTGTTTAAATGCTTCGTAAAAATTGAGTAGACTTTCATTATGTCATTTTTCTGGCTTCAATAAATTACAAATAAAACTGAACATTACACGGAATTTGAGGTACTATAGAGGAAACATGTTACTTTAAACGAAATTAAAATGTTAGATCTAAAAATAAAAAGACAAGTATGTAAAAAATAGTTTAGAATGAAATTGTCATTATCTTGGCGGTCATTATCCTGGCATACATATGCCAAGAAAATGTCAGATAAATATAATTACATAAAATTGAACTTAAACTCTTCAAACTTTAACAATTTTACGTGAAAATTCCTTTATTCAGTTGCTCAACTACCATTTTTAGGGTTTCGTTCATCTGACGAAACCCTATTCGTCTCGCTCCTCTGTCTGTCTGTCCGTCTGTAACAGAGCCCGTTCTCAGAAAGTATATATGTAGGAGACTTGAAATTTTGCATACTTATAGCTGGACATCTCAGATCAAACGGCAAATCATAAAATTTTGAAAAAGTTGTACATTTAACACTTTGTGCTCCTACAAGTGTATTTTAAACAATTCTTTCTATGTGAGCCTCTAATTAGGTTGGAGGCGAGAAATTTTGCATACTTATAGCTGAACACCTCACATTAACGACAAATCATAAAATTTTGAAAAAGTTGTAAATTTAACCCTTTGGGGTCTCACATGTGTATTTTAAACTATCCTTTCTAAGTGAACCCCTAATTAGATTGGAAGTGTGAAATTTTACATACTTATAGCTGAACACCTCACATAAAACGACAAACTATAAAATTTTCAAAATGTCGTATATTTAACCCTTTGTTCTCCCACATTTGTATTTAAAACACTGCTTTCTAAGTGAGCCACTAATTTGGTTGGAGGCATGAAATTTTGCATATTTATAGATGAACACCATCATGCGACAAATCATAAAATTTTGAAAAAGTTGTACATTTAACACTTTGTGCTCCTACAAGTGTATTTTAAACAATTCTTTCTATGTGAGCCTCTAATTAGGTTGGAGGCGAGAAATTTTGCATACTTATAGCTGAACACCTCACATTAACGACAAATCATAAAATTTTGAAAAAGTTGTAAATTTAACCCTTTGGGGTCTCACATGTGTATTTTAAACTATCCTTTCTAAGTGAACCCCTAATTAGATTGGAAGTGTGAAATTTTACATACTTATAGCTGAACACCTCACATAACACGACAAACTATAAAATTTTCAAAATGTCGTATATTTAACCCTTTGTTCTCCCACATTTGTATTTAAAACACTGCTTTCTAAGTGAGCCACTAATTTGGTTGGAGGCATGAAATTTTGCATACTTATAGATGAACACCATCATGCGACAAATCATAAAATTTTGAAAAGGTCGTACGTTTAACACTTTGGGCTCCCACATGCGTATTTTAAGCAATTCTTTCTAACTGAGCATCTTATTAAATTGGAGATTTGAAATTTTGCATACTTATAACAGAACACCTGAGGCCAGGTGACAAATCATAAAACCTTGAAAAAGTCTTACGTTTAACCCTTTGAGCTAACACATATGTATTTTAAGCAATTCTTTCTAAGTGAGCCCCTAATTAGGTTGGAGGCGTGAAATTCTGCATACTTATAGCTGAACACCTCAAATCAAACGACAAATCATAAATTTTTCAAAAAGTCGTACATTTAACCCTTTGGGCTCCCCCATGTGTATTTTAAACAATTCTTTCAAAGTGAGCCCCTAATTAGGTTAGAGGAGTGAAATTTTGCATACTTATAGCTGAACAACTCACATCAAACGACAAATCATAAATTTTTCAAAAAGTCGTACATTTAACCCTTTGGGCTCCCACATGTGTATTTTAAACAATTTTTTCTAAGTGAGGCCCTATTTAGGTTGGAGGTGTAAAATTTTGTATACTTATAGTTGAACACCTCACATCAAATTGCAAACCATACAATTTTGAAAAGTCGTACATTTAACCCTTTGGGCGGCTCCCACATGTGTATTTTAAACAATTCTTTCTAAGTGAGCCCCTAATTAGGTTGGAGGCGTGAAATTTTGCATACTTATAGCTGAACACTTCACATCAAACGACAAACCATAAAACTTTGAAAAAGTCGTACATTTAACCGTTTGGGCTCCCACATGTGTGTTTTAAACAATTCTTTCAAAGTGAGCCACTAATTAGGTTGGAGGCGTGAAATTTTGCATACTTATAACTGAACAACATCATGCGACAAATCATAAAATTTTGAAAAAGTCGTACATTTAACCCTTTGGGCTCCCACATGCGTATTTTAAGCAATTCTTTCTAACTGAGCCCTTTATTAAATTGGAGATTTGAAATCTTTGCATACTTATAGCAGAACACCTGAGGCCAGGCGACAAATCATAAAATCTTGAAAAAGTCTTACGTTTAACCCTTTGAGCTACCACATATGTATTTTAAGCAATTCTTTCTAAGAGAGCCCCTAATTAAGTTGGAGACATGAATTTTTGCAACGTATAGCTGAATACCCCAGACCGCACGACAAATCATAAACTTTTCAAAAAGTCTTATATTATTTACTCCTCTGGGCTCTAACTTGTGTATTTTAAGCAATTTTTCTAACCTCCGCCCTTTTCACCGGGGAGCACCTTTCCAACTTTTGTCGACACGCCTTTGGCCATTCTTTCATATTATGCCTTACATATTTTAGTTCCACTTTTTACCGCCAGGGGCGCCTACTTATCTCGGGTGCTATGGGCCCAATCTCCTCGACTAATATACCTACGGATAGTATGTAAAACGGAGTTTCGTTCGGATAGAGGTTTGTTTAGAACAGAGTGCGCCCCTGGTTGTGGAACTAACTGATTTTTCAAAAGGATAAAGTGTTTTGAAAGAAATATTAAACGAAACCCTCTGTGCTATCTGTGATCACACTTACCCACTTGTTAAAAGAATCAGAAGCTTTGAAACGATTTAAATTTTCGAAAAATTTTGGTTTCAAAATCTCACGTTTTGTGATATTCACCCACATACTTAAATATATTGCACAGAAAAATAAATGTTGTATACGCAAAAATTGTAATTAAATTTTAATTTTAAAAATTCATATCCCAATAGTTTTTTTATGTTTTTGAAGCAAGGACAATTCCTCAATTTTCCAAATTTTTCAGAACCAGAATTTTAGAGCAAAGTAGAACTGCAAGTATCTCGTTATTGAATTTAATATATATAATCATAATAAATTTTGTATTAATGCATTTTTGAATAAGAGTGCAACAGCTGTTGCACCAAGATATGAATATTTATAAAACTAGTTATACAGGGTTGCCACGCTTCAGGGAATTTTCCAGTCTAAATATCAGTATTTTTTTTATAGAAAAATATATCTAGATTAACTGCACGAAATTTCGCATGATTTAAAGAGAGATTCTCTGTAAGGAAGTACTGGTGCTGGAGAATTCCCTGGTCTGGAAATTCCCTGTAGCGTGGCAACCCTGTTATAGTACAAACGCACCTCATTTGCAACCTTTGACGTACAATTTCCGACTTGTTTTGTTTATCCTGTGGTTTTTGGCACTTCCTTTAACTTAGTTTGCTTTTTACATAATTTTTGTGTTAAATTCTTTTTAATCTTACTATGGGGCGCTGCCCCCTACGAGCTACGCTCGCTAACCCCCCGTTCAGACACCGCAGACTCTAAAAGCACGCTAATTTGATCGGCCTTAAAAGGATTTCGGAAGGTTGAATTATAATTTAAAAAAACTGTGGCGGTTTCTCTATAAACGGGTTTCTATTCATTTCTCATTGTTGGGGAATTTTAATGCCAAATCAGCTGCTCTTAAAAGATACAATGGCTATTTCCGTCTTTGATTAAGTAAAATCAGTTAAAAATCTCAATGTAAGCCAATATAAAATGAATTAAGTAAACAGAGTTTTTGTCTCCCGGTATTTTTTAACAAAGCGAAAAGAAAGTTTTTTTTAAATAAGACATTTTAAATGTATCGTTTTTAATCTGACGTAATTTTCACCAAACTTTTATTTCTCTTTTTAATATTCACTTGAAAATACTTTTGTCAGAAAATAAATATTATTTGCGCTGTCCTAACAAAAATAGTTGAAAAGATCATTTTAAAATATCAAATAAATGTCTCGCGCAATTTTTAAATTTAAACTGTTTTGCAATATTATTTTTTGTTCATTTTACGTAATAAGTGTAATGTGATGTAAATGTGACATAATTTCTCCTATTTAAGACTTCTAACGCATGTTAATGAATTTATTATTTTACAATATTCTTTCTCTTTTAAAATTCCCGCGTGAATATAGTTTTTATGACGTAATTTTCAATGAGTTCCTGCTTTTTATATTTTCTGTTTATAATAGTCACGTGTAAATAAATTTTTAATTTGAAGCAAACATTATTGTTTGCGCTGTTGTACAGTTGGCAACAGTTTAAATTAATACCATTTCTAAAATATGTAAAAAATATCTCTCAAAATGCTGAAAATTTGAATTTAAAATAGAAGTAAAACCTCAAAAAATGAATCAAATTAAAAAAATAAATATTGTCTGCACACCGGGAAATTCTAACGCATAAAACGATCTAAAAATGATTAAAGTCCCATGTATAGTTTTCGCTCCTATAAAACTTTTTTAATGGAACGATTTTGTCCAACTTTAGCATTAAATATCTCTTAAAATAATTCTTCGATTTGAAAACTGTCTGCAGCAGCGTGTTTATCAAACATTTATCTATAATACTACCGATTTTTATATTTTTGTATGCAATATTTTGCTTAATATTAACGAAGAAAGACCTCCGGTCACAAAATATTCAAAACCGGCGGCGGCGGTGACAGCGTTAGTTACTTTTATTTAGAAAAGAGAGAAACTTAACATTTTAATTTGTTATTTTCACTTTCTATTTAACATAACGCTTATCGGTCCTATATCACTTCTCATGTGAGATCGGGACTAACATCTCTTACACGAATTTTATTCGGTTGACACCATCTTAAACATCATTTTTTAAAGAAGCACTTTTACTTATACATTGACAATGAGGGGCAATGGAAGAATGTAAGCAGCTTTTTGGACTTCCTAGTTGCGAGCAACTTTACATCCATTTGAGAAGTGATTCATATTGCAGAGGAATTAGGGAGACTTAAAAAAACTAGTATGTTGTGGCCGTCACAAAACTTTGTTCTATAAAAATTACGTCAATTAAATCATTTAAATAGTACAAGAAATTACATCAATTTAGCACCAATTCATATCAAAGTATATCTGAATTTGAAGTTTGATGAAAATTCGTGCATTAGTTCTTGAGATAGAGCTATAGCGGAAATAATGAAAAATACAGCATAGCAGCGCCACCTGTTGAGCGATTTGCACCAAAATATATGAAACGTTAATTCATGTCAAGGACTAACTGAATGAGAAGTTTGATGAAAATCCGTGCGGTAGTTCTGGAGACTGAGCTATTGCGGAAATCGTGAAAAATGCTGCATAGCAACGCCACCTGTTGAGCGATTTGCACCAAAACATAAACAGCAGTAATTCATATCAAGGTATACCTGAATCTGAATTTTTTTGAAAATCCAAGCTTTAGTTCTTGAAATAGAGCTATTGAAAAAATCACAAAAATGCAGCGTAGCAGCGCCACCTGTTGAGCGATTTACCCCAAAATGTATAAAACGTCAATTCCTTTCAAGGACTAACTGAATGTGAAGTTTGATGCAAATCCTTGCATTAGTTCTGGAGATTGAGCTATTGTGGAAATCGTGAAAAATGCTGCATAGCAGCGCCACCTTTTGAGCAATTTACACCAAAAACTAATCAGCTCCAACTTATATCAGGGACTAAGTGAATATTAATTTTTATTAAATTCCGTTCGTTAGTTCTTGAGATAGAGCGCCCGCAAAATTTGTGTCACAGATAGACAGACAGACTCACAGACTCACAGACAGACATTTTGTAAAAACATGTTTTTCGGGTTCTCTGAGCCCTGAAACGTGTAAATACGTCGAAAACTGGGATTCGAAAAATTTCATGAAAGCAATACTTTCTTCTTGTAAAGATAGAAGAAAGTAATAAAAATATTTAGATGTGGGTAGTAGCCACACTGTAAAAAAAAATCCGCAACGTTCCTGGAAAAAAATGGGCAGCTGAGTTGCCCATTATTTCCAAGAAACTTTTCTTGAAAATGACTGGAACTTTACTGTATATGTTAAAAACTTTCTACAGAAATGCCAGTAAGTTTCCTGAGAAATACCAGGAATATTTCTGTTGACAGCAAAACATTACTGACATTTCACAGCATGAGGGATCCGCAGACGATTTTTACATTTCCAGTTGATAATTTTCGCTTTATTATCATTATTTGTTAGAATGAAAAAATATTTTGAAATTGACATCAAAATTATTATTTATAATTTAACCGAAAAAATAAATTTTCAGTTAAAATTCAATAAAGTAAATATATATATGATATATTGTTTCTGAACTTTGCTTAAAATATAAAAATATGTAAATGTAAATAATAATTAGAAAAAAAAATCTAGACATAAAATATTTTGGATTTTCGTCAGTAATTATGTTAGTTTACAAGTTAGATAAAATACATATAAATTTTCATGAAAAAAAAAAAAACCTAAACGTAATTGTATATTTTTTCCGAAAAAAAAAATTCAAATTTGCAGCAATTCAAAGTGTCAAATATATATCAAATTTAAATCAAATTGTAATAAAGTGTTAAAATATAAAATTAATTAAAAAAGAAAAAAAAGTCAAGAGGTAGAATCGAACTCGGGCCGTACGGGTGGCGTGTGAGCTTTCTGCGTCCACACCACGAAAGACACGTTGAGAGCTGCAAACTAATGGGTATTTGAAACGTATGCTAAACCTCGGCATCTAATTTCTGAAAATCTAAGGCCCATTTGAAGAAATCCTTTCACAAGAATAATTAGAGATAAGAACTCTAAAACATACTTTAAATTAATCAAAATCGGTGAGAATCATGTTTGATAGTCCCCTGGTTAATGGAGATCCAAATAATAGGTGTATTTTTTTACACGGTCTGCTCGTTAAATATTCCACAGACAAGTACGAGAGATAATCTCTTAGCGATGTCACAGAGGTATTGTATTTTCATCTGAATTGTCTTGACAATAGAGACGTAAAGGATTATGTCGTCTATTGATTTTTTGCATTCCATATTGATTTTTTTTACATTCATTTAAGGAATTCGTTTTCGACACTCGCGCGCGAGCAACGGATTATAGCAAAAAAATAAATGGCGGCTGCAGCGTTTTGCTGTTTCCAACTTTTGTTCTGGAACGTTTCAGATAAGAAAACCAGAATTTCACAGGAAAGAGCTAAATTATTCTGAAAACCTGAGAAAAGGCGAAACGTTCCTGGATTTTACATGGAAAGTTACCATTTTTTTTACAGTGCACATGAGAAAAAAAAGCAAATAAAAATAGTGTGAATAAAAAAGAAATTGAAATGAAGGTATATTAACTTATTGACTTATAAAAAGAGAAAAGAAAAAAAATTAAAAGGTAAAAAATTTCAATTAATAATAATAATAATAATAATAATAATAATAATATTAATAATAATAATAAAGAAGCAATTTAACAAATTACAAGACCATTTGGAAAATGATTTGATGACGGCCAATTTTAAATGAAATTTATTTCTTAAACTTCTAAACATCCCACAATATTACATTTTATATCGTCATATAGAGAAAAAAATTTACTTTTAAAAGCAATTTGTTTGAAAGCTGTATCTCAATTTGTTTCTGAGTTATTAATTTTTTTTTTTAGTTTTTATTATTTTTTTGTCATAGTGGCAACACTCTGTTGAAAGTAAAGGGAAATACAGATTACTGTATAGACCAATCAGAAAACGAATAAAAGGATGATTAAACCAATAAAAACCTTCAGATATGCTTTTGATTTCCTACCCTGGCGAGGACAATAACCATTTTTCCAAATGGTTAAAAAAGAACAGGCAAAAAATCTACCGTAGGAAGATCCATCTAATAATAATAATAATAAAAAGTCTCTTTTCATACACCATACATTTAAGCTTAGAAAGTTAATAAACGCTAAAATAATAGATTAACAGTTATTTATTTTTAAGATAATTCAACGACAAAAACAGCCAAAGAAAGAATAATGATAGCTGAAGAGTGACGAAATATCACTCTTCGTCATCAAGTAAAAGCGTATATTTTGGGGCGGTTGCGATTAGCGGTGTCGGTAACCTCATAGCAGTGTTGCCAGATTGGGGATTTTGTCCCCATTGTGGGGAAATTTGAACCTCCAGGGGAATTTTTTGGGGACAAGTAGTTCGTGGAGAATTTTTTGTGGACTACAAAAATTTTGGAGAAAAACTTGGAGATTTTTTTTTACTATTTTCCGTAAAGATTTCTTTTAGTCCTGTAGAAAAACTGGATCTGTCTCGAACTCAATTTTGATTTTAAAAAAGAAAATAGAATCGAGAAATCGGAAATATCAATCATTATTTTCTTGGATGTGGTCGTGTTCGTTGTTTACTACATTACAGTTTACACATATTACAGATGCACGAGACTCTAAAGTCTTAAGCAGTTTAAACCTGCGCGTGACTAAATCTGCAGAACTTTAAAGAAAAATTCATTCGCTGTACTTTAAAAAAATTTAATTTATATGTGTGGAAAGCAGATATTTTTCTTTTTTATGATATACAAAAGCACATCGATTGATACAGCGAAAATACTTTGCATTATGATTATGTATTTCAGTATAGGGGTGACAAAAAAATTAAAATAGCATACCATCTCGGATTTATTTAAATCCCTACTGATAAGAGATTGTCTAAAGCTATGGAGCTAATCTAACAATAGCCCAACATTGTCAGACAATACTTTTAAAAACAAACGTAAAATAACTTGTCACTGCAAAATATATCTCTCATTCTTTTAATGTAGCTACAAAATATGCATTCAGCCCAGTTTAAAAATCTATTTTTTGTAAATGGGGAATTTTTCAAAAAAGGCTTGATTTAGGGATAATTTTTGAGCTTAAATTACTTAAATATTTTCAGTGGTGGAAAATTGGCGCAGAGGAGGAGCCTATTGACACCACTAATATTTTATGGTATTCTTCATTTAAATAAAAACTGTCATTAGATAAAACGAAAAATTCTACTAAAATTTAGTGGTGTCAATAGGCTCCTCCTCTGCGCCAATTTTCCACCACTGTATTTTTTATAGTGGTAAATTGAAAATTAAAAAATTCCCTTTTTGAGTAAAAACTGAGTTGGGGACTTTTTCGGAAAAAAAAAAACAAAAAAAACACTGATTTGGGAAAAATTTCCGAAATTTTGGGAAAATTTACTTTTGACTATCTGGCAACACTGCCCCATGGTCTGGTAATTTTACAATTATTAAATTTGGAAAGTACATTCATAAAATGTGCAAGAGAAATTCACTACAATATAGTGGTGCCAGGAAAATATTAAAATATATCATGTATAAAAAGCTAGCGTCCGATAAGGGTTAATGTTTTTTTATTAGTCTTAATACATTGTATTATTATTATAAAATTTATTTGTTGTACCCTATTTTATTGAGATTAATTTTTTTAATTCATTTATTATTTTCCAGTGATTTCATAACTACAGTTCGATTTTTCCGAATGGCTGATCTAATACTAAGAAAAGAAACTCATCCAAAGACTAAAACCCTGTTCACGCTAGAAACTTAAGATATTTTAGACCGCCAGTTTTGAAGTGGTACCCTCCTGGAATTGGATGCCTGTTCACATCGAGAAACTTCCCTTAACCCTTAAATGCCTGGTGTTGCTTTTCGGCAACATACCCAATTTAGGCTCTAAAATATTATTAGAATAATATTGAAGCTATAATGCCTAATGTTGCCAATAAAATGCATTCTGAAAATATTATTAAATCGGTTTTCAACATGTAGATGGCAACACTTGTGCTGTTTAATTATAAGACTTGTTCTTTTTGTTTTGTTTGGAAGCTTGCAAAATACCCTATTTTGTTCTGCAGTGAGCAAGTAAAATTTATTTCTTATTATAGTTCCTAAAACTCTTATGTGTTTAATATTATAGAATTTTATCAAGGAAAATTATTTTTTCAATTAAAGACCAGTATAGCCGATTATTAACAAACTATTTTTTAGCTGTAAACCGTACTTAAAACAAAACATGATTTTTTTAAGTATTTTTCCCATGATTTATTTAAAAAATGAAAGCCGAAAAACATTATTACAATGAGTTCGAAAAATCAGGCATTTAAGGGTTAAGATATCTCAGTAGCATCACTGTGTCTGTGATCTGATCAAAAGTAAAGTATGCGCATGCGCTTAAAATAGAAACGACCGCAACAGCCAATCAGTAACAGCGAAGCTTCATAGCCAACCGGAGAGAGTGGTCGTTCCTGTATCTAGTCGAAGTAAGTCGAAACTCACTGAGAGAGTTTGTGGAACTCTATGAGAGAGTTCGGCGGCTTGAGATATCTTAAGGTATCCAGTGTGAACATAGTATAAGATCAGATCGGAAGCTCCTTAAAGCTAATTAACACTGTTTAGCCACTCTTTAACCGCTCAGAAAGGACAGCAAAAGGTACTATATTCGTTATTCAAACCTCTCGTCACCCTGGGCTTCATATGAGGCTCCTACTTCCAACTGCAATATTTGAAAGAAAAAAACTGTTTTTGTTAATTCCAGCACCTAATAGTGACAGCATATGTCGATACATTTACTAATATGACTTTACTTATGTTTCAGCATTTAATAATAATAATATTAATAAAAGTTTTATTAATTATTAGTAAACCGTAGGCGTTTCTTTTAACCCAAACATATGTTTCACTCTTTAAATTTAAATTAGGGACTTCTTTTCCGAATTAGTAATTTGTGATAAAAAATAAAAAATACTACTAAATTTTTTTATGTTTGCTTAATCTGGTTCTAATACGACATTTTCCAAACGTCTTAAAAAATTCTTCCTTAGACTATTTTTATTTTAAAAACACGCAACATAACTACATTCGTTAGGTTTCTGTAAAGAACACATTCGTTAAATTTCAGTAAACTCTAACTTCTGTGATTTCGATAGCTACTTTTAATTTTGTTGGCGTAAAAGTAATTTTTCCCAAAATTGGAAAAAAATTCAGTGCCGAGAAAGTTAAGGCATGGTTTCGGAATTTCGGAATTAATGAGGAGACCAAACTAGCATCTCTGGTTCAACACTTATACCATGTCTCTCTTGATAAAAAATATTACCAAATCTGCTTTCCCATTTTCTTCTTACCACAAGATATGAAAATGGAATCAATGTACTTTTAAATGACCGGTTATCGACCATAAAATTTTCCGTGTAAGAAATTGAAAGATAAATACGACAATTTAAACATTGTAAAATGCATTTATTTGACTTGCTTTGTATAAATTTAAATATATTTCTTATAATGGGAGCACTTTTGGTGAAGTTCGTACCCACCATTGAGCCCCATTGCATTTTATATCACTGTAGGCCAAGATTAGAGAACCGATAAAATTTGTCTTCAAAAATCGTTTTATGTATGTTTTTGTATACATTTAAAGTAATGAATGTTTAATTAAAAAGCAAAAACTAACGTTTGAAAATGCACAAATAATGCATAAAAAGCAACAAACAGCTGTTTTGGATCTAATAGCGAGATTCTTCTTCAGTGCAAGATAGAGCAAAACACAGCGTGCTAGACAAAACAAGGCTGGCATTTTCAAACGTTGGTTATCTGATTTTTAATATTCTTGCACAAAGGCTTTATTTACTATTTTTATGAATGTTTAATTGCTAGTTTCACGCCAGAAGCGAATTAAGTCGTCAAATATTGTACTTCGAATTTCTTACCGCTATTCCCACACAGCTGACGGCTATGAGATTTGGTCAGAACCAATGGGAAAAATTTTACGGTAATGAATAAAACTAATTTTGCTCCGCCAAAAATGCAACTATAATGCTGTATTTTTAAACAAGTCGGAAATTTTACGTCAAGCGTGGCATATGAAGTGCGTTCGTACTATAACTAGTTTTATGCATATTCAGATCTTGGTGCAATAGCTGTTGCACTCTTATACAAAACTGCATGAATACAAAATTTATTACGGTTATACATATTAAATTCAGTAATACGGAAATAATAGGGCTCCATCTTAAAGAGGACGTAACCACCATGGCAAGCTAGAATCATTACATATCGTGGGATATCACTGAATAAATTACGTATGATAGGATTTAATAGAATGGAGAAAACTTTTATTAATATCTTTTAAAGTTTTGATTCTATTTTCATAAAATTTAAAATCATTCGACACAATTCTGGTAACGACTATACATATTGAATTTCTCACCATTCGGTTGGGTAGTTTATGCGCTGTTACATGCGGACAGACGGACGCACCACACGACGACAATAGGTGCTACATATTTATATAATAACGAACGCATCTAAAAATAAAATTAGTAAATTCCTGAAGGAATTTTAAAACTTTTTTCAACTTTCTATTTTCATAATTAACAAATTTGTATTTCAAATTATTTTTTTCAAATAAACTATGTTAATAAGTGCATTCAAAAATTGTTTTTTCGAAAAGTTACAGCGTTAGAAAATCGATAAATATAATTTTTTACAATTTTTTTTTAATTGGTTCTTTAATTTCGACCTATATGGCTAAATAATGCATCAGGTAACTATGTGCATGCTTCATCAAAAGTGGTTCCCTTGTGAGTTTCAGCTTAAGGGAACCGGGTAAGTTCTATCTCGGCCATGTTAAAATACACCAAATATGTACCTTTTTATGAGAAATGCTGAAAGATAGAGGTCTAGTTTTTTTAGTGTAGTTTGAATAACATGCTTTACGTCTTTTAACAGACCGTTTTCTTTTTAAGTGAAACTGAAAATTAATTATTAATTATTTATTGAAAGACATATTTAAATTATTATTTTTGGTAAGATTTCACTGGCTAAAATAAATAATTCTGAACAAATCATTAAATCCCTGTGTTAAAGTATGCACGATAACATAATATGTGACTTCACAACATTGCCACTAGAGTCACATATTCGCCACAACGTTAATGACAAAATCGTCACAAATCACACAATTTTCACAAAATTGTCACAATGTGACTTCAAAGCAGTGTCGCTGTCGTCACAGAAACATCACAGTGTTAAAGACTATTTCGTCACAAATGACACATATTTCACAAATTGATCTCAATGTGACTTTAAATCATTGTCACATTCGTCACAAAGTTAATACCAAAATACTCACAAATGACACACTCTTCACAAATTTGTCACACCGTGACTTCACAAAGTCGTCACAATGTGACGTCACAAAAGAGCTCGAAAACGGCCATAACGACTTCACATTCTAGTCACAATGACTTCACATCGACGTCACGTGACGTCACATCGACGGTCACAATGTCACAGCGTGACTTCACAACGACGTCGACGTGACGTCACCATGCCTTACGGGAAGTATTTGGAAAAATCTGAATTCTTAAGTTTAATAGATATTGAAAAAAAGGAACACAAACCTGAAAAATCGACCTTTTGAGAAAAAGTCAATTAATGCTGTGAAGCAGTGTCGCCAGTGGACTACTTTTTTAAAATTCTGATTTCTTGTTGAGCACCACTTTTCTTAAATATTAAAATTCGCCTTATTTAATAGCATATTAATTAAGGCGAAAACAATCGGAATTTTATCACTTCAGAAAAGTGGTGCCAATCAAAAAATCTGAAATTAAAAAAAGTACCCCACTGCTGTGAAGTGCTCTTAGAAAGAATGAAAAAATCCAACACTTTTATATATATATATAAAGATGTGTAATACATCATTGAAAAGATAAAAGTTTAAACTATTCAATGATATAAAAAAGTAAAAATCGATTTTTTGGATGAATTTCGCTTACCCGGTCCCCTTAAAGGTGCGAGTGAATCTTACTTAACCTCTTTACTAACTTAACATTTTTGAAGCTGGTGAAATACTCTAATTTTCTTTATTCAAATAATCCAGAAAAAGGTTTTTCCTTTTTTATTTTTCCACAACGGACGGATCTGTCATAAAAGGACCTTTAGTCGACCGCTTATGGGCTTTAAATTTTAGTCTAAGGAATTTAAGATATATTCAACAAGTTACGCATTGTAGAATTAAGTTATTTGGCTAGTTTGGTAAAAAATAAAATATGTTTCTTAGTTTAAATTTTAATAAAGTATAAAATTATACCTACGTTGAATAAAATTTTTTCAAATATCTTAAATTCCTAAACTAATATGATGCCTCTATTTATGACATATCTCGTGGAAATGTTTTTCTGCATTCTGCTTTTCCATAAGAAAGAAAAATGAAGTTAAAGTTCTTTTATTTCATCAATTGTGGACAGTAAAATTTTCATTAATTTTTTTTAATTAAACCCAACAATTTAAAAATTGTAAGAAGAATTTCTATTTAAAAAATAAAGTATTTAGAAAACCATCTTTTCTGTGAAATATATTTAATTACCCAGTGTAAGATTAAATGAATGAATTAAATCTTACCTTATTTATAAGTTTAATAAAAATATTGTGAATACATGGAATTCCTAATGTAAAATTATGTCACTCTTGATGATGGACATGTTTTTCTGCATTCTGGTTTTCGACAAGAGAGAAAAATGAAGTTAAAGCGCTTTTGATTCACCACTAGTGGAGGGAAAACTTAAGTATTAAAACTAAATTAAGAATTTTAAAAATAAACGTAGGAATTTGAACATTGCACAAGGAATTTTATTTAAAAAAATAAAGGATTAAAAAAAGATAAAGTATTTTCTTTTTTGTAAACTGAATTGCATTCCTTTGTGTAACATTAAATGAATGACATGAATCTTACTTTAAGTTAAATAAAAAAAATTTGAATATGTTGAATTCCCATACCAATATTGTGTCTCTCTTGATTACATATATAGTGGAAATATTTTTCTGCATTCTGTTTTTCCACAAGAGATAAAAATGAAAATATGTGCTTTTATTTCATCACTGCGGCGAGTAAAATTTTTAGTTTAAGAAATTTAAATGTAAACCCAGCTATAACAATGTAAGCAGTATTTTTCTTAAAAAATTAACTATTTAGAAAACAATCTTTTGCGTAAAACAAATTGTATTCCTTAGTGTAAGATTAAACGAATGAATTGAATCTTTTTTAACTTATTTACAAGTTAAATAAAAATTTACAAATATCTTGAATTCCAAAGTTAATATTATGTCTTTCTTGATAACATTGTTTTTCTGCATTCAGTTTTTCCACAAGAGAGTAAAATGAAACTAAAGTGTTTTTATTTCACCACTTGTGGAGAGTTAAATCTTTATTTTAAGAAATTTAAAAATAAACCCAGCAATTTAATCTTTCTAAGAAAACTTTCTATTTAAAAGATAAACGTTGAAGACCACCGAAGTAGGAATTGCTTTGGGGCCTATAGCTACAATGGCTGTCACCTCGAATGATCCTTTACTATACACAGGAATAATTACACAGTTTTTACATCACAATTTGTCAACACACAAGGACGAGATTGAACAAGGAAATTCACAACACCAGAGCGATACAGACGGGAGCTCCACAAGGAGCGTGCAACGGAGCCAGCAGGAGTCGAGCCCGACAAGCCTCCTACGCTTTCAAGCGATTAGAGGCGTGGTGCCTTAACCACTCGGCCACGGAGCCCCAAGATACACTTTCAAGTCTCCAAAATGGTCCGCCAACTGAATACCAATATTATTTTAGAAAAATTTTCTTTTTAGATTTTTCTTACAAACCGCCCCGGAAACACCTTTCAAAGTTAATTCTAGCGCAAACCTACCATACAATTTTCTGTTAAAGTTTATTGGTATTCAGTTAGTGAACCATTTGGGAGCCCTGCACTCTTTAGAAAACCATTTTTTGTGTAAAATAAATTGCATACTTTGGTGTAAAATAAAATATAAGAATTAAATATTACTCAACTTATTTGCAAACTTTCACTTTTCCGCAGATCCCCTAAGAGTATTGCTTCTCTCTTAAGTGTGTTCTCAAATCCAAAAGGCCAACTTTCTGACATAAGTTATAATTTATTTTTGTTCGAAAATGCATGAAACTAGCTGGTGATGTTGGTCAGAAACAATATCATCGAGCTGTTTTTTCCATTTTTTTTGCAAACGCAATAGATCTTTCACAAAATAGTATCAAAGTAGACGTTTTGAACCGAGTTTCCACGCAATTAAGAATAAGCACTCAAAAGCGGGCGAAAAACGTGTTTGTCACGTGATCGAAAAAGCTTATAACTCAATAGTTAATTGATTGGTCAAAAAATAGAAAAAAACAGTTCAATTCCAAATCGCTTTCACGGCCAGGCTTTCCAATTTTATATATTTCCGTTAAAAAATGAATTTGTAAATGTGTCAAAACATTATGCGATTGTTGAGCAGAGCAGTTAAGAACAGCCTTAAGACTACTCGTCACTCAGCTCCTGAATTCCTCCTCGGTAATTTTAAGTCTATGGGCGTTTGATGCATTCTTATATTTAAAATATCTCCTCAGCCTATTAATATCTTTAATTTCTGTTTTCTGTGTACTCTTCTGAAAGGATGTCTCTTTTTTTTCTTAGTTGTAAAAATATGTCTAAAATCTATGCTGAATTTTATATGAAGTGTTAAAATTTTACTGGCAGTTGTTCAGCTTTTAACAACTAAATTAAGTAGAGATTTTAGACATATTTCCAATTGGGAAATAAAGCATACGCGTTGTAATGCCCGAACTGATTGGAAAAGTGTCCAGGCCAAAATTCGAACCAAACTAAAAAAAAAAAAAAAAAAAAAAAAATACAGTATAATACTGGCACCCTAGCTGCTAGTATTATACTGTAAAATCAATAATAATAAACAGTAAAATAAGCAGTAATTAACTGTCTTATAAGTCAACTAGTAGTAATATACCGTAAATTACTGCTTAACGGTATATTACTGCTTATTTTACGGTTTATTATTGACTATTTTAAGGCATAATATTGGGATCTAGTACGTGGGTGGTTCAATAATTATTGTCCCTAATGTATATAAAATATTTGTACTGTGATGGTTGATGTGGAATATCAAAGCCTAATCTCTTAAATATCTATATGCTCAATTTCAGAACCGTAGCTGCTATATTAACATAGTTTTGGAGGGAGAGGTGAAGTTTTAAAGACCTATTTTTGGGGTAGTTTTTAAGTTCGGGGGTGAGGTTGAAATGCTGGTTTGGAGCTTATGAGGGACATTTGTGACGGTGGATGAGATGTGGCTACATCAGTATTATCCCGAGTCCAAACGACAGTAGTTACGTCTCATCCGCTGTCACAAATCTAGCCCCATAAGCTAAAAATCAGCCTTTCAACCCCACTCTCCCCCTTTCACTCCTCCCTTCAAAACTATGTTAATATAAAAGCTACGGTTCTGAAATTGAGCATATAGGCATCTAAGATATTAGGCTTCAATGTTCCACAGCAACCATCGCAGTACAAATATTTTATATACACTAGGGACAATAATTATTGAACCACACTCGTATTACACCTTAAAACCAACAATTTGTCTTGCTGTTCAGTGGTCGTTTGTCTTAACCCAAAAGGATATAAATGCACTTTTTATAAAATAGAAGCCACAACCTTAGTCAATGATGTTTTTTGAATAAAAATAAGATTTCTCGTTCCCCGTTTGTAAGTTGTTAACATAAAGACAAAACTATTGTTACATTTCTCAATAATTTTTTTAATGGTAAAAGCAAATAGCAACTTACATAGTAATAAAGAAAGATTGCATTTATTTTACTCAAACGGATTTTCATTTTAAAAGACATTATAAATTTTGATATTTTTGACAAAAAAGAAAAAAAACCCCTTAAAATAAAAATAATAATAAAATTTAATATAAATATGTTACCTAAATTTGGAAGTCTGAAAGAATCTCAAAACATTGACTTTTCTTCTGTGATATTTTACTTTCTTTATAAAAACTACAATAATGTTTTTAAAAAATCACTGCCAAGTTTGCCTGTAGGGATTTCTTCTTTATCCCTAAATAGAAATGACAGCATTCATTATATAAAATTTGCTTTTGGCGAGAAATATTTTAAACCACAGTAAAAAAATCAAGTCACGCGAGACTACGTGAAATCGACATTGTATTTAAAAAAGAAGCAACTTAAGTCGGATAAATTGTTGGGATTGATATGATTATGCATTTGTGAATTTCCAAAATTTAAGAGTATTGAAGTTTTTTATTCATTCGTGGCATTTGTATTTAAAATATTTCAGAAGAGTTTCTTATATAAAGAATAGGTTATTTTCACAGACAAAAACTTTTATTTTATTATCTAAAATATAACGTAATATAGATGCCAATTAAATATTTTTAACACTTTCCAACATAGTTGAAAGATGTTTATGAATTGGGCTTGTCTGTCCGTGCTTTGATTCACGTAAATATACTCGGAGGGCCATGTAATTAATATACATCATAGAGGTTTACCACGGTATGATCGTTATTGAAAATGAAGTTTGTAACATTTATAGTTCATTTACAGGAGCACTCAAAGGTATTCCGTTACATTATAGTATATGTGAAGAAATCATTTGCGGTGTATTTTAATGGTGTTATACTATTTTAAACATAATGAAATTTATATTCATTAATGAGGTGCACTAGAAGATGGTTACTATAGAATATATTATGTTTAGCACTTACAGTACGTGTACAGGGTTACTCAAAATTATTCGGTTATATTAGGGCCTTTGAAGGAAAATGGTATGCAGAGTATTTTGACAATATTTCTCAGTTTCAATCATAATGAATGCTATAGAATATATTATGTGTAACACTTACAGCTCGTGTACAGGGGAACTCCAAAGTATTCTGTTATATTAGGGTGTATGAAGAAAAATCGTTTACGGCATTTTTTAAAGATTCTACTCAGTTACAAACTTAATGAAATTGATATGAATTTATGAGGTGCACTAAAACATGCTTTCTGTAGAATATCAGATGCGAAGCATTTATCGTTTATTTACACAGTCATACAAAAGAGTTCGTATGTATAATAGTCTGTGGGGGGTAAAAAACTTTTCGCAACGTATTTTAATTATGTTACACTATATCAAACATGATGAAATTGGTATATATTGCTGATCTTTCCTACAAGATATTTGCAGTAGAATATGTTGTGATTCACATTTATCGTTCATTTACATGCACACATAAGAATTTCGGATTTAATACTGTATACAAAGAATTGTCTATTAGGGATGATTGCTGAAAGTGCGTTTTAAGTTACGGTATGCTTTTTAAACTAAATTTTGCCATACTACGTGGTGTGTATAAATTCTTCAGACCATATAAAATAATTTGTAAGCATTACTCAGAATGAGCGTGAATCGTTTAAAAATGTTTTTTGAAATTCGAGTTATGCATTTTGAAGCTCAGCTACGTTCAATATACTAAGAGATGTTTCTAGAATGTAAATCGAATCATGTACAGAAATGGGTACACAGCCGGCTATGGATTTTTTCTGGAGTGATTTCAGTAGTTTTATGCGCGTTTTTCATAAATTTAATTTTAGATTAATACGTGGTGAGTATAAAAATCAGTAGGTAATATACATGGCTGTACAAAAGAATTCAAATTCGTTTCCGTCTACTGGTCGAAATTGCTAAAGATGTATTTCCAACTGTAATGCGTTTTCTTACCATACTAAGTTTTATCATACCATGAAGAATAGATACAAATTTATAGATCATATACAGAACTGCACAAAAGAATTAGCGTAACATTCCAGCTATGAGCGGTAAGTGTTGAAACATAGTTTTCAAATCTTTTATTTGTTTTCCAAAACGTTTACTTAGGTATTTTCTTTACCCTATTAAATGGCGAAGTTTTTAAAAAGTATTCTGGATGTGTTCGAAAGTGTTTCATAATCTATGCTTGGCGCATGATTTTTTTTCTTGTCATTATTTAATAATGTTTTAAAAATCAACCACGTAATTCAAATTTTAATTAATTTAACCACTTCAGGACGGGTGTCATTTAACGGCATTTAAATTTTTAATACCAGTAATTAGGCATAGTATTTTTTAATCCATGGGTTCTACAAATGGACAAAGCAATGATTGCAAATAAATATTGTCGAGTTAAAAAAGAGCACGAGTACCCAATATGGAATCCTATACCCTGTATGGAACGCATGCATGACCCACGTCCTGAAGGTATTAATATATAACGCGAAACATTTAATAAATAGAATTTCAGTAGATATAGAATTTCTCGATTGCTGCTATGCACCAAAGTCCCTTACCTAATTACAGATTATTAAAATCTTTAAAAATATATTTATTGAACGGGGTTGGGGGGAGTGATTATGAATTATTATGTAATTTTAATTTAAATCATTTTAAGTTGAAATAAACATTAGAAGGAATATTCCGATGGTTTCCGCCATACAGAGATATAAATTTCTTCTTTGGATGACAAATATTAGATAACTAAATCATTTAATGAAATAGGAAGCATTCAAAAGTCTTTTTTAAGTGTAAAATGCAAGAATCACAGTACGGACTTCGAATAAAGTTTATTGAAAAGGGAACGAATTTTAAAATATTGGGCTAAAGGATTATAAAATATTCCTTTTACTAATGTCAACAAGTCACCTCGAAATCTTGAAAAACGCTAAAAATCGCAAAAAAAATTTAATTAAAAGAAATGCAATAAAAAAATCCAAAATCTGAATCTTGGATGCATTGGGACGGGTCTTCAATACCAAATTTGCAGACCTCTCCGTGCGATGTAGAAGTATTAGATCCTAGCCATCATCAACAGACACACACACACAGACACAGACAAGCATTTTCCTTTTTTGATATATGTTTTTTTTAACACTTTCCAACATAGTTGAAAAATGTTTTGAACTCGGTTTGTCTGTCCGTGTTTAACTCGCGTAAAAAAACTCGGATTGCCATAAAAATTTTGTATAATTTTGATGTTTACTATAGAACGTGTGGTACTGAGAATGAAGCCTGTAGCATTATTTATAGTTCGTTTACAGGGGCATATAGAAATTCCATTACATAACGGTATACGAAGGAAAATCGTTTTCGGTATATTTTAGTGATGTTACAATATTTCAAACATAATGAGATTGATATAAATCGTAGAGATAGACTATAACTAGCTCTCCCCGGAGTATAGAATAAGTAGCATTTGCAGTTCATTTTCAAGGATACGAAAAAGTTTTCCATTACATTAAGATATATAGAGAAAAAGTCTTTTGCTATGCAATTTAATGATTTTATGATGATTCTAACCTAACGAAATCACTAAAGTGCACTCCATGTCTTCTATATACTAGGACTTCCCTCAGAGGGATTAGTCTGAGCAATATTGCTGAGAACATAGATTTAATAATAACATGTGGATGCAAAGAAAATGAGATGTTATCTTTAATTGTCCATATACTGCGATAAATTGAAATGATGAAAATAAACGAATGGTAGAATTACAAAATTTTATATATAAATTCGTATACACTGTTTAAAAAAATGGGAAATCAAACCATGCAAGACAGCCATGCATGGATATAAAATTGAAAGTACGCAATATATTAAAAGTAAAATAGAAAATGAAACACTAAATTATCTTATATCGGATTTTAACTGTATAAAATGATGTCAAGAGCATAATCAGACGCTCCGCACCAATTTGAATAACATTAAATGACAAATATATGATGTTTATAAAGAATGGACTATACTTTATACGGCAACATAAAATATGACACAAGATCTGAATATATCGTCTGTATAACTTTTGAGCTGTCAAAGTGTCATTTGAAGTAATTTACAAATCCATACATATTTATTCAGCAAATCATGCAACCTAACATACGCCAATATGAACCCGATTATGAAATTTCACCAGAATAAATTAATATATAAAAAATCTACTAATGATAATTGAGAATATGACCTTATGATAAAATGTCTAGAAAAATGAATCAGATAAAAAATTCATATCACATTTAAAACGGCACTTCCCTCTGTTAGTGGCCTTGGAGAGAGAGAGAAAAGCCTAGAGAAGGAACACTTTAACAAGTACTTTCGGGCAACCTACTCACTGTTTCATACAGGTCTTTATTCAATATTTACACAATTTATTTAATGCTAGGTGGGTATCTATCAGTTTTGTTGCATTTAAATTGCAAGTTTTGCGGAGGAAATGCAGCATTATGAAATATTTAGAGTTGCTATACCTAATAATTCCAAATTAATGGTAATTGAGATCGCTTTCCGTTAATTTCATCTTTTTAAATTTTAAATTCTTTAGAAACCATTCATAGGGACAATTGTATATTTTAAAACTAACCCGAAGCAAAATTTCAAGATTTTGGGCTCAGCAGTAACACAGAAATAGAAAATTTTCGAAAGTTTTTTGTTTCTGCACTGTTTTATATAGCGACATTTTCAGAAATTGTTCTGTTGCGAGAATTTACGTCATGATAAATACAGTCATGTCAATTTTCATGTTTATATTCCTAACAATTCCATGTACTTCGTTACTTAGATCATCTTTAGATCTTTTTGCGCTTTGTATAATCTTCCGATTTTTTAGAGTTCGTTCTACAAAGAGCATTTACATCTTATAAATTACTACCATGCCAAAGTTCTAGTTTCTAACCCCAACAGTATCCCAAAAATTTCAGTATTCCAAATATATCATAGTTTAGAACCTTTCTAGAAATTTTTACGTTTATCCGTCAAATTGAACCTTTTAGAGAGCGTTCATTACGAGTATTTACATCTTAAAAGTAACTACCACACCAAATTTAAAGTTTCTAACCCAATCAATATCGCAGAAATCGGAATTTTAGAACTTTTTTGCTCCTGCAGCGATGTAGGTTCTTGCACTGACATACTGACATAAAATACAGTCTTTTTTTCGGAGCAGAGATGGCCACCAACATTTTTTTAATGTTGGCTATGTAGTTTCAGGGATAACACCTCGCAAACGTACAAGCATTAATAATATTATACACTTTGTAATATTAGCATTAGATGTACAGATACAAAAGCCATTTATCTGTTACAAACTAAAGTGCCCGGCGTTGCCCAGAATTTGAAGGATGTTTGTTCTGAAAAATCAATTTCAAAATTTAACATACAACACAAAACAAACATTAAAAAAAGCAGTCGAAATGTTGTATGAATGAATCATATGAAAACGCTACATAAAAATGTATACATGTATATAACAGACGCAAAAGAATACAGCTATAAATGAACTTATTTCAATTTATAATTGGAGCAATAATGTTAAAATACGCCAGTATTTCCCTAATCCAGGGGCCTCGCTAAGGGGGGGGGACGGGGGGGGACCTCCCCCCCCCCAAACATTTGCGAATGTTATTACACTTGGCAAATTTACAAACTTAGTTGGCAAATTTGTTTAAAATTTTAATAAAAACTATAATATATTTTCTATTTCTGATAGAGTTGGCAAAAATTACAAAACTAATACTTTTAACAAATAAGAACTATATTACATTTTCTAACTGTGGTAAGTTGGCAAAATTATAAAACGAGTTGGCAAATGCTGAAATTTGACTTGGCAATTTAAGGTTCTCTCCCCCACCAATAAAAAGTCTTAGCGATGGCACTGCCCTAATCGGGTTTTTATCATGCTTCAATACATTTTTCACACTCATATGACGTTATACTATATCCACCATGTCCTTTATATTTCCAATATGACGTAATATTTTCCTCTTTCACGTGGAAACCTTGAAATAGAAAAGTTATGAAGTTTATTCACTTTTTTTTTAATTTCGGCAAACTATTTATTTCATTTTCATTTTTCACGTGGAAATCTTGCAGTAGAAAAATAATTGTTGTAGTAATAATTTTATTGCGTATTTTAATTGTTGGCAACTGCTATAACGAAAAATGTTTAAATTTGATAAGAAATTGCTGTTAAATTGATGGTTTTTTTATTAATTAAAAATTAACTATAAATTATTTCGATTCTGGAATACTTTAGTTGACTCGGCTATGTTTTAATACACATGTACGTATCTTTTCACAATTTTGGCTTCCAAATTGTAGATTTTTATAGAATTACAAACAGACAGATAGACAAGTTTTCATTTTTATATATCTCTCTATTCTAAAAAAAGTAACTAACGCTGTCACCACCGCTGCCGGTTTTGAATTTTTTGTGACCGGAAATCTTTCTTCGTTAATATTAAGAAACCTATTGCATACAAAAATATGAAAATCGGTGGTATTATAGAGAAATGTTTGATCAACACGCTGATGTATACAATTTCCAAAAAGAAGAATTATGTTAAGAGATATTTAATGCTAAATTTGGACAAAATCGTTCCATTAAAAAAAGTTTTATAGGAGAAAAAACTATACATGGGAATTTAATCATTTTTATATCATTTTATTCAATAGAAGATCCCGGTGTGCAGATTCCATTAATTTTTTTTTAAATTTGACTCATTTTTTGAGGTTTTATTTCTATTTTAAATTCAAATATTCAGCATTTCGACGGATATTTTTTTACATATTTTAGAAAATGGTATTAATTTAAACTGTTGCCAACTGTATAAACAGCGCAAACAATAATGTTTGCATCAAATAAAAAAAAAATATTTACACGTTACTATTATAAACAGAGAAAAACCTTCAAATTAGAATTAAATAATTAGGTATAAAAAGCAGGCACTTATTGGAAATTACGCCATAAAAACTATATTTACATGTTAATGTTAAAAGAGAAAGTATATTGTAAAATAAATTCATTAACATGTGTTAGAAGTCTTAAATAGAAGAAATTACGTCACATTACACTTATTATCAAAATGAACAAAAAATAATACTGCAAAACAGTTTAAATTTAAAAATTGCGCTAGACAAAATATTAGAGGTTAAATATTAGACTTTTTCAAAATTTTATTATTTGTTGTTTGATGTGAGGCGTTCAGCTATAAGTATGCAAAATTTCACGTCTCCATATTAATTAGGGGCTGAGTTAGAAAAATTGCTTAAAATACGCAAGTTAGAGCCCAGAGGGTTAAATATTAGACCTTTTTCAAAATTTTATTATTTTCCGTTTGATGTGAGGTGTTCAGCTATAAGTATGCAAAATTTCATGTCTCCAACTTAATTAGGGGCTGAGTTAGAAAAATTGCTTAAAATACGCAAGTTAGAGCCCAGAGGGTTAAATATTAGACTTTTTCAAAATTTTATTATTTTTCGTTTGATGTGAGGTGTTCAGATATAAGTATGCAAAATTTCGTGTCCCCAACTTAATTAGGTGCTGAGTTAGAAAAAGTGCTTAAAATACAGAAGTTAGAGACCAGAGGGTTAAATATGACTTTTTCAAAATTTTATGTTTTATCTTGTTATCGCAAGTGTTCAGCTATAAGTATGCAAACTTTCATGTCTCCAACTTATTTAGGGACTGAGTTAGAAAAATTGCTTAAATTACACAAGTTAGAGCCCAGAGGGTTAAATAATAGACATTTTCAAAATTTATTATTTGTCGTTTGATGTGAGGTGTTCAGCTATAAGTATGCAAACTTTCAAGTCTCCAACTTAATTAGGAGATGAGTTAGAAAAATTGCTTAAAATACATAAGTTAGAGCCCAGAGGGTTTAATTATTAGACCTTTTCAAAATTTTATTATTTGCCGTTTGATGTTAAGTTTTCAGCTATAAGTTTGCAAAATTTCATGTCTCGAACTTAATTAGGGGCTGAGTTAGAATAATTGTTTAAAGTACACAAGTTAGAACCCAGAGGGTTAAATATTGGGCCTTTTTCAAAATTTTATTATTTTTCATTTGATGTTAGGTGTTCAGCTATAAGTATGAAAAATTTCATGTCTCCAACTTAATTAGGGTCTGAGTTAGAAAAATTGCTTAAAATACTCAAGTTAGAGCCCAGAGGGTTATATATTAGACTTTTTCAAAATTTTATTATTTGCCGTTTGATGTGTGGGGTTCAGCTATAAGTATACAAATTTTCAAGTCTCCGACATATATAGTTTCTGAGAACGGGCTCTGTGACAGACGGACAGACAAAGGAGTGAGACAGGTAGTGTTTCGTTAGATGAACGAAACTCTGAAAACATGCTGCGGATGACTGTAACAACATCCTAAATTTACGTTACCATCAGCGATCTACCAATCCCGAATTTAGTTTATATTCGTTTCATATATTCTTATTCTTTTGTGCGGCCCTGTAAAATAACTATCAATAATATATACATACAGTAAAACCTCTGAATAGCGGACACCTCGAGAATGCAGAATTTGTCCTCTTTTTGGAGGTGTCCGCTACTGAGAGTAAAACATGTACAGTTATTTAAGTGTTGGTAATCGAAAAAATGCCCGCTAAATAGAGGTATCCGCTAATCAGGTGTGTTCGTTATGGAGGTTTTACCAGTAAAACCTCTGAATAGCGAACACCTCGGGAGGGCAGAATTTGTCCTCTATTTGGAAGTGTCGGCTACTGAGATTAAAAAACGTACAGTTATTTAAGGGTTGGTAATCGAAAATAATGCCCGCTAAATAGAGGTGTCCACTAATCGGGTGTGTCCGTTATGGAGGTTTTACTGCATAATAACATAATCCTTTACAAGAAAATTGAATGCTGTATGATAGACAGACAGACATCCAGAGAAAGATAACCTCCCGGAGCAATAAACACTCATGTCATTTGTTTTAATCATCCACAATCGTTTCTAAATTTCGTTATATGCGTATTAAAAAAATCTGTTAATTTCCAGTCGATAGCCTGACAACTATCTTTTAACCTGAGTTTTTAGCCGGATTTAGCCCGTACTGTATTATTAATTGTTTGCCCACCAAAACTGGTTGCCACGGGTTGTTGTAAGGTTTGTGGTTACGTGGTTGAAACTGATCTATTCAATATTACTGCGTGCATATTTTTTTTTATTTGCTCCATGTGTTCAAACCAGTTGTCTATGAAAACATCCAATGGTGAGAGTGACGCACACCAAATTTCTGTGACGTATGCAGATATCTTGTGCTTTTTTATCAGTTTTTTTAATATAATTTTTAAACGGTTTGGAATATATTTTTCATAGTAGGTGCATTCAGTAGGTGGCCCTCATAGGTACCTTCTGGTGCAATCAGAAAAGAAATCCGACAAATATTTTTTGAGTTATGCTTGACGAAAGGTTTTTATTAGGCTTTTTTTTAAGTAGGGCATGGCGTTAATATCCATCGTAGTAGTAATGTGTCCGGACAGTAATATTTCGCTGAGTATTAGCCTTCGCTTCGCTCAGACAATTATAGAGAGCATATCACTTATCGTTTATTTACAGAGACACACAAAAGAATAGGTTAAAGTACTGACTAAGATTTATAATACTGGAGGTGCGTTTTCCTCTGTGTATGAATTTTTAAACTTATCTAAATATGAGTATATTAGGTGGTGTGTATAACTTCTATAGATTGCATACAGGGCTACACAAAAGACTTCGCACACATTACCTAATACACTGAAAAAAATTTCTGCCACTGGCATCTATAAAATAAATTGTGACTCTAGAAAAAATAGTTACATGTCCTCCTTATAAATTCTAGTTCCCTTTGCTAGAGAGTTCTAGTTATCCCTATTAAATTCAAGGGAGTTTTCCTATATTATCGTGGTCAAACTTATTTAAAAATCTCTGCAAATAAATGAGAACACATGAAGTGATTTTTGATAACTATAATTCCAGTTTATGAATTAATTCTAGAAAACAAGTGATAATTTCTCGCAATTTAAACGATTCTTAACAAAATATATCATCTCATCACCTAGAAAATTAGAGACTAGAAATTCTCGATCATTTCGCTTATTCAGTTTATTTGTTTACCTTATTTGCATAACTCGGAAATCTATATTCCTAGTTTAGGGATTTAGAAAATGACTACCTATTCGTTCTAGATGAAGGCGGTATATTTTTTCTTTCAGCATATGGATAGCAATTGCTGAATATGGATTTTTACTCAGTTTTTTAAGTGGCTTATATAGATATATCATTTCATTATAGAAAAAATGAAAATTCTTAATAATATCCTGTTAATGTCAGGTAGGGTAAAATAAGTAGTAGCATAAAATAAGTAGATTTCAAAAAGAAAACTTGTAAAAAATACAAATTGTAATTTTTAAAAATTGTTTTGTCTAATTATTTGTTACAGGTTTTAGCTTTCATTTTTCGATGAATATCAGAATATTTGTTGTTATATGCTTAGTTGTTATAGTTAACAGGCATTTTAAAATTTTGGATGTAATTATCAGAAAAACTTGTTATAAAGTAAATAAAAACTTATTTTCAGATTCTTTATCCATTGTATAGCATAAAACATTTATACAGAATTAACGTTGTGCCTTTTTTATTACAAAATAACACAAAATTATTTTTCAGAGCATAAAAAGCTTTGTGCAGGTAAAATAGTTACACTGTTAGGCTTAGCATACAAATAGAAACAATTTTACCTTTTTGGTACTTTGATAATATATATATTTTTTAATATAACATTTGACATTAACGTAATATAATGCTCCAAAACTATTTGTTTTAATAAGTTTTTCAAAGATGAGTGTAATTTGATAAATTAATAAATAGTAAAAGCAAAACAGGCAACTTTCAGTTTTATGCTTACTTTGTACTAATGATTATACAAGATATTTTAAAAAGTGACAGGAAAAAAGAAGAGAAATAAAAGCCCGAAATAATAACTAAATCATAGTTGAAAGTCTTACCAAGAAAGTTATTGATTATCTAAAATAATTTTGTTCCTTTAGACGAGAAAAAATTATCTAATTTAAATAGTAATAGAAGCAGACAAATTACACAAGCCTGCGATGGTTGTGGTGTTTAACTTTTGATAATTGATTTTTATGTATTTTTTAGAGCTGAATCCGAAAAGACCTTCATTTTTAACCGTTACGTTAGAATTTTTTGCAAATCGTACTGATTTTTATATATTTTTTAGCGCTGAATTCGAAAATGACTTTCATTTTTAACCATCCAGTCAGGATTTTTTGCAAATTGTAAATTTCAAAGTCAAAAAATAGCAAAATTCTGATACTATAAAAAAAGAGTGATGGTTGTGTTTTTTAAATTTTGATAATTGATTTTTATGTACTTTTTGGCACTAAATCTTAAAATAACCTCCATTTTTAACCATTACGTCAGAATTTCTCGCGAATCGTAAATTTCAAAGTTTAAAAGTAAAAATTTTGCAAAAAATCCTGACGTGATGGTAGAAAATGAAGACCATTTTCGGATTCAGCGCCACAAAATACGTAAGAATCAATTATCAAAAGCTAAGCAATATGTTACAACCTAAATTTTGCAGGCTTGTGTTATCAAAATTGGGTTTTAGGTCAGAGCTTTTGAACAAGTTAACAAGTTAACTATTTCTTGTGATCACAATAATCGGGAATACATAGTTAAATTCGCAAAAGACTGTGGATGATCCTATTTCATGTTTCCTGAGAAAGGTGACGTTTGGTATATCACAAATTGCAGCTGTCCTATCGCTTCCACCAGTGAACCATAATTCATACAATTTTTTTTCGATTAAATATGTTGTTCAATATTATCAGCATTCTAAATAACACTTTTAATGAGCTTTATGTGCAATTAAAATAATAAAACTTTGTAAAAAATCACCATAAAATAAAAACAATACATAGGACGCGTTTCGAGCTAAAAATATAACAGCTCGTCATCAGCTACAGTAAACACGTGTCCGTAAGGGGACAAGGTCAAAAATGAACTAAAAGGTATAGAATGTTGCAAAGAATGCGACAGATGGCGCTAGCTGAAAAGAGCACATGCAGAAGAGGAAAGTGTTGCCAAAATGATAGAAGAGAAATTGATAGGAAAAAAAAAGGGAAATAAAAGAGATAAAGAAAATTAAAATGAAATAAAAGAAGTAAATTAAAAAAAATATAAATAATAATAATAAATAAAAAATATAAAAGAATAAAATAAGAAAAACCAAAAGATCCTTTTTTTAAACAAAATTAAAAGAAAAGAAACAAGAGAAGAGGGAAAAGAATTACAAAAGTAATTTTCACGCTGTTGATAGGAAAGGAGATGATGAGAGATCATTGACAAGATTATCAGAATTTTTAGAAATAAAATATGCTTCATGAAAATCCAAGTGAGAGAGAAAGGCAGGGGAAGAAATAATTTTGGCCATGGAGAAATTGAAACAATGAGTGGAAGACTAACAGTGAGAAGCAATAGAAGATTTAGAGATAAACAAAGTTTTATTATATAGTTATTATAGTTATATATTATATAGTTATTTTACAAAGTTTTATTATTTTAATTGCTTCATATCGCCAGTTTTCGGTGCTGTTTCACTTTATGTGCAATTATTTTTTGATTAAACAAAGAAAGCTTTAAATAAGTATAATTTATTTTACTCCACAGCATGGGGTAAAATAGTTAATTGACAATGTGTTTTAAAATGTTATTATCAGTAATAATTTGCAATTTTATTGCTGAAATTTTCGTTGAAATGTTGACAGAAATATGCATTACCACGTTCAATGTAATTTAATCGTAGATCAGAATTATACATTTTTGGTAAATTAAGTATAAATAAAAAAGTGCAGTTTTTATAAGCATTTTACTCTGGTGTTGGAAAGAGTTTCATAATCTATGACTTATGCATGATTTTTCGTTCTTGTTTAGTTTATACGCTCAAAACAAACTACATCTTTTCACGACTTCAGAGCTGAAATCCAATTTAAAATGTAGTATAAATTAGACACAGTTTAAAATATACTGAAAAAGAATTTCCAAAGTAACATCGCGGAAATTCTTTTACTTCTCTGAATATTAAAAATACATTCAGAAATGGAAATATAATTCAGTCAGAAGCATGGAACTATTAACCCTCTCGTTGCGTAATTATTTTATCAAAATAGCTTCAAAAATTGGGTATTTAACCCCTTCGCGACGAGCGTCTTTTAAGAATTTTTATTCTTTTGTCACCGGTTTTTCAAAACAAAAATTTTTGTCTAATTTAATCGTGAAAATGCTCCGATTAAATAAGGCAAAATTTACAATAACAAAATAACTGGTGGGAATAATCATAGAGGGTTAATTAGACAGAAAAAATGCATCCCCGAGGAAATCTCGCGTTGCGCATATTTTGCTACTTTTACGTTGCCCGAGGAAATCTCGGGTTGCGCATCGAGAGGGTTAATAAAGAGGAGCTGAAATATCCTTAAAATAGTGAAGCTTCATCTGTAAAAGCTTCATCTTTTGAAGAGTTTGATTCCGGCCGGAAGAAACTTCCTCCAGTAAATTTAAATAGAAATTTTCTCCTTTTTAAAACGCCTTATGAATGAAAAATTTTAGTCATAAATAATGGCGGAAACATACATTCATTTTTGGTGGAAGTGTAATTTGGCGGTAGTCAGGCCCTGCTTTTCCGCCATATTGTGACAACCTAGACAACTCTCTGTCTGTTTCAGTGAAAAAGATCATAATACCTATGTAAACTAACACCAGCAAAAACAAATAGAAAATTTTAACATATTTGTAAGAAAATATTTCCAAGAATAAGGCACTTAATAAGACGAAATTTTCTATTCAAATTTACTGGTGGGAAGTTTGCCCGGCGGTGATCAAAAACTGTTGATCTGATTAAAAAGAATAAAAAAGCCGCCATTTTGTGACAACCTCCTCAGTTACTTCACTCGCAACTGGTGGACAGTACACTATATGACCCCTCTCTTTATTCATAACTCTATTATCAGAAGTTAAGTCTGGAAAATTAGCTTGAAGAAAACACTCGGCGAATTGCATTTATCGATACTTATCTTAGCTATTTCCATTATCGAATGTTTCAACTTTTTAAACGTAAAATGTGCGACTGAGTTTCTAACACTTCTTGATTGATTTTATAGTGGAGCCCATTTTTCTAAAAAGTCTCACGACACAATTCTTGTTTTTTTCAAGTTTTTATAAGATAGTGAAAGTATTGCGCAATACATTTTAAAACAATTATTTAGAAAACTAGGGGGGCACCGCCCCCCTGCTCGCTACGCTCACCAACCCCCCGCGTAATCGCTTAGCTATTCCATTCGGTATAGCGATGCAATTCCTATTTTCTAGCCAACCCCAGATTATTGTTTGTGCTTAAAAATAATGTAAATAGTTCAATTAAGCTCTATTCATAAGCTAATATTAGTTTTTGTTGCATTAAAATATCTCAATTTGTTGATTTCCTGCATGCAAGTGAACCCTATTGTATTTCAATGGGAGTCTATGGAAATTTGGAGAAATACTGGAAATAGCGCTAAGTTGGCGTCACTTTTGGTGACAGAGAGACGGGTCTCTCCTTGGTAACCTCCCTTATAGCGTCATAAAGCTCTGACCAATCAGTTGCATTTCACGGTATCTACGCAGATTTTCATTGTTCCATTTCCAAAGCATTACTTTTTGCAAGGCATACTTAGATACTACTACCGGCAGACCGATTTGCGTTTAATGTATGAAGTTGCTAGCCAGAGGACTCTGATACGCTGCCCAAAACAGAAATTTGACTCTGACCGTAACTTCAACGACGAGAACCAATCAAACCGCTCTGGGCAGGGTTCAGAGAATTCCAATGTGTTTACATTTTTTTTTCCGTATAGATATGAGTCAAAAGAGTTTAATAAAAATATTAACTCTAATCATCAGAAAAAAAAAATTATCATTTTAACAATTATCAGAATAATAAATTGTGCGACCGGAGAATACTTCCAAGGTTGCTACTTAATACCAAGTTAATACTAAATACCAAGGTTGCCACTTTGGCGCATTTATCGCCAGGTTGGGGAGAAGTAGAGTATTCTACGATTCACCCCAATAAATAAAAACATGCATAGTCTAAAAACATCAATGTCACAAATTTATTTGCTATCTTCACTACTGAAACAATAAAACTAATGGAATTTCTTTTAAATATATTAAAGTACTCATAAAATTCCTTGTAATAATTAATAAATATAATTTATTAAGTAACAAATACACTTACATGATTTAATCAAAATTGATTGGATAACATAAAATATTGCAACGATATTTAAATCTGCGATCACCATTTCTTTGAATGATTAAAAATAAGAATACTTAATGTTTAAAGAAGATCGTCTTTTTTTTTTTTTTTTTTTTTTTTTTTTTTACTATTATTATTATTTAGTTCGAACGATATCAAACAGAAACATTTTACGGGTAGCAATAAATTCGACAAAAATAACTGCTTCAAGCCAGTTATGAGAACTGTAGTTTGATAAAAACCAAATTTTAATTTTAAAACATGTATATGAAACACAAGCTATTTTGGTACAGATGTCATATTCGCCCCATATTGGCGCGATTTTTTTCTGACGCCAATGTCATATACGCAGGCTTCCAAATAGTCCGCCAACTGTATACCAATATTATTTTAGAAAAAGTTTCTTTTTAGATTTTTCTTACGAACCGCCCCGGAATCACCTTTCAAAGTTAATTCTAGCGCAAACCTACCATAAAATTTTCTGTTAAAATTTATTGGTATTCAGTTGGCGGACCATTTGGGAGCTCTGTATACGCAACGCGTACTTACCTGGCGCCAAAGTGTCGTTATTTTGCTTGATGTGGTAACCCGGATTATGTTGTTTATGCTGTTGATGTTTTCGCCAAATTGGCAACCGAAAAAAAATCGCGCCAATATGGGGCGAATATGACATCTGTACCGCTATTTTTATGTAAATACGGGACATTCAAAAAAGAATAACAGAATGAACCAAACGATCAAGTAAACAATAAGTAATTTAGCTAATATTAAAAGTATGTGAACACTAAAATACTACAAGCTGTGTAAAATATCCTTTTAAATCGAAGGAAATTGAAGAATATAAGTGTTTAATTTATTATTCTGAAAATACGATCAATGATTCTGAAACTTCGACGATGAGAAACAAGCCGGTATCTGGGCAGGGTATAAATGTAAACAAAAAAGAGCACGTTGTGATGTTTTGGTTCAAAGTTTGAAGCTGAATCCGACTTCACTTTTTCGACGGTTTTCGGCGAAATGCGTGGGCCGTATATATCATAGTAGGCTATGCTTTTTGGTACTTTACCGTTTAACGGACAACATTGTCGCCAAGCGCAATAGTTGGCGCAAAATGAAAATCACGTGAATTGAAACATTTGAAAAATAAAAGAAAAACATTGTCGATAGTAAAGTGAGCATTTTAAAAATATAATATTTGAAAATTACAGAATTTTACGAACTATTTTATTAAATCACAAATATATAATAAAAATAAGTGAACAAATAACTGTTATACAATAAAGTAATAAAATAAAAAAATCATATTAAACTGCTGCCATAAAATTACAAATCTCTTTGGCACAGATGTCATATTCGCCCCATATTGGCGCGATTTTTTTTCGGTTGCCAATTTGGCGAAAACATCAACAGCATACACAACACAGGTACAGATGTCATATACGCCCTATATTGGCGCGATTTTTTTCTGACGCCAATGTCATATACGCAACTGGTGTTTAACTGGCGCCAAAGTGTCGTTATTTTGCTTGATATGGTAACCCGGATGTTGCTGTTTATGCTGTTGATATTTTCGCCAAATTGGCATGGGAAAAAATCGCGCCAATATGGGGTATATGACATCTGTGCCACAACATAATCCAGGTTACCACATAAAGCAAAATAACGACACTTTGGCGCCAGTTAAGTACCCGTTGCGTATATGACATTGGCGTCAGGAAAAAATCGCGCCAATATGGGGCGAATATGACATCTGTGCCATATCTTTTAGCATTGCAGTAAACATTTAATTTTTTGAATGAAGACGTCGCCACATAAACTCTATGAGATACGACTCTAAATGGTGACGAACTGTTCCCCGATGTCTTTTGTTGCGCCATTTTGCGATGCCCCATAATCTCTCAACATTTTGTGTATGACATCCAGTATTAGGGTCGACAAAATTGTATTTGTGATTTACTGTGAAATGATCATAACCAGCACTTCGCAGTTCATCTGTTTTATATCCTTTCCAGTAATCTGTATAAATAATACTTCCATCAGCTACATTGTTTTCTATTGCCGCTATTAAAGTTTCAGCTGTGCGATCGTAAATAGGAGTAAGGAAACATCCCCGTGTTTCACGGCATAAGCCATCTGTTCGGACCTTGTGCGCATGCCGAACGAGCTCCGTAGCTTTGCGGTCATGTGACCCAGGCAGTTGTTGCTTAGCTGCCATTGCGGCACGTTGTGTATTCGAGCGGGTCTTATCCCCAAGTATAGAGTTGTTCTTTAGCTGCCATTGCGGCGCATTGTGTATTCGAGCGGGTCTTATCCCCAAGTATAGTATGTTGTTCTTGAGCTGCCATTGTGGCACATTATGCTATAGCGGGTCTTATCCCCAATTATTCTGTTGCTTATAGCGGGAGTATTCCCCAAAAGATGTTTTATGAACGTCACTTGTTCTAACAGCGGGTTATTACCCCAAAGTCACCTCATCATTCTACATGTTTTTCAGTGTTTGTGATTGTTTGTAACATTTGTGTGCTGTGTGATATAAAAATGTGAAAAAGAAAACTATTTGTCTTCAATCTTAAAGTTACGCACAGTATTCACATACATTTTTGTGGTCCGTCGATTTCGCAGCGAAATAGCTGCTATGGAAAAATTAAATAGAACAAAGGGTGCTCTAAAAGGTGCTATAACGAAATTAGAAAATTTCGTAAAAGATAATACAGACGAAATTAATTACTCGAGTACCGAGCTCGAAATAAAGATTCGAAAATTACCTGAGCTTCAAGCAAAAGTATCGGAAATACGGGATAAATATTATGATATCCCTGAGATTAAGGACTTACCAGAAATCGAAAACGAGTTAGATGAACTCGAAGATCGTCTCGAGAAACTTGAGGTAAGTCTCAACCTATTTCTTAAAAATCTTAAAGTTTCTGAAATAAATGTGCATGCTGATAGTATTGAATCTATAAGTTTGAATAATATTAAAGTTAAGTTACCTGAAATCCCACTACCAACATTCAATGGTAAATATGAAGAGTGGTCAATCTTTAAAGTACAATTTACAAATTTAATTATCAATAATGCTCAGTTAAATGACGCTCAGAAGCTGTTTTATTTGCGAGCATCGCTAAAAAATGAAGCAAAACAACTAGAGAGCCCAGACGATTCCTTTCAGTCATTGTTTACAGCACTTACTGAAAGATTCGAAAATCAACGTTTGCTCATTGACACTCATTTATCGGCCATAATTAATTATGAAAAAATACATTACGAGTCTTCTAAAGAATTGAGATCCTTTATTGATTGTGTAAATAAAAATTTGAGGGCCTTAAAAGTATTACAATATGAACAAAACAATCTGTCTGATGCTATCCTTATCAATATTATATTGCAAAAGGTAGATAAGGAATCTCGAAAATTATTTGAATATTCGATTAAAAAATCAGAATACCCGCAATTTAATGAATTAATGTCATTTTTGGAAAACCGCAGTTCTACGTTAGAAAGCGTAAATAGATACTCTGCTTCAAAACCCTTAAACAAAAACATTCCTCTTTCGAACAAACAAAAAAATTTCATGCTAAATTCGAATGATAAATCGAATGGAAAAACTTGTATTCTGTGTAAATTGGCTTTTCATAATTTGAACAAATGTTCTCAGTTTCGAAAAATGAATGTTTCTGAACGATACGATTTTGTGAAGAAAAATAAGCTGTGTATTAATTGTTTGAATAATTCTCATTGCGTAAATTCTTGCATTTCAAAATATAATTGTAATACCTGTGGATTGCGACACAGCTCATCGCTTCATCGAGAAAAAGAAAATAAATCCAAAAATGAATTGGCTTCCCCCCAAATTTCCTCCCCTCTTGCAGGTGCGGTAAATAGAGAAATGAAAAACATTTCGGTAAATAATGACGAATCTTTAAAGACCTTGAATAATATAAGTAAAGAAAGAAAATCAATTTTATTGAGTACATGCTTTGTTTTTATAGAAGATAATTTCGGAAATAAACGAAGGTTTAGAGTAATTTTGGATAATGCTAGCAATGTCAATATTTTAACTAAGGATTGCGCTGACATGCTGAAATTTAAAAAAAGGATAATTAATGTACCCGTTACAGGATTAAACGGTTATACTTATAATGTAAAAAATAAAATTTCGAGTGTAATTACAAACGAAGATGGCTCTTTCAGGGAGAATATAGATTTCTTAATTGTTCCCAAAATCACGGATGTAATTCCATCAAGGCAATTAAATGTATCGGACATTAATTTACCGAATATTGTGGAATTGGCAGACCCCACATTTTTCAAACCGGGAAAAATTCACGCATTGGTTGGCGCTGAATTATTTTATAGAATTTTAAAGCATAATTCAGTTAAGATAAATGATAAACTTTTTCTGCAAGATACTGTTTTTGGATGGATCCCAACTGGGGTGCTAGAGGAGAACACGCAACCAAACAATATTACTATGTGCAATTTCGTTAGAGATTTCGATGAAATAAATGATAATTTAAAACAATTTTTCGAGCTTGAGTCTATAGGCATTAAACATGATGATCCGAAAATATCGGAAACTGATCAAGCACAACAAATTGCACGTCAAATTTGTAGGCGATCGTTATGAAGTTCAGTTACCGTGGAAAAAAGACTGGAAGGATTTAAATGATAATTTTAATGTTGCGAAACAGCGTTTGGAAGGTCTAAAAAGAAAATTTTATCGAAACCCAGAGCTTTTTCGACAATATTCTGAAATAATCACGGAATATTTAAAGCAAGGAATTATAGAGCAGGTGCAAGAAAATGAACCTGTTTTAGACAGGGCAGTTTATTATTTGCCCCATCATGCGGTCTGTAAAGAAGATAAACTTACTACAAAGGTCCGAATCGTCTTCGATGCCAGCTCTCATGATAACAATGATTTGTCCCTTAATGATTGTTTATGGCCCGGCACCAACTTAAATCCACTTCTATTTGATATTTTAATCCACTTCAGATTATACGAAATTGTCTTTTCTTCTGATATCGAGAAGGCGTTCCTTCAAATCTCACTAGCTGAAAAAGATCGGGATTCTGTCCGTTTTCTGTGGTATGATGATGGTTTAAAATCTTTCAAGGTCTTCAGATTCAAACGTGTTATTTTTGGAGTCAATGCCTCTCCATTCCTCCTATCTGCTACAATAAAGGAGCACATCAAGCGGTTTATGAACCTACACCCAAGAACTGTTCACCTACTCGATAAATATATTTATGTGGACGATTTTATATCTGGCGAAGATACGCTGCAAGAAGCTCTTGATGTTTCCCTGAATGCTAACAAAATAATGTCTGAAGCAGGAATGATTCTTCGAAAATGGATAACCAATGATGAAGCGTTACTGAAGTGCTGGCAAAAGGAAGGTTTAAATATTCAAGCAGAACATGCTGCAATAAGCCTAGGAAGCAATCTAAGCAAGGTATTAGGAATGTCCTGGAAAACAGAAGAAGATTGTCTGACATTCGAAGTCAAAAGTTTAATAGAATTCTTGTCATCGCAAAAAAGCTCAAAACGTCTACTATTGCAAGCAGTTGGTAAAATCTTCGATCCGTTAGGCATGCTGACGCCATTCACCATTAGAATAAAATGCCTGTTCCAAGAACTATGGCTAAAGAAGACAGCATGGGATGAACAGTTACCAACTAATGTGCACGAAAAATGATTAAAGTGGCTCGAAGAACTTCCAAATTTAGCAGAATTAAAAATTCCGAGGAAAATTCTTGGTTGCTTGAATCAAGTAATAGCTGTAGAAATACACGCCTTTTCTGATGCTAGTAAAATAGCGTATGGATCTGCAATTTATCTGAGAATAAAAAGAGAGAGTGGTGTGGAAGTCAATTTCGTGACTTCAAAGAGTCGTGTTGCACCGATAAAGGAGATAACTCTGCCTCGGCTAGAACTTCTCGGAGCCTTACTAAGTGCAAGACTGACCAATAAAGTAAAACCCATCCTAGATCAAAAAATCACATCGAAGGTGTACTATTGGACAGATTCCAAAATAACCTTATTCTGGATCAAAGGATCATCAAAGCGATGGAAGCAGTTTGTGGCAAACCGTATCATAGAGATTAATGCACTTTCAGATTCGAACTCTTGGTATCACTGCTCTAGCAAGGACAATCCTGCCGATCTCTTGACCAGAGGTGCGAGTGTTAATTCTCTTGTAGAGAATCCAATGTGGTTTAGGGGACCAAAATTCCTAGCAGCTGATGACTTAGTGACTGAGCAAGAAACTATTTCTGTGCCAGAAACAGATTATTTTCCCGAGACTAAATCAAAATATAAAAATAACTGTAATGATTTCAATTCTAATATTTCTCTTTCTCTTTTCAGGAATCCTGAAGAAGTAAATTTTTTTCTCAACATAAGTGGTAAATACTATAGTATTCTTCGCATACTGGCATATGTTTATAGGTTTTTTCACAATTGCAAATGTAAGTTAGCAGACCGGCACAGAGGCAGCCTCACAACCCCAGAAATAAAAAATTCAGAAGTTTCTCTAATTAGATTAGTACAAAATGCAGAATATCAGGAAGAGATTAAGGGTTTAAAACGGGAATCAAGGGTTCCCCCTTCCAGTAAAATTAAATGTTTATCCCCCTTTTTGGATCAAGATAATATCTTAAGAGTTGGCGGTAGGTTGGAAAATTCAGATTTAAACTTTGATAAGAAGCATCAAATCATTTTGCCGAAAGGCCATAAGCTCACAAAACTCATATTTGAGCATTTTCACAGGAAGTATTTTCATATTGGTCCCCAAACTTTAATCCATTACGTACGAATGCGGTTTTGGCCCGTAAGTGGAAAAAATTTAGCGCGAAAAGTAGTGCATGATTGCATTGTCTGTTTTAGGAACAACCCAGTTACTGCTAAACAAATCATGGGTGACCTCCCATCGGAAAGAGTAACTCCAAATTTTACGTTTAACCATACAGGAGCCGATTTTTGCGGCCCTTTTGAGATTAAATATAAAAATCAAAGAAAAGGGATTTTTCATAAGGTTTATGTCGCGATTTTCGTTTGCTTAGTAACAAAGGCTATTCATTTAGAAATAGTAACGGATCTAACTTCTGATGCGTTTATCGCCGCACTTAAACGCTTTGTTTCAAGGCGAGGAAAATGCGCTTCTATTATGACAGACAATGCTACGAATTTTAGGGGTGCTAAATCAGAATTGCACAAACTTCATGAGTTAGTCCGTAGACCGGATGAAAAATTAGCTAATTACCTTACTTCAGAAGCTATTGAATGGAAGTTCATTCCTCCTAGATCGCCCAACTTTGGTGGTTTATGGGAGGCTGGTGTAAAATCTTTCAAGTATTATCTTAAACGAACATTAAAGGGTGCTAGATTGACTATGGAAGAATTCCAAACAGTCACCATCCAAATCGAAGGAGTACTAAATTCGCGTCCCTTAACTCCGTTATCGACCGATATAAATGATTTTAATGCATTGACACCAGGCCATTTCCTAATTGGTCGGCCTATCGATGCCATTCCAGAACCTCAGTTGATTGATATCACAGAATCGAGATTATCTAGGTGGCAGAGAATCACTAAATTCGTCCAATCAATTTGGAGAAATTGGCAATTAAATTACTTGAGTCATCTCCAAAATCGTTCAAAATGGCAGGTAAAAGGAGAAAACATCAAACCAGGGGCGATGGTAGTCATAAAGGAGGACAATTTACCTCCCTGTAAGTGGATGCTAGGACGAATCTTAGAGGTTATACCAGGAAAGGATGGTAATGTTAGGGTTGCAAAGGTTAAAACAGCCTCAAATATCTTTCATAGATCTATATCTAGATTGTGTGTCTTGCCCATTAATGAAATCTAATGTATATACTTATTTCTCATTGTTTATGTATTTTAAGGTGCACCTAAGATTTACATGTTATTTTACATTCAACTTTTCTTAAGAACAATATAGAACTATTTTTAGAAAATAGCTTAAATTTTGTAACAAAGAATTTAATTTTATTGTATTGTATAGTCCTTATTGTTGCTACTTATTATTATTGTATTTGTATTGTAATATTATTTTGTGGTATTGGTATTTTATTTAGTTCTTGTATTTATAGTGTATTTTTAATATTTTGAATGTGCTACGCACATTGCAACGCGGGGCGGCATGTTCGGACCTTGTGCGCATGCCGAACGAGCTCCGTAGCTTTGCGGTCATGTGACCCAGGCAGTTGTTGCTTAGCTGCCATTGCGGCACGTTGTGTATTCGAGCGGGTCTTATCCCCAAGTATAGAGTTGTTCTTTAGCTGCCATTGCGGCACATTGTGTATTCGAGCGGGTCTTATCCCCAAGTATAGTATGTTGTTCTTGAGCTGCCATTGTGGCACATTATGCTATAGCGGGTCTTATCCCCAATTATTCTGTTGCTTATAGCGGGAGTATTCCCCAAAAGATGTTTTATGAACGTCACTTGTTCTAACAGCGGGTTATTACCCCAAAGTCACCTCATCATTCTACATGTTTTTCAGTGTTTGTGATTGTTTGTAACATTTGTGTGCTGTGTGATATAAAAATGTGAAAAAGAAAACTATTTGTCTTCAATCTTAAAGTTACGCACAGTATTCACATACACCATCTAACACCCATTGAGGAGGAAGAACACGCCCTACGTTGCTTTTTCTTCTGGTAAAAAGACTTTCATCTACTTCTATAATTTTATTAGGTCCACCGATTTTTCTATTTGGTCGTGAACATAAAGCATTTGCACAAACTTCTCTAAAATAACTATTCCAGTCCACTGTTGTGTTATGGTTCATATCAGGTTGCAGCTCACAAAGGTCAATCGATGTCAACTCTTGGCACCATAAATATATAAACCTCAAAGCGTTAAGAAAAGACAACCGCGATCTTTCAAACCATGTTTTTTGTAGTATTCCTACGTTTTCTTCGCATGATCGTAAGCTACATCTCCATTTCGGATTGCCAGAACTCATCCATAATTTCATTTCATGGTTGTTTGAACACAACCTTTTATTATGCAGAATTCCAAATTTCTGAAACAGTTTTATCGCAACTTTCTCATCATCTGGTAATTGACAAATGGTAAAATCCATCTCAGCGTCAGCAGTAAAAGTAAATTATAATTTTATAAAAAAAAGCATTTTTATTTCGAATAATAGCAAATTAAAAAGCTTTCCAAAGTTAAGGTTAAATAATAATCATTCACGTAATTCACTTTTCATAAATAACAAATCACAATGTTTCGCATGGATTACAAGAAAAATCCTTTCCACGATCAGGGCTGAAATAATTGGCACATTAACATACATTTTGGCATGCCGTCCGTATAACGGAAAAGTACCCTTAATTTTGGCGAAATACTGGAAATAGTGCCAAGTTGGCGTCACTTTTGGCGACAGAGAGACGAATTGGTAACCTCCCTTATAGCGTCATAAAGTTCTGACCAATCAGATGCATTTTACGGTATCTACGCAGATTTTTTTATTGGTCCATTTCCAAATCAAAACTTTTTTTTATATATAGAAGGAAAAAGTCTGTTTTGTTCTATATAAGAGAAAAAGTACTGTTTTTTGCCAAAATGCGAACGGTGCTTTCTTTCTAGTGACATTATTTTCAAATAATCTTACCTTTATTAAATCTCAGAAAATTATTAAAAATTTTGGGATTAAATAAAGCAACGATTATTATTTGGAAATAGCGGTAGTATAATCTTCGAAATAGCATACTGCTACAAAATTTAGAAGTGATACGGTACTAGCCATCCTGATTTACGCTGAATGATGTAAATTGGATAGTTTATACTTTTGAGTACCGCTCTTTCAGTACAGTCATCTTCGTCTTATTTAATAACAGAAATTCTGCGATTAAACAAGACAAAAATTACTATTCAAAAATAGTGATGCCCAAAAGCAGAAACTGTGCGGTACTTTCCTTAAATTGTGAATAAATCGCAATGCAATAGAAATTATATATCATGTATTTATAAAGATATTTAGTTTAGAAATACACATACTTAAAAAGACTAAATCCCTTATCATTTATAATCCGAAGTTAAGGTCGTCTTATAGTGTAATTGGAATAGGAATTCATGGTAAAAACAAACTTTCCAATTAATATTTCTCTTAATAAGAAATCAGAATATACTTAAGAAATGCAAAATTAACCTTTTATTTCTACGAATATTAAAAATACTTTCAGAAATGGAAATGTATTTTAATTATAGCTAGAGTCTAAGCAATTAGCCTTAACCCATAGTTAAGTGGTTACGGACGAGTTTTTTTTTTTTTTTTTTTTTTTTTTTTTTTTTTTTTTTTTTGTATTTCTTTTAATACCCTGATACCAGCTGACACCAGATTTTCCATACTGTGATTTTACTTCATTTAAAGTTTGAGATTACATAACATGAAAATATTTTCTTACTAAAATACTGGTTTTCACAATTAAAATTTTCGTACTATTAAAGTGGCAAGTTTTCTTGCCAACCGGCGTTAATGACTTAAGAAAATACTTGAAGAAATGTATTTATCAGCACTTATTTTATTTTCATTTATGAAAGTTGCAACTTTTTAAAGTGTTTGACTGAGTTTCTAACGTATTTTTTACTCATTTTAGTAGAGACAATTTCCTTAGAAGTCTCGTGACACAATTCCTTCTTTTCAAGTTTTTATAAGATAGTGACAGCATTGGAAAAGATTTTAAAACAATTATTTTGAATATAAGTTCAGTTTTCTTTTTTATGTGAGAGAAAAAGGGGAGTTATTTGCAAAAATACGCCCCGTCCTTAGTTTCGAGCACCACTATTTTCCAATGTTAATCTTCACTTTATTTAGGTATTACTACTTTAAAATGGGAGTTTTGGTGAAATTTTTCGAAACATTTTTTTTATTATTTCATTTAAAAGAGCAACATTTTACGATTCCAAATTTATTTTTATTTTACTAGGGGGCTCTGCCCCCTACGAGCTACGCTCGCCAACCCCCGTTCAGGCACACCAAAATCCAAAAAGCACGCTAATTGCACGCATTTGATCGGCTTGATCGACTTTAAAAATATTGAATTAAAATTAAAAAAAAAAAAAACAGTTGCGATCTCTCTGTAAACGGGTTTCCATTCGTTTTCCTTGGATTGGGGATTTTTAAGACCAAATCTGTTGCTGATAACAGATACAATGGCTGTTTTCGTATTTAATTAAACACATTAGTTATTTGAAAATAAGCTAATGTAAAATGAATTAAGTAAACAGTGTCATTGTCTCCCGGTATTTTTTAGCAGCGCTATAAGATAGTTCTTTTAAATAATTCATTTTAAATGTATCGTTTCAAATCTGACGTAATTTACACCAAACTTTTATTTCTCTTATTAATATTCACGTAAAAATACTTTTGTTGTTAGAAGGAAATATTATTTGCGCTGTCTTCGAATTCACGATAATAGTTGAAAAGATTATCTCAAAATATCTCGCGCAAATATATTTTTCAATTTAAATTGTTTTACCATATTTTTTGGGCATTTTAAATATGACGTAAAATTCAAGTGTAAATATGGTTCTTATGACGTAATTTTCCTGATTTTAACATGTAATCATTTAATTCTAATTTTAAAGTTTTTTTTTCTGTTTGTAATAGTCACGTGTAAATAAATTTTTAATTTGAAGAAATATTTGATATGATAATTTGTTTCCCTGTTTATACAATTGGCAACAGTTTAAATTAATGACATTTTCTAAAATTTGTAAAAAACATCTCTCGAAATGCTGAAAATTTGAATTAAAAATAGAAATAAAACCTCTAAAAATGCGTCAAATAAGAAAAATAAATGCAATCTGCGCATTGGGAACTTATAACGTATAAAATGATCTAAAAATGATTAAATTCTCATGCATAGTTTTTGCTCAAATAAATTTTTTTTAATGGAACGACTTTGTCCAACTTTAGCATTAAATATCTCTTAAAATAATTCTTCGATTTGAAAACTGTCTGCATCAGCGTGTTTATCAAACATTTTTCTATAATACCACCGATTTTCATATTTTTGTATGCAACAGTTTTCTTAATATTAACGATGAAAGGCCATGCTTAAGCATTCAAATTGGATGTGGATCTACCCGGAATATCTACGCAGATGTTCATTGGTCCATTTCCAAATCAAAACTTTTTTTTATATATAGAAGGATTTCTACGATTACTAGAAGAAAATTATAACCAATTTAATAAACAGGATGTAACAAGTCACATACCGGAAATGGGCGTAGGAAGACCAGGAGAAATGTAAACAATGTTTCTGTACACGATTTTCTTACCTTTTTACATAAACACTAATAATCCTTAATTGACACTTTTAGATTAATTTTATAGATAAGAAATAACATAGATAAGATATCTTTAAATGCAATTTCTGAGAAAACAATTTTTTCGTTATCTCCCTGTCCGATAAACTTCATTACATAAAATATTTTAAACGTTTTAGTGAAAATTTGTCAGAATGCTTTCCATATTAATCACTATGTTCTGAACTAGAAGATCTCAACTGTATGTAATAATGCAATTATTTTATAAGTACTCGAATATAAAAAAATAGTAATTTTTAATAAAAAAATATGTATTTTTGACATATTTTGAAGTATTTCAGCGAATTTTGAAGATAATGTAAAACTCCTTGTACAGTGCGCAAGTAAGTGTAATAGTAGTATGTAGTAAAAAGAAAATTTAATAGCTGAAAAATGCAGAAAAAACACAATTTTAAAATTTATTATGAAGTTATTGCAAGGATTTTATTTTTTTCATCACACTGTATTACATTTGAACTAAAAATACGCACATTTATTCAATATTGTACAATTTTAAACTCACAGGCAATCAAAGCCTGAGAGCTAATTCCCGAGCGCAGGTTCTGTATGTATGTATGTATGTACGTAATGAATCTTGATAGAAATATCCGATTTGCTTCGAATTTTTTTCGTAGGTTCATTCTGATAAGGCGCGACTTTTGAGGGTTCGTTGGTTAAGTATAAAGGGGGGGGGGCGGAGGGCTAATCCCCCCATTAACTTTGATAAATGGGTTTTTTCATGCAGAATTATCAGATTTACTTCAAATTTGGTATACCGGTTAATTCTCATATGGAGCTTCCTTGATTAGTTTTGGGGGGATAATTGGTTAAGTATAAAGGCGGAATAAGGGGCTAATTAATTTAGATAAAACGGTTTTTCTATCCGATTTGCTTCAAATTTGGTATACCGGTTGATTATGATAAGGCGCTTCCCTGATGAGATTTGGATGCTCATAGGTTAAGTAAAAAAAGGGGAAAGGGGGAGACTATCCCCTTAATTTATTTTTGGAGGGGAATTATTCTTTGAAATAAGTGTATAATATGCAATTATTGTGTGCCTGTGAGCTCAATGCCACCAGTTTAACTGGGCACTTTTCCTTTTATTTTTAAATGCACTCCAAATGTAGGCAGATACTTAGTCTCAGAAAATTATTACAACTTTTGTAATTAAATAAGGCAAATTTTATTATTCTGAAATAATGATACTATACTCCTTCGAAATAGGATGCTGCTAGGATAGTTAAAAGTGCTACCATGAAAACATCCGCTCCGTAATGTTAAACAAATGGGGAGGTTGTTTTCGAATTTCTCGTTTCAATTTGAATATTTTCAATTTTTTTTTTTTTTTTTTTTTTTTTTTTTTTTTTTTTTTGCATAGGATAGCTGAGCTCAATCTTTAATATAGCTCTTTCTTACTTTTTCGATTTTGGTTGCAGATTTTTTTTAAAAAGGTACTTTCAGTTTCCAAACCGGTTTCGAAACTGAAAGTATCTTTAAAAAAAAATCTGCAACCAAAATCGAAAAAGTAAAATAGAGCCATATTAAAGATTGAGCTCAGCTATCCTATGCAAATAAATCTTTTGAAAATATTCAAATTGAAACGAGAAATTCGAAAACAACTTTCCTATTGGTTTAACATTATGGATGTAAAAAGATGCACAAAATGTTATAATTGTCATGGTATGAACGGTTTCTACTTTTGTGTACCATTCTTTCTCTATAGTAATTTTCGTCTTATTTAATGTCAAAAGTCCTGCAATTAAATAAAGCAAAGATTATTATTCAGAAATAATTGTGTACAAAATTAGAAGATGTGCGGCGTCTTAAATTGTCAATAAATCGCAATAGATAACAAATTATACATAATAACAAATTTATAAGAAAATTTTCTTTTGAAATACACATATTTAAAAAAACTAAATCTCTAAAAACTTTTTGTCTGAATTTAAGTTTTCCTTAATAAATTGACTTAATAAAATAGTCCAATCTTGAACGCCAGATTCACCTTTGATCTACCTTCTGCCAGATCTACCTTCCCTCTCCTTCTGTTTAATGGATACGACCACCTACGAGCTTCCTGAAGAGAGTTTCCGGTCAATGTGTAGCAGTGAACATCGAGCGTCGAGTGTTTTTATCAGTCAATTCTTTTCTCCTTGACAAAGGCTTAAGGTTAGCCGAAAGCGCTTGGAGTAGCTTTTTATCATTTTAACATCTAGTGTTTTTAATTTTTAAAAACATTTGTATATATTTTATCACACCTATGTAGTAATGTGTTTAAATGAAGCATTTTAAGGGGTCTCAGGACTCTTAAAGCTTTAAAATTTTCCCAAATTAAAATTTTAGATGTTAAATTCCTAGTTTTTCTGAACATTTTGATATAATTATTTCCTTGAAATTCCTATTAGAACTGAAGTTATGGCTTTTACATTTATACACGTTCAATAGCTGAAGCGTCGTTTCGGAAACTTTGAAGCCATTTTTCTCCAAATGACGTTTTTGGGCATAACACGCACGATATCTCAAAAACTTAAGAATATTTTTTCAGGAAATTTTCAAAACATATGTTTCATGTTAGTCTGTATAAACTGAACCTAAAATTTTCTCTTTTTTGTTCAAAAGAATATTTTTTTAGGTGATTATACTGTTGAAATTTTCTTAATTTTGCATTAGCTAAATACAACTTTGCATTAAAAATATAAAAAAGCTTTAAATACAAATTTATTTAGGTTCAGGGTCATTATTGCAATATGAATTATAAGTAGGCAGAAAAATTTTCATTCTAGTTGCAATACTTATTTTGTAATCGTACGCGTAAGCTGTTATGCCGATTTTTTGCTCGTCAAATGTCTAACAGTTTGTAGCCCCCTGTAAATGTTAATTCTGCATCTTATAATTTTTTAAATACATGACATAAAAGAACACACTTATATATTTTATTCCAATTAAAATTGTGTCTTTGAATCAAATACAATTTAAGATATTAAATGTTGCAAATGGTCTTTTTTTTTTTCATTTTTTCAAATTTTAAGAGTCCTGAGACCCCTTAAATGTTTCTATGTTTTTATTTTTAAGTTTTCCTTATAACATAATTTGAAAAGACGTTAATAGAAAAACTTTTCAAGTAATATTTTTTTTTTAAATAAGAAATCAGAATAAATTTTAAAAATGCAAAGTTAATCTAATTAGATATTATATTTTGCATCTTAGCCTGGAGAAAGCATTTGGTAAATTACGTTATCGACGATTTTCACAGCTAATTAAAATTTCTCTGGTTTTTACATTTTAAACTTTGAATGCTTGACAGATTTTGTAACGTGTTCTTGATTGATTTTGTTGTAGATATAATAATAAATAGTGCTTCTCGGGTTTCTTTTTGTAACAGGCTCATTTACAACAGATTTTTAACTCCTTCAGGGGCAAAGTACAGTCGTGGAAAAAAGTAAACACCACCTACTAACTCTGCAACAAATTATCGTAGAAGAAAGTTATTGGTACCAAACGATTGGAAATAAAGTCTACTTTTAAATGATGTATATAAAATTTACTTAGAGGGACATCTACCTATAAAAACAAACCCGAACATCGTTTTTTCAATAGCAATACCCAACTTTGAAACCATAACTGAATTCTACACCATTCAATTAGCCTAAAAACAAACTTTCGTGAAATTGGCAGCTTCCGAGAAATTAATCATTTTAAAATGAGCATATTTTAGGGGTTGTATCTAAATTGAAGCTCGGTACTTCGATGATTGAAATGCTACAGAATGACTATTTGACTTCTATTAATGTATTATTTCTTGCCAATATAAAAATCTCACTCGCTTAATGTGTTTCGAATATTGCCAGTCCAAATGCTTCATTAAAATAAGTAAAAAACATATATTTTTTTTCAAATTAACCATAACATTGAACATCATAGACGGACCCTAGAACCGTCATAGAACCATCATATAACCGCCATTTGACGTTTTTTACTCATAATTCAAAAACTACTTGGAAGAAAATTTTGAAATGGAGAATTTCCATAAAGCAGGACATAATAAATAGAAATCTATCCAAAAAAAAAAGTTGTAGGTTGCATGCAATTCATATTTGTTTTCGAATATTAATTTCATAATTCATATTATAAAATTTTTAAAATTACAAATTCAATGTACAGTATAATACGTCTAACACGAAAACGCTTAACATGAAAAATCGGTTAACACGAAATAATATAGCGGTCCGGACAGTATACGATGCAATTTAATACATTTTTCTTCTTTTAACACGAAACAAAAATCGTTTAACACGAAAAAAATTCGCTTTCGAGTTAATTAGTTTAAGTTGAAATTGGTGGATTTTGTGTTAAAATCACTGAATTTTGGGGGAAAATCAGATTTTTCAAATTAGGTTATGTTTTACGAGCACAATGGCTGAGAAATCGGTGCGAAAACAAACTGCTATTTCGCTTCAAATGAAGATGAAGCTGCTTAATGCAGTTGATGAAAAAGAAGGACGAAAAAAGAAATCTACAACGAGTTTTGCATTGCCAATTATACATTATCAACAATAATAAAAAACAGGGTTTGAGCGCAGTATGTTTAAGCCTGAGAGGAAACGTATGAGAAATGCTAAGCAAGAAGATTTAGACAACTTATAGTCCAGTCAAATTGTCAGAAAATAGGGCTGATAGATGCAAAAATTCTGCTAGAAGATTTTATGTTTTTAAAGTATTTATGGGGATGATAATAACAGGAATTGTTTTCCAACAAAATATCTCGAGGCGAAACTTTGTGGAGCCAAAAAACCACGAAATTTTCGGACTTTTTTCAGTTTTTTGCCTGTATCTCGAAAATTATAAAATTTTTATGTACCATACTTAATTACAAAAAGAAAAAGCATTAAATCCTCTACAAATTTCATAACAAAAATGTTTTTCTACGTCCAATACTAAGCGCGCTACGGTTTTTTGAAAACAACATTTTTTTTTTCAACTTCACAGAAAGTGACCTATTTATCACCTCCCATCCCCCAAAAAATAATTTTCATCCCTAACTGAGGAAATGAGATGTACCTATTGATGAATAAGTGAGGAAGGAAATTTTTAAGAAGGGTAGGCAGAAGGTAGGGTTGCCAAATAGTACGTTTTTCTCGTAAGTTGTGCTATTTTTAGTGCCTTTTAGGTCTATAGCGCTTTTTAGGTATTGGATGTGCGTTTAAATGTGTCCGTACGACGAATTCTTCCGTTTTACTACTGCATCTTACTTTCGATAGTTTAAAAAGAAATCTTTTCCAGTTTGCTTTAAAATTTCGCCTTTTGCCAAAAATAAGTTATACACATGCGCATCAAATGTAAAAACAGCTTGTTTCAGATCAGTAAAACAATAATCTTGGGAAAGTTGTGCCATATTAACTGCGCGTTTGCTGTAGCATTAGATCATGTGAACTGGACCTTATTATAGATTATAAATATCCGCATTATAAATTTTTAATTTAGTATAACTGTATCTTAAGATTAGATATTTTGTTTGATTTATTATCACCCTTTATGCTTAACCCCTAATAGTCGAGGCCGATACAATTACGGGAAATTTGTCCGTGAATGTTACGAGACATGTACGTTTACGAGAAACATCATTTCTTAAAAAATTTTAAAATATTGAAATAAAATTTTGTGACAAGGATCCACAAATGATGACACGCTTGGAGGGGGGGGGGAAGGGGGTTCATGAAATTGTGACAGTTTGTGACAAGGGGGTGGGAGGGGGTCAGAAAAAGTGTGACATCACACATTTTGGTTAAAATAAAAGCATTAAAAATTAGCAGATTAAATTTGAAAGTTATTTTGAAATTAAAGTATTTTGTGTTCATACAGTAAAGATAACATTTGAAGCCAAATATATTAAATTCCATTTCAAATTCCAAAATACTACTGTTTTTAATTGTTCTTTCATATTAATATTTTATTACTATTGTATATTAATTATGTTTTTTGTTGTAAATCTTAATCTTATTTAATACAAAATAAGTACACGAATCATTTTTATTATTATGCTCACAAATGTCTTTAAAACATACAGTTAAAAATTTCAAAATAAAATTTGAAATATGATCTATAACATAGTACTTTGTTTTTGAACTGCAAGTATATGTTTATGTAATATAGCGTGACATGTGACAAGAGGGGAGGAGGGGGTATGGCGAAGTGTGACACTTTGTGACAAAGGGGGGAAGAGGGGTCAAAAATATTGAAAAAAAGTGTGACATCATATATGGATGACCCCTTATCTATTGGTATGTTATGAAGCAAAAAATAGCTTATAAGTTTGTATATATAATTTTAGGAGCTATTTTTATTGAAAAATACACATTTACAAAAAATCATATTTTGTATGCAAAATTTGGTATATGTTAGTAAATTTAAGACGCATTGCAAATCTTTTGCTTCATAACACAGGTAAGTAAGTGGTTTACTAATATATTGTGGAAAAAAATATGTATTCGTGTTTGATACAAATTTCATATTTTTCAGAAAAGTGTCCGGAAGGTAGACACATACCTTAATTAAATATTTTCAGCTGCGTAACTGAAATTGCACAAAACGCAACAAAAGTGCAAGTGTAATAAAATTACATTCATTTTAATGTTACTGTTAATACTGTTAATTTATCATTTCTGTATGTAAAACATGCTAGTTGAACATGAAAATGTTTTTTTGAAAATGAATAGAATCCGAAAAACCTGTATTTCGGGTTAAGAGAGATGATTATTACACAAACAAAACCCGACTTAGAAACGTTTCCGAATATCAGAGGCAGTAAAAGAAACATCGTTTCTATAAATGCTTCTTTAAATTTCGAAAATATGTTGATTTCTGAGGTTATTGTATATTTTCTTTTGTGGTTATAAAGGGCGTCCCAGATTTCACACAGGATTTGAATCCTGCGATATGATAATCCAGTTTTTTGTGCCGGAATCTCTATAATAATAGCCTAAGTCATGTGACTGTCATCAATAGTTCCGGGCTGACCGCTTCACTTTTTATATGCCAAACAGCCAATTTGGTAATTTAATGTTAGCCAGGCGCAGGTGATAATAGTATCTCTATAATAATAGCCTAAGTCATGTGACTGTCATCAATAGTTCCGGGCTGACCGCTTCACTTTTTATATGCCAAACAGCCAATTTGGTAATTTAATGTTAGCCAGGCGCAGGTGATAATAGTATCTCTATAATAATAGCCTAAGTCATGTGACTGTCATCAATAGTTCCGGGCTGACCGCTTCACTTTTTATATGCCAAACAGCCAATTTGGTAATTTAATGTTAGCCAGGCGCAGGTGATAATAGTATCTCTATAATAATAGCCTAAGTCATGTGACTGTCATCAATAGTTCCGGGCTGACCGCTTCACTTTTTATATGCCAAACAGCCAATTTGGTAATTTAATGTTAGCCAGGCGCAGGTGATAAATCGCCAAGTATTGTTCCATCGCCATCATATCACCGGTATTATAATAGTCCATCTCATGCGACCATCATAAACAATTTTTCGTGAGGTAAATTAAAACAAAGCTTTGATGTTGAAATTTAATGTCATAGTTTATGGTATTATTTATTACTTTTCTTCTTCTTCTTTCTTTTTTTTTTTTTTTCTTTTCTTTTAAGAAATAAGAGAAAATTGAGAGTCATAAATTTTAAGCATTTCAGTTTTAAATTAAAGTTACGCATTTAAAATAAAATGAGTGAAAGTATTATATTTTAAATGAAATTAATGAAATAAGAAAAAAATACGACGGGTACAATGTTTGGCGATTTGTCACCTGCACTCGGCTAACATAAAAATACCGAGTTCATGATTTCTGTATCAGAATGTTCCGATTTGAGCAAGTAAATTCAATTATGAATAAAAGTTACATGATACAATGCTTAGCATAGATTTAAAGGAGACCAAAGTGGTCGTCAAGGGCGGTTAGTTCTTAAATATGGATTTGGACGACATAGGGTTTCAACAAGACGGTGCCACATGCCATACAGCCGGAGAAACGATTCAATTACTGCACGAATCATTTCCTGGTCGTGTGAATATCGGATTTTAGGATGCTATCAACCCTTGATTAAACATTTTCAGCTGCATAACTGAAATTGTTCATGCAAGAGTAACAAAATAACATTCAATTTAATTTTAATGTTAATGCTGTTAATTTGTCATGTTTGTTAGTAAAACATGTTTGTTGAATTATGGAAATGTTTTTTGAAAATTGATAGCATCCAAAAAATCTACATTCGGGTTGAGAAAGCTGATTATTACATAATAAAAACGACTTGAAAACGTTTCCGAAAATCAGGGGCAGTAAAAGAAAGTTTGTTTTTATAAATGCTTCTTTAAATTTCGAAGATAAGTTGATTTCTGAAGTTATTGTATATTTTTGTTTATGGTTATAAAGGGTGTTCCAAAATTGAAGCAATATTTGAATTTTGAGGTATGATAATCCAGTTTTTTGTACCGAAATTGCAAGATATGAAAGTGGAAGACTTGTGGTTTTAACAAGACAGTGCCACATGCCGTATAAACCACGCAAAAATTCAATTTCTGCATGAGTCATTTCCTGGTCGTGTAATTTCCCGTTTTGGGATCAAAATTGGATGCGATGCGATTTAACACCGTTGGACATTTTTTTGATTTAAAAAAAAAAGTATTATAAGGTTTATGCCAACAAGTCCACGACCACCCACGCCTTGAAGGAGGAAATTTAGCGCTGTATCAACGAAATTCAGCCGCATTTATGCAAAAACGTCATAAAATTTTCAACAAAAGTGTGCGTATGTGCCAGCAAAGCCATGGAGACCATTTTACCTGATATGCTATTCCATACATAACCCTATACTATATACTTTCTAAATAAATAAAAATTTTACGATTTTTTAAACCTGTTTTTTCTAATAATAAAAGAACCCGTTTTTATTCTATCAAAATTAGTTCTTGCGGGAATTTTTAGACACCATTTAGTTACTTACCTAAAACTTATGTTTACACTGTTAAAAAGATAGACAGGGGTGGGGGGGGGAGAAGAAGAAACCTCCCATTATCATGATTTTATCTTTAATCTTAAAAGTCGGCACAACATTACGTTAATTAATCAGGATATTAGTTTTAATTTAGATTAGGGATAAACCGAATAGTGATTTTAGCCGAATTCCGAATACCAAATATTCGGCCTACAGGCGAACCGAACACCGAATATTAGGCGAGCCGAATAGTAACTATTCCGAAAATACCGAATATTCGGCTGGGCGAACATTTTTTTATTTCAAAGTTTAAAGGTTAATTTTTTAAACAATTTTACATAATATTTAATACAGAAAATAACATTTGGTAAACTTTATACTGAAAAAAATCTACTTTGAGTTATTAAAGATGAGGATAGCAATAAAATTTTTAATTAATAAAATTTTAAATTTCATGGCTTCTTCTGTGAATTAAAACAAATGGATATTTTCTTAAATTCTAAAACAAACATTTTAAAATCAAAGAGAAATTGTGAAAAAATTTCGACGAAAAACTTCACAGAGTCATATAGTATTTTTTCGTCAGGAACAGGCTACAGAAAAAGTAAATAGTAAATACTACAATCTATTCAAATGGTGGCAACTCAGAAAGAATAACTTTTCTCCTCCGTTTGATTTAGCAACGAAGGTTTTAAATGCATCCTAGATCAGCATCTGGATTTTGCGATCATTTTCAGAGATTGTAAACATACAGGTTGTTCCTAAAATCTTGCAACAAACTTTTAACGAAGATAATATGGTCAAGAAAAACATTTTTTTTAAATATTATTTACTAAACAACGTTCAGAAACTTGCATTTGTACGTCATTAATTTCTATGAAAATTATTATTAATGGTTAATTTTCTAATCTGAAATTTTACAGACAACAACTAAATAATGTAAAAACATTCCTTTTTATTTAAATATGATTCTATTTATTTAATTATTCTGAATATCTTCATAAATTGACAGTCAAAAGTAGAAGTTGCATAAGGTTTTTCAAAATGTTTTAAAAGGTTTTTTTTAAATATTCGGTTCAGCCGATAGTTCCGATATTCGACCAATTGAGTAGACTGACTAGTTTAATATTCGGCCAAGCTGAATATTCGACAGACCGTATAGTTTGATATTAGGTCAAATTGAATATTCGGTAAGATGGCCGAATATGCCGAATACCGAATAGATACAGAATATTCAATGCATCCCTAATTTAGATGCATTTTAATCAAATAGCTGATAAAATCAAAAATCCAATTTACTTAGTTGCCGTAGTTTTTGAAGAAAAAATTAATTTTCACTAGCGCCTTATTATTTAAATTAAAATAAATTAAAAATAACTTTAGAACACTATAGAGTGTTTTTTTTTTTTTTTAACTATCTTCTTTGAACAATCAGAAAATTTCTACTCCCTCGTGAACGCTTTTATAATTTTTGATAATAATAATAAAAAAAAGACTAATTCAAAAATGATTTTGAAGTAACTCACATCATCTAATTAAACGAACTGTAAACAATTTACATTAAAAATAATTGCTTTTTTAAAATATTTTAACAGAAACATCTGTTTGCCTAAAACTGTTCATTTTTAAAGTTGAAAAAAAAAAAAACTTTTAATTTTAATACATTTTTAGGCAATTAAGTAGAACTTGCCAAGCAACAACAACAAAATACATTGTTGACGTTTTGGCTAGTATTTCATCCATGAATTTATGAAAGTAACTTTCTTTAATTAAAAATATATAACAATAAACATATCTTGTGTATATTTTTCGCCGAAAGTACTTTTTAATTTCAAAAAAATTATGGTTCATCTAACATAGTGAAAAGAGAAATTAGCATATTTTTACAGTGCTTTGAACCATGAATGAATCTGTATTTTGTTCCAAATAACTGTTTAATAAAGATTAATTGGAGCAAGAAATAAACAAAACGTTCTAATTAATAAATGCAAGATTAATTTACGCACATTGAAGAACAACATACTAAAAATCGTACAGAAAAAAACGTTTCGCTCTAAGTACATATTAATGTTTAAGTAAAAAAATTGTAATGTAACTGTTTCATTTGTTTATTATTTTTTAGAAAGATATTACGTATTTCTATAGATAAAAAATAAATTATATTTCTAATTAAGTTTTATAACACAGTGCAAGAATCTTAGATAATAATTAAAATATTAAACATTTATACCTAAATTAGATGCTGACGATTGAATTACACACACATACTCACACATATACGAGGTGTGTTCGAAGACTAAAGGTACAATGCCGTATACTCATTCAAAAATCTTTTAATTGTTACATGTCCATTAAAAATTAATTACTGGTATACGCCTTATTTTTCGACATAATTGGCGTCATTGTCCAAGCATTTGTTAAGGGGTCTCAAGACTCTTACATTTGGAAAAAAAAAGATCATTTTCAAAATTTAATATCTTAAAATGTATTTGATTTTAAGACACAATTTAATAATAAACTACGAAAAAAAAAAATTTAATTATTCTGAATTTGTGAGAACAATAACGAAAAATGCAGGAAAGCTCTCATTGTGTTAATCCATTGCAATTTGAGTATGAACACAAATCCCTAATCTTACCTCGTAAAACTTAAATTAGAATAAAGCGTAATTTGCATTAGAGCGGCTATTTCCGTTTTTTTTTTTTTTTTTTTTTTTTTTTTTTTTTTTTTTTTTCCGGGGAAGTTTTGGTATTAAAAAACTAGGTAGCTTTGATAGTGTAAAAAAGAAACTGCCTTTTTTATTTTCTTCTATCTTTACAAGTTGGATTCGTGAAAACTTTCGAAATCTGATTTTCGACGGATTTGTACGTTTTAGGGGCCAGAGATCACGAAAAACATGTTTCTACAAAATGTCTGTCTGTGAGTCTGTGAGTCTGTCTGTGTGTGACACAAATTTTGTGGGCGCTCTATCTCAAGAACTAATGAACGGAATTTAATAAAACTTTAAATTTAGTTAGCCCCTGATATAAATTGGTGCTGATTACTTTTTGATGTAAATCGCCATAGTAGGTGGCGCTGCTATGCTGCATTATTCATGATTTCCACAAAAGCTATGTCTCAAGAATTATAGCACGGATTTTCAGAAAATTTCAGATTCAGTTAGTTCTTGATATTATTTTGAGCTGCTAACATTTTGGTGTAAATCGCCCAATAGGTGGCACTGTTATGCTGTATTATTCATGATTATCGCAATAACTGTATCTTAGGAAGTTATGGACAAATTTTCATCAAACTTCAGATTCAGTTAGTCCCTGATATAGATTAGTGCTGTTTAGTTTTTGGTGTAAATCACCCAACAGGTGGCGCTACTATGCTGCATTTTTCACGATTAGTACAACAGCTGTATTTCAAAAACTAATGCATGAATTTTCGCCAAACTTTAGATTCAGTTAGTCCCTGATATAGATTAGTGCTGTTTAGTTTTTGGTGTAAATCACCCAAAAGGTGGCGCTACTATGCTGCATTTTTCTCGATTAGTACAACAGCTGTATCTGAAGAACTAATGCATGAATTTTCTTCAAAATTTTGATTCAGTTAGTCCCTGATATAAATTGATCCTAATAAGTTTTGGTGTAAATTGCCCAACAGGTGCCACTGCTATGCAGAACTTTTAACGATTTCCGCAATAGCGCTATCTCAAAAACTAATGGACGGATTTAATCAAACTTAAAATTCAATTAGAAGTTCACGTAAATTGTTGCTGATTAGATTTTGGGGTAAATCACTAACAGGTGGCGCTGCTGTGCTGCATTTGTCAGGAAGTATTAACTTGTATGAGATAGAAGAAAGTTTTGGGATTGCCACATCCGACTAGTTTTTAAGAGGCTTATATTGATATTTACTACATTAGAGACATTTAAAAGGAGTCCCCATGCAAATACTTATAGAAGGGAAGTTATGTCTATAAAAATTGTGCTCTTTTATGATTTAGAAGTAGTTTGAATTTTAAAGTCAATTTGCTCAAAACGTTGACTTTGTGGATTACACGAATGATTTCTAAGAAATGGCTGCATGGAATTTCCTGAAATTTTGACCTGAAGGTATAAACCTTTCAGCTGCATAAAATGACCTACTATTATCAGAATTGCTATATGTCAGGGAATTTCCTGACTTAACACCAGTATTCTCTAGGATAAAAACTCGGCTTTTGAAATTGTTCGATTATATTAGCTAAAATAAGATAATTTTTTCCTAGATAAAAATACTAGGATTTCAGTTAAAAGCGTAGAAACCCTGTATTATGTTCATCAAACAAGATTTAGAAGTAGTAACTGTTTTTATTTAATCCTTCGAGAGGCAAACAATTGCGTTTCAGTAGTCTTGAACTCACACCGAAAAATTCGAAAAAAAACTATTTCAAAATTAGGAAAGTAAATTTTCTGAGTTTTTCTTCACCAAAGTTATACAAGAAAAACTTAATAAAAAGTTTGTGCTGCAAAGCATGATTAAAATTAGATGGCATATCATATATCCCACCGCCCCTCAAGGGGTTAAAAAAAGTCACAATTTTGAGATTTTCATATTTTACATTTTTCTCTCAAGAACTTATCATTATATGTTTAAGTGTAGGTCATTTTAAACCCATATTTATAGTTGTAACATATTTATTATATAACATATTTATTACTGTAACGATTAAATATTTCCAACTAAATTTCTCTTTAAGAACTTAGATAACTTCCAAATAGTTTTTATCGCACAGTGCAAATCTAGATACAGCGGTATATTCACTTCCTCTTAAATATTTTGAAGGTAACTTATCTTTTTTAGGTTTGATAAAGATTCATTATCAAGAATCGCTATTTTAAAAGAGGCTAATTTTGTCGTATTATTTTTCTAATTTATGTGTAGGGAGCTTAACAATGTTTCTATTATGGAATTATGAGTAAAGAGGAATTTACATATCCTGAAAATGTAGAAGCTTCAACTGTAACCGGTTTTACAGTGGCTCATTACTATCGAGAAAATTTCTAACAGTATATTTGAATGGATTTTTCCCCCTCATTTCAACGTCTTATTAATGCAGAATTTCAGTCATATTTATGGTCAAATATTACATTTTTGAAGTGAAAACTTCTTTAGGCGCGTTGAGCTTTTTTTGAGATGGGGAAAAACCACTGATTTCGAACACTGTAACGTAACGACTTGCAAACATTTTGACACATAGACACTAGCGCGCCAAGCGGTGAATGACAGGAATTTTTCCCTCTTCAGCTCAATCAGCAAAAGAAGAAGGAAGTGAAAACTCACTTTTTCTCCCGGCGTATTGCTAAAACAAATTATTATTTTGTTTTTCGTCAGTTAAAATGAATTATACCGTATTCGTGACCTACCTATTTCGTGTAACTAAAAACCGATAACGCTGTATTTTATCGTGTTGATGGTCTGGTCAATAACCAACAGTATTGGCGGGAATTTCGATTACGGAAGATAAAATTCGGGGCACAGATGTCAGATACGCACTTGGGTACCTAATTGACAGCAAAATGGCGTTATTTTATTTTGCAAGGTAACCCAGCTACTGTTGCTTATTTATTAATAAATTGTTCATTTACTTTTATTTTATTTTTTTAAAATTGTACAATTGTTTTGTTCTATAGTTATTAATGAAATTACCGTTTATTTATTGTTGTTTACTTTTTAAAACAATAGAAAATAATTTAAAAATATATATTGTAACTGGTATTGGAAAACGGGCTTTCGCCAAATTGACGTTAAAAAATCGCGCCAAACCTGGTTCGTATATCACATCTCTGCCAAATTCTCGTTTTTTTTATTTTTCGACTTTTTATCCAAATTTTCCGGATTTTTTAAATTTTCCCTTTCATTGTATCCCAAACACTACCTTCATACCAAATTTGAAGATTCTAGGGATACAGGACGTACCTCTAAATTTTTATATCTTCTGAAATAAAAAAGGTAGAAGCGTGAAATTTCAGCATTTAGTTCCATTTCCACATTACTTTAGATTTACGAAGTTTCAAGTTGCTGGGAATCACCAACACAAAGATATTGGGGGTCAAAAGTACCCTGAGTTGCTTCCAGAAAAAGATGCTTACGGTTGTGCTTTCAAGACTTGGCAGGGGCACTGCTGTGTCCCCAGATGCTTTCATTAGTGCTGCTACACAATTCAACGCATAAAACATTTCCTGGCGATTAAAAAAACACACACGTAATTGTTGAAGTTTTCACTTCTATTGGCACTCCCGGAGTGCCACTGTTTTTTTTTTTTTTATTATTGGTGGAAGTTTATTTTGGCAGTAGTCAGGTTCTGCGTTTCCGCCATAATAACACAACCTAAACAACCTGCTGTCGGTGTCAGTGAAAGAGATTGTAATACCCGGGCCAACTTTCACCAGTAAAAAGGAATAGAAATTTTTTGCCATATTTGCAAGAGAAACTTTTGCATGAAAAAGCCACTAAAACAAGGCGAAATTTTCTATTCAAAATTTACTGGTGGAAGTTTACTTCGTTGGTAATCAAAAACTGTTACTGAGATGTAAAAATTCAGCAGCCTTCTTATGACAACCTCCCCAGTTATTTTATTCGCAACAGATAGATTCTATACTATCTCTCCTCTATAATCATAACTCCGTTGTTTCTACAAGCTTATTGTTGTGTGCATCTCTGCTATATACAAACAATTATCTCACTGCGAAAACTAAATTATGAGACGCGCAAGGCATATAAGGTGAATTTATATGTTGAAAAAGCATTAAGTTTCAAATTAAATTAAAAAACTTTGTATGCATCTGGACTCTTTTCCAGAACATTAACTGTTAAAATGTATAGCTTTTAATGTGTGTTTGAAATTTAGTATCCAAAAGTTAATGAGATAAGGAGTTATTTCAATCCATATTAAGGTCATTGTTACATTTAGCTGGTCAGTTTTAAATATATCTGATCTCTTCAATGTTATGAGGAGTTTTATATTTTTCTTGTTGTATATGAGCAGCTCTTAAAAATGTTCCCTAAACATCAAAAGGCATCTTTTCTTTCAATATACTAAAACTATTTGACCATTTAAAATATATTTAGTACAGGAAACTGAAAATTTTGGCTGTAATGTTGAATTAATACATGGAAATAATTCCAGAGAGAAACACTCGCCTTGCATACAATATTTCAAATGAAAATCAAATTTGATTTTCATTTGAAATATTGTATGCAAGGCGAGTGTTTCTCTCTGGAATTATTTCCATGTATTAATATAGTTTCTGTCGATGCTGGATTTAATTATGTTTCGTGTTCGCCCCAGGTCGGTGGCCCACGATAAATATTCCATCTTGTGCTGCGTTTGTAGCCTTGCCAACATATAACAGTGAGAAAATTTCCAGGCTAGGTATCGTTCCATGTGGTTTAGTCGGTAGAACGTCAGTGCGCTATACTGATGGCCCGTGTCGAGTCCCGGCATGGAATCTTTTTCACTATGTTGGCCTTTGCGCCTCTTAAGCAATAACTTTGATATTTGATTTTCATTTGAAATATTGTAATGTTGAATACAAGTAACAGAGGTTACACATTGTTATATAAATTGGTCCCTGTTATTGTATTCTTTTGAATATAAAATTACATATTGAAGTCTAGTAAACTAATGATGATATAATACACTAGAAATAACATTTTGATAGGAATATAAATGTCGTAAATTGATTGGATGTAGCCCAGTAACAGAGGTTACAATGTGTACCTTTAAGACATTTTCAGTTGACTATATTTTTATCCTAACTGTGAATTTAGCTATGCTGGAACTGATTTTATATAGGTTGTATACACATATACACAGAAAAAATTATATTTGGTAAAAACTGCATATTTAAAAATATATATATATTGGGAAAAGGACATAAAATATTTTTTCACCAATCTTGTGGGTAAAAAAGAAATGTAATTTAATATGGAGTATTCAGCATGAAAATAACTAAAAAAATAAAAAAAGTATTTATATTAAAAGTATCCATTTTTTCCATTCTGGTATCGTTTCTAAAACCTGCCATTTTATTTCTTATTATTTTCATTATTTTTTTCTATAAAATGTTTTGGAATATATAAAACTGATTTTTTCATTATTAAATAATTTTGCACAGTTCACTTCCTTAATTTCTAGAGATAAAAACTCCTTTAAGATTAATATAAAAAATTTTATGGGGAAAAAACTTTCTTTGAACAAAAATTAAATTAGCGTTAGAAAAAATTTCAAGAACAGCTATTTGGCTAACTGAGTTTATTGAATCACATTTATACGGATCAGTTAATACAATTTTTTAGGATACATTATATTTTCTATTTTATTTATTTTAATGTGATCCTTTAATCCCTTTAAAAAGAGTAAGAAATATTTATATCTTTTTTAAGTTGATTAATTTTAGGAAAAAGCTATAAAAACGGTTCACTGTTAAAAATCTGCAACAAACTGTCCCGTCATTCAACCGTTTTTGCAAATAATAATTACTTGACCATATTATGTAGGTACTAAGATTGTATTATGAACCATATTGGGGTCAGGATGGATTAAATTTATGGCTAATTAACCGTTATTTGTAAAAACTATCAAATGGCTGAACATTTTGCTACAAATTTTTAACAGTGTTAAATGGCTGGAGAGTTTGCTGCAATTTTTTTTTTACAGTGTAATAGTTTTTTCATGATTCTAATATTTTCCGGGAAAGTATATTTTTTGTCTGGACAAGAGAATTCGCGATTTTTATCACTTTCCAACAAAGTTGAAAAGTGTTTATGACATCGGTTTGCCTGTCCGTCTGTACGCGCTCTAACTCCCGTAAATATACTAGGATCGTTCTGAAATTTTTGGATGTTAGTGTCCTCTACCATAGCACGAATCCTATTGCAAACGAAGTTTGTAGCATGTTTAGTTCATTTACAGGGACAGTCAAAAGTTTCCCGTTACATTACGGCCTATGGGGAAAAATCGTTTAAATTGATTTTTAATAATGTTACGTGCTTTCAAACATAATAAAATTGATATGCATTTATCAAGTGCACTAAAATATGCATTTTCTGTAGAATAAGGGGCGCAAAAATAGTTATTATTCATTTACAGGGCCACACAAAAAATTCCGTTACATAATGATATAGCGGTGGAGGGAATTTTTTCCGACGTATTTTAATTATGTTAAATTATTTCATGTATAATGAAATTGATATACGTCGCTGATATTTAATATAACTTATTTCATGGATAATACGAAGTGCATAGCATTTACAGGGACACGCAAAAGATTTCAGATACTATATTGTATACGAAGTACGGTACAGTAGCGATGATTGCTGGAAACGCATTTTAAATTATGTTATGTGCTTTTATGTTTCACTACACTTATGAATTGTATATGGTGTGTATAAATGCTGTAATTGATATACAGTGCTGTTCAAAAGAATTCGTAATGGTTACTGGGTATGATTGCAAATTGCTTAAAGGTGATTTTTAAATGAGTTAGGCATTTTTACGCTGAACTGCATTTAGTAAGAAATGTCTGGAGAACATATATAAAATGACTAGCTGACCCGCCCGGCGTTGCCCGGGTCCGTGGTAATATTTATTAAGAAACCTTTAATTTATATGATCTTATATGTAACTCGATTTTGTCTGAAATACGTACCCACTCGCACCTCACAGTGTGAAAATGGGGGAGAAGCAGTTGCAAATTGTTGAGATGTTATGCAAATTTTATTCATAAATTTTTGTAAAATTGTATGCCATAGTCATGAACAAATTAAAATTTTAAAACACCCTCTACTGATGAAAAAATTAGTTAAGAGGAGAGGAGTGAGTGCTTAATAATGTACAGGCCAGAAGCTTTAAAACGACCTCTGTCAGAAAACAACATATAAAGGATACTCATCGAAGAAAACGCTACAGTTGTAAGGACAATTATCGTCACCCGCCTTCCAAACTCGAAATTCAACTCTCCCACCTTCTTTACAATTTTAAAGTGTTATCATTCACGTAAGTTAATTTCAATTGTATTCGTTCTTCGTGTTAATGGCAATTTACATATGCATAGTCGCCCAAGCATGGAACGTGTTTCTTGAACTTTTTATGAAGTAAATAATTTCCGTTCTTGAGCGATTAAGAGTCCATTCACATGCGATTCTTATAAAACTCCTAATATATCACAAAATTTACACCATATTAAGTATTTCATGAACTCAAGGATTTTTCACTCAGTTCTTATTCTTTTGTTAATATTTTCTCATCCTAATGGAAACATATGTTATACTTTATTGAATGTTTTCACATTGAAAGTGCAGTGTAAAGTTTAGGCATAATTCAATAAAGCGAAAATTTTGAGTGTTCGTTATTTATAATCTATCTTCCTGTTAAAATTGTTGACTACATTTTTAGACACCCATGAACGGTGAACACATAACATGTGATAAATTGTCACAAATTTTGTCATAGATCGTTGAAAAAAATTGTGAAATGATCATTAGAAAAAAAAAATAATTTCATCCAACGATTCTGGAAAAATAATCATGAATTTTGTGAAACAATCGAAGAAAAAAATTGCAAATTTCATCAAAAGATCGCAGAAGCACATGTTGAATTTTTCCAATCTGTCACTCAGGAATATCGGGAACTTCGACAAATAGTCGCAGAAAAAAAAATCAAATTCGTCACAGATAATTGAAAAAAAAAATGCAAATTTCGCCAAACAATCTTGGGAAAAAATCATGCATTTTGTGAAACGATCGCTGCAAAAAGCCCTCGAATTTCAGTAAACAATCGAAGAAAAATATTGCAAATTTCATCAAAAAATCGCGGAAATGTATAGCAAATTTTGACAAAAGAGTGCCGAAGCGCACACTGAATTTTGCCAATCTGTCGCTGAGAAATATAGGGAACTTTGGCAAATAGTCATTAAAAAGAAATAAATAAAATAACAAATTTCATCATAGATCGTCGAAAAAAAGAACGTGAATTTCGTCAAACGATTGCTGAAAAAAAACCCGCGAATTTCAGTAAACAATCGAAAAAAATTGCAAATTTCATCAAAAGATCGCGGAAATGCATGGCAAATTTCGTCAAAAAAGTGAAGAAGCATATGCCAATTTTGCCAATCTGTCGCTGAGAAATATCGGGAACTTCGACAAATGGCCGCGGAAAAGAAAAACACAAATTTTGTCACTGATCGTTGAAAAAAAAAATGCAAATTTCATGAAACGATTTGGGGGGGGAGGGGGGGGGAGAATCGTGCATTTTGTGAAACGATCGCTGAAAAAAAAAACGTGAATTTCAGTAAACGAAGAAAAATATTACAAATTTCATCAAAAGATCACAAAAACGCATAGCAAAGTTTGTCTAAAGAGTGCAGATTACAAATTTTGCCAATATGTCGCTGAGAAATATCGGAAACTTCGACAAATGGCCACGGAAAAGAAAAACAAATTTTGTCACTGATCGTTTAAAAAAAATCGTGAAAAAAAACGCGAATTTCGTCAAACGATTGCTGAAAAAAAACCCCGCGAATTTCAGTAAACAATCGAAGAAAAATATTTAAAATTTCATCAAAAGATCGCGGAAATGCATGGCAAATTTCGTCAAGAAAGTGCAGAAGCATATGCCAATTTTGCCAATCTGTCACTGAGAAATATCGGGAACTTCGACAAATGGCCGCGGAAAAGAAAAACACAAATTTTGTCACTGATCGTTGAAAAAAAAAAAAAATGCAAATTTCATGAAACGATTTGGGGGGGGGGGGGGGATTGTGGATTTTGTGAAACGATCGCAGAAAAAAAACGTGAATTTCAGTAAACAAAGAAAAATATTGCAAATTTCAGCAAAAGATCACAAACGCATAGCAAAGTTTGTCTAAAGAGTGCACATTACAAATTTTGTCAAATGGCCGCGGAAAAGAAAAACACAAATTTTGTCACTGATCTTTAAAAACTCTTACAAATTTCATGAAACGGTTTGGGGGGGAGGGGAAATAGTGCATTTTGTGAAACGACCACTGAACAAAAAAGCGTGAATTTCAGTAAACGAAGAAAAATATTGCAAATTTCATCAAAAGATCGCAGAAACGCATAGCAGAGTTTGTTTGAAGAATGCAGATTACAAATTTTGCCAATATGTCGCTGAGAAATATAGGAAAGTTCGACAAATGGCCACGGAAAAGAAAAACAAATTTTGTCACTGATTGTTTAAAAAAAATCGTGAAAAAAAAAACTGCAAATTTCGTGAAACGATTTGGGGGGTGGGGGTGGGGGGGGAGGAGATCGTGTATTTTGTGAAACGATTGCTGAAAAAAAACGTGAATTTCAGTAAACGAAGAAAAATATTGTACATTTCATCAAAAGATCGCAGAAACGCATAGCAAAGTTTGTCTAATCTTTGGCTAATGGTCGCAAAAAAAAAAAAAAATAACGCGAATTTCATGGAAAATCTTGTAAAAACAATCACTATAAAAATAAAACACAAAATTCGATAAACAGTCGAGGGAATAAATTGCAAATTTTATCAAAAGATCGCAGAAATGTATAGCAAATTTTGACAAAAGGGTGCAGAAGCACATGCTGAATTTTTCCAATCTGTCGCTGAGAAATGTCGGGAACTTTGACAAATGGCGACAGAACAACAAAAAAAAATCATAATTTGTCTTCACTGAATTACGCCTAAACTTTAAACTGCTATGCCTGGCACCACAGTTGCAGAAAATTCTCCAAGTGTCTGTGAGAGATACTTCAGTGGCAGAAAATAATCTGCTGGTAAAATATTTTACAATTGAAGCATTAATTAATCAAACCACCACTTACCTGCAATGTCTTTAAGCATTTTATTAATTTTTATAGATAATAATCTTAGTTTTGTATTAAGTAATTAAGAGCTAAACATAATTGTAAAGCGAAATAATAAAAGGTTTGATGGAAAAATAATCTGCAAAAGATATAAGAAAATCTGTGACGCCTGTCTCCCATCTTGAATTTTCTGCTACTGGACCTGGCACTATGAAAACATTCAGTAAAGTGCAAGATATGTTTTCATTACGATTTCTTATCAGTGGGAAAGTGGAGAGAAAAGATTAACAAAAGGAAAAGAACTGAAAATGGAAAATTCTGAGTGCGTAAAATAGTTAAGATGTGCATTTTGTGACATGGAGTTTCATAAGAATCGCACGTGAATGAACTCTTAATCGCCCAAGAACGGAAATTATTTACTGAATGTTTAAAAAAAAACATTCGATTCTTGGGGCGATTAGACAAATTTGGAGTTTCAGAATAATCGTCCAAGAATGGACATGCAGTCAGGTATAAAATGTACGTTGTCATCGCCCAATAATGTCAACAATAATAAATCAAAACATTGAATATTTGTATATGAAGCAAACTGAGTTCAATAACAATTTTAAAAATGCAGAATCAAAATTAAAACTTATATTTTTGTTTATTTAAATGAAAAAAAGTTTAAATTCTACATATAACATTTCGAGTTATACCGATTAATAAGTTTTATCCTGTTATAGTTAAGCATCACAAAAAATTTCAAAATAGTAACTCAATAAATAAAAATTATTTTAAAATAGGTATGTCCCGGACCTCCTTAAATGAAACAGAGTTCAATAACAAATCTTAAAATCAAAACATACATCTTATACTTTTACTAAGAAATGAAAAGAAAACATTCAGTGAAGCGTTGATTCAGAAAATATGTGAAAAGTTTAGTTTTCAGGTGAAAAAGTTTGTAAAAAGCCTACTTTTATGACAATTTTGTGAAGGGTCCTTTTTTTAAGGTGAAAAGTTTTGTGAAAGGTCCTACTTTGATTTGAAAAAAATTGTGCAGGGTCCAGTTTTGACATAAAAAATGTTGTGAAGGGTCCAGTTTTGACATGAAAAATGTTGTGAGGTATCCTGTTTTGAAATGAAAAATTTTGTGAGGGGTCCTTTAAAGAACCCAATTTTTCCTAAACAGATCCCTGTGCTTGTTACACATCATGACTTTGATAAGAAATAAAAACACTCAGTAAAAAAATATGTTTTCATTGGGATTTGTTATGAAACTCATAATATATGGGGAAGTGGAAAAAAAAGATAAAAGAAAAACCCAAATAACTTCATTCATTTCCCCTGAAAAGAAATATTTGTTTTATTCCTATTCTTGGGCGATGACAACATACATCTTTTAATCACCCGAGAACGGAAATTATTTACTGAATGTTTCCATTTCATAGAAAGTACAGTTTTCATCTTACACTTTACTATAAAATGTACAGTTCTATTTTTACTAAGAAATGAAAACAACATTCAGTGAAGCGTTGATTCAGCAAATTTGAAAAAAAAAATAATCAGCAAATTTGAAAAAAAAATAATTACTTTAAGATCCCAGAAAGTTCAAGAAACATTATACTATTTCATTCTTGGGCGACTACGCGTATGTAAATAGATATTAATACGAAGAACGAATACAATTTAAAGTAACTTACGTGAATTCTATTATATCACTTCTTATAAACAATATAAAAAACATTATAAAATAATTTCAATAAGATTAAATCTTATAGTAACAAAATAAATAAAGCATGGAAAATAAACAGTGCAATTTCCCGCTACAGTTTTAGGCTAGGAAATGCAGCCGCTGTATCTCATATTTACCACCTGCTCTCATTGGCTGGTTTCTTCTTTGCCGCGGATTGGCTTAGAGCTGTAAGTAGCCTGAAACCCATAACGTTTTATTGCAGCGGATTGGCTTAGAGCTATAAATAGTCTCTAACACACAACGTTTTAATTACGTTTTAATTTTTTTTTAAATATCTAAATTGAAATTTTAAAAACCGGCGGTGAAGTACACTTTCCGGTAATAACATCTACACATGACAAAAATTTCAGAGGTCTAGATGTTATAATTTCGGAGATTTCCGCGGTCAGGCAGGCAGACAGACATCTCTTATTTTATATATATAGATATGCAGGGTCACGCAAAGAATTGGATACATGGCCGTCTATAAATGATAATTCCTGGAAACGTGATTCCGGTATTTTTAAGTGAGTTTTACTTTGAGTTAATCTTTAGCTAAATAGTGGCGTGTAATAAAAGTACTAGGTCAACTACAGGGTTGTACAAAAGTATATGTTTCTATCTATTACTCTAAATTACTGAAAGAGAAATTTCAACCTGTTATGTGTTTTTTTGCTAAACTAAATTTCACATTATAAGTGTATATATATCAACCTACAGATCAAATACAGGGCTGTTCAAAAGAATTGGAATACATATTTTCTATGAACGGTAACTGCTGAAATCCGTTTTTCAAATGTTTTATGTGCTTTCTAAAATGTTTAGTCAGTTTTCTTATATACCTTATTTCTCTAAATAACGAAGTTTTGTTAAAGCATTCAGGAAGTGTTGGAAAGTGTTTCATAATCTATGCTTAACGCATGATTTTTCTTACTTGTATTTAAATGACCGAACAACAAAGTTAAAAGACGAAAATGTGATTTTTCCATTTAAATAACGCTTTTAGAGAAGCATATTTGTTTCCTTCTGAATTTTTCTAAATTTTGGGCAAGAGTAGTTTTTAGAGTGAAATTTTTTATTACACAAAAGGAACATAAAACTCAGTTAAAGGAATAAAAATAGTCAAAGTCTATCATCCTTTGGTATAATTTTTGAGTATGGCAGAATATTTCTAGTTTTTAACACTTTCTAACAAAATTGAAAAGTGTTTACGAATTCGGTTTGTATGTCCACGCTTTAGCTAACGTATACATACTCGGATTTTCATGCATGTGAAAAATGTTAATGATGCTTACCATAGCATGTTCGATATAGTAGAGGGTTGGCGAACCTTTTTATAACCGCGTGCCAATTTCTTTCCAAAAAATATTTTACACGACCTTGACGTGCCAGCAAATTTAGTGGATTGAAAAATCATGAAAAAAACAGTTTAAATAATAACATTAAGCTAAAAAAAATCAAATGGGGTGAGGTATTGCACTATTATAACCATAAAAAATTAAACTCTAGAAATTATTTAAAATATATGTGAATGCGTTGTTGCATCTTGGAAGGAAAATAATTAATATCAGGTTCATATTAAGTTAATTTCAACAGGATGCAAACTGAACTGGATTTATATGACAATTGATTTTTATTTGATTTTTTGCACTATTCATTTTAGAAACTAATGACTTTGCAGACATATTTAGATGGAAAAAAAATATTAAAAGATCAAATGCCAGTTTCTTTAAATAGCTCAGAAATTAATTTCTAAGTTGAAATAATTTTATCATTGGTACATTTACTAATGTGGTAATTTACGGTATTTTAAAAAGCCGCAATTAAAATTTTTCAATTTCCAATAAATCAAATTTAGTCAAGAAGAGATCACCTAGAGTTTTTTGTGTATTTTGTGTAGTATCACTGTATATTGATTTAGTCACAAGTAACAACGTGCCAAAATTATTCTATCGCGTGCCACTTTTGGCACGCGTGCCATAGGTTCGCCGTCCCTGATATAGTATCTGAAATGCATAGCATTAATAGTTCATTGACAGGGACACTCAAAAGAAATCCATTACATTATGATATATGGGAAAAATAGTTTTCAGAGTATTTTAACGACATTACCAGAGTTGCTACGGGTTAGGGAATTCCCTGATTTAACACCAGGATTCTCTTAGATAAAAACTCGGCTTTTCAAACCTTACGATTATGTTAGATAAAATAAGATCAGTTTTTCTAGATAAAAATACTGGTACTTCAGCCTAAAGCGTAGCAACTGTGATTACTTTATTTTAAATATATTGAAACTGATGTAAATCACTGAGTTTTACTACAAAGTGATTACGATAGAATAAGGAATTCATAGCATTTGTCGTTCACTTTCAAGGACACACAAAATATATCGGTTACAATAATGTCTTTTAGCGATAATTGCTGGAAGTGCGTTTTCAGTTTCGGTATGTACTTTAACATTTAACTAATTTTCTGTATGTTACTCGTTGTATATAAATTCTGTACGTCGTATACAGGGCTGCACAAAATAATTCCTGTACCATTCTCCTTATTAGCGAAAATTGCTGAAAGGGAATTTCCAGCTGAGGCATGTATTTCCTAACTGACTAAATTTTTGCATGCATGCAGTTAATAGATACAAATCTATATGAGGACATCAGAAGCCAAGGGGTACAAGTGACAAAATTTCGATTTGGAGTAAATTGAGTTGAAAGATAATTGATGCTAAAGTTGAACATCAACAATAATCGACTGAATTGAAATAGAAAACTACTGCTTGCTTCACAGTGGTCTTTGAACTCTTATTTCAATAAATGTAAAAAAAGTAGAGTGCAATTTTCTTTAAATTTATAATTAATCAATATTGATCAGTATTCGGCAAAAGTGGTTGATCTCTAAAACACAACACATAATTAGAAAATCACTTATATTTCTTTACCTGAAAAGAAAAAAGCATATTTCCAGGACGTCTGTGCACTTACAAGGAAGGTCTCCATACTGGGCATACTCAGAATAGGTTGAAAAAAATGCTAGTGAAAGTACTCATGTATGTGATAAAGGATCAGTTAAAATTATCGGCGGATTTAGAGAAAGGATCAGTAGAAAATCTGTAAAAAAATAAAATACTTTCGAATAATTGGCGTGAAAAGACGAAAGCGGCACGCAATTTGGCGAGCAGCACTTTTCCTCGCCAAAAGCAAACGATTTTAATGAATCTGAAAATTGTTTGTTAATTGATTTTGAGAGTATGCGTATTTAATGAATTTAAACGTAAACCATGAAAGAATTTATTATTATTATTAGTATTACATTTTGTATTATACTTGTTGCTTGTTGTCGATTTGAACGAAATTTTGCCATTGTTTTATTCTCCAATCCACAATTTTTTAAATTTAAACGGCTTTATCGGTTATAAAAATAACTTTTAATGCCAGATGAATAATGTTGTCGTAATACATTTCCATATCGAAGAAGTTGTTTCCATAGCAACAAAGTTGAATCGACAGTGCTCGATGGGGCATATTTTTGAGTTTGGAACAATTTTAATCTATTTAAATTTTGTTTTAAATTGTAATATATGATAGTTAAAATTCGTTATAAGTACATATAAATATATATGACAAAACTATAGCTAAAACAAACTAAAAATGACAAAGCTAAAGTTATTTAAATTAAACTTATTTAAACAAATTCAACATAAAAAGTTTTTTCCTTAAAGAGTATTCTACCAGCGTATTTTTTTAAAACTTAATTTCTTTACCAAATGGTGATAAGTCGCCAAATAAGCGAAATTTTCATTATTTTTTTACGGACGTTCTACCGAGGTTCTGCCAAAATACTTTTTATAAACATATATACCCATGGGAGAAGAACATTCTGTTTTTTTTTTTCAGATTTTTCTGAGTATGCCCGTATGGAGACCTTCCTTGTTAGTTCAATTTTTTCAATTTTGTCACTTATACCCCTTGACTTCTGGGGTCCTCATATATCATATACAGGGCTGCTCAAACAATTCGGATAATTTTCCGATTGTAGATGGCAACAGCTGTAATTATGTTTTCGAATGTATTGTGCGTTCCCATATGGTTGAATTAGACATAATATTTTCACTTATTAAACGGAGCATTTTTGTTACAATATTCTGAATGTGTTGGAAAGTGTTTTATAATCTACGTTTGACGCATGATTTTTATTTCTTGATCAGATTGAAATTAAATCTCTCAAAGTATTCGAGCGTTTTTATTAATTTTAGATTTTCACCATACATAATTAAATTTATTTTTCCTTTTCAGATGTCATTTAATCACGATTAGAATCTGTTTTTAAAGATAACATTTTGCATTAAAAATGTCTTTTTCACGTGAGTCAAAAAACCTTCAAAGAAGGAAAATAATTGTATTTTTTTAAACTTAAAAAATAAGTATATTTATTCTAAACTTAATTTAAAGGGACCCATTTCATTAAAAATTTTTTCCTTTTCTCTTTATATAAATTACCTTTCAACTAGAGAGCGAAATAAGATTTCATATTTAAAAGAAAAATAATCGTATTTATTTAAAATGTTAGTTTTTTTTATTTTGAAAGAGTCATTTCTAAAATCCGATTCAAAATATGTATTCAGAACTTCCTGAACGGATACTTAATATATTTTGTCATCTTAAATTTTTTTGTTTAGTTTCTGAATAAAAATAATAAGATAAAATGCTTAAAATATGACTATAACTCTATGGTGAATAAAGATTTCAACTATATTTATTTTTAATCAAACCTCTTTCAAATGCTGTTCATAAAGGACTTAATTTTAATATATAAGTGAAATAAACTAGTCGGATACGGCAATCCCAAAACTTTCTTCTATCTGATACAAGTTAATACTTCCTGAAAAATGCAGCATAGCAGCGCCACTGGTTTGGTGATTCACACCAAAGTCTAATCAGCAACAACTTATGTCAACTTCTAACTGAATCTGAACTTTGATGAAAATCTGTGCATTAGTTTTTGAGATAGGGCTATTCCAGAAATCGTAAACAATTCTGCATAGCAGCGCCACGTGTTAGACGATTTATACCAAAAATTATTCAAGGCCACTTTATATCAAGGACTAACTGAATCTTAAGTTTGGTGAAAATTTATAATTAGTTCTTGAGATACAGCTCTTGCGGGAATCGTGAAAAATGCGGTTTAACAGCGCCGCCTGTTTGGCGATTTACACCAAAAACTAAACAGCACTAATTTATATCAAGGACTAACTGAATCTGAAGTTTGATGAAAATTCGTCCGTTAGTTTTTGAGATAGAGCTATTGCGATAATCATGAATAATGCAGTATAGCAGCGCCACCTTCTGTCCGATTTACACCAAAAAGTAATCGGAACCTAATTATATCAAGGGCTAACTGCATTTGAAGTTTTATGAAAATCCGTGCATTAGTACTTGAGATATAGCTATTGCGGGAATCTTGCAAAATGCAGTCTAGTAGAGCCACTTGTTGGCAGATTTACGCCAAAAAGTAATCAGCACCAATTTATATCAGATTCTAACTAAATCTAAAATTTTATTAAATTCTGTTCATTAGTTCTTGAGATAGAGGTCCCGAAAATTTGTGTCACATACAGACAGACTCATACACAGACGTTTTGTAAAAACATATTTTTTGGGATCTCTGACTCCTAATACGTGTAAATCCGCCAAAAACCGGAATTCGAAAGTTTTCACGAATCCAATACCTTCTTCTTGTAAAGATAGAAGAAAGTAAGAATATAAAGTGGTTAAATAACAGTTATCTATAAAAACTATTGAATAGCTGAACACTTTCCACATTTTTTTTTTTTCTGCTTAATAGATTTTTCGTATTTCTAACATTTTTTCGTGAATTATATATTTTTCTATGAACAAGAGAATTCGAAGTTATTTCAGATAGAAAAACAATATTAAGAGACCAAAATGTTATGATTATACCACTGAAATAATGCTCGTACAGCCGTGGAAAAAAAAGTAAACACCCTCTACTAACTCCTCAACAAATTATCGTAAACGAAAGTTACTGCCACCGACCGATTGGAAATAAAGTCTACTTTTAAATGATGCATATAAAATTGGCTTAGGGGGCATCTACATATTAAAACGAATCCAAACTTCATTTTTTACAATGCCAATACCCTATTTTAACGAGATATTTCGAATCTTCGGTTCAAACTATGCCTAGACACCAAATTTCAAGTCCTTTGAATGATAAGTTTTGGAATTATAAACATTCAAAATTTAGTGCTTCTAATGTTAAATTACATTTTCTTATTTTTATTTATATCTCCTGAAATTATGCTCCTAATGTGCTAATTTTTTTGTGTAGCAATAATTCTAATATACCCAAACATAAATACGCTGAATTTGCAATTTTTATAATTTTATGATATGAATTATGAAATTAATAGTCGAAAAAATTATGATTTGCAACCTACAATTTTTTTGATGGATTTAGATTTATTAAGTCCTGCTTTATGGAAATCCAAAATTTCACATTTTTCTTCCAAATAGTTTTGAAATTATGCTTAAAAAATGGCAAAATGATGGTTTAAGGGGCCGTCTATAATTGAAGTGACTAGATATTTGAAATTTCTTCTGCTGTCCTGTAATCTAGCAGGGTTCATTGACGTCTTTTAAGGTGCCTTGATCAAGATGGGGGCTCTCTCGGTCAACAATCCAGTACAGAACTTCAATTTGGATACAGCCCTTAAAATACGCTCGTTTTAAAATAATTAATTTCTCGGAAACTTATGGTACGAATTGCGTAAAATTTTGTTTTTAGGCTAATTGAAGGGTATATAATTCATTTATGCTGTCAGAATTGCGTACTGCTATTGAAAAAAAAAACAAAGTTATGGTTCGTTTTAATATGTAGATGGCCCCCTAATTAAATTTTATATGCATCATTTCATTGCAAGTAGACTTTATTACCAATCGTTCGGTACCAGTAACTTTCTTCTACGATAATTTGTTGAGAAGTTAGTAGGGGTGTTTACTTTTTTTTTCCAAGACTGTACATAGGCATACTTTTCTCTTTCTGAAAATTTCTAAATTTTCGCCAAGAGTAGTTCTAGGATTAAAATTTTTAATTAGACTAAAGATAGATAAAACTCAGTTAAATCAATAAAAATTGTTAAAGATTATCATCCCATGAAATAATTTTTGTATCTCGCAGAATGTTTATAATTTTTTTAGTTTTTCAAATTGAAAATAAATCTCTCAAAATATTTGAGGATTTTTATTAATTTTAGATTTTCACCATAGAAATTCCTTTTCAACTGCCATTTACTTCGAGTAAAGAAACTTTCAAACAAGGAAAGTATTTGTATTTTTTATGTAAAAAAATATCCATATTTATTCTAAACTTAATTTAAAGGGACCCATTTCATTAAAAACTTCTTCCTTTTCTCTTTAAATAAAGAAACTTTCATCTAGAGAAAGTAATTAGATTTCATAGCTCAAAAAGAAATTATAATAATAATCGTATTTATTTAAAATTACATTATTTTATTCTGAAAGACATTTCTAAAATCTGATTCAAAATATTTATTGAGAACTTCCTGAAGGATATGTAATATCTTTTTTCATCTTAAATTTTTTAGTTTAGTTCCTGAATAATTACAATAAGCTGTAATAATTCTGAAATAGCTGTAATAATAACTATAATAATTCTGGATAAAAATAATAAGAAAAAAGTTTAAAATATAGCTGTAACCCTATGGTAAATGAAGATTTCAACTTAAAAAATTATTTTTTTAAATCAAGCTTCTTTTAATTTCTTTTGATTAGGAACTGAATTTTAAGACATGAATGAAAAAATATAATATGGTCAAATAAATTCTATCTGTAAAATCTATTGAATTACTGGACATTTTCCTGAAATTTTTTACGGTGTGATAGTTTTTTCGTGCTTCTAATATTTTCTGCAAAAGCCACATGTTTTCTGTAAAGAAGAGAATTCGAATATGTTTCTGATAGAAAAACAATATTAAGAGATGAAAATGTTGTGACTATACCATTGAAATAATTTTTGTACATAGGCATACTTTTTAGCTGTTTTTGGTTTGAAATTTTTAATTACGAAAGATATACATATAACTCATTTAAATTAATAAAAATAGTCAAGTAATACTATTTTTCGAAATAAGTAGAGAGAAGTATTCCAGAGTATTTTTATTTTATCAAATTGAAAATAAATCTCTCAAAGTATTCGAGCCTTTTTATAATTTTTAGATTTTCACCATATAAAATTAAATTTGCCTTTCCTTTTGTTATGTAATTTACTTCACGATTTGTATCTGCATTAAAAAATATCTTTTTCACGTGACTAAAGAAAAATTCAAATAAGGAAATCAATAGCATTTTTTTATTTAAGAAATAAAGTATATTTATTCTAAACTTAATTTAAAAATTTCATTCTATTAAAATTTTCTTCTTTTTCTCTTTAAATAAATAAACTTTCAACTAGAGAAAGTAATTAATTTCGTAAATTTAAAAATAATAAACGTATTTATTTAAAGTTTTATTTTTTTATTTTGAAAGTCATTTCTAAAACCGATTCAAAATATTTATTCAGAAATTCCCGGACGGATACGTAATATCTTTTTTCATCTTGAAATTTTTGGATCAGTTTCTGAATAGAAATAATCAGAAGGAAAGTTTAAAATATGACGGTAACGCTGTGATAAATAAAAATTTCAGCTTAAAAATTATTTTTTAAATGAAGCTTATTTTATGTTCTCCTGATTAGGACCTTAAATTTAAAATATAAGTGAAAGAATATAATGTTCAGGGCTGCCACAGACGACTATTTTTTAATTATACCTTGCACCACTTTCTCAAAATAAAAATCTTTGTATAGAGTTTGAGAATAATTGCAAGAAAAATATACTACAAAATTTATTAGTTTTAAATAGAGGTGCGAAAATAATAGAAAAATAGTTGCGGTGACCGCCCTGAATGTGGTCAAGTAACCGTGGTCTATAAATCTATTAAATTAAAGAAACGAAAATGCTGTGATTATATGATTGAAATAATGCTTATACATAGGCATACTCTTTCTGAAAATTTCTAAATTATGGACAAGAGTAGTTTTTGGTTTGAAATTTTTAATTACTCAAAATATACACAAAACGCAATTAACCCTTGCAGTGGCAAAGTTCTTATGTTTATAGAAGTTTATAGAATGCTGAAATCATTGAATTACACCAAGATTTAAGAAGAAATTTTCTTGAGTATAAGTAAACGATTTTCTTCACGAATAATTATAAAAACAAAATTTCATTCCAAAATTCCGGTGTCAGTGTGGCGTTTAAAATTAAAATTAGGTCGGATATATGATATCCCACCGCCCTTCAACGAGTTAAATCAATATAAATAGTCAAAGTTTATCATCTTTTGAAATAATTTTCGCATCTTGCAGAATACTTTTAGTGTTTCAAATTGAAATTAAACCTCTAAAAATGTTCCAACATGTTTATTAATTTTAGATTTTCACCATACAAAATTAAATTTCCTTTTCCTTTTCAAATGTCATCTATTTCAGATTAGAATATGTATTATACATATCATTTTGCATTGAAAAAATACCTTTTTCACGTGAATAAAGAAACTTTCAAATACGGAAAATAATTGCATTTTTTATTTAAAAATTAAGTATATTTATTCTAAACTTCATTTAAAGAGACCCATTTCATTAAAAATTTCTCCCTTTGCTCTTTAAACAAACTTTCAACTAAAGAAAATAATTAGATTTCATATTTAAAAAAATAATCGTATTTATTTAAAGTTTTATTCGTTTATTTTGAAAGACAATTCTAAAATACGATTCAAAATATTTATTCAGATCTTCCCGAACGGATATGTAACATCTTTTTTTTTTATCTTAAATTTTCTTTGTTTAGTTTATGAATAAAAATAATAATAATAAAAAGTTTAAAATAGGGCTGTAACTCTACAGTAAATAAAGATTTCAAATAAAGAAAATAATTTTAAATTACGCTTCTTTTAAGTACACTTGATTAGGAACTTAATTTTAATATATAGGGTAGACTATGGAGGGTTGAACGTAGGGGAGGCTTGACCCACCCTTCAGTTTTCATATTTAAAGGAATTTCAGAATTTTGCCAATAAGTTGCAACCAAAACTAGTGAAATACTTGAAACATAGTCTTTGTTTCGTGTACATAATTAAAACAGGTGTGGAAAAATTAATTGCCAAGAGTTTTCAGCTTATAAAGTTTATTTTTAAGAAACATTTTGTTAGATTTTCTCAGGTAAAATATATCATAGAAATTTAAGTAAATAGTTTTTAAATAATGCACAAACTGTGGGCTTTCCTTCCAGTAATAAATATTGTACAATAAATTAGGCGAAACATAACCATGTGCTATACTTTAAAAAGTGGCTATATGAGGAGGCTTGAACCAATCAATGTGAGGGAGGGTTCACAAGATGGACAAAACTTAAGTGCCTTCGGAAATCTTTTTATAAAATACTATACTATACATAATGAGGGGGTAGTGATTACATTTCTAAAATAAACTGTCAAGTGCGAGTATTACTCGTGCACAGAGGGTTCCGTACAATAATATATGAATTAGTAAGTGTATTATTAAAAAAATACCGTTGCTAAAAGAATACTAAGAGTTTGTAAAAACTATACAACGTAGGGTTGGGTATAGCTGTATGGGTATACAGGATGCGAAGGAAAGTCCCTTTAACCTGAATATACTTGCGAACGGAGAGAACTACAGCTATACAAGTGAGGTAACGGTACAGTAAAGCGACTACGCCCGACCTAATGCAAACGACAGCAGCACCCCTAGTGGCGAAATTTGGAAGATAGCCATTGCAAATAGAAAACGAAAAGAGGTAGAGCAAGTTTTCCAATTAGAAAGCTTTAGAGCATCAATTAATTAGTACAAAACGACATTTGATTCACACGGATAAGATAAATCGTCGCCTGTATACCCAAAAATGTCCGAAATCGATGAGCGACGATTCTACTTTGCCTATTCACATTCCGGATATGTAGCAGTGCAATATTGCAGAATGTGACTTTGTACTGTGCTGGAATGTCTATAAAGATTCAATTTACAATGCATTTAACATAACCCTTTCAGGGCCAGAAGAATTCTGTTCGTAAACTGATGAAATAATTGACTGACACCAGAATATTCAAACGAATTTCTCTGAAAACAAAAACCCGCTAATTTGCACTTTCATTACAAAAGCAAAATTTTATTAAAATATTCTTGGTGCCATTTGTTAGTTTTGGATTTAAAATTAGGTGGCTAGATCGTCTAGCCACCGCCCTTGAAAGGATTAAATCTATATCGTCGTATTGAAGAGGCTTGCAATAGACGTTCCATGCTGAGAAATGTGCATGCAGAATGAATTACTCTCACGAATACAAACGTGTATCGAGAGCAATAGCGAACTTTTCGAATATACTGAATATTAACTTTTTATCACTGTGAGACAATTTGTCTTTTTTGTGTGTGTGTGATGTTATCAAAATGTATTGAGATAAGTACGTATTTATAGCATAAATTGTGCGTATTTCTCTATACTTCTGACTATTCCATTCAAACGTTTACACAAAATGGAGTGCATCGATTTCGGACATTTTTGGGTAAACGGGTGAAGATTTATCTTATCCATGTAAACCAAATGTCGTATTATATTAATTAATTGATGCTCTAAAACGTTCTAACTGGAAATTTTGCTCTATGTCTTTTAGTTTTTGATTTGCAGTGGCTATCTTCCAAATTTCGCCACTAGTGGGTGCTGCTGTCGTTTTAATTAAATTGGGTTTAGTCGCTTTACACCATTACCTCACTTGCATAGCTGTAGCTCTCTCCGTTCAAAAGTATTTTCAAGTTAAAGGGACTTTCCTTTGCACCCTGTGTACTAGAAAAGTATAAATGGATATACCATGAAAGTTCAAAGATATATGGAACCTAAATAATGGCAAATATAGCTATTCTGTATATTTGTTATTCCATATAGGTTTTTAGTTAACCTTTAAAGACATAGTAGGTGTATTGAGAGAGCCACTCAATGGAAACTAGTCGCGAATCCCATAGTATTTATGTGATTAATTCTCATTAAATTAGTCTGTTTTTAACAATTTGACGTTTATTGCATTTATAATGCTACTGGGCATTGTATTGCATAAATATATCCTTAAAATTTGTTATCTAGGCTTTAAAAGCCGATGGAGCATAGAGTACGCCATTCCTGTCGTTATGTATGTCCAAACCGTCCGTGTCTTTAAGGGTTAATATCTCGGCTAATTACCGACGATTTTTTCCGAAATTCATGATCAACAATGCTTTTATACTTCTGCTACGATAGGTGCCTCCAGCTCTGCTCAACGCTTTTGCTGAAGTCCGTAAATCGAAATTTGAGTGTACCCAGCAAAGAAAGAAACGGTGAGCCATCAGCTGGAAAAAAGATGGCAGGCACCAGTGCCATCAGCGGTGAAGTGCAAGGGTGCCATTACTTAAACCTGTCGAAATGTGTCCGAGCCGAATGCAACTGGCGCATCAGTGATGGCCAACAGCAGGCCAGCATTGGTATGCCATCACAATACTTCAATCTGGCACTTTTCCTGCAGTGCTAGAATCTATCTCACTACTATTCGTTTGCTGGGCCAGCACTTTCCCTTACAAAAATATCTTATAGAATTCTATAAAAAAAACAAAGCATTATATAATTATGGCTCTTTTTTCTATAAGCTAGTTTCACCAAGAGCTATAGAAATATCTGTAGAAGTGTCTATAATAGAAATGTCTATAGAAATATTTGAACTTGCAGCGGTTTCCATGTTTTCACACTCCCAAGTAGTAACCACGCTCGATGCTGTTTGGTTTTCGTGATCGGACATGAACAAGTGCTTTCAGCGTACGCTACGACTGCTCGTTGAGTTTTTACTTTTTAAGCACGGAACCCTAATAATGTACATTTGTTGTGTAAAGCTAGAATAAAATGAGGTGATAGAAAGGAAATTGTTTAAAATGGATTAATGAAAATACGTGAAAAATTGCTATAGAAGCAAGAAAAATTTTAATGGGATATAAAGTGGAAAGTTGATCGGAACATTTATTTCTTTTAAATCGTATCCATACTAGGGAAATAGAAAGAATGGAAAATACTTGAAAGGATTAAAGCAGCAGCCTTAAGAAATGTGATGTGTTCCTGCCTCTGCAAAAGAACATAACATTGGTCAATATACTTTAGGAAGATACGTAGGTAAATTTCTCAAAGATGAACACAATGAGGTGAAACCAAACTATGTGGCAACTAGGCTAGGTCGAGCGTCACAAAAAGTGGGTGTTTAAAACGGCATTTTTCTCCTGTGCCTTGAATTCCGTCTAAATAAATTTGTTTACACATCACATATTCCCAAATAATTTGTAATAATAATTAAACCATATAGCATAAAGTTATTTTGTCTTGTGCTTTTTTTTAAACTGATTTTATTTCTCTTAACAAATTTTCAATCTAATATATAAAAATGAAAATTTGTCTGTCTGTAATGCTATACAAATCCACAGTTTGGAAGCCAGAATTGTGAAATATTACGTACACGTGTATTAAAAACGGCCGAGGAGACTAAATTAATCCGGAATTGGAATAACTTATAGTTATTTTTTAATTAATAAAACACCACAAATTTAACAGCAATTTCCAATCAAATTTAAACATTTTGCATTATAGCTGTTGCCAACAATTAAAAATCCACAGTAAAATTCTTACCACAACAATTTATTTTCTACTGCAAGATTTCCACGTGAAAAATAAAAATGAAATAATAGTTTGACGAATTAACACGTTCACGCCGGCGCGGTGGGTCACACTCGACTGTCTCAGAGCTGCCAAGTCTCCGGCTTTTTGGATACCAGTATTTTAATACAGAAAATTTTTTATTTAATTAGAACAATTGGGCGATTTAAAGGAACAAAATTTTCTCTAAAATAACAGTGGTGTGCAAAAAGCCAGAGACTTGACAACTCTGAGGCAGTCGAGTGTGACCCACCGCGCCGGCGTGAACGTGTTAAAATGAATGTTACATCATAATTTTTCTGTTTTATGATTTCCATGTAAAAACTTGTAATTATTTAATTAATTTGACTTATAAAAAAATGAAATATTACGTCATATTAGAAATATAAATAATGTGGTGAATATATAACGTCATATAAGTGTGAAAAAATGTATTAAGGCATGATAAAAACCCAATTATGGAAATATTGGCGTATTCTAACATTACTGCTCCAATGATGAATGGAAATAAGTTCATTTATAGCTGTGTTATTTTGCGTCTGTTATATAAATTTATTCATTTTTATATTAGGTTTTCATTTGATTCATGTGTGCAACACTTGGACTGTTCATTTTTTATTTTTATTTTTTATGTCGTATGTTAAATTTTGAAATTGGTTTTTCAAAACAAACCCTCTTATAATTCCGTACAACGTCGGGTACTTTAGCTGGTATAAGATAAAGCGGATCAAAACAATGTGGGGAGCCTTGACTCATTATTTTCTCATCATAAAAATCAATCATTTTTCAAGTTTCTTATATAGTATTACACTTATGTAGCAATTTTATTTTGATAACTGATTATATAACGAATAAAATAAAAAAAATAAAAAAATATTTTGAAAAAAAATGGGTCAAACTTCCCCAGTCTCCCCTAAGTGAAAAATGTAATGTGGTCAAATTACCGTTATTTATAAAAACTATTGAATTACAGGACATTTTCCCGCAATTTTTTGCAGAGTGATAGTTTTTTCGTGCTTCTAAAAGTTTTCAGAAAAGTTATATAGGGTAAAAGCACCAATAGTCGGCCACGCCCCAGTAGTCAGCCATTTTGAGACAAAATACGTTATGAATAGCTTATTTTTGGTTTCAAATGAAATATTACAATCCCCCTATATGTAGCTATCCTTTATATGTCATAAGCCATTAGCAAAGAATTGTGGGTATTTTTATTGCATTAGTACTCAGCCATTTTTTATTTGGTTGCGGTCAAATAACCGTTTCTGCTATTTTTTTGTTAACCGATGAAATTTTTTTAAAAATACTAGAGCTAATTTATTTTTTTCTTAAATAATAAAATACTGTACTATTAAAAAGTTTAATAAACTAATGTTTTTCAGTATAAAAATTAAATAAGTGTGTTTGTATTAATTAATTTTAATGTGGCCGAGTATTGGGTATTATATTTACTTACATGTTCAGTAATCGGCCACCACGGTTGACTACTGGCTAAAAGCGCATTTCACTTTTTGAGTCTATTTTTAATAATTTGATTTTTTTTCGTAATTTGATTTTCGCAATTTGAGATTTATATAGCCTTTTACTTGCATTTTATTTTATGCACACTGTATATAAGGTGTCCTGGGGTAATAATGCCACATTAAGGTTCTACCACTTTTTACGGATTAGTTTAAGATTTTTTTCCTAAACAAATATAGGATTTGATACAGCAACTTATTGATTATGTATACAAGAAAGACTATTCTAGTAGATATCTATTCATAAAATGTAGTGGCATGATTTCTTGACCAATGCTATTTGGCGTTATTACCCACCTGGTGGGCAATAACGCCATGCAAACAAAACTACAAAATAAGATGGAATAATGGCATGTTAATTGTCCAGTTCTAAAGATACAAACTCTACAGCTTTAGAAATTGACAAATTGATTTACTTACCATTAATTGCGATATCAGGATTCAGTAATAATCATATGATATTTTATTCTTCTGACAGGAAAAAATCAGGAAAAAAACAGGACGTACAAATTTCTATTTAACTTTTTTAGTTTTAAACAATAACAATAATGGCTTCTCGTGTATATAAAAAAATCAAATAAAAAATGTAGTTCTGCCTCGAAAAAGAATCAACCGGGGTAATAACACTAGTAGATGGCGTTATTACCCCGCTGTGCATTTTGCGCAGTATATTTTAAACTAGAAGCTACCTCGCGAATACATCCAAAGTTTCCCACAACATTTTGAATGTACATGAAATACACTACAATTTTATGTAATAAACAAAGTATTTCCTAACAAATATATAGTCTTCACATCACAGAACTTACCTAGCAAATTTTAGATCGGGCGTTGACTCTTACAACCTTATTCCAGCGATAAGGTCTACAAATGTAACAAATTAACTTTTAGCAGTTGTTAGTAAATTCAGATGACTCAGAGCCTTTCAGCGCAGAAGACGTAGTGCCATTTTCCCGTATTCCTTCATAACTACGCCTAATATTAGCACTTGGCGTTATTACCCACCCTGGCGTTTATACTCCAGGGCACCTGATATAATATGCAAATGGGAATTTCGTTCCGGCCGCTTATAACTTTAGTTTTGCTGAATAGATTTTGGTGGAACTTACATTGTTAGTTAGATAATTTTTCAGGAAAGATTTTAGTTTATTGTATATCATCCTATGTTGCTTAGTTATATCATCACGGGGGAAAGTTCTATAATCATGTGAACTCGATTATGAAGTATTAGCATTAAAAAAAATACTAGACAATTTTGATGTGATTTTCTTTGTTAATTAGATAATGTTTTAAAGATGTTTTAGTATATTGCGTTATATCGTTCCACCGTTATTTACTTATCCTACTGTAAATGATCAACTCAATGATTGTTCCGTGTTTCTTAACAGCGAAAATTTTGTCTAACAAATTTAAATATATAATAATGCAATGGTATTCGTATAGTTTACTTCAATATTCGCAGTGACATTTCAGACAAAGGCACATTTTGCTTTAAAATTTGTCATGAAGGCGATGGAACACATGTAAACTGTGAATTTAACCTTGAATTTACAAGGTTAAATTCACATATATATTTCGTTTGGGGAAAATCGACTAGCATGAAACCTTCTAATATACTAATGTTATAAAGAAGAAACGTTTGTTTGTTTCTCCTGTAGGAGGAAATGTCTGGGACTGCCGAATCAATTTTAAAAGTAAAAGGGAAAAAATGATTGTGATAGTTTCTGCAGAAGCAAAACACGTTCTAAAATATCCCTTTTATGTAATACTGAGGATGTTAGATATTTGAAACTTGATATATTGTTTTTTTTAAAGAGATAAGTGCCCACTGAAAACGGTTTCTAAAAAAAAAAAAAGGCTAAATATAAAAAGCAGAAATGAGTAGAAAACATTCTAAAAACGTTGAAATTTATGATTAATATCAAAATGTTAAGGATAAAGATTTAAAATATTAAATGACAGTAATTTTTAAAGTGTATATGTTTGCGCATAATAGTTATGATAAATTTGAAATTGAAAAAGATAAATTAATTAAAAAGCGCTATATTTGTTAGGGATAGAAGTAAAAGTAATTTAAATATTGGATTGAAACTCGACATAAATATTGCTTACTCGCACAGAACAGGTTTTTTGAATATGGAAATTTTAAAGCGTGAAATGTGCGGAAAGCATACTTCACGCGATGATTTATTTGGGAATTGCTTGGGCTGTTGCTAGAAACTCGAAATTTTACATGGGTTTTACATTTAAGACGTTAATGCTCTCACAAAATAGGTTATAAGATATTCGAAATTTAAAGAGGTGAAATGTTTCTCACAATCATCTAACGGGTTAATGAAATTTCAACAAATTGCGTTTTAATTAATAATATTTAAACTTTCTGCGGAAATATAACTTCTTCCTAATTTTAATAACCGCACAAAGCCACTCTTATATAATCTCTCCCTAATGTTAGTAAGCACACAAATATCGTTTGCCGTATTTCAATAACCACAAAGATACGGTTGTAATAGCTTTTCAATAATATAAAATAAAACTTATTATCTGGTTTATTAACTCAATAGTCAGCAATAATATTAACTAGAGGCTAACTATTAGGGTTTAAAATCCCGTCTTCTGCCTCTATAGAACTTAAATTTTAAATAATGAAACTAACATTGTTCATTTTCAAAGGAAATCGCACTTTAAAATATACATTACACAGAATATCAATAATCGATACAGTAATCGATGCCTGTGACATGTTAAAATTTCACATCGAAACGCGATCTGTTAGTACCGCCGGAATGACGAATTGACGCCCTATTCTGATCGTATCGTACCAAGATATCACGAAGTAGATAGTAATATTTTTATTGTACTAATCTAAATATGAAACTTATTAAAATTTCATTCCGAAATTCGATGATGCGATAGTACAACTAAAAGGACGAATTGGCGCTCCGTTTTTCTCATATCATATCGAGATATCACGAAACAGACGGAAGCATTTGTATCATAATAATCTGTAACTTTAATCATTAACATTTCATGCTAAAAGTTTAAAACGAAATAGTACCGTCAAAATAATGAGTTGGTGACCCGTTATGCTTGTATAATACTCAGATACCACGAACAGACTGAAGTACTTAAATCATATTAATCGAAAGAGACATATTAAAATTACATTTCGAAATTTGATGACCAGATAGTACCGCCAAAATAGGAATTGGCGCCTCATTCTGCTTATATCGTTCAAAGATAACACGAGGCAGAATGTAATATTTGTAATGTACTATTCGAGATATGCAACTTATTAAAATTACATTTCGAAACTCGATGACGGGGATAGTACCGTCAAAATGAAGAATTGACACCGCGTTCTGCTCATATTTAACCACGAAATCCCAAGACAAACTGAAATATTTGCATTATACTATTCGAGATATGCAACATATTAAAATTTCATCCCGAAACTCGATGACATGATAGTAACGCTAAAAGGACGATTTGGTGCTCCCTGCTGCTACTATCATACCAAGATATGCATCGACAGATCAGTCATTTATGTTCTTTTAATAATCTTGCCCTACATCATAATTTCATTTTAAAACAAGATGACCTAATAATTTTTTCTCTGCCCGCCGCCTAGTCTACGATGGCTAAACACAAAATTTGATAGACCGACTATTAGATAATCTGGTACTTTTAACATTACTTTCCATAAGAAACAAGAATGAAAAATCATGCATCAAGAATAGATTACAAAAGCCCTTCCCATGACTTGCAGAATTCTTTAACGAAATTTAGCTGCTTAATCCTATAAAAAAAGTAAACATTTTAGAAAAGGCATAATGTTTTGAAAACCAGATTACTGTCCCTAACCGGAAAAGTAGTCAAATTCTTTTGTGCAGTCCTGTATTTAATCTAAAAATTTGCTTATTATTCTATACATAGTATGATAAAACTTAGTATGGGAAGAAAATGCATAACAGATTCCCCTTCAGCCATTTCTACCACTATACGGAAACATACTTGAATTATTTTGAACAGCCCTGTATATTACCAACAGATTTTTATATGCCGCACATATTAAGTTAAAATTTAATTCAGGCTAAAACGTGGCTAAAACTACTGAAATAACACTTCCACACATTATTATCCCTGGGAGGTCATGTATTCAGTTCTTTGCGTGTTCCTGTATATGATTTTATTTATATTATACAAACATGTCAGTATACTAAATATAGTTCAGCTTGAAAGAGCATAACTCAATTAAAAGCATCCTTTAAGCCATTCACGCTGATACTCCGCAAGGCTTACAAACTCTTTTGTGTAGCCTTGTATATGATCTATATCAGTTACAAAGACCATACACTGTGCAAAGATTTAAATAAATTAAAAGCGCATGTCATAAACGAAACCACACTTCAAGCAGTTATCGCTATTAGAAAGATACAGTAATGTATCCGAATTTTTTGTGTGTCCCTGTAAAGGAACGATAAATGCTATGCATATCATATTATAAAACAAGCATATTGTAGTAAGCCTCAGTACTGTATATCAGTTTCATTATATTTGAAATAGTGTAACAGAACTAAAATACGCTGCAAACCGTTTTTCCCCTGACACAATTATGTAAAGGAATTCTTTTGCGTGGCCCCATAAATGAATAATAAGTACTTTGGACCCCATATTGCCCAGAATGCATAGTTTAGTGCACTTCATAAATGCATACCAATTTCATTACGTTTGAAATGACCAACTGCATTAAAATAAACTTGAAGCAATTTTTTCGCATTGAGCGTAATTTATCGGAATACTTTTGACACTCCCTGTAGATGAACTATAAATTCTGCACACTTTATTTTCAAAGCGATCGTGTTCGGTTAACGTCAATAACATACAAAAAATTCAGGGAGATTCGAGTATATTTATGAGTGTAAGAGCTCGGACAGTCTGGAGACAATCCAAATTCACAAACACTTTTAAACTATGTTAAAAAGTGTTAAAAACTATTATACTATTTTAAATTATTACTGAAACATTATAAAAAAGTATAAATTAACACATTTTATAGTTAAAATGGTGTTCTGTTTATAAAAATTATTCTCTAAGTTATTTACAATAACAAAGCATTTAAGCGGCCGACAACTGGTCCAGTGATGGCCGAACACTAGAATTGAGTGGCCGACTAGTAGCGAATGTCCTACTTTTAAGTTTAACTTTTTATAAATAAAAACTATAATCAGTTTTTAAAAAAACAATTGCTGAAACAGTAAAATAAAAACACACATTAACATGTGTCACTGTTAAAAATGTTGTATTGCTTTTTAGGTGCGTTCATAATTATATAAATACGTAGCACCTATAGTTGTCGTTCAGTCCGTCTGTCTGTCCGTCTGTCTGTCCGACTGTCAGTCCATCTGTCCGTCTGTCCGCATATAAAAGAGCAAAAACTACCCAACCGAATTGTTTGAAATTTAAAATATATAATTGTTGCATAATTTTGTCGAGTCATTTCAAATTTTATGAAAATCTGATGTATAGTTTAATTACAGGGACAGTCAAAAGTTTTTCGTTACATTACGGCCAAAGGGAAAAAAATATTGCAAGTGCATTTTAATGATGTTACAACCTTCTGAATGGTCTGAAAATTTAAATATATAATTGTTGCAAGATTTTGTCGAGTCATTTCAAATTTTATGAAAATCGGATGTATAGTTTAATTATAGGGACTGTCAAAAGTTTTCCGATACATTACGGCCAAAGGGAAAAAATTATTACAAGTGCATTTTAATGATGTTACAGCCTTCTGAATGGTCTGAAAATTTAAATATATAATTGTTGCAAGATTTTGTCTAGTCACTTCAAATTTTATGAAAATCGGATGTACAGTTTAATTACAGGGACAGTCAAAATTTTCCGTTATATTACGGCCAATGGGAAAAAAATTATTTCAAGTGCAAATTAATGGTGTTATAGCCTTTCGAACAGAATGAAATGGATAGGCACTTATGAAGTGCATTAAAATATACATTCATTACAATATGCGGTGCAAAAAATATTTATGAAACTAGTTATAGTACGAACGCACCTCATTTGCCACGTTTGACGAGCAATTTCCAACTTGTTAAAATTCCGCTTTGAGCTATATTCTAAAAGAAAGCGCTTAAGTGTCCGACTATTGGTGCTTTTACCCTATATTTACTCTAGACAGGAGAATTCGAATTTATTTCTGATAAAAATGCAATATTAAGTGACGAAAATGTATTCAAAGTATGCGAGCATTTTTATGAATTTTAGATATTCACCATACAAAATTAAATTTCCTTTTCCTTTTCAAATGTCTTTTTCTTCATGATTAGAATCTATATTAAAAGATAAGTTTTTGCGTTAAAAAATATCTTTTCCCCGTTAGCAAAGAAATATTCAAATAAGGAAAATAATTGCATATTTTAATTTAAAAATTAAATATATTTATTCTAAACTTAATTTAAAGAGACCAAATTCATTAAAAAAAATTCCCTGTCTCTTTAAATAAAGAAATTTTCAACAAGAGAAAGTAATTAGATTTCATTAAAAAAAGAAAAATCCGCATTTATTTAAAGTTTTATTCTTTTGATTTGAAAGACATTTCTAAAATCAGATTCAAAATATTTATTCTGAACTTCCCGAACGGATACGTAATATCTTTTTTCATCTTAAAATTTTTTGTTTAGTTACAGAATAAAAATAATTAGAAAAATAGTTTAAATATGACAGTAATTCTTATGGCAAATAAAGATTTCAACTTAAAAAAAATATTTTTTAAATCAAGCTTCTTTTAAGTTTTATTGATTAGAAACGTAATTTTAAAATATAAGTGAAAAACCATAATGGTTAATTCTATATTTAAAAATGCAGGGTTTCCTAAAACTGTCTGTGTATTTTTAAAGAATAAGTAAGGATTGACCGTTTTTAAGACCGAAACCAAATCCGAATTTCGGTAATCTAATTTTTTTCGGCCTAAAACAAAAATGGCCAAAGATTTCTTAAAGTAATTAATATATATATATAATTATTAATTATTTATACGTGTTTATTAAATATACATAATTATTAATTAATTATACGTACGTGTTTCCCAAGCTAGCTCTCTGTGCCTCTACCAAAACTTTTTATTTTCATACAAAGTAAAATGTAATTAATTCAACCACAACATAGAATGATTTTATAATTATACGAATTTCATCTAATTAAAAATGCTTTCGTTTACATACCTCGATTGATGTTTTATAATAATTTTTGTAAATAATCATCTGTTATACTAGAACTTTCCTAAAGAGTATTCGAAAAACTCCTGCGGTTTCAAATTAAAAATTTTCTATTCCTGTTAAGACTGCAGCTTTTAATACACAAAAGAAAAGTGTCTTCAAAGTTGAGTCCTATATTCATTACTTGCTTCATAATTCGCACTCACATTTTGAGTCAGTATGACTTTTAGTTATAAACAGTGATGTTCGTAGCAATAAATAAAAAATGTCTCATTTGTGCCGATATCACCACATCAGTGAGTAGGGTAAAGTATCCATATTTCGTCCCCTTTCCTAATTTCGCCCCCCTTAACTTCTCCGCTTCTACGAAAGTGGCGCCACTTATAACCCAAGGCACAAGGAAACGGAAGGTAAAAGGGGTCACTACTGAAAGTTTCGTTCGCCAAGACGCATATATAAATTAAAGACCCCCGAATTTCCTATTTTTAGAAAACCTGAGTTCTTATTAAGTTGTTTGTAGAACGTTATTTACTGTACTGTAAGTATTTATTTTTTATTCATTGCATGTATTTTACGTAGGTAAGATGATGACAGTAGCATACACTGAGTTCATCTTACGGGAACTGAAGCGCCGCCATATTGGAAAGTAGCATGGTCCCAATTTCGCCCCCCTGGCAGTTCTTATTTTTGCCCCGGGGACGAAATTAGGAATGCTTTTTCATGACAATTTTTTCAATTTTCCCCTCATGTTTGGATAGCTAGTGTTTCGTTATGTTATTCTTCCACTGATAATTAGTACTAGCAGGGTTGACCTCGGTCAAAATTGGCCTTGTGTTTAATTCGATATTTTAGTCTCACTGTATAATTCTTGCTGTTTAAGTGCAATTGGCCTAACCCTGAGACACAGTGACCCAAAATGACCCACTAACCGAATTTTTCGAATATGGGACCTAACCAATACTCTTCTCGAACGTGTAAACGATAGAATACAAAATTTAGTCAAAATCGTTAAAGTCGTTTTATAGCTAGAATTAACTTGACCCCAAATCACTTAGTAACCCAAAAGTGACCCACTAATCCAAATTTAAAAAAAAATGTGACCTAACTCAATGGTCTTCTCGTGCTCGGAAACGATGCAATAAATTTTTTTGGCAAAATCGTTTGAGCCATTTTTTAGATACAATTAGCTTGACCCACAGTGACCCAAAAATGACCCACTAATCGAATTTTCTCGAACATGAGATTTAACTAAATGGTCTTCTCATGTGCAGAAACGGTATAATACAAAATTTGGTCAAAATATTTTGAGCATTTTTTTTAGATACAATTAGCTTGACTCACAGTGACCCGAAATGACCCACTAATCGAATTTTCTCGAACATGCGATTTAATCCAATGGTCTTTTCATGCCTAGAAACGGTATAATATAAAAAATTGCCAAAATCGTTTGAGTCGTTTTTAAGATATAATTATCTTGACCCACAGTGACCCCAAAATGATCCCCCAATCCAATTTTCTCGAACATGTGACTTAGCCCAATGGTCTTCTCATGCTCAGAAATTATATAATACAAAATTTAGTCAAAATCGTTAAAGCCGTTTTATAGATAGAATTAACTTGACCAACGGTAACCCAAAATTGACCCATTAATCTAATGTTATCGAACATGTGACCTATCCCAATGGTTTTCTCGTGCTGGGAAACGATGTAATAATTTTTTTGTCAAAATAGTTTGAGCCATTTTTTAGATATAATTACCTTGACCCATAGTTACCCAGAAATGACTCAGTAATCAAATTTTCTCGAACATGCGACTTAACCCAATGGTCTTCTCATGCCCAGAAACGGTATAATACAAAATTTTGTCAAAATCGGTTGAGTCGTTTTTAGATACAATTAACGTGACCCACAGAGACCCAAAAATGACCCACTAAACAAATTTTCTTGGACATGTAACATAGCCCAATGGTCTTCTCATGCTCAGAAACGGTATAATACAAATTTTGTCAGAATGTTTTGAACCTTTTTTTAGATACAATTAGCTTGATTCACAGTGACCCAGAAATGAGCCACTAATCGAATTTTCTCGAACACGCGACTTAACCCAATGGTCTTCTCATGCCCAGAAACCGTATAATACAAAATTTTGTCAAAATATTTTAAGCCGTTTTTTAGATACAATTAACTTGGCCCACAGTGATCTAAAAATTACCCAGTAATCGAATTTTCTCGAACATGTGACTTAGCCCACACGTCTTCTCATGCCCATAAACCGTATAATACAAATTTTTGTCAAAATCGTTTAAGTCGTTTTTTAGATACAATTAGCTTGACCCACAGTGACCCAAAAATGACCCGCAAATCGGATTTTCTCCAACATGTGACTTAGCCCAGTAATCTTCTCATGTCCAGAAATGGTAGAATAGAAAATTTTGTCAAAATCGTTTGATTTGTTTTTTAGATACAATTAGATTGGCCCACAGTAACTCAAAATGACCCACTAATCAATTTTTCTCGTACATGTGACTAAGTCCAATGGTCATCTCCTGCCCAGAAGCGGTATATTAAAAATTTTGTCAAAATGTTTTGAGCCATTTTTAGATTCAGTTAGCATGACACCTGACCCTTTGTGACCCAAAATGACCCAGTAATCGAATTTTCTTGAACATGGGACGTAGCCTAATCGTATTCTCGTGCCCGAAATGATAGAAAGCATACTTCCATCAGAATCTTTAGAGCCGTTTTCTAGATAAACTTAGCTTGACCCATAGTGACCCAAAATGACCCACTAATTGAATTTTCTCTAACATGTGACATATCCCATTGGTTTTCTTGTAATCCAAATCAGTAGAATACAAAATTTAGTCAAAATCGTTAGAGCCGTTTTTTAGATAAAATTAGCTTGACCAGTAGTGATCCAAAAATGACCCACTAATCTGGGAGCACGGCAGTGCGTCCGCCAAGTTCGCACAAGCCGTAAGCTGCATTTTCCTGAACCATTTTGGCATACTTTTCACCCCTTCATAACGTCGTTTTAGGGAGAGATATAGAAATTTTTCTTTTATACACATGCTCGTATGATCAAACTGAACTAAGGTTCCACGATTTCATGTTTCTATATTTAGTAGTTTTCGAAATATTAAATTCCGAGAAAGCGCTTTTTTGTCACTGACTCACTTCGCATCATCAAATAACTAATGTACTTCTAAAAGTCGTAGAATCTTGAAATTTCACAAGCAAGTCGGGTTTGTAGAACAATTAACCAGAAAAATCTGAAAACACAGAATTTTCGCCTCTAAACCCTTCAAACAGGGGGTGTTGATTTGGCCGTAAACAGTTCCTTTACATATTCAATTGTGCCAATGTTGGTCGCCAAAACTCGATTACATAGTTTTGAAGGGGGTCACGTAATTTCAAGCAGAATAAAATTTTATATATATGCTTTTCCAAAGATGTTTGTTAAATAGATAAAATGAATATACCTAAAAATTTTAATCAGTATAGGTTATGATATATTTACGATATTAAAACAATAAAACATTTAACAAAATATAACCGCAATTCGGTACGTTTGCGATATAGTAGCCTTGGCGAAATAGAGAAAATAGCCTTGACGAGAAAATAAAGTTGATAATAACGTATTTTCTGGCAACATATTTACTGTGTCATATACATAAGCAATTTTTTCCATATGTATACAATTTATTTAATCTAAGGAACCGGTTTATTTATTTTTATATACCAATATAAATAATTTGTATATAAAAAACAATATTTTATACATGTATAAATAAAATGTTTACATGTATATAAATACATATGTAAATAGCACAAAAGTTATCAGATTTGTTTTCGTAGTTGTTTATATCATTTGGCAACATATCTCAAGTCCGAATTGCGCCAAGATTTTTTTTTTTAAATGCCAAGTTCCCTATAGTGGAAAAATATCCTAATTCCATATAAAAGTTTAAAAATCTCCTTTTAATTAAATGAAATGTGTAACTAATAAACTGTCTTTAACGATGTGCGACAGATGCGGCGTCCGAAGTCCGCTGCTAATGTTATTATATTGTATTATTAGCCTACTTACTGTTAATTTATTGTTAATTTTAAACCTGTAAAAGAAAGATTATAGTTATAGGTAAGATATGTTGGTCGCCAAAACCCGATTACAGAAAATTAGTCTGAGTTATAAAGGTGTTACATGATTTCAAGCCGAAGGAATTTTTATATGCTTTTACAAAAATCTTAATAAGGCAAATCTTTCAGTTTATCTGTCCATCTTACTATCTTTTACATCCATAAAACAAATTTTATTAAAGACCGGGAGGCGTCTGCACAGATCATCACCCCATCGAGTTGACAGCTGAAATTTTAGGATTAGTTAAAAATCGATTAGCGTATTAAAATGTAACTCGCCTGCCAAGCCATATCTTTGTGGAAACCATCTACAGACCCGATTTTACCAGTTAATTGGTGGATTTTCCATTGTGTTTTCCTGCCCCCATTCCTCCATGTTTCCATACTTTTGAATGCAGGAAAATACAATAGTAAACCTATCAGTCAACCACTAAAATTAGGTCTTCAGGTGGTTTCTACCAAGATATGACTTAACACGCCAGTTGCATTTTAATATGCTAATCTAGTTTTAACTAATCCTAAAATTTCAGGTGTAAACTCGATGAGGTGATGGTGTGTGCAGACGCCTCCCGGTCTGTTATAAATGTCGGAATCAATCTCAATCTGGTCAATCTGGCAAATATCCGTACTATTTATGGAACACAATACCGTTAAGTGCGCTTTAGTGATGTTATGAACTTTATGCATATGCATCATACATATTATGCATATGCATATAATACGTAATACATTTGCATCATACATATTATAAGTATGTGTATAATACATAATACATATGCATCATTATGATGTCAGAATAAAGAAAACATTTTTGTCGCTAAATTTGAGAATTGACATAATATATTACCAAGTTTGGCGACACTTCGCTAAATGTCGCCAAGCTTTGCGAGTATTTGACGCTAGTGGCTATTTTTCAATGAGTTAATTATTAATGCGAAGCCCAGTGGTGTAGTGGTCAGGGCTTCCGGCTGCCGCACCGCAGGTCGAGAGTTCGACTCCCGACTGAGCACGGTTCACTCAGCCGTTCATCCCATTGGGGTCGATAAAATGATTACCAAGCTTGCTTGGGAACTAAACACCGTGGGTCTTGCGTTAGGCTGACCATCTGGCCGGGACGCATGCTGTATAGCACCTTGGGGCCCAGGGTCAAGAAAAAAGAGATGGGCACTGTCGCCCAGATCTTCCATGGATTGTATAGCCACAGAGTTTAGTTTAGTTTTAGTTTAATTATTAATGCGAGCCATCTATTGATACTTTTCCGCATATCATCTGAATAGTTATATTGTATAACGTGAGAATATTTCAAAAGTGCCAATAGTTTCGTCACTGCACAAAACCTCTGCTATTGTTATTATATTGTACTGTTATTACACTTACTGTGACTATGTTGTTAATCTTGACTCTTCTAAAATTTCTGTATTATATAAAGAGAATTTACGGCAACTATTAAAGCACCGAAACTGCCAGTTCTTATAATTATTATAATTCTGTAATATGTAACCTGTTATTTGATATGTACGTTAGAATGAATCTTCCATAATCCGGTTCCTCGCATTTTAGTTTTCAGGTTTCGAATAAAATTAGCTAAAATCTTAAAACCATGGTACATTATTGGCTAAATCTTCAACACGATCAGATGAGAAGAATGATAGATTTTCAAATGTATCATGGCAGTGAGCCCGTAGACCTTCTATTCTTCCGTAATCGAGTCTATTGAAAAGGTTAACGTGAAACAAAAAGATATTAGCATCGATATGGTTTAATGTAAATGCAGATATTGTCAAAGGATTTCATAAGAACCATTTCACTTGTGCCCAATCGTACCAGTTGAAATACAACAATTGGCAGTGATCCCAACTAGAAACGATTTCTTAATAGGATTAAAAATTTCCGCATTAGAGAACGAATCGTAACTGATAAGGAAACATGCATAAGTGAGTTAAGAGATATTTGTCACGAAAGATGAAATACATATCAGCACAAAATATATGATGTGCTTCCATGATCGTAAAGAGTTCTTGATTTCTCTATCAAAAGCTTCCGACTTGGCGGAGGAATGGTCAGTTAAATTAAATTATGAATAACAGTAACATGATGCAACGTTTAACATGCAATTAATAGAGTAAATACTGCTTGCTAGAGGCGGCTAGTACTTTAATTTAAAAAGAAATAAAGTATAAATTTGTAAAGCTCAATAAAATAAATTTAGGTATTTTTACGTTAGCCGGGCGCAAGTGGCAAATCGCCAAATACTGCTCCCAACTCCATTGTTCATATTGCATTCATTTCATTTAAAAATATAAAATTTTCAGTCATCTCATTCAAAATAGATGCATTTCACTCATTTTATTTAATAGAATATTTAACATCGAAATAAATAAATGAATAAATAAGAAATAATAACATAAACCAAAATATTTTATTGGAAAATCAAAGCATTATTTCTAATTTTTCACATGTGAAAAATGGAAACTGCTATTGTCTAAAAACAAAATGCTAATGAGGAGATTTGCTCCCGGCTAACATAAAAATACCGAAATTTAAGTTTTTTTATATATTAATATAGTTTAGAAAAACAAACTTGAAAAAACATACAAAAAGTAGTGATATCCCAACAAAAAGTTTTCGGAAAAAAAAGGGCCACGTTCTCCTTAATGTTTCGGCCAGAAAAAGTAGTGATATCTGAAGTTCGCAGAAGTTAAAAGCCAAACATCCCAAATCTTTCATTGAAAATAGCTTCCTGCGACTTGGACGTTAATGCCTTCGAGAGGGTTTTTTCAAATTTAAAGTTACGTACAAATGAGCTACATGCCAACAACATTTTTTGATTATTTTAGGCATTTTGTGGCACAAAGTACAGAAATAAAATACACATTTAAAAAATGCATTTAAACCACATAGCTGCCAACTTGTAGGGATTTTTGCTACCACTAATATTTAGTAGAAAATTTTGCCTAATTCAATCGCCGAATTGCCGTGACTTTTGATAATTAAATAAGCCAGAAATTTCTGTTAAATTTTAGTGGTAGCAAAAATCCGTACAAGTTGGCAGCTATGAAACCACTTCAGTCTATTAAAATGCTTAGAAGTTAAAAATAACAAAACACTTGTATTCAGAAGATAATATCCCTAATTGCTAAAACATAATTAATATCAGCTTTTAACTGTTTATAAATCGAATACCTCGTAATGTCTGCAAACAAACTATAATAAATGTTCAAACGAATAAAATCTCTTTCGTCAATGCACACGATTTCAATATTATACAATAAAATATAATGTAACATATTGTGAGATTTGAAGTAAGTAAATTTTGTTTTATTTCTTGGGTTTTACGTTAATGTGTTTAGCTTTAGATCGTACAAAATGGCAATTAAACCACAAGTGGACTAAATGATCTGTAATTAAAAATAATGTTTGTTGTAACTGAATGGTATTTATCAGAAATCTTTGACTTATAATGTCTTTATGTGAATTTGCCTCTTTGCATTTTAATATTACTTTTAATATTTAAATAATTCATAAATGCGTAATTTCTAATCATTAATTTTCAAATGCTGTAGAAGGCATTAACGGCCAAGTCGCAGGAAGCCAATTTCAATGAAAGATTTGGGATGTTTGGCTTTCAACTTCTGCGAACTTCAGATATCACTACTTTTTCTGGCCGAAACATTAAGGAGAACGTGGCCCTTTTTTTATTTCCGAAAACTTCTTGTTGGGTCGAATTTTCTCTAACATGTGACATATCCCATTGGTCCTCCAATGGGATATGTCATAATCCAAATCAGTAGATTACAAAATTTAGTCAAAATCTTTAGAGCCGTTTTTTAGATACAATTAACTTGACCCAGAGTGACCCCAAAATGACCCAGTAATCGAATTTTCTCGGACATGTGAATCAGCCCACACGTCTTCTGATGCCCAGAAACGGTATAGTAAAAAATTTTGTCAAATTTCTTTGAGTTGTTTTTCTGATACAATTAGCTTGACCCACAGTGACCCGAAAATGACCCACAAATCGGATTTTCTCGAACATGTGACTTAGCCCAATAATCTTCTCATGCCCAGAAACGGTATAATACAAAATTTTTTCAAAATTTTGATTCGTTTTTTAGATATAATTAGCTTGACCGACAATGACCCAAAATGACCCACTAATCCATATTTCTCGTACATGTGACTTAGCCCAATGGTTATCTCAAGCTCAGAAGTGATACATTACAAAAATTTGTCAAAATGTTTTGAGCCTTTTTTTATCTTCAATTAGCTTGACACCTGACCCATTGTGAAACAAAATGACCCACTAATCGAATTTTCTTGAACATGGGACCGAGCCCAATGGTATTCTAGTACGCGAAAACGATAGAAAGCATAATTTCGTCAAAATCGTTAGAGCCGTTTTCTAAATAAACTTAGCTTGACCCACAGTGACCCACTAATCGAATTTTCTCTAACATGTGACTTAGTCCATTGGTCTTCTCGTAATCCAAATCAGTAGATTAGAAAATTCAGTCAAAATCGTTAGAGCCGTTTTTTAGATTAAATTAGCTTGACCCTTATTGACCCAAAAATGACCCACTAATCGAAATTTCTCGAACATGTGACTGAGCCCAATAGTTTTCTCGTGCCCGAAAACGGTTGGATATAAAATTTAGTGAAAATCGATTGAACCGTTTTTTAGATATAATTAGCTAGAACCTGACCCATTATGACCCAAAATGACCCCCTAATCGAATTTTTTCAAACATGTGACCTAGCCCAATGTTCTTCTCGGACCCGAAAATGGTACAATACGAAATTTAGTCAAAATTGTTAGAGCCGTTTTTAAGATAAAATTTACATACACACACACACATACACACACAATTTTTGCTCCAATTATAGTATGATATTTCTTTGTGTACTTTGATTTGATTTATTTGATTGATTTACTTTAATGTAAATTAAATTACTTACTCATTTAGAAATTGTTTTAGCTATAAATTAAATCTCGGAGTATTAGATTTTTTGAGGGGACGAAATTGGGACCATTTTTTTTTTCTTTTTAATTTTTTAGATATTTTTGAAAAAACAACTTTTTTGTACGATATTTGCCTATGTTTCTATGTGCTTGGGTAGTTAGTCTATGTAAAGTCCAAATTTGGTAGGTTTTCACTGAAAATTAAAACATTTAGGGCCTAAAAATGACTGGGTGGACGAGATACGGTCACTTTATCCAAATGCTGAAAATTTCCAAAGAGAAGAAAGAAGATTTTTGAAATTCAGATTGTTTCAAACCGGCCAAATTTTCCGCAGCATTTTCGACGAAAATGAATTTTAAGTGAAACTCTGATTTCGGGCCGAAAACGAAACCGAATTTACAGGCAATCTCTAATAATAAGTAAACGATAAGAGAAATTGAAATACTTACTGGAAATTAATGTGTTAAGAGCCTACGCAAAGCCCCCTGAATACTAGGCTTATGGGCTGACACAAATATGGCTGCTGTCTTGGACGGGTTTTTTCATCGTTCGTACTATTCCTTAAATATGCATTTATATTATAAAAGACAAATATGTCTGTGCGTAACGCTGACGTCATTTTGATGGTGGCAACACAAGACAATTAAATTGTACTTTTACTGGAATTTTTTTTAACTTTTAGCATCGTACATTTTAAATTTTGACATCGTCGAATAGGGAATAAAATATTCTTTCGAATGCAATTTGTTTGAAAACTGTATCGAAATTTATTTAAAAACTGTATCGGAATTTAATCAATTTTTATTGCTTTTAAAATAATTTTCAAGCATGATTTTTTTTCTAAATATATTTGTATTGCACGCAGACGATTAGGAAAGAATAATTCGATTACCCTTAAATTAATATAAATAGCTCTGCATTTGTTTCCAACTTATATCCCATAAGGAAAGTACAACATTCATCAATCGACAAATGAAACAGTAAAATATAAATAAAGCACAAATTTAGAGCAGCAATCTAAATATGCGGTTAAAACGCTGAAATGATCTAAAAAAAAAAAAAAAAAAAAAAAAAAAAAAAAAAAAAAAAAAAAAACTGATTGTAAATAGTGATCTTTGGCAAATTCTTCGACTGTTAATTCCTGGCGCGAGATCAATACAAAAGTATTGATTTAATAAATTACCAAAACTTTATTCGAACACATAATTTCTATTTTTAATATAAATATGGTTTCCTTGTATTGTTAGTGGCCGTTTTGAAAAGGATATATTAAATGTAAAGAAAAAAAAACTACAGTTATTTATAAAATAATATTAAATAAAAAAATTGTCTAGGGGACAGTACAAGCGCTGAAAAACGTCCACCTACGACAGCAGCTATTTTTGTTGAGGGCCCTTCAGAAGGCAAGCCTAGTATTCTGGTGGCGGTGACCTACATTGCCAAGCTAATGTTAAACCAGAGAGATAATTCTTTTCATATTTCTCGTTAGTATTTCAATATTTTAAAATAGCTAAGTAATTATTTTATTTATTATTTTGTGTGTGATAGCATATCTGGGGTTTATGAACATTTTTTGATATCGGTTGCAGATTTTTTATCTATAGATACATTTAATTTCGAAACCAAATGTCTTAAGGGGTCTCAAGACTCTTAAAATTGGAAAAAATAAAAAAAGAGCCATTTTCAACATTTAATATCTTAAAATGTATTTGCTTTTAAGACACAATTTTAATTGGAATAAAATATATAAGTATGTTCTTTCATTTCATGTATTTAAAAAATCATAAGATGCAGAATTAGCATTTACAGGAGGCCCCAAACTATTAGACATTTTTCGAGCAAAAAATCGACATAACAGCTTACTCGCACAATTACAAAATAAGTGTTGCAACTAGAATAAAAATTTTGGTACCTATTTATACTTCAGATTGTAATAATTACCCTGAACCTAAATAAATTTGTATTTAAAGCTTTTTTTATATTTTTAATACAAACTTGTATTTAGCTAAAGCAAAATTAAGAAAATTTCAACAGTATAATCACCTAAAAAAATATTGTTTTGAACAATAAAAAGGGAATTTTAGGTTCAGTTTATACAGACTAACATAAAACATATGTTTTGAAAATTTCATAAAAATATATTCATAAGATTTTGAGATTTCGTGCGCGTTATGCCCAAAAACGTCATTTGGAGAAAAATGGCTTCAAAGTTTCCGAAACGACGCTTCAGCTATTGAAAGTGTATAAGTGTAAAAGCCATAAATTCAGTTCTAATAGAAATTTCAAGGAAACAATTATATCAAAATGTTCAGAAAAAATAGGAGTTTAACATCTAAAAAAATTAAAATTTCGAAAATTTTTAAACTTTAAGAGTCTGGAGACCCCTTAAGAGTAAAAAAAAAATCTGCAACCAAAATAGAAAAAGCAAAAAAGTACACGGTAAGATATCCTTAAAAAAATAATTTAAATATAATAAAATGCAAAAGAGAAATTTCTAAGAACGCTCCCATTGGTTTAACATTAGCTTGCGACTATCGCGTTACAAACGTAATCACTTAATCCCTTCATCTCGGGTGTTATTTAACTGCATTTAAATTTTTAATACCTGTAATTCCGTAGAGAATTTTTCGTTTTATTTTCCAAAAATATTTTTCAAAAATTCTACGATTGGACAAGACAAAGATTACAAATAAAATATTTCGGTACTAAAAAAATAAAAACCTTGCACACTGTATATGGGACTATACTTGATACCTAGTGTTGTCAGGTGTCCCGCTTAAATTGGGGCTCCAAATGCTTGGGACACCAATATTTTAAAGTAATTTTCTTCGCCTTATCTAATGGCAGAATTATCTGCGATTAAAGATGTCGAAATAAACTGTAAGAAATTATTGGTCTCCAGATCATATGAAGGGCCGATTTAAGCGAGACATCTGGCAACACTAGTGACACCCGTCCTGAGGGAGTTAGGTAAGTAATTTTTTTTACTACACTCCCATTGTTGCTCAGATTAACGTATACATATAGTGTCTCAAAAGATAGAAAATACCTGGTTTTATTTCCGGGAATTTCCCGGTCCGAACCGCTGGTCAGGTCGGTTGCGGGTGAAAGCGGGTAAGCCGACCCGATGCAGGACTCTAATCCGAACTCGACAAAACCAACGAAGTTATGAATAAAGAAAGGTAGCCATATAGTGTATTGTTTACGAGTTACGAGTGAAATAACTGAGGAGGTTGTCAGAAGATGGCGGCTGATTTTTTACATCGGATCAACAATCTCTCATTATCGCCGGAGCAAACTTCCACCAGTAAATTTTCAATAAAAATGTTGCCTTATTTTAGCAGCTTTTTCATGAAACATTTTTCTTATAAATATGGTTAAATTTTCTATTTGTCTTTACTGGTTTCAGTTTGCCCAGGTATTATAATTTTTTTTTGCTGACACTGAGAGCTAGTTGTCTAAGTTGTCACAATATCGCGGAAACGCATGGCATGACTACCACCGAAGTAAACTTGTACATGGAAAAATTAATGTCTGTTTTTGCAATTATTTATGACTTAAATATTGCATTAATAAGGCGTTTAACTAAGGAAAAAGTTTCCATTTAAATTTACTGGTGGAAGTTTGCTCAGGAGGTAATCAACCCCAGCGAAAGCGGTTACAGTTGAAGCTTTACTATTTTAAGGATATGTCAGTTCCTTTCTATTTTTAGTTCCATGACAAAACCTTATATCTTTAAAACCCAAAAAAAAAAAAAAAATATGATTCTTTTAACATTATATATAAAAAAAAACTTAATTAAAAATGTAATCCTTGGACGTATTAATCATTGTTCAATGTATTAAAAATACACCAAATCAATAGAATTATATTACTTTAAATATTGCTTGTATTGCAGTGAAACCTGGAGCTTAGTGACCGTATTAACACGGGCTTGTCAGTGAGTGGGTTTTAGCAATTTTATCTTTTATATGAAAAATAAACTTATAGTATATGCTCATAAATATTCAAAGATTTTTAAACCTCTAAATAACAAACACCTCAGGGCCTCCGAATTTGTTTCTTATTTGGAGGCGTGCACTATTCGTAGGTAAAAATATGCAAATATTTGTGTTGCAAAATTGTTCATTAAATAGAGGCATGCTATTAGGGATTGCCCTTGTTCATATGGAGCTTTTATTATATATGCTATTACCTCTGAATAGCGGACAAATTTCGCGGTTCCGAGGTGATCGCTATTCAGAGGTTTTACTCTTTCAAAGATTAAAGTAGTTTTCCATAAATCAAGGTTTCCGCTATTTGTGAGTGTTCGTAATGACGGTTCGTAGTCATTCTATGTAGTTTTTATAAGAAAAAATATTTTAGACTCTTTCGAAAAATCGGGTTAACCCGAACCCGGCTTTCAAGAGTGAAAATTCTAATTCGAAACCGACTCAAATCTGAAATAATGTAAGTCAAACCGATCTGCAGAAAAAAGTTGAAGTCAAACAAACGAAGAAAAAAAAATTAAAAGTCAACCCGATCCGAACACGATCGACAACAAAAAGGAAGAAGTCAACACGAACAATAGCAAAAATATAAGTTGACCCGGCCTGCAATAAAAATAAAAAAGTAGTCCAATTCGTATAGGAACATACAATCTTCTAATATCGTATCCCCCTCCCTCCCCACATTGAAGACACTCCTTGATTTAGACACGATATAGCAATTAAAATATTAGTTCACAGACCTAGCTACTTCTTCTACTTCTTTTTTCTTTTAATACAAAAAAAAAGTCACAATAATTTCAGGAAATACTTCATTTTGATAACTAATGCAGGAAACATTTAATTGTACAATTAAATTTTGAAGATTTTAAGTAATAAAGTTACTTTTTGGTCTTTTCCAAAATTGAAAAAAAATATGCTTGAAATGATCTTGCGATAATGAAATGATATTCACGTAAATAATTTCTCAAATTAAAGCTCTTGTTGTGTAAAATATTAATTATAAAAATGTAAGTACATTGAAAATAAAATTGAAAAATGATTACAATCCACGTCATTTCTGAGCCAATATAAAAAGTTCCTTTTCAGGAATTTTTGGCTTATACTTCGCCATTTTTCTAAAATATCTTCACCGTTTTACAACCTATTTTATATTTGAAAAAGAAATGTTTTTCTGGTAAATTTTTGAAGATTTTGAAGATTTTAAGTAATAAAGTTACTTTTTGGTCTTTTCCAAAATTGAAAAAAAATATGCTTGAAATGATCTTGCGATAATGAAATGATATTCACGTAAATAATTTCTCAAATTAAAGCTCTTGTTGTGTAAAATATTAATTATAAAAATGTAAGTACATTGAAAATAAAATTGAAAAATGATTACAATCCACGTCATTTCTGAGCCAATATAAAAAGTTCCTTTTCAGGAATTTTTGGCTTATACTTCGCCATTTTTCTAAAATATCTTCACCGTTTTACAACCTATTTTATATTTGAAAAAGAAATGTTTTTCTGGTAAATTTTTCTATACGAGACTTTTTTAAAAATTATGTTATTTATTTATTAAAACGATCTTGAAGAGGATTAAAGATATAGATAAATCCATGTATTTTTCCTTGAGTGATTTAGCGCATGAGTAAGAATTATAATTACAGCTAAAACTATTGGATTTATAAATTGATGAGCTACGCTTTTGTGGAAGGTGGAATAAATAGGCTGTTATAATTCTCTTGTATGTTTAAAAAATACGTTTTAGATATTTTCTTATTATAAATAGAAAACTTCATTTTCAGCATTTTCGTCTACATTTACATAAAAAAGGATGCTATTAAACTATTATTCGATACCTTAAAAACAGAAGTTTCTGTTTTTGTAATATGATTTAGATAGTATTTCCAATGTTTATTATCCAACCTGGTGATTTTGACTTAAAAAGAATAAATTTATCCTATTAATTCTTTCTTAAAAACTAAATGGAAAATCTATTTTCACTTTCAATTCTTTTCTAAATATGTAGAGAGAAAAAATAATTTAATCACAATTCCCTGGCGCATACTTTCGTATTTTTCTTAAATCGATCTTTTTATCCTTTTGTATGGATTTGTAAATAATTCTTTCTCTAGTCAATTTTCCTGTACAAGAAATTTTTATATAATAGTGACATTTTTATATAACTGTGATTTTTTTAAAAAGGTTTTCAGCATATTTGTCTACATTTACATTTTTTAAAAAATCCTAAAAAACTATTATTCGATACCTTAAAAACAGAAATTTCTGTTTTTTGTAATATGATTTACATGATATTTCCAATGTTTTATTATCCAACCTGGCGATTTTGAGATAGAAAGAATAAATTATCCTTTTAATTTTTTCTTTAAAAATAAATGGAAAATCTATTTTTACTTTCAACTCTTTTTTAAATTTGTAGAGAAAAAAAAATAACTTCATCACAATTCCCTGGCGCATACTTTCGTATTTTTATTAAATCGATCTTTTTATCCTTTTCTATGGATTTGTAAATAATCCTTTTTCTAGTCAATTTCCCTGTGCAAGACATTTTTATATAACAGTGATCTTTTTAAAAAGGTTTTCAGCATTTTGGTCTACATTTACATTTAAAAAAAAATGCTAAAAAACTATTATTCGATACCTTAAAAACAGAAATTTCTGTTTTTGTAGTATGATTTAGATGATATTTCCAATGTTTATTATCCAACCTGGCGATTTTGACTTAAAAAGAATAAATTATCCTTTTAATTCTTTCTTAAAAACTAAATGGAAAATCTATTTTCTCACTTAATTCTTTTCTAAATATGTAGAGAAAAAAAATAACTTCATCACAATTCTCTGGTCCATACTTTCATGTTATTCTTAAATCGATATTTTTATCCTTTTCTATGGATTTGTAAATAATTCTTTTTCTAGTCAACTTTCCAGTACAAGAGATTTTTATATAACAGTGATTTGATTTAAAAAAGGAATCTTTAAATTGCCTGTGGATTATTTTAAATGCAGTTATTAGTGTCTAAGTAATTTACTGTATGGGAAAAAGTTATAATGATTCTAAAACTATTGGATTTATAAAATGCTGAGAAGCACTTTGTAGAAGGAGAAATAAATAATTAAGTTGCTATAATTCTCTTACATTTTTGAGAAATATGTTTAAGAACTTCTTATTATAAGTTGAAAAATTCATTAGTATTTTGTCTATATTTACATTAAATAAACCCCGCCAAAAACTGATTGCTTAACCCTCTCGTTGCGGAACCCAAGATTTTCTCGTGGATGCATTTTTCCGTCTAATTAACCCTTCTTGATTATTTCCATCACTTATTTTTTTATCGTAAATTTTACCTTACCCTTAAGCATCGGAGCATTTTCCCGATTAAATTAGTCAAAAATTTTTGTTTTGAAAAACCGGTGACAAAAGAATAAAAATTATTAAATATACAATTTTTGAAGCTATGTTCATAAAACAATTACGCAGCGAGAGGGTTAAACTCTTAAAAACAGAAATTTATGCTTTTATATATGGTTTAAATGATATTTCATATGTTTATTTTCCAAACTAGAGATTTTGCAATGAAAAAAATAAATTACCCTTTTTATCCTTTTCAAGTATCTCTTTAAAATTAAAATTAAAATTATTTTGTTCTCTCCTGATTCTTTCTCAAATTAAGGAAAATGAATTTATCCGCAAATCCCTCGTACATACTTTTGTATTTTTCTCAAATAGCTCTTTTATACTGCTTTCAGTCGTTGTAAAAAATCCTTTTTCTAGTCAATTTTCCTGGACAAGACTTTCTAATCGAACAATGATTTTTTTAAATGACCTTTAAATTGATTATCAGTTATATTAAATGCAGTTATTACTGTCTATGTGATTTACACTACGGAGAAAAGATATAATAATCAATAAAAATTATTAGATTTATAAAATGCTGAGAAACGGTTTTGTGGAAGGTGAAATAAATAATGAGGTTGTTATAATTGTCCTATATTTTTGAGAAATATGTTTAATAATTTTCTCATTATAAGTAGAAATATTTATTTTCAGCATTTTTTCTAGATTTAAATTAAAAGAAATATGTGCCAAAAACTGATTGTTAGTCCAGGCATTTTGTGATTGAACATGGGCAAAATTGCAATAGAAGCTTTTTACAGAATTTTTTAATCAGGAACTACTGCTTAATAGCATAATAAAAATCAGACAAAATCTGATCACGGGAACACCCCTATATACGGATTTGAAAATGGCGGAGGGGATTTTCTGGAACTAAGGCAGAGAATATATCGCTTACGGAAATATATCGCTTTATTTTCCCAATTTAACTTTGAAGTATAGTCAAAAACGATAAACAGTACACAAAAGTCTACTATTTCTGACAAATTACTGCTTAAGTTCATTTTTACAGAAATGTTCCAGTGAAGAAAAAAACGTATCAATAGTTTTCATCATATTTATAGTTAGAAGTTAGGTACTTCTTGTTACATCCATTGACTTGGCACACACCAGAAGCTGTAGAACAGGGCAATCAATTGCGCTTGCATCAGCATCGTAAAGTAGCACAGTTTGTCTTTCAAGAACATAGAATCATATTAAGTAAATAATCTGTAGCTGGTAGTCACTCGCAGAGTATTGGGTAGCACGAGTGTTTTTTTACATACCAGCCCCATTCTGCTGGCTTGGTTCTTTCTTCCGATATTTATTTGTAAGTAAGTGTGATAGCTATAATATTTTGTAGAAGAATCGGTCGGAGGCAAACGTTCAGGGTTCAGGTGTAATAAATGATTTTACTGTAGTTACTTTCCTTACCAACATTTGGTGACGTAGTTTGTCTATAGAATCCAGTGCCTTGCAGTCATAAAACAGAAGCATTGCTTTTCTTCCAGCCTCAGCCATATCTGAATGTAGACTTGAATTTGAACAAAATATTTTTGCAATAGAACGGAGCTCTGTCTTGTTCATCTGTTTGAGAAATGATGAGGATTTCCCAATCGAAAAAATTCTGGATGTTGTATCGCAGCCCGTGAAAGCATGCAGAAACAGAAGGAAGTTGCAATTTTCACGAAGTAACAGAGATTGCATGTTGAGGATATGATAGACTGGTTTGGAACATGATCCTCGTCTTATGTCACTGCGATAGTATAGCTTGAAGCCATTATCCTTTGCCTGTTAAAGAAGGAGAATCAGCAAGTCGGTATCTTCACCTATTACAGTGGTATGTGCATGTGCATGTTCTGAAGATAAGACTGGAGCACGAACAATGTCTATATTGGCATTCCCATCTGTGTTGAGAACAGTATAGCCTTGTTTCTTAAGCAATTCGCCTATGAGGGAAGTCATTGCTTGCTTGTTTTTTTCATTGTCCAGAAACTCTTCCTTTTTTCCAATAAATTTCACGTATGGGCTGAAATTAATATCTCTACTGTTTTTTTTTTTTGTAGCGTCATTTGTGAGCCACATCATTGATTGTTGGATACCCAATGTAATTATCAAAAACAATGATAGGTTTTCCATATTGTTTAACAATAAAATCATCGTAAGACATAGCAATGTTTTCATATGTATCATTTTTTACACCAGGAAATGCGACGCAAGAAAGATCTTCCATCCAATATGTACCTTTCTGTACTTTCCACGTTGTCATATTGTTCATTGTGTAAATTATTAATGTGTTTGACTAGTGCTTGAGCTAACTGAGATTTGTCTGAATTCCTCATCATACTTGGTGATTCAAATAATGCTGCAGGGTACGCACACGGTTCATAACGCATGACATCTCTGAGATTCATTTCACCACAAGTGCCAGCAATCATCATTCTTTGGAAGGGGAGTGCTGGATCTATTTGTATATCTAAGTCATCTTTATAACTACAAATGGCGGCAGCAGATCCTAGAGTTTTCACTTTCTTTGACCTTTTAGCTGAATACCTAAATATATCCTTCCCTATCATTTTGGAGATGATGATCATACCAAATAAGTGTAACTCATCAACATTAACTTCTTTTTTAGCTGTTACGCCTGTAACAATTTTGCGTATAGTAGAATCAGAATGAAATGGCGATATGTGTTCCAGTACATCGGCCACTTTTTAAATGTCATTGCTGCTCCTCTTCTGTCTGCTGTCTCTTATAGGTATTTTTGATAATTTTATAAAAGTTACACACTCCCAATGTTATTCCTATGGGAGTTTGAAGCTAAAAGTTAGCATAGAACACAACTTTTAACTATTTTCAAAACATCATTTAGTACACTTAAAATTGATATTTTGAATTGAAACTGGCAACAGAGCAAAGTATATACACTTACGTTAATAAAAAGCACAGTATGGAGCTGTTTATAGCATTTATTATGTACGTTAGAGGTTAGAGATTAATTAAAAAAGGTTAACATTACAATAATCTCCACAGAGATGCATTATTAAATGGCCGCCAATGGTAAAGCATGTACTTTTCAGAGGCTCATTAAAATACTAAAATTTATAAAAAGAATCTAAAACTCACTCACTAGTGTTGTATAAGCTTCAAATTACACAAATAATGTAGCAGTCTGCTGTTAAATAATCATTTAACACCATAAATATAATCTTGAAAAACACTGACATGACAAACTACTCTGGTCAGATCACAATCACACCACAGCATGTATAAAAATTATCGATATCTTTGCTTAAAGTCTCCTTAACATAGTAAATTGGTGATGAAATGTCCATAAATGCAGGGGTCGTGCGTGTCCTGAAATTTTATAGCCAGGAAATTTTTCGGTACCAGTATTTTCTTATAGAAAATTACTTCTTAAATAAGGCGAAATTTCGCGCGTTTAAGCTAGATTTATTCTTCTATTAAAAAATACTGATATTTGCCCTGAAAAATTCCTTAAAGCATATTATTGAAAATGTTCCGATGCCTGGGAAAGTTATGCACAACTAGCATTTATAAGCACTGGAATCGATTCGGAGCCAGTTGCAATTGCGGATACATGAGATAGAGGAACGGGATTAACAGAAAGTAGAGAAATTTAAAAGAACTATATCTCGCGAACCACTGGACCGATTTTGATGCGGTAGGGCTTAAAATGTTCAGGAAGACTTAATATGTAGAAAGAAAATATAGTATAGGGCTTGCCTGAGGCCGGAGATATATCTCACCATCGCCGGAGCTTGAAAAACTCACCGCATACCGGATGACTGTTAGGAGATCGGTCTAGTAGTAATACAGTTTAGAATGAGTTATAGATACTTTACTTTATCTTGTTCCAAAAGCATTATTGGTTGTCAGTTGTTCGATAAAAAATGAATATTTGCAGTCCAAATTGTTTAGTGCTGCCCTCTGTCGTCTTCCGTCTCAACTAAAAGCTATGCAACAGCACAACAACGCAAAACGGCATATGACTCAGTCCGTTTTGAAATCCGTTTTTAAGGGTGTTCCCGTGATCCGATTTTGTCTGATTTTGGTTATATTTCTCAGTAATAATTACGGATTAAAAATCAGTTAACAGAGCTTCTATTGCAATTTTGCTCAGGTTGAAGGTGTATTTACTTTAATTTGCCTGGACTATGTTTAAAACCTTAAAAATTGAAGTTTATGCATTTTATGTGATTTAAATGACATTTCCAATGTTTATTTTCCAAATTCCAGATTTTGAAATGAAAAAAATAAATTACCCTTTTTATCCTTTTAACCCCTTAATGGTCGTATTAAATTACGGTTTTAAAATTTAAATTGCTTAATGGCACCACTGTTTTGAAAAGAAATAGTCAACTTACTTAATGACATGTAAAATGATACCATAATAAAGTCAATTGCACTGTTTTATAAAACTGGTGGGAATCAAACAATCTGAATAAAGGATACAGCCCATGAATATTAGGGGAGCGAGAATTAAGGGGTTAAAGAATGTGTTTAAGGGAGCACAGGACCTTTGAATTTGTCGAAAATATCAAAAACATCGACTTCGTCAAAGTACCAAAACACAAACAATATGCAATTATTATCTTTTTTTCCACATTCCGCCTAAAGTATATATCTTTAACTACATTATCCAGAAAAATAAATGTTGTGTGTACAAAATTAATATTTAAATTTCAAATTTAAAAATTTATCTCACTAGTGCGTGATTAAATGCTGCGCGCATGATAAAACTCTAAATTATAAGTATAGAAAGCAATTTTTGAACAAAATAGTATCATAATGCACCAATTTCCAACTTAAAACCAAAATTTATGCAAAAAGTTTTGTTTAAAATTTAATTTTAGCACAAAATATAAAAAAAGTTAAAAAATTTCAATTTTTTTTTCAAGTTTTTCAAATGTAAAAAAATAAATAACCAAAATATCTGAGTTTTTTTTTTTGTTGTTTTGTTTCAGCATGTAGACTATAAAGAAACGCATATTAGGTTAATTTTTTTAAGCTGTAGCTTACATAGTTTAAAAGTAACAGTGCGCGCGAACTCTAAATTTACTAATCTGAGAAAACGCTTTTTTAAGTTCAATATCTACGGACATTCAATTATACTCATAGTCTACAAATGATTATAACTCAAGAAATAATGCAGATTTTTTAATGGGGTTTTTTGCATATTGAAGAGAAATTTTAAGACATTCAGAATAAACTAAAAACCGACAACTGATTTTTTTGAAAAATTAAAGGTCCTGTGCCCCCTTAAAATTAATTTTTTTAATCTATTTTCTCTCTAGATTCTTCTCTGAAGGGAGAAAAATGAACTTAACCACAAATCCCTGGTGCACACTTTCGTATTTTCCTAAAATAGATCTTCTTATTTTTTCTTTGGATTTGTAAAAAATCCCTTTTTTAGTCGATTTGCCTGCATAAGACGTTGTTATAGAACATTGTTTTTTAAATGAATCTTTAAATTGCCTGTGGATTATGTTGAATACAGTTATTCCAGTCTATACGTAACGGGGAAAAGCTATAATAATCAATAAAACTATTATATTTATACAATACTTAGAAACACTTTTGTGGAACGTGGAATAAATAATTAGGCTGTTGTAATTGTTTTATAAGTTTGAGAAATATGTTTTAGATAGTTTCTTGTTACAAGTAGACATTTTTATTTTTTAGCATTTTTGTCTACGCTTACATAAAAAATGCCAAAAACTGATTATTTGAAACCTTAAAAACAGCCGTTTCTACTTTTGTATATGATTTAAATGATATTTACAATGTTTATTATCCAAACTGTTGATTTTGCCTTAAAAAGAATAAATTATACTTTTAACCCTCAACAGACGGCAGCTTTAAATACGTGATTTTATTTTAATATTCTAATCGCACCACCATATTTTAAAAGCAATTTTATTAGAAATTTATCTAGCACATGTTGTCAAAGTAAATACAAAAGTGTTTCTCAAAAAATAGTCGTGCGAAGTGAATAAATTTGGATTAACGATTAATTCTTTTAAGTACTTCTTTAAAAACCAAATGATAAATCTATTTCCGCTCTAAATTCTATTCTAAACAGAGAGAAATTGAAATTATCCGCAAATCCCGGGTGCTTAATTTCGTATTTTCCTAAAATAGCTTTTGTGTTAAATGCAGTTATTCCTGTCTAAGGCTAATGTCAGACGAAAGTCTTTTCGCACGCTTTTTTCTCTACATATCATATCTATACAATGCCGCTAACATTGTGCAGTGATGATATGTAGGAAAAAGAAGCGTGCAAAAAGGCGTTCGTCTGATATTAGCCCAAGGGATTTACTGTATGGAGATAAGTTATAATGATTCACAAAACTCTTTGATTTAAAGAATGCTGGAAAACGCTTTTGTGGAAGGTGAAATAAATAATTGTCTTATATCTTTTAGAAATATGTTTAATAATTGTCATATAAGTAGAAAAATTCATTTTCAGCATTTCGTCTATATTTATATTAAAAAATATATACGCCAAAACCTGAATATTTAAACACTTAAAACAGAAATTTATGCTTTTGTATAATATTTAAATGACATTTCCAATGTTTATTATCCAAATTGGTAATTTTGTTTTAAAAAGAATAAATTATCCTTTTCTTTCAAATATCTTTGTAAAACTAAATGGAAAGTCTATTTTCACTCTAAATTCTTTTCTAAATAGAGAAAAAAATAACTTATACACAAATCCCTGGTGCATACTTTCGTATTTTTCTAAAATAGATCTTTTTATCCTTTTCTTTGGATCTCTAAAGAATCCCTTTTCTAGCCAATTTCCATACACAAGACTTTCTCATAGAACATTTATTTTTTTTAAATGATCTTTAAATTTAATGTGGATTATGTTAAATGCAGTTACTCCTGTCTATGTGATTTACTGTACGGGGAAACAATGGAGTTAGGAATAAACAGGAGGAGACATATAGTGTATTGTCTACGAGTTACGAGAGAAGTAACGTAAGAGGTTGTCACAAGATGGCGGCTTATTTTTTACATCGGATCAACAGTCTCTCATTATCGCCGGAGCAAACTTCCACCAGCAAATTTTGAATAAAAATATTGCCTTATTTTAGCAGCTCTTTCATGAATCATTTTTCTCATAAATATGTTTAAATTTTTTATTTGTTTTTACTGGTTTCAGTTTGCCCAGGTATTATAATTTTTTTCACAGGCACTGAGAGCTAGTTGTTTAAGTTGTCACAATATGGCGAAAACGCATGGCATATGACTACCGCCGAACTAAACTTGTACAAGGAAAAATGAATGTTTGTTTTTGCAATTATTTATGACTTAAATATTGCATTAATAAGGCATTTAAATAAGGAAAACGTTTCCATTTAAATTTGCTGGTGGAAGTTTGCCCAGGAGATAATCAACCCCAGCGAAACGGTTACAGTTGAAGCTTCACTATTTTAAGGATATGTCAGTTCCTTTCTATTATTAGTTCCATGGGGGGGGGGACATTATACTGATCCATAGAACTCTGGGATTTATAAAATGCTGAGAAACGCTTTGACGAAAGTGAAATAAATAATTAAGCTGTTATTATATTGTTATTGTATTTGTTATTACCCATTTATTATTGTTATTACCTGTTATTATATTTTGTGTCTTATATGCTTGAGCAATATGATTTAGATATTTTCTTATGATAAGTGGAAAAATTCATTTTCAGCATTTCACCTACATTCACATAAGAAAAAATGCCAAAAACTGATTATTTGCAACCTTAAAAACAGAAGTTTATGCTTTTGCATGTGATTTAAATGGCATTTCCAATGTTTATTTTCTAAACTAGAGCACTGTTGTCAATGGGCTACTTTTTTAAAATTCAGATTTCTTGATTGCCACCACTTTTTTGAAACGGTAAAATTACCTTTATTTTCCCCTTAATTAATATGTTATTAAATAAGGCGCATTTTGCCTTTTCAAGAAAGTGGTGCCAATCAAGAATCTGAATTTAAAAAAAGTAGCTCATCTGGCAACACTGAACCAGAGATTTTGCAATGGAAAAAATAAATTACCCTTCTTTTCCTTTTAAAGTATCTCTTTAAAATTAAATTTAAAATCTATTATTTCCAGATTCCACTCCGAATGAAGAGAAAGGAACTTATCCACAGATCCCTGATGCATACTTCGTATTTTCTCTGAAATAGCTCTTTTATCCATTTTTCAGTCTTTGTAAAAAATCCCTTTTCTAGTAAATTTTACTGCGCAAGACTTTCTTATTGACATTCTTTCGGACATTGATTTTCTTTAAATGATCTTAAAATTGACTGTGGATTATGTTAAATGCAGTTATACCTGTCTGAGTGATTTACTGTGAGGGAAATGTTATAATGGTCAATAAAACTACTGGATTTATAAAATGTAGAGAAAAAGCTTTTGAAGAAGATAAAATAAATAATTAGGCTGTTACAGTTGTCTTAATTGTTTGATAAATACTTGATATATATTTTATTATTATAAGTATAAAAATTCATTTTAAGCATTTTGTATCATGCTTAGTTTTTTAAAAATCTGTGAAAAACTAATTCTTTGCAACTTTAAAAACAGAAAATTATGTTTTTTTATGTGCCATAGGTAACATTTTCATGGATATTTTTTAAACTGGAGATTTTGCCGTAAAAAGGATAAATTATCCTTTTTAAGTACAGTAGAACCTCTTTTATCCGAAACTGTTATAACCGAAACTATCGGTTAACCGAAATCCATTTTTAAACCTTGCTTCCCCCCCCCTTTTTTTTAACTATTGTAGTCCTTGAGCTGTTGCTTCCCCCATTTTTAAAGCTTTTTCTTTACTATAATATTGATCAAAACGAAGAAGAGGACAACGATGTGGGCGAAGAATACGAACAAATTAGCAATTCTGAAGCTTTTGAATGATTTGCAAAAGGTTTGGCATGGCTGGAGCAGCAGAAAGACTGTGATACTGATGAACTAATAGTATTAAATAAAAAACTTCGTGTTAGAGCTGCAAAGCAAAGGCAATCGAAACTGCGACATTTTTTTTTCCAAACTCTTGTGAAATATGTAAAAGGTACTTAACTTCAAAATTAAAATTCAGGTAATTTATATTCTTGTTTCTATTTTGCTATTGCTTTATTCTTATTAAGCACTAACCACAATAGGAAATAGCGCATATATTTGTCCTTAATCTTAAAATTGAAGCATTCTCGATTATCCGAAAATTTCGATTTTCCGAAAGAGGGTCGGTCCCAATTACTTCGGATAATCGAGGTTCTACTGTATATCTTTAAAAGTAAATTTAAAATCATATTGTGTCTCAATATTTTTTTCTAAGTGGATAAAAAGAAACTTATCCACACACTCCTGGTGCATACTAGGGCTTTTTCCTAAAATAACTATTATTAAAAATTTTTCGGTCTTTGTAAGGAATCCATCATTTAGTATGTTTCCACGTACAAGAATTTCTTATCGAACATTGATTTTTTTGTTTTTTCTCATGGTCTTAAAATTGCCTGGGGATTATGTTAGTTCTTCCTCTTTGAGTGATATACCGTACATGAAAAGTTATAATGTTCTTTAAAACTATTGGTTTTGTAAAGTTGTAAGCAACAGTTTTGTAGAAGATGACATAAATAATTAGGCTGTTATAATTGTCTCATATGTTTGCGCTATAAGTTTTACGCATTTTCTAATTATATGTATAAAAATTAATTTTCAGTATTTCGACTACATTTAATTAAAAATTAAATAAATAAAAATAAAAACTCACTGTTTGAAACCTTAAAATTAAAAGTTTATGTTTTTGCATTTGATTTAAATGACATTTCCAGTGTTTATTTTCCAAACTGGAAATTTTGACTTAAAAAGAATAAATAATCCTTTTTGTCTTTTTAGATATCTCTTTAAAATTAAATTTAAAGTGTATTTCCTATCCAGATTCTTTTCTGAATGGAGAAAAAGAAGCTTAACCACAAATCCCCGGTGCATGCTTTCGTATTTTCCTAAGATAGCTTTTATTTATCCTTTTCCCTGGATTTGTAAAAAATCCTTTTTCTAGTGAATTTTCCCTCAAAATACTTTCTTATTGACCATAGATTTTTTAAAATGATCTTTAAAGTGACTATGGATTATGTTAAGGGGTCTCAGGACTCTTAAAATTGGAAAAAATGAAAAAAAAAAAACGGACCATTTTCAACATTTAATATCTTAAAATGTATTTGATATTAAGACACAATTTTAAATGGGAATGAAAGATATAAGTATGTTCTTTCATTTCAAATATTTGAAAAAATTTCAAGATGCAGAATTAGCATTTACAGGGTGCTCCAAACTGTCAGACATTTGACGAGCAGGAAATCGGCATAACAGCTTATGCGCACGATTACTAAATAAATTTAGCAACTAGAATGAAAATTTTGGTGCCTTCTTATACCTCAGATTATAGTAATTACACTGAACCTAAATAAATTTGCATTTAATGCATTTTTATATTTTTAATACAAAGTTGTATTTAGTTAATGCAAAATTTAGAAAATTTCAACAATATAAACACCTAAAAAAATATTTTCTTTTTACAATAAAAAGGAAATTTTAGGTTCAGTTTATACAGACTAACATGAAACATATGTTTTAAAAATTTCATGAAAAAATATTCAGAAGTTTTTGAGATATCGTGCGCGTTATGAACAAAAATATCATTTGGAGAAAAATGACTTCAAATATTTGGAAACACCACTTCAGCTATTGAGCGAGTATAATTCTAAATGCCATAACTTCTGTTCTAATGGAAATTTCAAGATAACAATTATATCAAAATGTTCAGAAAACATAGAAGTTTAACATCTAAAAAAATAATTTTTCGAAAATTTTAGAGCTTTAAGAGTCCTGAGACCCCTTAAATGCAAATATTCCTGTATGAAGGATTTACTATACGGGGTCCTTAAAAAATCTTGGATTTATAAAATGCTGAAATTTTTTTTTTTTTTTTTGGAAGGTGAAATAAATAATCAGGCTGTTCTAATTGTCTTATATGTTTGAGAAATATGTTTTATATATTTTCTTATTATAAGCAGAAAATTCATTTTCAGCATTTTATCTACATTTACATAAAACAAACTAATTGTCTGAAACCTTAAAAATAGAACTTTATGCTTTTTTATGTTATTTAAATGGCAGTTCCAATGTTTATTTTCTAAACTAGACAGTTTGCAATGAAAAAAAAATAAATTACCCTTTTTATCCTTTTAAAGTACCCCTTTAAAATTAAATTTAAAATCTATTTTCTCTCCGGATTCCTTTCTGAATGAAGGAAAATGAACTTATCCGCAAATCCCTGGTGCATACTTTTGTATTTTTCTAAAATAGCTCTTTTATCCTGTTTTAAGTTTTGTATAAAATCTTTTTTCTAGAAAATTTTCCTGCGCAAGACTTTCTTATCGAACATTGTTTCTTTGTTAAAGATCCTGAAACTGACTGCTGATTATGTTAAATGCAGTTCTTCCTCTTTTTGTGATTTACCTCACGAGAAAAGTTTTAATGTTCTGTAAAACTAGTGATTTTATAAAATGATGAGAATTGCTTTTGAACCAAATTGCTGTTTTAATTGTTTTATGTGTTTTCTGAATTATCTTGTAGGGATCTTTAAAAAAAGAAAAAAAAATGAAACTTTTTGTCCACATTTATGTTTTTAGGCTTCCGCATTTAAAAAGTAAGACCGGGACCATTATAAGATCACTAGTGTGTCTGTCTGTCCGTCTATCACAGCCATTTTTTTTCGAAAATTATGTAATGTGAAAAGTTCAAACTTGCCAGAATTATAAAGGATACTAAACCACATATTTATAAATTATTATCCAATAACAAATATATAAAAAAAATTCAGGGGGCTAATTATGTTGCCCGTACACGATTACACCATAAAACGGAAGAACATATAGAAAAATGAGCCTTGATAAAATGACGCAATTTTGAAGTTTTTGACCGGCATAACCCCTTCTCCCGCAGGTAAACGCAACGTCTTCCGACAGCCAGACCGGCCGCAAACGTACTACACCCTAAAATGGAAGAACATATAGAAAAATGAGCCTTGATAAAATGACGTATTTTTTGACGTTGCTAGCTCTTAGACTATAATAAAAATACATTAAATGAGAGCCTGTTTAATTGTGAATATTTGGACACCACATTTTTACCCATACGGCATTTATATCGCGAGATATTGTAAATTTTGTTAATACACCCGGAGAAATTACCCACAAAAATTAAAACTTTAAATGACTTTTCGCCATGCTCACATTTTCTTCACTTTCGTTAAAAAAAAATTCTAAGTTTTTTTTTTTTTTTTTTTTTTTTTTTTTTTTTGTGTGTGTGTGTGTGTGTATTTGAGATAGAGATTTAATATTTTTCTGTACATGTTGTTTATTATATATGTGGATATGTGGTAGATTTGCGCATGGAATTAAACTTTAGAGTTTTTTTTTTTTTTGATAAAAGCATATGAAAATGTGTTCGATTTCATCCTTTAGCTCTATATATGCATAGATGCCAACATCTCTTAATTATTCCGGAGTCTGATCCAAGATGAACTCGTTTTCAACCGGAAATTTTATTTAACCAAAAATTTGAAATTGAAATAAAAAATGTACCTCATAGAAAGAAGACAGATTTTCTTATATATTTTTTCCGGTTTGGGATGCAAATTTTGGATCACACTCCGGAATAATTAAGCGATGTTGGCATCTATGTATATGTCAGTAAAAAAAAAAATTAAGTGCAATATTAGATATATCTTAAAAATCCATGCGGAGTCTTGTGTAATATACATTTAACAATCTTAATAAAAGTTGGACAAAAATATAAATATTTAAAAATGTAGTAAAGACTTTTAAAAATTAAAAATTTTCGAAACTTTTTAAGAATTTTAATTAAATATGCAGTTAAATTTTATTTTTCCAAAATGTACTCTTAGTTGAACATTGAAATGCAGTAAGTTCACCCTTTGAACCATATTTTAAAAAAATATTGAAAAGATAAACTATCCCCTTAATATTTTAAATTATAGAAAAGAAAACAGGAATTTCGTCTGGATTATTAATTTGTGTTTAAGCATATTTGCAGGGAAAAACATCAGTAATTATATTACAAAAAATAGAGATATTTCCACAAAATGATCAATTACTTGTGCACTCAACCTATCAGCATTTTATTCTATTAGAGCAATTTAATTAACACTTGTGACACCATATGTTTTATCTGTAAGCTAATCTAATATGTTCATCTTTTATTTTTTTTTCTGCCACTTGTAATAAATTTAATAATTTGAAATACCTAAAATGATTTCTTAAACAATGCAATTTAAAGAAGCTTTTTTCGAAATCATTGCAGCCAACGCTTACGCTTTTCTTTTACCAGAAAAATGTAATAGAAATTTTTATCTTATTTAATTGGCAGATAATGGTGATTCAAAAAGCTTAAATTTACTGTTAAATTTTTGTGGTATAAAAAGCGTAAGATATTGGCAGCTATGCGAAATGCATAAAAAGGTTAAATAAATGCAATTCTAAAAAGACTAAAACATAAAATTAAATCGAGTAAGCAGATGTTTTATACTATCCTTTCAGTTTACTGATGTACTATTTTTAACTTTTCAGACATCTCCTTTTATATTTATAGGCGAACCAAACATGCTCAAAAAAATTTTTATGGTCTTTCACTCATAATAAAAATAATAGTCTGCTTAAAATAATACTGAAGTTTTCTAAAAATATCTTTTCAAAAATCTGTTAAAAATAGTTTCAACTATTCTTACTTTCTTTTTACACATTCTTTTCTCTCTACAGACTAATGAAATAAGCTCAAAAATGTTTTAAGTTGTATCATAATTTCTGAAACTTCCGAACGGATTTTTAACATTCTTTCACTGTAGAGTAGGTGGTGGGCGGAGTTTCCGTTTAAACTACATTTTATATTGTTTTCGGAAAGATTGCCAAAAATAGGTCGGAATGAAAAATGTATTTTACTTCAAGCTTTTAATAAAATATCTTTATTGGCCTTCTTTTCATATTATATTTCATTATTTTATCTTATTTGGACACAAGAATATGTAGCAGCTGGGTGTGAATTAATTTGTAATATTTTCATCAGAATTAGCAATAATATTTTCTACTTCCGTATAGCAGTCAAACACATACCATTTGACACATTTTATTAATAAAATGTGTAAAGCCATGAGCTTTTAATTTATAAAATGTTAGATACTTACATCTCAAATGTAAACCCAGATAGCATGACCATTAGTATCAAGTTTGATTTTTTTCTGACATTATCTTGCCGTGACAAATTTGAATTGTGAAATTCGCCGCAAATTTCCTGCAAGGCATACCATCCCCCACTTGCATGAGTAGTTTGTTGTGAAACTGATGTCAAGATTGTTTTTAATTCACGAAAGTGACGAAAGCAAAAAATCCCTCTGTTGAGAGAATAGACAATCAGCACATACGCAGAAATTGCAGAAATTTTATTTGGTTGGCATCGGTTTGTTGGAACGCTATAATTATCAAATAACAAAAAAGGCTCATATTCACAAGTACAAATACTACCTCAACCTGTTTATGGTGAGGAAAACGATGCATGCGCTTTCTGACGGTTTGTTCAGGTCTATGGGCCCCTCCGAAGGGTTTAAACGTTTAGTGTAACAGTTGTAAACAAATAGTGGGCCGTGGAAAGATTACTACTTTGCAGTAAGTTTGCAGTATTTTTTATTACTTTTTCGCCGTTAATTTGCAATAAATTTGATACAGCATGAATTTAACTTGCACAAAAAGTTATCTGCAAGTTCAAAGTGTGGTGACTTCGGCGTTTGCGTTATCTTTCTGCAGTCTTGTTATGACCTTTCAGTCTTGCCATGCTGAGCTTTCTGCAACTTTGCAGGTTTTCAAAGCAAGATTGCTACATATTTTCTGAAAATTAAAAAGGCTATCTGGGAAGCGTCCCACATATAGTCAGTCAGGCATCCTTCTAACACTAGTTTTTTTTTTTAATTTCTTTTGTCCTGTTAAGTGATTTAATGCTGTGATTAATTAAGGTGAAGCAAGATTTTAAACTAATGATGGAAATTTGTTTGATTTGGCACAATCACTCCTATTATGTCGCGCCTATGTTACGCGCCAGCACTTAGTGATCATTGAAGGAATCGCCACGGCGGCATAGTCCAATCGTATATTGATAGACGAATAAGATCGTAGATGAATTATTTTTAGACCAATCAGATCGCATATGAATGTTTCGCAGACAATCGGATCGTCTTATTTCTTGTGTATGGTATGATATATAATGACGGCCGAGTTCACCAGTAGTCATTTCGCTGGCAGTGACATCAGCTACCCTTTCTTTATAGTCATAAAACAGGTGTAAATAGCCTAGTAGTTATAGTAGTGTTTATACGCTACGCGACGAGAGTGCTTACAGCGCCACCTAGCTCCAAACTACCGAGTTAGTATTCCTATCTGAAAAATGGTCAAAATACGGGGGAAACAATAAATTAAAAAATTGTAGCCCGACGACTTTTTAGTACGAAATGGTGTTTAATTTGTTAAAATAACTTTATTACAATACCTGAAATGTAAATTTTTGTATTCACTCTATTCACTCTCAAGCTTAAATACAACACTAATTGCATACACATGTGTGATATTATAAAGTAGAAGCACACTCACTGATAAAAAGCAAGCAGTTTTTTTTCTAAAGAAGAAAATCAGGTGTGGCATGCTAATCGTGCCCGCTATTGGCAACAATGTATCATGCATGCTACATGTATTCTATGGGTGGACACACATTGCGTGTAATCGTTCCAAGGGCAGTGGTCACACGGCGTGACCACCAAATTTAAATTCTAAACTGACAAACGACACCAAGAATATTTTAACAATATTTTGCGTTTATAATGTGTCTAAAAAAACAAGTTTCCTTGTTCTAAGAAATTCGTTTGTAAATTCTGATGTCAGTAAATCATTGCATCATTTTACGAACAGAAATTTTATGCGCCTGAAAGGGTTAACTTAATTATCTTATAATTACAATGGTCCTCTTAATAAAGAGGAGAGACATATAGTGTTGTATCTATCGGTTGCGAGGGAAGTAATTCAGGATGTTATCACAAGATGGCAACTTGTCTTTGTTTCCGTTGGATGAGGGCCTTATTAATGCTGGAACAAATTCCCACCACTAAAAGCGAATAAAATTGTTTGCTATATTTATGACTATATTATAGAATAAGGCGTTTAAATAAGGATGAAAATTTCTATACAAATTTACTGGTGGAAGTTTTCCCTGGTGGTAATCTGATTAGCTGACATTGACAGGATTGTTTAGGTTGTCACAATGTAGCGGATTCGTAAGGTCTGACCAGCATAAGAACAAATTGCCACCAGTAAAAATTAATGGATATTCTTGACTTAATTATGACAGAAATTTTACATGAATTAATAAGCAGGAATTTTCTATTCAAATTTACTGATGGAAGCTTACTTTTGCGACAATCAGAACTTGCAGAACCGGTTACAGTTGAAGTTTCACCATTTTGAGAATATGCCAGTTCCTTTATATACATAGTTCAATGATAATTACATACACACACACACAGAAAAAAATTTTCTAGTTTTGAAAATTATAGAACATCGTACAAGGATATTTATTAACAGTGCAGTATAATAAGAGATCAACTTTTCGATAAATATGTCCTATATTTATTGCCACAAAAATATAACAGTAAATCAAAAACTGCTGTAATACAGATGCAAATCAGTGTTGCCAAGTTAGACCTTTAAAAAAAAATTAAACTGCCGTATCACCAAAATTTCAGTATAGTCATTTTTATTTTATTTAGTTATGGAATATCTATCCTTAAATGAAAGGGAAAATTACTATACAAGAACGATAGTGCTTTTTAAATAAGAAAAGTACTTAGTTGTCAACACTGCTGTAAATTAAAACTAATTGAATTGCAACTGATGTCTTTTTTATGCAAAATTACTGTTGCAACCACCAACTGTTACCACACTATACAAAAAATCGTACCAGAAATAATGGATGTAGAATCGGGGTAACAAAAAACTTGTGGAACTGTTTTGGGGATGTCTATTTCTTTTCTGTGCATTGACATAGATTTTTAAAAGTTTTTAACATTAATGTAATTAAAAAGTATTTTAATTTGTTAATGTTAATCACTCTGTTGCGATCACAAAATCTTACAACAAGGCAGCTTTTTATTATTAATTATTTTTAAAACAAATATTTTTTACGTCAAAATGATTTTTTTTTTCTTTTTGCATTATTAACGGATTTTATACAGTTGATTTCCATGATTTCTAGTATTAAAAAACTCTCTTAAGATTTGTGTTAAAAAAGTAAATATATTTTTAGGGAAAAATATTAATTACCCTCACAAATTGTTTTAAAAAATGCGATTTTATTAACTGAGTTTATTGAATCATGTTTCTACAGTTGAGTTAATATAAGTATTTAGGATACATCATAACTCTTATTTTATTCAATTAAATGTAGTTTTTTTAAGCCATTCAAATACTTAAGAAATGTTTTTATTTTTTACACTGATTGATTTCAGAAAAAAAAAACTATTTCTTGTTTTTATTTACTGAATGGAAGTTGAGCATACAGTTTGGAATTTTCAAGGAGAACAACGCCACTAATTTATGTAAGAAATCTTTGTCTAACATTTTTTCTTCAGATTGTACTTTATCGGACAATTCGTAATCCTTTTCTCTAATAAAATAAGGTGAAAATTTTTATACGAAAGTTGTACTAGTACTATACAAAATCAGTAAATTTAGTGTATTATATGAAAAACATATCATAAATGAAAAATATCTAAAATGAAGGTAGGTTATGTCACACTTTTAATTACTACAACAAAGCTACCAACTGCTAAAATTTTTCATGCCCAGTAATACCGCAGACAAATCTTCGATTTTTTCTTCAGATAATAAGGCGGATAATAAGGCAGAAAATAATTCAGATAATAATTTAAATAAGGCGGGAGTATCTCTTCAGAATCACTAGTAGTGAAAAATCGTAAGCAGTTGACAGTTCTATTATATATAGTCTATAGACTATACATATAAAATTTAGACTACATATATAGTTATATTATTATAATATTATAACTTATTATAATTAATATCCAATTATATATAATACTCAGAGAGATGAATAAAAATATTTAAAGAATATCATTTTATCTTTTAAAAAAGAATCTTTTTAACATTTTCAGATTTTTTAAATTACTAGGGGGCTCGGCACCCTACGAGCTACGCTCGCCAACCCCCGTCCAGACACCGCAGACTCTAAATGCACGCTAATTTGAGCGGCTTTAAAAACATTTCGAAAGATTGAACTATAATTTTAAAAACAGTGGCGATCTCCCTATAAACGGATATCTATTCATTTCTCTTTGATTGGGGAATTTTCACGCCAAATCCGCTGCGGTACTACTTGATTATCCCGTTAACCAATTTCGCCAAATTATATAAATCGCCAAATTATACAAATTGACGTAATTTTTATTTTAAATAACGAATGAACAAATAAATTAGTACAACATTAATAAAAATACAAATAAAACGTCGAAATAAAAATAACTTGATGATGTAGACACGTGTAACAACACATCAAAATAAGCTAATATAAAAGGAATTAAGTAAACAGTCTTTGTCTCCTGGTATTTTTTAACAAAGCGAAAGGAAAGTTCTTTTAAATAAGACATTTTAAATTAATCGTTTTTAATCTGACGTAATTTTGACCAAGCTATTCTTTCTCTTTTAAATATTCACGTGAAAATACTTTTGTTAGAAATGAAATATTATTTGCACTTTCCTAACAAAAATAGTTGAAAAGTATCCTCTCAAAATATCAAATAAATGTCTAGCGCACTTTTTCTAATTTTAAACTGTTTTGCAATATTATTTTGTGTTCATTTTATGTAATAACTGTAATGTGACGTAAATATGGCGTAATTTCTCCTATTTAAGACTTCTAACGCATGTTAATGAATTTATTATTTTACAATTTCCTTTCTCTCTTAAAATTCACGTGTAAAAATAGTTTTTATGAAGTAATTTTCAATAAGTTCCTGCTTTTTATGCGTAATTATTTATTTCTAATTTGAAAGGTTTTTTCCTTTTTATAATAGTCGCGCGTAAATAAATTTTTAATTTGAAGCAAACATTATTGTTTGCGCTTTTTATACAGTTGGCAACAGGTTAAATTAGTACAATTTTTTTTGAAATAAGTAAAAAATATCTCTCGAAATGCTAAAAATTTGAATTTAAAATTGAAATAAAACCTCAAAAAATGAGTCAAATTAAAAAAAGAAATACAATCTGCACACCGCGAACTTCAAACGTATAAAATCATCTAAAAATGATTAAATTCCCATGAATAGTTTTTGCTCCTATAAAACTTTTTTAGTGGAACGATTTTGTCCAACTTTACCATTAAATATCTCTTAAAATAATTCTTCGATTTGAAAACTGTCTGCATCAGCGTGTTTATCAAACATTTCTGTATAATACTACCGATTTTCATATTTTTGTATGCATTATTTTTCTTAATATTAACGATGAAAGACCTCCGGTCACAAAAAATTCAAAACCGGCGGCGGCGGTGAGAGCGGTAGTTACGTGACAGCGGTAGTTACTTTTTTTTTAGAAATGAGAGATAATTAAATCTTTCAATGTATTCGAACATTTTTATATATTTTGGATATTCTTCATAAAAAAATTAAATTTACTTTTCTATTTCCAATATAATTTATTTTGTGATTAAAAAGTAAATTAAAAGATACATCTTCCTTTAAAAAGAGTCTTTATACTGCGAGTAAAATACTTTCAAGTAAGAAAAATGACTGAATTTTTAATATAAAAAATAAATGTTTTTTTTTTTTTTTTTTTTTTTTTTTTTTTTTTTTTTAACCTAAAGAAGCTCTTTTCATTAAATAAAATATTTTTTTCTTTAAATAATGAAACCTTCAAGTGGAGAAAAAAATCATTTTATATTTGAAAAAGATAATCGTATTTATTTAAACTTTCATTCTATTTATTAAAACAGATCTCTGATATCTGTTTCAAAATATTTATTCAAAAGTTCCTGAATAACTGCGTAATGTCTTTTTTTCATCTTAAAAATTATAGTATATTTTCGAAATAGTAATAATAATAAAAATATTTGAAAAGCTGAACTAACTTTGCGGTAAATGAAGATTTTCTATTACAAATTACTTTTTAAGATCTTTTTAATGAGGAATTTTTCTCTGGATTTTTGCGCAAAACATATAATAATTAAATCGTACTTTGAATATGCCAGTATCACAATTACATGTCATTCTTTTTTAAAATGTTTCTGTAGCTCCTCATCATATGCTGTATTTCGTGGTGTACATGCCACACCTTACTGAGGGGCGAAACTCCGGTTTTCCGGCAAAAATTCTGCGAATCATCTCGTCTCTTAAGATGTATGTTTCTGTATACGGGTGAAACAAAAAAAAAAAAATATGTCATTTTCATGTCCACAATTAGAATATTTTAATTCCTGGGTAAAATGGGAAAGAACTATTTTTATTTTTTTTTTGTTTCCATTAAAATAATCAGTAAGGACTTCCTTAGTAAAATAAAATGTTTAAAAATATATATTTTTTTAATTTATATTATGCATTTTTATTCAACTTGACGAACTAAACAGTCTGTCCTGATAAATGTAGGCATAGTTTTCAATTTAGAATTTTAACTAATAATACTTGAAATTACATTTTTAATTGGTTTTATGTAATCATAAAACATAGTATTTTAACTAGTTAGACACGAAATACTAAAATATTTAGTTTTTATTATTATATTTTAAGATTAAATTTTGTACTTTGAAATTGTAACTTCTGTTACTGCAACTTTTCTTATCAAAGAAATGATTTCCATTGTCCCCTACAGACGTTACTACTACGCTTACTTGTAGGTAAAAATACTAGAAAAGGTATGCTACAGCCATTTTGAGTTTGTTCTGCACACATATGGTCAGTGAGCTGAAACATCTGAATACCAGATTAATGTGTTTTCTGTTTGTAACCTATGTTACATAAATTTTAAATTTAAATATTGTCATTTTAATTAAAGTTTTATTTTTATTATAAAATTAAGTTACCTTAAAAAAAAAAAAAGGTAAGATTTACATATTTTTATAAAATTACAGGAAATAATATTTTTTTCTTTGTTAAATGTAACTTCTGTTACTACATATTTGTAACAGATGTAGATAAATTAACAAAAATCTAGTTTAAATTTCATATGCATAACAAAAATCCACCAAAGTGCTTCAGTAGTGTAATTGTTTTTAGATTAATGTAAATACACTTTTACTGTCTAATTTGTGTTACTCAATGTAACTTCTGTTATAAAAATGTAACTTCTGTTACTATATATAATTTCTCTTACTTGCACCTTTTTTCTATATTTTTCTTGTTGTATATGAATCACTCTCAAACAATGTTCCCAAAACATCAAAAGGCATCTGTTCTTTCAATATACTAAAACTATTTGACCACTTACAAATATATTTACTGCAGGGAATTGAAAAATTTGGCTGGAATGTTGAACAGAAGTAACAGAGGTTAAATATTGCTACATAAATTAATCCCTATTATTATTTTCTTTTGAATATAAAACTAGATATTGAAGTCTAGTACACTTATCATGATATAATGTACTAGAAATAATATTTTGATAGGAATAAAAATGTTGTATATTGAGTGGATGTTATCCAGTACAATATACATCTTCAACCCTTTGAGGGGCAAGGTAATTCTATTCGTAAAATGCACCAGAATTTGCAAACAAATTTATTTCAAAATAAGCAAAAACTTTTGCTCACGTACTTAATAAAAGAAATTTTTCATTCCAATATTCTGGCGCCAATGCGGCATTTAAGAATTAAAATTAAGTTAGGGGTTAAGGCATTTTCAGGTGACTGTATTTTTATCCTATCTATGAAGCTAGCTATGCTGGAACTGTTTTTATATAGGTTGTATACACATAAACACAGAAAAAATTATATTTAGTGAAAACTGAATACTTAAAGTATATATATATATATTGGGAAAAGGACATAATTCTTTGACCCATACTGTTTCCAATATATGATTTCCAGAGAAATGGAATGCAACCATCCGCAAGTCGATACGACCTTATATTTTATCAGTTGAAAACGCTTTTCTGACGATATTTAATAACTTGAATGTTTAATTATTTCATAGCACTGATTATATATCCTTATGAAATACTACAGTGTCGATTCATATTCAATATTTTCCGCTGAATCGAATTGAACCAACGCTACAGGTTATTACGAACAATAGTAATTTACCCAGGGCTTGAATTTCAGGACGGGATGACGCCCAAAATTTTAAAATCCCGCCCAAAATAATATCGTGGGCGGGAGACTCCCGTCCAAAAAATTTCACCATTTTCCTGAAAATTTTGCATTTTGAAATTACGATTAACTCCCGCGAACGCCTTGCAAATTTCTCGATATTTTCGCGCGACTAATTGACACATTTTACGTTTTTTTTTTTTTTTTTTTTTTTTTTTTTTTTTTTTTTTTTTTTTTTAACCGGGAAAGATCGGTGAAACTCACAAATTTTCGATTCGACCGATAGACAAATTTCATTATTTTTTTCTCGAGATCAGTTGACAAGTGTCCGCGACCGATTGGCGAATTCAGGGGTGATTCTGTTACGAATTTTCCGAAAATTTAAGGCATTAGGTTCCGAAAATTGTGAAAAATCGGTCATCAGTTCAACAGAAAAATATCGCGAATTTCGAAATGATCGCCGAAAAAAATCAATTTTGTCAATCGTTCGAGGAAAAAATCGCCAATTTCGTCGCAAAGGATTGCGAATAAAACACAAATTTTGTCAAAGGATCGCGAAAAAACGTGAATTTCGTCAGATTGCGGGGAAAAAACTTGAAATTCATCAGATGATCGCAAAAAAATGCAAAATACATCAAAGTATAGCAAAAAAGTAATAAATTTCGGCAAAGGAAAGTGGAAAAAAGAGAATTTCGGCAAAGGATCACGAAAAAAAGAATTTCGTCAAAGGATCGCGGAAAAAACTAATTTCGACAAAGGATCGCCGCGAATTTCATCAAAGAATCGCGAAAAAAATGCGAATCTCATCAAAGAATCGCGAAAAAAGACGAATTTTGTCAAAAGATCGCGAAAAAAACGTGCAATTCATCAAAAGATTGAAGGAAAATGCGAATTTCTACAAAGTATCGCGAATAAAGACCCCCGAATTTCGTCAAAGAATCGCGCAAAAACTCGAATTTCATCAAATGATCGCGGAAAAACGTCAAATTTCGTCAAAAGATCTCAAAATAACATCAAATTTCTTCAAAAGATCTCGAAGTAACGGCAAATTTCGTCAAAAGATCTCGAAATAACATCAAATTTCGCCAAAAGATCTCGAAATAACGGCAAATTTCGTCAAAAGATCGTGAAATAACGGCAAATTTCGTCAAAAGATTGCGAAATAACGGTAAATTTTGTCAAAAGATAGCAAAAAACGCAAATTTCGTCAAAGGGGCACGAAAAAACGCATAGTTTGTGCTGGGAGTGGTTCCCCCCCCCCTTCATCCCCTCTGTTATAACATTTCAGAAAATTTGCTGTCAGTTTCAGAAATTTTTTTTTAGTCGGAATCACCCCTGCTTTCTTACTGTTTTAAATAAAAAAACATTTTGCATCATTATTCTGAGTTGTTGATTTAAATTGCTTCAATGTTATTTTTTCATGCCTGTATTAATACAGACATGACAAAATAATTAATGCAAATCTTTAAAAAGCACGTAAAATAACAGTGGGTTTCAGATTTTTTTTCTTCCTCCCAAATAGCTCAACTCCCCTCCATTTATAAATGTTGGTAGGGAGACTCCCCTCCTATGAAAAATTGAATTTCAAGCCCTGTTACCATAAAAAAAGCTTTTTTTCTGTAAAATATATGGATTTTTTAACTTTTACAGAAAAAAACCCTATATTTTTACAGAAAAAACTGTTTTCTGTAAAAAATTACATATATTTATTTGTAAATTAAAAGGTTTTTCTCTGTAGCCAAAATTGACAGTTTTTTTCTGTCCGTTTGAGAGATTTTCCTGCGCACGTTTTCCAAGTTATGAGAACTATGAGTGGGTGTTAAAAGGGATGTGAAGATGGAATTCGGTCACTAAATATACAGGGTGTCCCGGCTAAGATGTTACATACTTTGAGGGGAGGTAGGGTACAGTTATGAGAGCTATGAGTGGGTTAAAAGGGATGTGAAGATGGAATTAGGTCACTAAATATACAGGGTGTCCCGGCTAAGATGTTACATACTTTGAGCGGAGGTAGGGTACACCAAGACCACTCGGAATCACACAGGAATGCCGGGTCCGAAACCCTTTCTTGACGCGATAGAGGGCGCTAGCAGTGTTGCTAGTGGGCTACTTTTTTTATTCTGATTTCTTGATTGCCACCACTTTTTTGAAATAGTAAAATTCCCTTTGTTTTCAACTAAATTATTATGCCATTAAACAAGGGGAATTATATCAATTCAAAATAGTGGTGGGTAACTAAAAAACTGGTAATTAAAAGAAGATAGCTCACTGGTAACTCTGCCATGGCCAAATATCAGCTTTGTGCGAGCCAGCCTTTTCAATGCCCAGTGTTGCCAGCGAGCTACTTTTTTAAAATTCATATTTCTTGATTGGCACCAGTTTTTTGAAACAATAAAATTCGCCTTATTCAATGACATATGAATTAACCCTTAAATGCCGGGTGTTGCTTTTCGGCAACATACCCAATTTAGGCTTCTAAAATACTATTAGAATAATATTGAAGCTATAATACCTAATGTTGCCAATAAAATACATTCTGAAAATATTATTAACTCGATTTTCAACATGTAGATGACAACACTTGTGCTGTTTAAATAAGATTTATTTTTTCATTTGTTGCTACATGTTCTTTTTGTTTTGTTTGGAAGCTTGTGAAATACCCTATTTTGTTCTGCAGTGAGCAAATAAAAGTTACTTTTTATTATAGTTCCTAAAATTCTTGTGTGTTTAATATTATAGAATTTTATCAAGGAAAATTACTTTTTCAATTAAAGACCAGTATTGTCGATTAGTAACAAACTGGTTTTTAGCCGTAAACCATATTTAAAACAAAATATGATTTTTAAAAGTATTTTTCCATGATTTATTTAAAAAATGATAGCCGAAAAACATTATTACAATGATTTTTGAAAAATCAGGCATTTAAGGGTTAAGGCGAAAAGAAAGGGAATTTTATATTTCAGAAAAGTGGTGCCAATGAAGAAATCTGAATTTTAAAAAAGTAGCCCTCTGGCAATATTGTCAATCCCTTACTGGGTCTGGAAGACGTTTCTGACCCGCCATTCCTATGTGATTCCGAGTCGTCTAGGTGTATCCTAAATTCCCTCGAAGTTTGTAACATCTTATCTGGGACATCCTGTATATTCGTCCGAAAAACCTGAATTTTACCTCACAACATATATAATTCTTAATATTAATCCCATTATAATACAAAAATTGGTAAAAATCCATTAAAAAAGTACTTAATAAGAAATGAAAGAATATGTTGAATAAAGCAAATAAATAAAGTAAAATTAATTAAAAAGTAAATATATATATATATATATGGTTTAGAGTTGCTTCAGATCTTATGGCATACCTGAGAGATTTTTCTGCGCACGTTTGCCAACTTATGAGAACTACGACTGGGTTGAAAAGGATGTAAAGATGGAATTCGTTCTCTAAATATATATTCCTCGGAAAAACCTGAATTTTGCATCACAACATATATAAATCTTAATATCAATCACATTATAATACAAAAATTGGTAAAAATCCATTAACAAAGTACTTAATAAAAAATGAAAGAATATGTTGAATAAAGCAAATAAATAAAGTAAAATTAATTAAAAAGTAAATATATATATACATATATGGTTTAGAGTTGCTTAAGATCTTATGGCATACCTGAGAGATTTTTCTGCGCACGTTTGCCAACTTATGAGAACTATGACTGGGCTGAAAGGGATGTAAAGATGGAATTCGTTCTCTAAATATATATTCTTCGGAAAAACCTGAATTTTGCATCACAACATATATAAATCTTAATATCAATCACATTATAATACGAAAGCTGGCAAAAATCGATTAAAAAATGTACTTAATTAAAAATGAAAGAATATGTGGGATAAAGCAAATAAATGAAGTAAAATTAATTAAAAAGTATATATATATATATATATGGTTTAGAGTTGCTTCAGATCTTATGGCATACGTGAGAGATTTTTCTGCGCACGTTTGCCAACTTATGAGAACTATGACTGGGTTGAAAGGGATGTAAAGATGGAATTCGTTCTCTAAATATATATTCCTCGGGAAAACCTGAATTTTGCATCACAACATGTATAAATCTTAATATCAATCACATTATAATACGAAAGTTGGCAAAAATCGATTAAAAAATGTACTTAATTAAAAATGAAAGAATATGTGGTATAAAGCAAATAAATAAAGGGAACTTAATTAAAAAGTTTAAAAAAATTATATGGTTTAGAGTTGCTTCAGATCTTACGCAGCGCTCCCAAATGGTCCGCCAACTGAATACCAATATTATTTTAGACAAATTTTCTTTTTAGATTTTTTATTACAATTCACTCCGGAACCACCTTTGAAAGTTAATTCTAGCGCAAACCTACCATGAAATTTTCTGTTAAAATTTATTGGTATTCAGTTGGCGGACCACTTGGGAGCCCTGCTTATGGCATACCTACCAACCTTGCTATATTCTTCCGTAAAATGTGGGTTAATTTGACTCAGTTTAACCATGTTTCGAAAAATAATGTTTTAAATGAAATGATGTAAAATAATTTCCGTGTAGAAACACAGAATAAAACAATTAATGATACATCTGAAATATTTTCCGGTTTGGAAACCGTTTAACCTGGTTTAAATTAACTCACATTTTACGGAAGTTAAGTCAGAGGTTGGCAAGTATGTTTAACTTTATTTTTATGTTAGTAATCGAATAAGACCAATCAAACTCTCGAGTTAATTATTTAATGAAATGGGGGAATAACAATAGGCAGCACTAAGACCAAAATTGAAAATAATTGCAGCTGAAACAAATATAGCTGTTTCTTGATTGTATATAGATGAGAAAAATTGCCAAGCAATATCGGAGGCTAAAAGAGTTTTTTTTTAAAGCTTCGACAATCAATTTTACTCACTTTTTTAAAATCTGAAACATTTATGCCTTAATTCTCCATATAGCAATGTAGTATTTTAAGTGGTTAATTGTAAATTCTTATACACTATATAGAAGGTAATTATCCTCAAAATTTCAAAAGTTTATATTTAAAAATAAAGGTGCATGAAGAGAAGCAAAATTCTGCCAAAATTGGACAATTTCCAAAAGTCTAAAAAAGCCCACATTTAGACCCCTCTATACGGTTGCAAATTTCTTTTTTCAAAAACTTTGCGCAGAGCTTTATTTTTTAAGTATCAAAGAACAGAAAACGGTACTTAAAAAAAATTCACTTTTGGATATTTTTGTTTCTCAGCCTTGCTCTGCAGCGTCGTCTAGTACGCGCACTACAAATTTAAATATTTTATTTTGGGAAAAAAGTAGGAGAAAATATTTCATTTTCTTAAAATTTAACTATCATGATTACTATAGGACAATATTTATAAACTTTATTTCCCGATTGCGTTAATTGAAATAGAAAATAATTGTCCAACGATAATATACACAGAAAGTAATGATGATGTAACCAGATGGAAGTTCCACAGATAAACCTGAACCAAGGTTTCCATCTATTAGAGAATAAAAAGGCTCACAGATACTATTTAAGGAATGAATCACATAATATGGCAAGCAATTGAACATAACAGGTGTTTTAAAAGTGCAGAGCAAAAGTGAAACGCGATAACAAAAAAAAAATGTTCTAAATATTGAAAATATTTGCGGTTTAATATTAACCGCGAAACCGGATTTTTTATAGCAGGCAAAAAATGAAATAAAAAGAAATAGCCAAATACCCCGAAGTAAAAAGAAAGCCTATGTTTATGCAAGACAATCACGTGTTACAAGCGCAGAGGATTTACGTCTTAACCCTCACGCTGCGGAGCCCTAGACTTTCTCAGGGATGCATTTTTTTCCGTCGAATTAACCCTGATTGATTATTTCCATATTTTTTTTATTGTAAATTTTGCCTTATTTAATCCGCGCATTTTCCCGATTAAATTAGACAAACATTTTTGTTTTGAAAAACCTGTGACAAAAGAATAAAATTCTTTAATACACAATTTTTGAACCTATTTTGATAAAACAATTACGCAGCGAGAGGGTTAAAAGTAATTGCCAAGTTTCTAGTCGTGAACAGTATGGTCTGTGGGCTACTTAAAAAAAAATTCAGATTAATTGATTGGCACCACTTTTTTCAAATGCTAAAATTCTCCTTCTTTCCGCCTTAATCAGTATGTCCTTAAATAAGGCGAATTTTACCATTTCAAAAAAGTGGTGCCAATCAAGAAATCTGACTTAAAAGAAAATTAGCCCTCTTGTTGTAACACTGGTCGTGAACAGTATTGTCACATCTGCCTGTTTTTTTATTTAGACATTTCGAATTCTTACTAGAAAGTTTAATTGCTATTTTTGCCTTATATTGGGTCGTTCGGAAAGTCGTGTCCGTTTGGAAAAATCAATTCGTACCAGAAAATTCTATGATTTAATTATTAGAGATTGATTCCGATATCTATGGTGTAATAATTACCGGCCAGAATATTCCGGTATGAATTGATTTTCCGAAACGGACACGACTTCCCGAACGACCTAATACAACGATAGATATTTCATAAATAAAATAAAAGAAAATTGCTATTCCAAATTTTATAGTGTGAGTTCAGAATTTATAAATAAAAAAATCGCAGTATGCCGCAACACTTGTCGTGACAATTTCAAATGAATCGTTTTTCAGAATATTTTTTCTCCTTGCTCCCCATTGAAGGAAAGAATACCGATGCATACATTAGAAACAGTCACCATAATTTCATTACAATTATTTTAAAAATCGACTCGTTAGTTCCAGAGATTTCTCCTACAGACAAACATTTCTTCTTTATAATATTACTATAGGTAATATTTGAAGTATCACTAGAAAAGTATACAGTAACATTCGCGAGTTTCGATTATTCGCCAAATAAAAACGAAGAACATTTCAACATTCGCGAATACTTAACTTGGTTATTCGCGAATTTTGTTTTGTAAAGAATATTGTTTTTACAAAGTAAACTTGCTTTGTTTGAGTATTTCCGAAAACTACTTGACACTGGAAAGCTGCATGGTACAGTATAGTCTAAGTTTCGAGAATTTCAGGCCTTATATTGAGGCAAATATAGATGAGTAATTCCGAGAAACCCGAAACATGACTTGATGTTAAAACTAAAAAAAACTTAAAATTTCTAAAATTCAAACTTTTTATTGCAATCAAAAAATTTTCTGCGAAAATTGTACGGGAAATTTTAAAGCTTCAACAACAACTTATTGGGAAAGTAATAGGATATCTTTCCATCTTTCTTCTATATCCATCTTTCACTGGTGAGTAATCTTAAATTCTGAATTGAAATCGAGGCCGCAACTTTTCCTTACATGGAAATTCATAAACAACAGATGTGTTCTTCCAAGCAATCGTGTATCAATATATTTTTTCAGCCATTAACTTGCAACTAAACTTTTTACAATATGTTTATAATTACAGTATAACCTCGATTATTCGAAATAATTGGTCCCGACCACCTTTCGGAAAATCGAAATTTTCGGATAATCAAGAATGCTTCAATTTTAAGAAGATGGACAAATATATGTACTATTTCTTTTTTGGTAACACGTGCTTAATAAAAAAAAAGTAATAACAAAATCGAAACAATAATAAATTACCTGAATTTTAATTTTGAAATTAAGTACCTTTTACATATTTCACAATGGCTTGAAAGTTTTTTTGTTGTTGTTGCAGTTTCGGTTGCCTTTGCTTTGCAGCTCTATCAAGAAGTTTTTTTTAATGGTAGGTGAATTCTTTTGATGGTTAGTCACATATTAAAATTTCTTAAGTGTATGTTACTATTGATATAAACATTGATACATATAACAAAAAAATGACGAATAAGTGGGCTTCAAATGTCTATCTTTTTTCCATGATTAACAAAGTTATGTAGTATTTATCTTCTATATTTAAGTGCGGCTTTAAAAATGGATTTTGCACACAAAGAATGTGAAAAAAAAAAAAAAAAAACTTTGAAAATGGATTTCGGTAACCGAGAGCCTCGGTTAAAAGAGTTTCGGATAAAAGAAATTCTACTGTATTCAAATTTATTTATAGCATCTAATTTTTAATGCTTAATAAATATATGTTTACGTTTAAATTCCTTTTTTTCAATTAAAATAAATCATAAAACCTAACCCCCTTTTATGCACAGGAAGATAGTCTCAACATTCGCGATTTTGACACTGGAGGAGTATTATGCGAACCTAACCTCTTCACATGCTTTCTGAGCAGATATATATATATATATACATGGTGTGTTCACAAAGTTTCAAGACTGGTCTGATAATTCAAAATTTATTAAACATTTTTGTACCGCGAACTAAAATTCTTCGAAATATGACCACTGGGCATCAACACACCGCTGCCAGCTTTTTTTCCATTGTTCATAGGCCCCATAGAAGTCTTCGCACGAAAGGCTGTTAAGGGACCTCGTCGAAGCTGCCTGGATCGCTGTAATCCTGACAAATCGCTTCCCTTTCAGGTCTTTTTTGATCCGGAAGAACAAAAAAAAAGTCCTGGGAGCGAGGTCGGGCCTGTAGGTGGTTTGTGGCAGTATTGCCAAGTTAAAGTTAGCCAAAACTTCGGCGGCGGAGAGCGATGTGTAGAGGGTGCATTGTCATGGGGAACAATCCAATCGTTTCTGATGTCTGATCGGACGCGGCGGGTTAGGTCAGGTTTTCTCTGGAGTGCTCCATCAGTTTTGGCTGTACTTAACGTAGCAATACTGTTGCAAGCAAGGGGCTTGACCTTTCGGGCTTAACAGCCCCGACCTTTTTCCAGCAACTTTTTTTTGTTCCCCCGGGTCAACAAAAACCTGAAAGTGAAGCGATTCGGCACGATTACAGCGATCCAGGCAGCTTCGAAGAGGTCCCTTAACAGCCTTTCGTGTGAAGACTTCTATGGGGCCTATGAACAATGGAAAAAACGCTGGCAGCGGTGTGTTGATGCCCAAGGGTCATATTTCGAAGAATTTTAGTTTGCGGTACAAAAATGTATAATACATTTTGAATTATCAGACCAGTCTTGAAACTTTGTGAACACACCATGTATATTTATATATATATATCAGCTTTGTTTATAAGTCTTTTCCTGGTAACTGAAGTTTTTCAAAAAAGCAAATGGAAAACTTGCTAATATCATTGGTATTCGCAAAAGCGTAACCAGGGGGCGTGCCCTGGGTGCCCGCGCACTCCCCCGCTTGTGCAGACTCAAGCACAATTATTTTTTAAAAAAATCGAAATGTACAAAAAAAAAAAAAAAAAGAAGTGAAAGCAGAGTTTAATTAGTTTAGTTCAGAAAACTAACAGCCTAAGTTTTGAGAAAGAATTCCACTTTCTTTTTTAAAAATTATTATCTTTATCTTAAAGTTATAGCGGTAGTACAACGTGTGCAGGAGAGTATTCGTATTAAATAATGTGGGGTTATATAGGGTAAGCTGAGTAATATTACTTTATTTCATTTATACAAGTTAGTATAAATTATTTAATAGGTTATATTGTTTTTTTTCATTTCAAGTCATTTAATATTATTCTGTTTACATTTTTCTTCTATTATTTTGGTCAAGTGGGCGTTTGGGTACAGGGAGAATTTTTCTTTTCAGCTTTTAGCTTTTTTCTCTACAGAAAACGACTGCCTTGCTTATATATGTGGATTCTGTACCCTTGATAACATAATTCAATATATAAGCATTTCATTTATTTTTATCAGTATCCACATTTTACTTTTTTCTTCCAATTTAATACTCATAAAATAGTACAATGGACTATACTTTTTACATAACATCTGGTATATATAGATTTTCCTTTCTGTTATTCAATTTCTGCTGTTTTTTACTATGTTTTTGGAATGTATGTTAAGTGTGTTGGGGGGAACTGTATTTGTTAACGTCATTTTATTCATAATTTCACAGTTTTTGTTGGTGGTTGGTAATGTTTATTTAATGGCTATATATATAAGTTTCACAAATTTCTGACGAATACTTTCTCCGATTTTCTAAAATGGCATATTAAATTTTTGCAATCGATTTTATATTTGAAAAATTATTTTTGCAGTAAATTTTCCTATAACAACCTTTCATATCTATTAGATATATTAAAAAGATCTTGAAATTGATTGAAGATTAGGATAAATCCAATTATTTTTCATTAATTGATTCACCATATGCGGAAAAATTATAATGACCCGAAAAACTATTAAATTTATAATATGATGTCGAAGATTGAAATAATTTACTGTAATAACTGTCTTAACACTTAAATGCGCGATTTTTTATTTTATTTCGAAAAAATTATATATGATTCTCTGAAAGGTTTATTACAAAGGAAAAATAATGAAAAAAATCAAAGATACATTTTTCATATAATACGTCAATCTTTTCGTCTGTTGCACATCTGCAATACAAGTAAAAACTACTGTCGTGTGGCTGTTTTACGTTAAAATATTGCAAATTAGTAAATATTTTAATAATGCGTTCTAGAATTTACGTAGTTCAGAGAATCTGACTTTACACCAGAAAGTTTCAATGGTTAATTTCGCTTTATTTAAATACGGAATGTCTGTTATTAATTTAAGCAGATATTGTTATTTTAAGTTTCTAGCGTGACTTAGTTATACATGAATAAAAAAAATCTATTAAATTTAAAACACTGTTGTTTGCATATATGCAAAGCTGCGCAATAAAGGGTTAAGTCTTTGGGAAATATGCTTAAAAAATTTCCTATAAGTATAAAAGTTTATTTTTATATTTCGTCGACATTCACATTTTTAGGCGCGTTCGTAACTATATAAATACGTAGCACATATAGTCATCGTCTGGTCTTTCCGTCTGTCTGCTCGTCTGTCCTCATATACCAGCACAAAAACTACCCGACCGAATGGTTTGAAATTTAATATATTTAATCGTTGTAGAATTTTTTCGCGTCATTTCAAATTTTATAAAATTCGAATTAAAAATTTAAAAGATATTAAAAAAGTTTTCTTCATATTTAATTAATTCATAATCCTATCATAATTAATTCACTGATATCCCATAATAGGTAATGGCTCTAGATTTTCAAAGTGATTACGTTCTATTTAAGATTGAGTCATATTATTCAGGTATTACTGAATTTAATATATAAAATCATAATAAATTCTACATTCATGCATTTTTGCATAAGAGTGCAACGGCTATTGCACCAGGATCTGAATATTTACGAAACTAGTACGACTTTCGACATGTTTACAAATGCTTCAAAATGAAATCCTTTAAAACTTAAAAAATATAAGTTTATTCTTTTTTCTGTGTTTAAAATGACATTTCAAACGTTTAAGTAAATAGTTTTACAAACTGGAGATAAAAAAAAGAAATAAAAAAAGGTTAATTTAAAAAACTTAAAGCATACATTTAAAATTAAATTTAAGGTCTACCTTCTTTCCACATTCTTTCTAAATGGAGGAAAACGAACTTCTCTACAAATCCCTGTTGCATACTTTCGTATTTTTATAGAATAGATTATTGTATTATTAGTTTTTTACTGGCTTTGTAAATGTCCTTTTTCTAGTAAATTTTCCTTTCTAAGAATTTCTTATCGAGCATTGATTTTATTAAAATAATCTTGAAATTGACTGTGGATTATTTTAAATCCGGTTGTTCTCCTTTGAGTGATTTACTCTGCGAGGAAAAGTTATAATGATTCTAAAACTATTGGATTTCTAATATGATGAGGTTCGCTTTACTGGAAAGTGAAATAAATTGCTGGTTAAATTGCTTTATGTGTTTTGGGAATTACCAAGGAGGGATTTTTAAAATAAAATGATAAAATTTTATTGATAGACTTTTGTCAGCTCTACATTTAATTGAAAATGAATCAAAAGAAATATTTTTAAATGCTTAATTTTGCAGTTTTAGTATGAAAAGTATAACAATGTACTTATTTTGTAGCAATTTTGTTTGGATTTTTAGAATAAATATATAGAAAATTATCCGAGTTAATCAGTCTGCATTTAATTTTTAGTTTTAATGTCTCTAAACTAATTCTTTAAAATTAAAAAAATGAAACTTTGTATGGATCGCCATAAAACAAAAGAATATACAGGAAGCATTTCGGCCAGGAAATTTTAACAGACCGTCTTCAGACAGTGTAAACACATGTCCGAAAGGGAAAAGGGTCACAGATGAACAGAAAGGGCATAGAGGAGGGCTTTCAAAGAATGCGACAGGTGGCACTAGCTGTAAGGTAAACATCATTCACAGGGGAGCACATGCAAAAGAGAAAATTGTTGCCAAAATAATAGAAAAAAATAACAGAAATGAAAAGAGTAAAGAAAATAAAAAAATGAACGAATTAAAATAAAAAATGAATAAATAAATAAAATAAAAGAAGTTTATATAAATATAAAACTAAAAGAGAAAACGCAAAAAAGGACATCTTATCTTATCTTATATAATAATAAAGAAAGAAGTTTGTGTGTGAGTGAGTGAGTGAGTGAGTGTGTCGACGGTGTTCTGAAGAGACCGCTGCACGTAGAGCTACAAAATTTGGAGAAAAGGTACGTCTATATATGAAGTTTTGCACCTCGAAGCCCGATTTTTGATTTTTGATTAGATTTTTTTAAATTTAATTTTTTATGCGATTTTCAGCACTTTTTTAAGTTTCGAGGCGATTTTTTCCATATAAGTGAGAAGAATATGGTTTCTTTCTTTTAACCCAATATAGTAAATTTTGTTCCCTTTTCAAAAAAGTTTATTCGGAATTCATGCAGCGATTTTTTAATTTTTAGCGAATTTTTTATGCAATTATTGAACAGCATTTAATGCATTTCCATACCTATATGGAGGTTACTGTACAGGGACACAGTTCTGTCGCCAAATGCCGCCACGTTTGTCGCCATCTTGGCGGTATATCGCCAAATTTGGCGACCGAAATGAGTCGCCAAAAGTGACGCCAACTTGGCGATATCTCTAATATTTCGCCAAATTCCCATAGACTTCCATTGTAAACCAATATCGATTACTTGCTTACAGAAAATCAACAAATTCAGATATTTTAATGCAACAAAAACTAATATTAATAATAAAACACTTATACTACAATATATATTAAAACACATATCTATAATAATAAAGAAGTTTGTCTGTGAGTGAGTGAGTGAGTGTGTCGACGGTGTTCTGAAGAGACCGTTGAACGTAGAGCTACAAAATTTTGGGAAAAGGTCTACATATGAAGTTTTGCACCTCGAAGCCCGATTTTCGATTTTTTGATTAGATTTTTTTTATTTATTTTTTTATGCGATTTTTAGCACTTTTTTAAGTTTCGAGGCGATTTTTTCCATATAAGTGAGAAGCATATGGTTTCTTTCTTTTAACCCAATATAGTAAATTTTGTTCCCCTTTCAAAGAAGTTTATTCGGAATTCGTGCAGTGATTTTTGAATTTTAGCGAATTTTTTATGCAATTATTGAACATCATTTAATGCATTTCCATACCTATAAGGAGGTTACCGTACAGGGACACAGATCTGTCGCCAAATGCCGCCAAGTTTGTCGCCAACTTGGCGGTATGTCGCCAAATTTGGCGACCGAAATGAGTCGCCAAAAGTGACGCCAACCTGGCGATATCTCTAATATTTCGCCAAATTCCCATAGACTTCTATTATAAACCAATATGGATTACTTGCTTACAGAAAATCAACAAATTGAGATATTTTAATGCAACAAAAACTAATATTAACTTAAGGGATTATATTAATTTGATTTTTCCACATTAGGAAAAAGAATACAGTTTCTTACTTTTAACCCAATATAATAAATTTAGTTCTCTTTTCAAAAAAGTTTATCCGGAATTCGTACAGCGATTTTTGAATTTTTAGCGAATTTATTATGCGATTATTGAACAGTATGTAATGCATCTCCATACCTATAAGGAGGATTATCGTAGGGGGATCCAGTTCTGTCACCAAATAAAGCCAAGTTTGTAGCCAACTTGGCGATATATCGCCAAATTTGGCGACCAAAATTAGTCTCCAAAAGTGACGCCAACTTGACGATATCTTTAATATTTCGCCAAATTCCCATAGACTTCCACTGTAAAACAATAGAGCTTACTTGCTTACAGAAAATCAACAAATTGAGATATTTTAATGCAACAAAAACTAATATTAACTTAAGCGATTATGTTAATTATATTTAAGGGAGTCCAAGTAAATTAATTACGAATAAAAGTAACATGATCTAATGCTTAGCATGATTTCCAAAACAAAAATTTTAAGAGAGCCCACAGGTCAAAGGAATTAGATTTGAATCTTTTATCCAGTTACAGTAAATTTTGACTTTCGTGATTTTTGAACTTTTTGTGATTTTTAATGCGATTTTTACGTTTCTTCGCGATCTGCTGCAATTTTATGACATTCCTTTTTTATCTAAAGTACATTCTGCCCTCACTTCAATAAAGTTTATTCGGATTTCGTATAGCAATTTTCGAATTTTTCGGGAATTTTGTATATGATTTTTAGTGTATTTTAGCGATTTGCTACTATTTTTCCACATTAGTGAAAGGAATCAACTTTCAATTTTTCGAACAAAACATATAATTATTTTTTCTGTTTTCAAAATTTGAGAAGCGATTTAAAATTTTTCGCGATATCTTATTGTGATTTTCAGAGCTTTTTCGTATTCCCTGCTGTTTTTTGACGTACCCGGGCAACGCCGGGCAAGTTCGCTAGTAAGAAATAAAAGATTTTTGCTCTCTATAATAAAATGAGAAAAGAGGGGAAACAATCACAATAGTAATTTCAAAGCTGAACGCAGAAAATGAGATGATGAGAGCTTATCGATATGTTTATCGGAATTTTCAAAAATAAAAAATGTGTCGTGAATGCAATAAAAAAAATAATGCTAATGAAAAATAATGCAAAAAAAAAAAATAAATAATAAATAAAAAAGAAGTAATGCTTCGTAAAAAATGCTAAGTGCTTGGGGGAGACAAGAGAAGAAGTAATTCTGGCCATGAACTTGCAGTCCAATAGAAAGAGGCAATCGAAGATTTTGAAATTTTTCTATTTGATATATACCTCTGATGCTCGCTTAATCTGAAATTTAATACTCTATCAGTTTGACCAGTATAACTTAAATTACAAGAATATGAATAGAAACAAGAACAACACGTGTTTGTATTGGCTGATGAAGGGCTATTAAAATTTCGAGTCTGAAACGCGTCCTGTGTATATTTTTCTTTTATGGTTATTTATACAAAATTTTATTATTTATTTGTGAGATATCGAAAGTTGGTTTGGTGCTTTTTCATCGTAAAAGCATAAGTGGTTTTTTTTTTTTTTTTTTTTTTTTTTTTTTTTTTTTTTTTTCTGTGTTTAAAATGACATTTCCAATGTTTAAGCAAATTGTTTTACAAACTGAAGATTAATAAAAAAGAAAATAAGGTTAATTAAAAAAACCTAACGTATCTCATTCAAATTAAATTTAAGATCTATTTCTCTACATATTCTTTCTAAATGGAAGAAAATGAACTTTTCCGCAAATCCCTGGTGCATACTTTCGTATTTTTCTAAAACAGATTATTTTATAACTTTTTTCCCTGGCTTTGCAAAGGTTCGTTTTCTAGTAATTTTTTTCTTTCTAAGAATTCTTATCGAGCATTGATTTTACTAAAATAATCTTAAAATTGATTATGGATTATTTTAAAGCCGGTTGTTCTCCTTTGAGTGATTTACTGTACGAGGAAAAGTTATAATGATCCTAACACTGTTGGATTTCTAAAATGATGAGGTTCGCTTTAGTGGAAAGTGAAATAAATATCTGGTTAAATTGTTTTATGTGTTTTGGGAATTACTTTGTAGAGGTTTTTAAAATAAAATGATAGAATTTTACTCATAGATTTTTGTCAGCCCTACATTTGATTTGAAATGATTCAAAAGAAATTTTTTAGAATGTTTAATCTTGCAGTAGTAGTATGAAAAGTATAACAATGTACTTATTTTGTATCCCTTTTGTAGCAATTTTGTTCGGATTTTTAGAATAAATCTATAGCAAATTGTCCGACGGTTTCAGTCGTCAGAATTAGTTAACTAATTCTTTAAAATTAAATAATAAAGCTGTGTATGGATCACCATAAAATAAAAGAGTACACAGGAAGCATTTCGGTTAGGAAATTTTAACAGCCCGTCATCGGCCAATGTAAACACGTGTCCGAAAGGGGACAAGGTCACAAAGGAAAAGAAAGGGCAGAGAGGAGAGCTTACAAAGAATGCGATAGATGGCACCAGCTGAAAGGTAAACACCATTTACAGAAGAGCATATGCAGAAGAGAAAAGTGTTGCCAAAATAAAAGAAAAAAAAATTATGGGAATGAAAATATTAAAGGAAATAAAACTAGTATGTTGTGGCCATCACAAAACTTTCTTCTATATAAATCACGCCAATTAAATCCTTTACATAGTACAAGAAATAACAACGATTTAGCACCAATTCATATAAAGTATATCTGAATTTGAAGTTGGATGAAAATTCGTGCATTAGTTCTTGAGATACAGCTATAGCGGAAATTCCGGAAAAATGCAGCATAGCAGCGCCACCTGTTGGGCGATTTACACCAAAAGTAAACAGCACTAAACGATATCAAGTTACACCTGAATCTGAAGTTTGTTGAAAATCCAAGCATTAGTTCTTGAGATAAAGCTATTGCAGAAATCGCAAAAAATACAGCTTAGCAGCGCCACCTGTTGAGCGATTTATACCAAAAATTAAACAGCACTAACTTATACATCAATTCATGTCAAGGACTAACTAAATCTGCAGTTTGATGAAAATCCGTGCAATAGTTCTTGAGATACACCTCTTGTGGAAATCGTGAAAAATGCAGCACAGCAGCGCCACCTGTTGGACGATTTACACCAAAAATTAAACAGCTCTAATTTATATCGGGGACTAACTGAATCTGAAGTTTGATGAAAATTCGTGCATTTTTTCTTGAGTTACAGCTATTGCGATAATCATGAACAATGCAGCATACCAGCGCCACCTGTTGGGCGATCTTCACAAAAAGTAATCAGCACCAAACTACATTTTGGACTAACTGAATCTAAAGTTTTATGAAAATCCGTGCAGTAGTTCTTGAAATATAGCTATTGCAGAAATCGTGAAAAATGCCGCATAGCAGCGCCACCTGTTGGGCGATTTTCACCAAAAACTAATCAAGTCCAGTTTATATCAAGGTCTAACTAAATATGAAATTTTGTGAAATTCCGTGCATTAGTTCTTGAGATAGAGCGCCCACAAATTTTTTGTCACATACAGACTCACAGACAGAGAGACAGAGTGACAGAGTGACGGAGTGACAGAGTGACAGACAGACTCACAGACAGACATTTTCTAAAAACCATCAAATCGTGTTCTGGGCATTCTAAAACGTATAAATCCGTCGAAAACCGGAAGTCGAAATTTTTCACGAATCCAATACTTTCTTCTTGTAAAGATAGAAGAAAGTAAAAATAAACATATTGAAATAAATAAAATGAATAAACAAACAAAATAAAATAAGTCTATAAAAATATAAAACTAAAAGAGAAAACGCAAAAAAAAGACATAAGAAATAAAAGATTTTTTTTTCTCCATAATAAAATGAAAAGAGATAAGAAAAGAAAGAAAACAATCACAAAAGTAATTTCAAAGCCGAACAGAGAAAATGAGATGATGAGAAATTATTGACAAGTGTATCGGAATTTTTAAAAATAAACAGTGCTTCTGTAAATCTAAGTGCTTGGATGAGACAAAAGAAGAAATAATTCTGGCCATGGACTTGCAGTACAACAGAGAGAGGCAAACGAAGATTTTTGAAATTTTTTGATTTGATATCGTTGGTACCATGTTAAACTATCCAATGTGAAAACAGTGGGCTACTTTTTTAAAATTCCGATTTCTTGATCGGCACCACTTTTTTGATATAGTAAAAATCGTATTATTTAACCTTATTTAATGAAATATTAATTAAGGCGAAAACAAGGGGAATTTTACGGTTATAGAAAAGTGGTGCCAATCAAGAAATCTGAATTTTAAAAAAGTAGCCCACTGTTGTCACATTGGATAGTTTGACATGGTACCGGCGATATGTACAGCCATGGAAAAAAATGTAAACACCCCCTAATAACTCCTCAGCACATTACCGTTGAAGAAAGTTACCGGTACCGAACGATTGGAAATAAAGTCTACTTTTAAATTATGTATATAAAATTTGCTTAAGGAGCCATCTACATATTAAAACGAACCATAACTTTGTTTTTTTCAATAGCAGTACACAGTACTGACAGCATAAAGGAATTCTGCACCATTTAATTAGCCCCAAAACAAATTTTTATGCAATTCGTACCATAAGTTTCCAAGAAATTAATTATTTTAAAACGAGCGTATTTTAAGGGCTGTATCAAAACTGAAGTTCGGTACGCGATTGCTAACCGAGTGAGCCCCGTTCTTGATCAAGGCACCTTAAGCGTCACTCAAGCAGTCAATGAAGACGGCTAGATTACAGGATAGCATAAGAAATTTCAAAATATCTAGTCACTTCTGTCACAGACGGCCCCTTAACACCTTAATCGTCGCTCCCGTGACTGTCACGGGCGGTCTAGGCTTCTTTTTTTTATTCAGATTGTTTTATTCCCACCAGTTTTTTTAAATAATGCAATTGGCTTTAATCTCTCGACATTTTATCAGCCATTAAATGAAGAGAATATTTCAACTTCAAAAAGGTGGTGGCAATAAAAAAATCTGAATTTAAAAAAAGTATTCGACACTTATCAGGTGCGACGATTAAGGGGTTAAACCATCATTTTGCCGTTTTTTAAGCATAATTTGAAAACTACTTGGAAGAAAAACGTGAAATTTTGGATTTCCATAAAGCAGGACATAATAAATCTAAATCCATCAAAAAAATTGTAGGTTGCAATTCATAATTTTTTCGAATATTAATTTCATAATTCATAATTCATATCATAAAATTATAAAAATTGCAAATTCAACGTATTTATGTTTGGGTATATGAAAAGAAACAAATTAAAATAAATAAAATGAATAAATAAACAAAATAAAATAAGTCTATAAAAATGTAAAACTAAAAGAAAAAACGCAAAAAAAGTATGTGTTATTGCTACACAAAAAAATAGCACATTAGGAGCATAATTTCAGGAGATATAAATAAAAATATGAAAATGTAATTTAACATTAGAAACACTAAATTTTGAATGTTTATAATTTAAAAACTTAACATTCAAATGACTTGAAATTTGTTATCTATGCACGGTTTGAACCGAAGATTTGAAATATCTCGTTAAAATTGGGTATTATCATTGAAAAAATGGAAGTTTGGGTTCGTTTAAATGTGTAGATGCCCCACTAAGCAAATTTTTTATACATCATTTAAAAGTAGACTTTATTTCCAATCGTTCGGTACCAGTAACTTTCGTCTACGATAATTTGTTGAGGAGTTAGTAGGGGGTGTTTACTTTTTTTTCCATGACTGTACCTCTGATGCTCGCTTAATCTGAAATTTAATGCTCTCTTAGTTTGACCAATATAACCTATATTACAAGAATATGAATAGGAACAAGACCAACACGTGTTTGCATTGGCTGATGACGGGCTGTTAAAATTTCCTTTCCGAAACGCGTCCTGTGTATTCTTTTGTTTTATGGTGATTTATACAAAATTTTATTATTTATTTGTGAGTTATCGCAAGTTTTTTTTTTTTTTTTGGTGCTTTTTCATCTTAAAAACATAAGTTTATGTTTTTTCTGTGTTTAAAATGACATTTCCAACCTTTGATTAAATTGTTTTAGAAACTGAAGATTAAAAAAAAAAAGAAATAAAGGTTAATTAAAAAAACCCCACTAAGTATACCTATAAAATTAAATTTAAGATCTATTCTTTCTCCAGATTCTTTCTAAATGGAGGAAAATGAACTTCTCTACAAATTCCTGGTGCATAGTTTCGCATATTTCTAAAATATGTTATTTCATTATTTTTCCCTGACTTTGTAAAGATACTTTTTTCTAGTAAATTTTCCTTTCTAAGAATTTCTTATCGAGCATTGATTTTATTAAAATAATCTTGAAATTGACTGTGGATTATTTTAAATCCGGTTGTTCTCCTTTGAGTGATTTACTGTATGAGGAAAAGTTATAATGATTCTAAAACTATTGGATTTTTTAAATGATGAGGTTCGCTTTAGTGGAAAGTGAAATAAATTGCTGGTTAAATTGTTTTATGTGTTTTGGGAATTACCAAGGAGGGATTTTAAAAATCAAATGATAAAATTCTATTGATAGATTTTTATTAGCAGTGCATTTTATTTGAAATGAATAAAAACAAATTTTTTAAAATGTTTAATCTTGCAGTTTTAGTATAAGAAGAATAAAAATGTACTTATTTTGCAGCACTTTTGTAGCAGTTTGCTTGGGATTTTTAGAATAAATTTATAGAACATTATCTGAGGGTTTCAGACTGCATTTATATTTTAGTTTAATGTCCCTAAACTATTTCTTAAAAATTAAATAATATAACTTTGTATGGATCACCATAAAGCAAAAGAGTACGCGGGAAGCATTTCGGCCAGGAAATTTTAAGAGCCCGTCTTCAGCAAATGTAAATACATGTCCAGAAGGGGACAAGGTCACAAATAAAGAGAAAGGGCAGAGAAGAGAGCTTAGAAAGAATGCGACAGGTGACACTAGCTGAAAATTAAAAACCATTCACAGAGGAGCACACGTGGAAGAGAAAAGTGTTGTCAAAATAAAAGAAAAAAAATAACAGAAATGAAAAGAGTAAAGGAAATAAAAAAAAAATAAACAAATTAAAATAAATAAAATGAATAAATAAATAAAATAAAATAACTCTATAAAAATATAAAACTAAAAGAGAAAACGCAAAAAAAGACATAGGAATTAAAAGATGTTTTTTTCTCTATAATAAAATGAAAAGAGAAAAGAAAAGAAAGAAAACAATCACAAAAGTAATTTCAAAGCCGAACAGAGAAAATGAGATAATGAGAGATTATTGAGAAGTTTATCGGAATTTTTAAAAATAAAAAATGCTTCGTGTAAATCTAAGTGCTTGGGTGAGACAAGAGAAGAAATAATTCTGGTCATGGACTTACAGTCCAACAGAGAGAGGCAAACGAATATTTTTGAAATTTTTTGATTTGATATGTACCTCTGATGCTCGCTTAATCTGAACTTTAATGCTCTCTTAGTTTGACCAATATAACCTACATTAAAAGAATATGAATAGGAACAAGAACAACACGTGTTTGCATTGACTGATGACGGTCTGTTAAAATTTCCTTTCCGAAACGCGTCGTGTGCATTCTTTTGTTTTATGGTGATTTATAGAAAGTTTTATTATTTATTTGTGATTTATCGCAAGTTTTTTTGGTGCTTTTTCATCTTAAAAACATAAGTTTATGTTTTTTCTGTGTTTAAAATGACATTTCCAACTTTTGGGTAAATTGTTTTACAAACTGGAGATTAAAAAAAGAAAAGAAAAAAGGTTAATTTAAAAAACTTAAGGCATACCTTTAAAATTAAATTTAAGATCTATCTTTTCTCCAGATTCTTTCTAAATGGAGGAAAATGAACTTCTCTACAAATCCCCGGTGCATACTTTCGTATTTTTCTAAAATAGATTATTTTATTATCTTTTCCCTGACTTTGTTAAGTTTCTTTTTCTAGTAAATTTTCCTATCTAAGAACTTCTTATCGAGCATTGATTTTATTAAAATAATCTTGAAATTGGCGGTGGTTTATTTTATATCCCGTTGTCCTCCTTTGAGTGTTTTAATGTACCAGGAAAAGTTATAATGATTGTAAAACTATTGGATTTTTAAAATGATGAGGTTCGCTTTAGTGGAAAGTGAAATAAATTGCTGGCTAAATTGTTTTATGTGTTTTGGGAATTACCAAGCAGTGATTTTTAAAATAAAATGATAAAATTTTATTCATAGATTTGTGTCAGCTCTATATTTTATTTGAAATGAATATATATATTTTTTAATTGTTTAACTTTGCAGTTTTAGTATGAAAAGAATAACATAAAAATGTACTTATTTTGTAGCAATTTTGTTCGAGTTTTTAGATTACATCTATAGAAAGATTTCCGAGGGTTTCAGTCTGCATATATTTTTTTAGTTTTGATGTCTCTAAAATAATACTTTAAAATTAAATAATAAAACTTTATATGGATCACCATAAAACAAAAGAATACACAGGAAGCATTTCGGCCAGGAAGTTTTAACAGCCAATCTTCAACCAATGTAAACACATATCCGAAAGGGGACAAGGTCACAAATGAACCGAAAGGGCAGGGAGGAGAGCTTACAAAGAATTGAACAGGTGGCACTAGCTGAAAGGTAAACACCATTCACAGAGGAGCACATGCAGAAGGTGAAAGTGTTGCCAAAATAATAGAGAAATTAACAGAAATGAAAAGATTAAAGGAAATAAAAAAAGTAAACAAATTAAAATAAAAAATGAGTAAATAAATAAAATAAAAAAAAGCTTATGCAGGGTTCTTACGGATACCGTTATTTTCAAAGCCAAATATCAGCATTTTTTTTATTTGTAGAAAAATAAATCTAGATTAAACGCGCGAAATTTCGTATTATTTAAGAAGTGATTTTCTATAAGAAAATCGTGGTACCGAAAAATTTCTTAGTCTAGAAATTCAAGGACTGGTACGAACCATGCTAGGAAAATATAAAAGTAAAAGAGAAAACGCAAAAAAAAAAGACATTCTCTCTAGTGAGTGTCTATAAAAAGTGAAGTCTATAAAAGTATAAAACTAACAGAGAAAACGCAAAAAAAAAGATATTAGAATTAAAAGATTTTTTTTTCTCTATAATAAAATGAAAAGAGATAAGAAAAGAAAGAAAACAATCACAAAAGTAATTTCAAAGCCGAACAGAGAAAATGAGATAATGAGCGATTATTGACAAGTTTATCGGAATTTTTAAAACTAAAAAATGCTTTGTGTAATCTAAGTGCTTGGGTGAGACAAGAGAAGAAATAATTCTGGCCATGGACTTGCAGTCCTACAGAGAGAGGCAAACGAAGATTTTAAATTATTTTGATTTGATATGTACCTCTCATGCTCGCTTAATCTGAACTTTAACACTTTACTGCGCAGCTTTGCATATACACAAACAACAGTGTTTTGAATTTAATAGATTTTTTTAAATTCTTATATGCCTTATTCACACCAGAAAATTAAAATAGCAATATGTGCATAAATTAATAACAGACATTCCGTATTTAAATAAAGCTAAATTAACCATTGAAACTTTCTGGTGTAAAGTAAGATTCTCTGAACTACGTAATTTCTTGAACGTATTCTATCATGGGAATTAAAGGATTAATTATATAAAATAAAGTATTTGGAGGAATACTTAATAAAATATTTACTAATTTGCAATATTTTAGCGTAAAACAGCCACACGAAAGCAGTTTTTACTTATATTGCAGATGTGCAACAGAAGAAAAGAGTGACGTATTATATGAAAAATGTATCTCTGATTTTTTTATTATTTTTCCTGTGTAATAAACCTGTTAGAGATTCATATATAATGTTTTCGAAACAAAATAAAAAGTTGCGCATTTAAGGGTTAATGCTCTCTTAATTTGACCAATGTAATCTAAATTACAAGAATATGAATAGAAACAAGAACAACACGGTTTTAAATTGACTGATGACAGGCTGTTAAAATTTCCAACCCGAAACGCGTCCTGTTTATTATTTTGTTTTACGGTGATTTATACAAAATTTTATTATTTATTTGTGATTTATCGCAAGTTTTTTTTATGCTTTTTCATCTTAAACACATAAGTTTATGTTTTTTTCTGTGTTTAAAATGACATTTCCAACCTTTAAGTAAATTGTTTTACAAACTGGAGATTTAAAAAAAAAAAAAAAAAGGTTAATTTAAAAAACCTAATGAATCTCTTTAAAATTAAATTTCAGATCTATTTTCTCTCCAGATTTTTTTTAAATGGAAGAAAATGAACTTCTCTACAAATCCCCAGTGCCTATTTTCTTATTTTTCTAAAATAGATTATTTTATCATTTTTATCCTGGCTTTGTAAAGGTTGTTTTTCTAGTAAATTTTCCTTCCCAAGAATTTCTTATCGAGAATTGATTTTATTAAAATAATATTGAAAATTGACTCTGGATTATTTTAAATCCAGTTATTCTTCTTTGAGTGATTTACTGTACGAGGAAAAGTTATAATGATTCTAAAACTATTGGATTTCTAAAATGATGAGTTTCGCTTTAGTGGAAAGTGAAATAAATTGCTGGCTGAATTGTTTTATGTGTTTTGGGAATGACTTTATATTGGTTTTTAAAGTAAAATTATAAAATTTTTATTCGTAGTTTTTGTCAGCTGTACATTTTATTTCAAATGCATCAAAATAAATTATTTAGAATCTTTAAACATGGATTTTAAGTATTAAACGAAGTTTGCAGGAATTTTGTAAGATTTTTGTATGGATTTTTAGGATAAAATTATAGAAATTTATTCAAGAAAATTTTTTCCACATTTATATTTTAATTTTAATGTATCGAAACTAACTCTTTAATGTTTAATATATTAAAGCCCAATTATGAAACGCACTCTGAAAAGTACCACCGTTTCTACGATTGTTTCGCGTGTATTAGAATTATGGAAAAGACCTAGTTAGGCGCTATTACTTTCATTTGTTAAAAAAAAAGTATTTTTATATACTTGTATGTAGCTTCTACGAAACACTGATCACGGAAAACTGACTATTTTCTCATTCTTATCTAATGTTTCATCACAGTATTATGGTCATATTAGTGAAGCAAGACGTAAAATTTTTTAATGATTTTTATACATACACAGAGGTGCCAAGCTCGCACTAATCTTCCGTAATGCGTGGATTAATTTAACCCAGTTTAACAAAGTTTCGAACCATAAAAATTATTTGATGAATCTTTATTTATTTAATTCCAGTTTTCTACGTGGAACTTACTTAATTTCATCTCTGAAAAAAAATTCCGGTACGAAATGTATTAAACCAGGGTTAAATTAACCCACATATTACGGAGGATTAGTGGCAACTTGGCACCTATGCATACAAAAGCTGACAATGAACCACAAGATGTCTTATTGGCTTTTGATTTACTTTAGTAATTTCGCTAATCACCACAGAAAACTATGGGCAAATTAAAGTAATGTTAGCAATTGCTGTAAATTTTCCTGCGCGATACTTTGTTACCAACCATATTTAAAGCGCAAAGCGGATCTTGTAAGATCGATTTCAACTAATCTGAGCATGCGCAATGATAATTGTAAAGTGCTTTTGTTGGAATGTTATTCCATATGAAAGCATGAATAAGAAGTTCCTCAATGGTAAATAATAAAAAAGTTAAAAGTTTCACCTTTATGTTTTGATGTATTATTCAGTAGAAATATATTCTTCTCAGGATGAACAAAGAACATATTTTTGAAGAAAAATCTACTTTAGAATAATATGCTGCACAGAATACTGATAACACTTCACAATATAAAAAAAAACAGATGTATATCTTGAGATTATTTACAAACGCAAATATAAAGAAATACTTTGAACTATGTATTAAACTATAGTTTGTTGCAGTTTTTTAATGAATTATAATCATTCCTTTCGAATATCATTTATTTTTAATCCAGCAGCATTTTGCTGCTCACTGCTATGAACCATGGAGGAACACTAACTGTTCTGAGTCTCTGTGAAAAAAAAAAAAAAAAAAAAAAAAAAAAAAAAGATGATTGTGTTAAGTTGCCATCTGGTGGAATGTTCTTGAAACAAAAGAGCAATTTTCTATCAGCTTTCTGTCTCTAAACGGAGTAAAAAATCAGATCTGGTCTTTCTTTTCAAAGGAAAGTTGATCGAAATATAGATGACCGAGTTGTCTAAGGTGCCAGAAAGAGGAATTCTTGTTCCTTAAAGGAAGAGGGGGTTTGAACCCCACTTTTGGAATAAAATGTTTCTGTTATATTATTAGAGTTCTGATAACTCATTCCAATAATGTAAATTATATTTCATTTAAAGAGAAAATATGTAGAATTTCCCTTTTCTCATTATTTTTAAGAAAAACTAACTATCCCCAACATGTTTTATAATTAATGATTTTGTATTTAAAATATGAAATTAAATATTTGGCATGCGAATGATGATTAAATAAATTTAAATGATCTACAATTTCTGGTATAAATTTTATTGTAATTGATCGATAAGGCATATATATTTACCCCTTCACTACCAGATTATTGTATCATACAAGTACGTTTTCTTTTTTCTTCCACCTGTAAAAATGAACAGAAAATTTTGCTTTACTCATGTTAGTAATTTTCAATGTATGCGGCATTTAAATAACAGAAAAAGGTCTGATAAATTTACGTCTGGTAGTTAAGAGGTTAAGAAAACGCTGTGATTATTTTTCGAAAATAAGAAAGAAAAAACTATTTATATACAAAACTGTTGTATCCTCTATTGGTATTGTAGTACAGTTAAAAGTTTATATTTGAGAAAACTAAAAAAAATTTAAATTTCAAATATTTCTTTATTTATAAAATTTTAACCCTTTAGTACGCAGCTTTGCATATATGCAAACAATAGTGTTTTGAATTTAATAGCTTTTTTTAATTAGTATATGCCTAATTCACACCAGAAAATTTAAATAGCAATATCTTCTCTAATTAATAACAGACATTCCGTATTTAAATAAAGCAAAATTAACCATTGAAACTTTCTGGTGAGAAGACTGATTCTTTGAACTATGTAATTTCTAGAACGTATTCTATTATTGGAATTAAAGGGTTTAATGTTAAGTTTTATAAAATAAATAATTCTATGAAAAATGATATTTGGAGACATACTTAATAAAAAATTTACTAATTTGCAGTATTTTAGCGTAAAACAGTTACACGACAGTAGTTTTTACTTGTATTGCAGATGTGCAACAGAAGAAAAGATTGGCGTATTATATGAAAAATGTATCTGCGATTTTTTTTTCATTTTTTTCCTGCGTAATAAACCTTTCAGAGAATCATATATAATTATTTTCGAAACAAAATAAAAAAACCCCGCACATTTAAGGATTAAAAGAAAAAACTTGAATTTGCTGTTTTTCTCAATCTGAAAACTAAGAAATTTTCTGTTTTCCGTTATCTATGTAAAGGCAATTGATATGCAGTCGGTTCCCAGTCACGTTATCAGGGTTCCCAAATGGTCCGCCAACTGAATACCAATAAATTTTAACAAAAAAAAAATTATGGTAGGTTTGCGCTAGAATGAACTTTCAAAGGTGATTTCGGTGTGGTTTGTAAGAAAAATCTAAAAAGAAAATTTTTCGAAAAAAATATTGGTATTCAGTTGGCGGACCATTTGGGAGCCCTGCATTATAAAAGGAGAGGTTTGCCATGCTAGCTAAAGGCGCTTGGTGCATGTAACATCCGTCGTGGGTGCAAAATCCCCCAAGGTACCTATGGATTATACATCTGCAGGTACCTTTCTAGGTGAAGGTCTCGACATCTGACCAAGGTTCTAAGTTACGAGATCAACTTGAGTAGTAACGTGCAGGTGCCAATTAACAAGATATAAATGTTAAGTAGCCGGCATACCAAAGTTCACAGCTAATAGACTGAGAGGCGGCAACAATGGAGTTATGAATAAAGCGGAGGAGACATATAGTGTACTGTCTACCAGTTGCGATTAAAGTAACTGAGGAGGTTATCACAAGATGGCGGTTGCTTTTTTAAAATCGGATCTACAGTTTCTGATTACCGCCGTGGCAAACTCGCTACCTGTAAAATTGTATAGAATCATCTTATTTAAGCGTCTTATTCACGGAAATATTTTCTCACAAATATGGTACAATTTTTTATTTACTTTTATTGGTGTCAGCTTGCCGTGTAAAAAACATTCAGTTTGTTTCACTGGTTGTCACAATATGGCGAAAATGCAGGGCCTGACTTCCGTCAAAGTAATCTCCCACCAGTAAACATAAAAATCTGTTTCAGCTATTATTTATGACTGAAATTTTGCATTCATAATGCGTTTAAAAAAGGAGAAAATTTCTGTGTAAATTTACTGGTGGAAGATTTCGCCGGCGCTAATCAACTCCTGCGAAAGCGGTTACAGTTAAAGCTTCACTATTTTAAGAATATGTCAGTTTCTCTTTATTAACCCGTTAATAGTCGCGCGTTGGTCTTTTCCCCGCCCGAAATTCGTTATCTTATTGTAACTCATTTCCCGTTAAAGTTACGGTAGCGAAATTCCGTGTAGCTGAGCTTGAGTGTTCACACTCTTGTGTAGTAAAATTGCAAGTCATTCCTGCTATTTCTTAGCATTTTATCGCATTCTTAAGTTTCAATCGGTCTAAATGACCGCGTTGCGACCACTTGCGTTAGTTGAATTTTCCCCCTCGTATTCATCCTTTCCCGTTTCCGCGAAATCTGTGGGGGGAAGTTTCTTCGAAGTACGGACTCTCTGCCTGTTGTTATTTCGTCTTTCTTTCTTTCTACTATTTTACCCGTTCATGGAGTACTTTTTTTACTTTTAGAATGTGACTTAAAATTGTTTTATTATATTAGTTGTGAAGTCAGTTCGCACAAAAAACTGATGGATGGTCACTTATATATATATATTTTTTCATTGCCAAATACTGCGTGAATAAATTCTCAAATTGATAATCGTTTAAATATGGAAAAAAAAGGGGGAAATTCATCATCATTATTTGAAAGAACTTGCTTTCCATTTATTACCGGAACATATAAATGAAAGAAAGCAGACAATAACACTGCCAAACCATTAAAAAAAAAGAGAAGATAATTTTGTGGGAATCAGTAAAAAAATTGCCGTATCTCCAAAATCTGAAAAGTGTCGTTTTGGTACAATAAAACAAATTCGAAAGATAAAACAATTTTCTCAGAAATGTAGTATGTATATCTGCGAAGAACATGCATATAATTTATTTGTACAATAAGAAAAATAATGAGAATTTTATAATGTAGGTTAGAAATTACGCAAATAAAAATCTCTTTTGGATAATTCAGTGAATGTTTATACTATGATTTTAAAAAACTATTTTAAGTATTTTTCTAAAAATTATCTATTGTTAAATTTTCATACTGTAAGTAAAAACACATTTTTTTTTTAACAATGCCGCAGAAAATGTTTTTTTTTATTATTATTATTATTGAAATCCAATAGAGGCTTGGGGACGGTATCTAAATTTGTTGTCCTTGATCAATTGTTCAAACTATTTTTCAGAATAATGTTTTCCAGAATAAGAGAGAAAATTCATTTAAATTAAATTATTGCTGCATATTTATAATTTCGGAGAAAATTTTCTTATTTGTTTTATTATTTTAATGAATGTTATTATAAAACAATAAATTATAACATTAATACCTTATTATGAAATGTACAATTGAATATTTATTTTAATTAAATAGTTGCTGTAAAATACATCCCTATTAAGATGAACCTTTCAGTGATTCTATTAATTAAAATAATTTATCCATCTTAGGATTTAAATCTACAATTGCAAATGTATTTAAATTAAATATATAATTTCAATAACTTATTATTTGCTTTATATAAGCGAAGTTCGTATCCAGAGTTTTTATTCAAGGGCGCTGCTCCCACCCTGAAATAAGTAGAAAAACTACAATTCGTGCATTTTCATTTGAAAAATGGATTTAATCACAAAATCTCGCGAACCTCCCCCCTCTTCCTCTCCCCCCTCATACACACACAGACACCCCACAAAATAAATAAATAAATAAAACATAGTTACAACATTTACATTTATAATTTCGAAGTTAAGTATTTTTTACCTTTTTCTTTATATATATAATTATACATTTTTAATAATATTTAGTTTATGTGGTGTTTGTGATTTCTTAATTATTGGTCCTTTTCATTATTTTTCAATGGTATTATTGTACAGAAAGTTTATATATATATATATATATATATATATATGTGTGTGTGTGTGTGTGTGTGTATTGTCTTTAATTGTTTATTGTATCAAATTTGATGGCTTTTCATATGTTTTAAATGAATTAATCGTCCGCAATATGCAGGTGAATAAGTGGTATTGTATTTGATTTTCTGTTGCATGTCATAGGTTCCATTTTTACTTTCAGTTTAATTGTTCAATTTAATGTCAGTGTAATATATTGATGCTAAATTTATTAATTTTATTTTATTAAATGGATAGAGAGTGCCGGAGTATCATAAAAATGTACCTTACTCTGATTCTGTCCTTCCAAAAAAAAAAAAAAAAAAAAAAAAAAAAAAAACCCTATCACGAATTTAGATTTATATTCGTAAATGTTTTCCTACTAATTATTGATTCATAGTAATATCAAAAATTCAATCAAATCATTTACTATTTACTTTTAAATATTTATGCAAAACGATGAAAGAATTATAAAAACATTTATCTAGATGCCAACTGAATATATACTTAAGCGAAATAAATATTGCTGTAAAAAGTTGTAAAATGAATAATTGCTGTAATCTTTTAAGTTCAGTCAATATTTTCACCCTACGTTATCCGTTTTCGATCATCTGATAACACCGGCAAGTTTCCCCTTCGTTTTCGGCCTGCTGGTAACGGCGGCAAATGGACCGAGCGCGACTACTAACGTTCTAAAAAATGTCGCGACTACTCTCGGGTTAATAATTCCATGGCGGCAACACGGACAATCACCCCATCGAGTTCACGGCTGAAATTCCAGAATTAGTTAAACCTCGATTCGCATATTAAAACACAATCGGTCTGCCAAGTCATATCTTGGCGGAAATCACCTGAAAACTCGATTTTAGCGGTTGACTCGTAGGTTTATCATTGTGTTTTCCTGCACACAAAAGTATGAAAACATGGAGGACTGGGTGCAGGAAAACACAATGATAAAGGTACGAGTCAACCGCTAAAATCGGGTTTTCAGGTGTTTTCCACGAAGATATGACTTGGCAGACTGATTGAGTTTTAATATGCTAATCGAATTTTAACTAAATCTGCAATTTCAGCCGCGAACTCGATGAGATGATTGACTGTGCTGCCGGATCTATAAGCATTAGGCACTGCTGATAGGATGACATTCTAGGCGCTCGTCAGGTTTACTGTCGCTACATAGCGATTAGGTGGTCACCCAACCCGATACCAGGTATAAAACCCGTTCAGCTGTGACCACCTCGAAGATAGGTACTTAACCCTTAAATGCGCGATTTTTTATTTTGTTTCGAAAAAATATATATATGAATCTCCGAAAGGTTTACTACACAGGAAAAATAATGAAATAAATCAGAGATATATTTTTCATATAATACGTGAATCTTTTCTTTTGTTGCACATCTGCAATACAAATAAAAACTACTGTCGGGTGGCTGTTTTTCGCTAAAATAATGCAAATTAGTAAATTCTTTAATAAGTATGTTTCCAAATACTTTATTTTATATAATTATTTATTTTATGAAACTTAACTTTTAACCCTTTAACACTAGAACCGCCGGAAATTTTACTCAAATGTTATAAAAATATTTTACAGCAGAATTTTTATTTAAAACAATTTAACTTATTTATTTAACGTATTTCTCTGTGGTACATATTTATATTAATTTAGAAAGAAATTTCTGGTTCGAATCGAAATATTTTTATTTGGTAGCGGCCAAAAACGACCGCTATGGCGGTTCTAGTGTTAATTTCCATAATACAATAATTTCTAGAAATTACGTAGTTCGGAGAATTTGACTTTACACCATAGAGTATCAAGGGTTAATTTCGCTTTATTTAAATACAGAATGTCTGTTTTTTTAATTAGAGCAAATATTGCTATTTTAATTTTCTGGTGTGAATTAGGTATATGTGAATAAAAAAAAAAAATCTATTAGATTCAAAACAGTGTTCTTTGCAAATATGCAAAACTGCGCACTAAAGGGTTAAAAAGAAAGAAAAAGAACAGCTATTTATTTCTTTTAACAATTAAAAATTGTTCTGTAGAAATGTCTGACATTTTAAGGATTTTATGAAATTTTATTTTCTGTTGAACCATCAAGTTGTTTACCGACAAGATTTGATGTGTACTATCTAATTAAATTGTTAAAATAATCTTCAAATTTACTATGGGTTATATTAAAATTCGATATTATTGTCTGAGTTATTTGTTGTATGAGAAAAACTTATATTGATCGGTAAAACTATTGGATTTCCAAAGAGATACACTTTTGTGGGAAATGAAATTAATTACTGCTTATATTGTTTCATGTACTTTTAAAAAAATTATTCTGCAGGTGTTTTTTAAATAAAACTATAAAACTTTAATTTTAGATTTTTTTCAGTTTTACATTCCATTGTAAATGCTTTAAAATGAATTATTTAGAATCTTTAAAATTGTAATTTAAATATGAGAAGAGAAAAAAAATATATATATAAAAAGAAGCCTGTGGAAATTTTTCCATGGCATTCGGCAATTACAGTAGCGCTCAAAAGTATTTTGACAACCTTATGTTCTCTGTTATTTTATTTAATATAAAAATGTAAAAGAAAATATATTCCCTATAATTGAGATTCCCTATGACTGCATTTATTTAAAAGTATCATGTTTCAACTTGTTTATTTACATTTGGCGCCACCGAAGAAATATGACTCCTCCTTAGCTCAAAAGTATTTTGACAATTAGTTTGCATTTAATTATTGTAGGTGTCAGTGGCGCTATAGCTTCGATTAGTGTTTATAGTGACTTATTGTGATTAATTTTAACGATCAGGAATGCCGAAATGTAAAAAATATTGAAGTGATTCTAGAAAAACCGCTGTAAATGCACTTAGGAAAGGTGGACTGCAAGCAGATTTAGCTCGTTCTTTTAACGTGTCTCGGCAACTTGTTATTACATGGAATAAAGTTTTTAATAAACAGAAATACATCAAAAATAAGCCTCAAAGTGGCCATCTGAAAAAAACAACTTGCAATGTTGACTGTGTTATAAAAATGATATCTACAAGTGATTGTCGTAAATCCGCTGTGATAATAAAAAATGAATTGAAGGAAAATTACGGCATAGACATATACGTTTCATCAGTCAAACGACGCCTAAACCTCTATGGTTTACATGGCAGAAGACCAGCAAAAACACGTTTCTAATCTACTAAGAATAGGAAGGCTAGAGTTGCATTTGTAAAACGGTATAACCCTTTCAGGGGTAAAGCAATGCTTTCGCTGAAGTGTAGAAATTAATGACTGACACCAGAATTTTGGTTAAAAAAAATCGGTTTATTATGTGTGTGAAATATAGCTTTTTCTTATTTAAAAATAAACTTGTTTTCAAATTCCGGTGTCAATCATTAATTTCAACACTTTAGCAATGGAACTGTTTTGCCCCTGAAAGGGTTATGCCGTTTTACAAATGCAACTCTAGCCTTCCTATTCTTAGTAGATAACAAACGTGTTTTTGCTAGTCTTCTACCCTGTAAACCATAGAGGTTTAGGCGTCGTTTGACTGATGAAACGTGTATGTCTATGCCGTAATTTTCTATCAATTCCTTTTTTATTATCACGGCGGACTTACGACAATCACTTCTAGATATCTTTTTTATAATATAGTCAACATTACAAGTTGTTTTTTTCGGATGGCCACTTTGAGGCTTATTTTCGATGTATTTCTGTTTATTAAAAATTTTATTCCATGTAATAACAAGTTACTGAGATACGTTAAAAGAACGAGCTAGATCTGCTTGCGGTCCACCTTTCCTAAGTGCATTTACATCGGCTTTTCTAGAACTACTTCAATATTTTTTTACTTTTCGGCATTCCTGATCGTTAAAATTAATCACAATAAGTCACTATAAACACTAATCGAAGCTATTGCGCCACTGACACCTACAACAATTAAATGCAAACTAATTGTCAAAATACTTTTGAGCTAAGGAGGAGTCATATTTCTTCGGTGGTGCCGAATGTAAACAAACAAGTTGAAACTTGATGCATTTAAATAACTGCAGTCATAGTGTTCTCAATCATAGGTAATATATTTTCTTTTACATTTTTATATTAAATAAAATAAGAGAGAATATAAGGTTGTCAAAATACTTTTGAGCGCTACTGTATATCAAATTGAACCAAAATAAAAACACACATTTCATTTTTATGATGAAATCATAATTATTTTAGTCTTCAGAATCACACAATTTATTGTTAATTAATTCAGTTACAATAGAATTGTGCGGGCTTGAACCTGGAACCCTTGGAAGCTGGGGACTCTACCTGTGAGGTACGCAGGATTAGTGATCTTGCGACAATACTCGTTTAATAACTTTACCATTTATAAATTAATTTCATTCGTGTTTTTTTGCATTTAAATTTACATTACTAATACAGTGAAACCTTTCTGTGCGACCACCTCCCTGATCGACCATTTTTTCATGGAACGGAATTTATTTCCATAGGCTCAATACTAATTTTACCTCTATTCAGAGACCACCCCGGTTGAACTCCCTCCATGAGCGACCAATTTCTTTGAAGAAAATTAAACAAATTTCGTTTTTTCCTGATCGCTTGAAGAAGGTTTTATTAGAAAAATAATTCCGGAGAGCGCATTATTCATCAAACTTCTAAACTAAGTTTTGATTTTTTATTTTATTCTGGTAACTTTTAAGTGTTTAATCCTCTTTGTGCCTTTTTAAGCAATGAATTTAACTCTGATGACGAATTAAGAATGTCGGTCAATAAACTCCCCTGGCCTATTCGGTCAGGAAACTCTCAAAGAAATAGATAAATTAATGAAATCGTCATTATTTGTTTCCGTCCAAAAAAATTGCACTTATTTACAGAACTTCGAAGGGACTTGGAAATAAAAGTTATAAAAGAAAAAACCGTAAAATCAAAGCAAACGTCAATGTATTAATTTTTTAAACTCTGAAGTAATTAACTTATGTAATTAATTTTTGTTTTGATGCTTACATTTTATATTTTTTACTAATGTGAAAAATAAATTTTAGTAACATTAACTGTTACCTTCTTTCAATAATTAAAATCTAGATTTAAACATGACCTCCATTAAGCGATCTCCCCTCGGAGCGATTAATTTTTATTTAAACGGAACGTGGTCGCTTTAGGGAGGTTTTACTATAATTACTAATAATCTACTACGGTGACGGTTCCTGTTTCAACTTTCGGTGAATCCATTGAAACCTCACCATGTGGTATTTGTGTTTTCCTGTGGAGGATCTGTAACGAGACTTCTATCTTATGTTATCTTGTTGTATCTTGTTAAATCTTGTGTATAGATTTTGGAATAAAGACTAAGAAGATAGATGTAAAAAGAATAAATTGGTTACAAGAAATGTATGTGTTCAAAGGTTATATAATAAAGATCATTCGAGGGTACAGCCATATCAGCTAGTCATAATGAGTTGGTAATCATAATGAGTTATTTTCATATCCGAATGAATTATTTGGGTATGCGTAAAAGCACAGCTGCCAATCTTCGCATTTTTTAAAATAAATTATTTTTAAAATTCTCATCATGTGAAATTAACGACGGTATTCGTGTTTTCCTGTGAGGGATCTGTAACGAGACGTCTATCTATGTTATCTTGTTGTATCTTGTTAAATCTTATGTATAGATTTCGGAATAAAGACTAAGAAGACAGATGTAAAAAGAATAATCTGGTTACAAGAAATGTAAGTGTTCAAAGGTTATATAATAAAGGTCACTGGAGGGTACAGCCATATCAGCTAGTGATGATCATAATGGGTTATTTTCATATCCGAATGAATTATTTGGGTATGCATAAAAGCACAGCTGCCAACCTTCTTATTTTTTAAAATAAATTATTTTTAAAAAGCTCATCATGTGGAGTTAACGACAGTTTTCGTGTTTTCCTCTGGAGGATCTATAAGGAGACTTCTTGTTATGTTATCTTGTTGTATCTTGTTAAATCTTGTGTTCGGAATACAGACTAAGAAGATAGATGTAAAAAGAAGAAACTTGTTACAAGAAATGTACAGGGTGGTTATAATTAAACTTCCCCTATAAACAGCATCCTACAGCGTAAACGGGTGAACGGAATGCAATGACATTTGGTATATAGACTATACACGAGATGCGCACACGGAATTTCGAAAAAAAAAAGTTTCAAAATGTCCACCAGATGGCGCTTTTTCCGGAAAAATATTAAATTTAACACAATAAACGGCCAAAACAGCAGGTTTTACATTTTATTACTCATAATTCTTGTTCTGGCTTGTTAATATTGTTTTTGTATTCCGTTTCGGTCTTTTATTGTGTTAAATTTAATGTTTTTTCCGGAAAGAGCGCCATCTGGTGGACATTTTGGAACTATTTTTTTCTTTCGAAATTCCGTGAGCGCGTCTTGTGTATAGTCTACATACCAAATTTCATTGCATTCCGCTCAACCGTTTGCGCTGTGGGATGCTGTTTATAGGGGAAGTTTAATTACACTGCTCAAAACAATTAAAGGATATTGCAGTTTTAGGTGGATTTTGTATCTGGTAAACTGTTTAGCTGATTCATACATGGTCGACAGACATTGTAGGTTATATGAGAATAAATTACACATGTTTGGCAGAAAAAAATGCATTTTATTGCGCGTTTGTGTACTAAAGGAAAAAAAAACACAATTTGCGCATATGAGAAAAAAAGAATAAGAAAAGGTGTTTTCTTCAAAGAAAATCATTTTCAGTAGGGGGTATGGTTTCCACGGGCGGCCAGCAACGTTGAACACCTTTGAGGCATGGACTCAGTGAGGCTATTAATGACGAGTTGGGGTATTCTGCCCCACTCTTCCAGAAGAGCTCTTTCCAGTTCTTGGAGAATTTGTGGGGGTTGTTGGCGGCCAGAAACTCGTCTTCCTAGAGCGTCCCAAACGTGCTCGATTGGATTCATGTCTGGAGAACACGCTGGCCATTCCATTCGAACGATTCCTTCCTCGAAAAGGAAATCCTCCACCAGGTTTGCACGATGTGGCCTGCAGTTATCGTCCATTAATATGAAGTTATCTCCGATTGCTGCAGCGTAAGGGACTACAATAGGTCTGAGGATCTCATCCCTATATCGGCGACCAGTCAGAACTCCATCTCGAATGATGTAGAGGTCAGTGCGCTCGTCAATGGAGATGCCACCATACACCAACACTCCTCCACCGCCAAATCTGACACTTTCGTGCACGAACGCAGGATTATTCCTACTGCCACGGTCCCTCCAGATGAAAATACGCCTATTATCCGGATGCACAGAAAAACGGGACTCGTCAGAAAACAAAATATTGCTCCATTCATTTCTCCTCCAGTTGACATGCTCAGTTGCCCACTCCCTGCGGTCGCGACGATGCCTTGATGTTAATCTAACACATACCATCGGTCGGCGAGCATACAGACCTACAGCATGGAGCCGGTTTCGGACAGTCTGAGTTGAAATCGTGGTGCCTGTAGCCGAGCGAAGGTGTTGTTGGAGAAGAGTAGCGTTCATGGTTCGGTGCCTCCGAGCTGTTAACGCTAAATACCGATCTTCATTGGGTGTTGTTGCCCGTCTACGATCTTGCCCTGGTCTTCGGCCTGCACATCCACTCTCCAAAAAACGGTTCCAGATCCTGGAAATGACACTTTGTGACACTCCAATGGCTTGCGCTACTTCGGCTTGAGTTTGGCCCCCTTCAAACCTAACAACAATTCTCAAAGCTTCTGAATCTGTCAAATGACTTCGCTGAGACATCGTACTCATCGAAACAAAGCAATCACTGAATGCCGATCATCCTTGTCTTCATTCTCTTTTATCCAGTTGAAAGTCAAATTTCATTCGCTGCCGCTGAAGCGACGTTTTTGACGTCGAACTCAAAATTTGCATACTCCACAGTTTGAAAACCAGAAAAATTTGCATTTGTGATTCTCTTCTTCTATTTTCGGCAAAAAAATTTCGTTTATATCTTTATTTTATATAAAACTTCAAATATCCTTTAATTGTTTTGAGCAGTGTATAACCACCCTGTATGTGTTCAAAGGTTATATAATAAAGATCATTCGAGGGTATAGCCATATCAGCTAGTGATGATCATAATGAGTTATTTTTATATTCGAACGAATTATTTGGGTATGCGTAAAAGCACAGCTGCCAACCTTCGTATATTTTAAAATAAATTATTTTTAAAAACCTCATCATGTGGAGTTAACGACGGTATTCGTATTTTCCTGTGGAGGATCTGTAACGAGACGGCTATATTATGTAATCTTGTTGCATCTTATTAAATCTTGTGTATAGATTTCGGAATAAAGACTAAAAAGATAGATGTAGAAAGAATAAATTGGTTACAAAAAACGTATGCGCTCAAAGGTTACATAATAAAGATCATTCGAGGGTACAGCCATATCAGCTAGTGATGATCATGAGTTATTTTCACATCCGTATGAATTATTTGGGTATGCGTAACAGCGCAGCTGCCAACCTTCGTACTTTTTAAAATTAATTAAATCCAGAAATTTTTGTAAAAAATAATAATGTTAAGAATTAATTAAAAGAAACATTAACCCCTTCTATATTGTATTAAACTATAATGTATGGGCTCCGAAGAGAGTTTTTTTTTATTCTGGGGCATCCCTATGGTAGCTTTTTCGCCTATTCACAGACTTTACAGGTATGTTTGGAACTAATGGACATTTTTTTTCTTTATTGTTATACTAACATTTCTATTGTAAGTTTCTTCGTACGCTTAAACTTTATTATTATTATTTTTTTTTTGTTCGGCTACCAGCCACGTCTGAACATTCTTCATGTCTCCCATTGCATTGAGAAACGCACTAACTACACCGGATATAAAGTTGCATAACAACTAGGGAATCCAGAAAATGACTACATTGTTCCATTTTTCCACATTAACCCATTCAGGGGCAAGGTACTTGTATTTGTAAATTGTTGAAATAATTGAATGACACCATTATTTACAAGAACATTTATTTCTAAACAAGTAAAGGTATATTTTCACTTATCTAATAAAAGTGAAGTTGTCATTCAAAAAATCTGGTGCCAATTAGGGATTAAAATTACGTGATACCGTGACGGCATCACCGCCCTTTAAGAGGTTAACCCGTTTCGCTCTAGTGCTGTTAGCGAATGTATGTCCCTACCCACTAGTGTTGCCCCATCTGGCAGATTATTTTAAACACAAATTTTGTATTCACACCACAAAAATTTAATCGGTGATTTTTTTTAAACTTTATTTTATGGAAAAGTGGCTTCGATGGTAAATGTGTAAAATGCGGAGATCTACATTTAAGTACAGATTGTCACCACAAGGGGCGTATTAAACCCACTTGTGCCAATTGTGGACTCGGGCACCCAGCGAATTTCCGCGGTTGTCCAAAAAATCCCTATAGATTAGAAAATAAACAAAACCGTAAAACAAGTATTAGCGTCAGCAATCTATCCCAAGAAAACCAAATCTTAGCGGATATATTTAAGAATTATAATTATACCAAAAATACTAAAGACTCTGAACCCTCAACTAGTAATGTAGAATTAAACTCTGATAACAATGATAGCACTACCGCTAACACTCATTCCTCCCCTACCATTGAAAATTCTAATGCTCTAAAATCTAAATTCTAATTACACCAATGATATTAAAGACATTCTTAATATTTTCAATGAAGTTAAACAAATCTTTCAAATCACTAAATTCCTAAAATGTATAAAAAACATCTCAACTCAGACTAAGAAACTCGATAATCCGATGCAAAAATTGATGGTTATATTAACTGAATTTGATAAACTTGCAAGTCATATCAACATTAACGAAGATTAAGCTCTTCATCTGCTAAACTTTTTTCCTTCTTTTTGTTTGTGTTGTTTGTTTAAAAAAAAAAAAAAAAAAAAAAAAAAAAAAAAAAAAAAAAAAAAAAACTTCTATTCTAGTATCTTATGCTCTTCTCATGATATTACTCTTATTTCTTTCATTCCCATGTTTAATTCACCTCAAATTACTACCGGGTGTCCCAAAAAGGACTGACTGATTTTAAAATTCAATAACTTGTAAACGGTGACAGATATTTAAAAAATTCTTGCAGGAGGGTTATGCATAAGGTCAAAAGTTTTTTTACAGTGATTTTCAATTTTAGTTCGAATTACAAACAATAGATGGCGCTGCGATCGATAGACGCTAAATTCAGGCTCGATTTTTGGTACTTCGTGGCCCGGATAATACATTTCCATCTCCTTTTTCCGCATAGAACAAGATAAAGGACCAAAAATCGAGCCTGTATTTAGCGACTATTGCTTACAGCGCCATCTATTGTTTGTAATTCGAACTAAAATTGAAAATCACTGTAAAAAAACTTTTGACCTTATGCATAACCCTCCTGCAAGAATTTTTTAAATATCTGCCACCGTTTACAAGTTATTGAATTTTAAAATCAGTCAGTCCTTTTTGGGACACCCGGTAGAATGGGTGGTCGCCGTCCTCTTGCTGTCGTTTGATCCCCTCGGCTTTTGCATTTATCTGTTTTTTTTTTTTAGTTTGAACTCTCCTCACTGTAGCTTTTTCTTACATTTTTATTCTTTTTTACTTATAGTAATTTAAATTCTCTTGTAATTATGTAAATATTTAGTTTTGTTTATTTTCTTCACTCTGTTAAACTTTTTTACTTATCAAGCTATATTAAATGTATGGTCTCTGAATTGAGTCTTTTTTTTACGGGGCTTCCTTTGGTAGCTTTTTCGCCTGTCCTGGACATATATGTGGATCATATGGAACATTTTTTCCCCTACTAGTTATACTAACAATTTTTTCTATTAAAAATTGTCTATCTTTTTAGCTTTTACTCTCTATTTTTCGTGGCTACTAGCCGCGTTTAAACGCTCTTTTTTTCTAAGGCTCCCATTGCATTGTAACACGATTTACTCTTAGCCTGGATGTAAAGTTGCCAAGCAACTAGGGAATCCATACACCAGCTTTATTGTTCCATTGTTCCAAAAATCAATCATCTTATAAAGCAAAAATAAGAGTTAAAACTTTCTGGTGAGAATTCGGTATGTCTAATTAAAAAAATTGCCAGATACGCTGTGTACATCAAGCAGCGTACATCATTGTCGAAAATGACCAAAATAGCAAGATGTGCGCTGCGTACGTCATAGAGCGCAAGACGTTAAAAATACTCACGATTTAATTACTTTTAGCTTACAAAATATCTGCTTGTAACCGATGAAAAAGAATACGAAGATTGGCAGCCATGCTTTTGCGCATCCCGGAATAATTCATTCGAATATTAAATTAACTCATTATGCCCTTTACTAAAAGTAACTAGAAGTCTCAAAGCAACCCCATATGAACATAAAAAATTTATTTTTAAATAAATTATTTTCTAAGCTGAAATTTTGCAACGTAAAGCTTATTTTTAAAGCTTAAAATGCCTCTTTAGTTTTAATTCCAGCCATAGGTTATCTTTTGAATTCAAAAAATAACTTGCCTATCAATCCCTAGTGCATAATTTGGTATTTTTCAAAAATAGTTCCATTTTATCATTTTTCTGGTTTTGTAAAAATTCAGTTTTAAGTAAATTTCCTTCGCCAAATTTTCGTATCGAACATTTATTACAAAAAAAAAAAAAAAAAAAAAAAAAAAAAAAAAAGCTAGTCGGGTGTACCAATCTCAAAACTTTCTTCTATCTTATACATGTCAATACTTCAAAATTCGTTATCACAGTGCTAAACTTAAATGCCAATCTATGCTCATCATGAGGATACTAAAAATATGAATTCCGTGCATTAGTTCTTGAGACATGACTATCACTGAAACTGTGTAAGTCCAGCAAAATGCAGTATAGCAGCGCCACCTATGGGGTGATTTACACCGCAAGCTAATCATTATCAACTTATGTCACGTGTAACTGAATATGAAGTCTGAGGAAAATTTGTGCATTAGTTCCTGAGATAGAGCTATTGCGCAAATCATGACAAATGCAGCATAGGAACGTCACCAGTCGAGCGATTTACACCAACACATAATCAGCAGCAATATTAATCAAGGATACTTGAATCTGAAGTTTGATGAAAATTCGTGCATTAATTCTTGAGATAGAGCTATTGATGAAATCGTGCAAAATGAAGGACAGCAGCGCCACCTATTGGGTAATTTACATCAACACGTAGTCAGCATCCTTCCATATCAAGGACTAACTGAATCTGGAGTTTGATGAAAATGTGTGCATTAGTTCTTGAGCAAGAGCTATTGCGAAATTCTTGTGAATCCTGCAAAATGCACTATAGCAGCGCCACCTGTTGGGCAATTTACACCAAAATGTAAATAGCACCAACTCATATCAAGGACTACCTGAATCTGAATATTTATAAAAATTTGTGCATTAGTTTTTGAGATAGAGCTCTTGCGGAAATCCTGTAAAATGCAGCATAGCAGCGCCACCTGTTAGGAAATTTACACGAAAAAATAATCAGTGCCGATTTAGATCAGGGACTACCCCAATATAAATTTTTATTTTATTACGTGCATTAACTCTTGAGATAGATTGCCCACAAAATATGTGTCTCACATACAGACAGACAGACGGACAGAGCCATTTTGTAAAAACATGTTTTTTGGTATCTAGACCCCTAAAACGTGTAAATCCGTCGAAAACTAGAAGTTGAAAATTTTCACGAATCTAATACTTTCTTCTTGTAATGAAGAAACTAAAAATGAAAATTTCTATGGATTATTCAAAATTCAGATATTCTTTCAGCGAATTACTGTATCAGGAGAAGTTGCAACGATCCATAAAACTATTGGGATTTCTAAAATGACGAGATAGCCTTTGTGGAAAATGAAATAAATTTCTCCTTAAATAGTTTTATGTGTTTTTGCGGATAACTTTGTAGGGATTTTTTAAATAAAATTATAAAATTTTATTCGAAGAGTTTTTCAGTTCTATATTTTATTGTAAATGTATCAAAGCAAATTCTTTGACTCTGAAAAAAATATTATAAGTATGGAACGAGTAACAATTTATCAGTAATAAAATATCGCCAAGAATTTCATATGGAAGATTGATTAAAAAAAAATCTTGAAAATATCGACTATGGATTATGCTAAATTCAGATATTCTTCTCTAAAGGAGAGGCACGGTCTTAAATCGACTTTTAATAAAGTACAATTTGTGGATGATGCCTATTTTGCATTCAAATTGAGTCAATAACTCGTCACTCAGAGGCATGGGAAAATAAATGGTGTAATATTTCAAATGAAAATCAAATTAATCGCTTAAAAGGCGCTAAAGGCCAACATAGTGAAGAAGATTCCATGCCGGGACTCGAACCCGGGCCATGAGTGCACTGACATTCTACCGAATAAACCACATCGAACGATACCCAGCCTGGAAAATTTCTCACTATTACATGTTGGGAAGGCTACAAACGCAGCACAAGATGGAATACTTTTCGAGGTCCACCGACATGGTGCAAACACGAAACTTAATCAAATCCAGCATTGATTTTCATTTGAAATATTGTATCCAAGGCGAATGTTTATCTCTGGAAAAATCTCCAAGTATTCACATAGTTTCAATCTGTGCTGGATTTAATTAAGTTTCGTGTTTGCCCCATGTCGGTGGCTCCCGAAAAATATTCCACCTTGTGCTGCATTTATAGCCTTGCCAACATGTAATAGTGAGAAATCTTCGAGGCTGGGTATCATTCCATGTGGTTTATTCGGTGGAATGTCAGTGTGATATGCTGATGGTCCGGGTTCGAGTCCCTGCATGGAATCTTCTTCACTATGTTGGCCTTTAGCGCCTTTAAAGCAATTAATTTGATTTTCATTTGAAATATTGTATGCAAGGCGAATGTTTATCTCTGGAAAATTCTCCAAGTATTCATATAAATGGTGTAAGTCACGAATTTTGGATTTTAATATCTGAGCGAATTTTGATGATATCGAGATGAATTTTTGTTTAAATCAAGAATGGATAAGGAAAAATTCCCTAATTGGAAATTTTACCCTACGGAGGCCGTATAAAAATTTAGTTTTTGTATTTTCTCAAATAGACCCATACCATGGAGTTGCAACTTATGCCATTAAATTGTTGCACCTTTTTTAATTAAACTTTGCAATTGGAAGAATTTGTCTAGGGGCAATATTTAAGGAAATAGTCTATTCTATCGAAACTAATGAATCACCCTGTATGTATATATGTATGAGTGTGTGTATGTGCAAACCAACATTTTAACCGAGGATAATTTTGTGGTCTGAAATGGGGTTGGGGGTGGGAAGTAATAATTGCTGAAAACGTATCCAAATTCTCCGGAATTATTTTCCGCCGGATGGTTGCAATCGGTTGATAACTCTTTGTAATGGTAGCTATCAAAAATGTGATATCATGAATATCACAAATAGATATCTTTGATGATATTAAAAATGTGATATCACCAATACTGAAAACTTTTTGTAATTTTGTCAGTAACATGTGCAGTATTGTCAGTTTACCGCGTTTCCTTTTAGGTAGATTTCGTAAGAAATACAACCTATTGCAGTCGTTACCATGGTGCGACTTTTGAAGAATTCCTTCATAACTTTTCATTATATGACCCCAGGAACCCAAAACCACCCCACCTAAAAAGTTTATATATATATATATTATATATATATATATATATAGGTATGTACTAAATTTCGCCCGCACGATAAAAGTCGCAATTATGCACGGATCTTCTTCAAAATCGCCAACAACTTTGATATGGTTAATATCTCGGCGGGGGTTGAAAATGGGCAAAATCGGCCCAAGGGAATGGAAATGGAGAGGGCTCAAAATTTTGAATACCGTCTTAACATGATTCTGATAAAACCAGCTCTTAGACAACAATGACAGGAAAAAATAAATATTTTTCGTTATAGCAGTTGCCAACAATTAAAAAAAAAGCAATAAAATTCTCACCACAACAATTGCTTTTCTATTGCAAGATTTCACGTGGAAAATTTTGACGTGAAAATTCACGTGAAAAACTGTTTATTTAACTTATAAACAGTTTGACGAATTGAAAACAAATTGAATATTACGTCATAAGTTTTCTAGAGCAAGATTTCTGCATGAAAACTCAAAATGAAATAAATAGTTTGACGAATTAAAAAATATATATATATTGCGTCATATTGGAAATATAATGGACCTCAGCAGGTGAATATGTAACGTCATGTGAGTTTGAAGAAACTTATTAAAACATAATAAAAACTCGACTATGGAAATATTAACATATTTTAACACTTTGAGGTTCTCTGAATTTGCTTTAGCCAATTTTAAAACTATTCCATATACATGCGTGTGGATATTCGTGTATATTAGAATTTTCACAAAATGTTTAGCTCCTTTAGAGCTTATTCTTAGTGAAGGAACTGGGTTTATTTCTAATCTTGATTTAAGTTTTGTTGGTGAATTTAGTACTTAACTGCGAAATCTACCTCCGCCTGTAGGTCCGAGCCGGCAGGGTTTTTTTTATATTGAAAATATCTTTCGGCATTTCGGAAACGTGAGTTTTATTTCATTTAATCAATATCTGTCATGACTTACAGTGAAAATTTCTCTTCGGAAACGCAGGTAGATATTTTGAAGGAAACCTCCTAAATCAATACATTAGACCAGTGTCGTCTCTTGACGTCATTTTGGGACGCTATATATGATACTGAAAAGAGCTCTTGTAAGCTTTAAATATATAAAAACTTTACAACCGCTATTTTCTAATAATGGACTTCGGCTTATTCTATCGTGGAATAATCTGTTATTTTTATTTTCGAGCTGTGCCATTTGTATTAAGTGTATAAATCTGCGCTTGAAATATTTGCCACTGATGAATGAATTTTTTAAATAAACCAATTTAAAAAAGTAGTTTGAAATAATTAAAATAAGTCAAATTTGAAAGAAATGCAATTCTAAAAAAATGAAATGTCTAATTAAATCAAACTTGAAGAACATGATTTTATGCATGGTTCGTACGCCTCCTTGAATTTTGCATACCAGAAAATTTTTCGGAACCAGTATTATCTTATAGAAAATCTCTTCTTAAAGGCGAAATATTGCACGTTTAACCTAGAGTTCTTCTTTTATAAAAAAATACTAGTAGTTTCCTCGAGAAATAACGGTATCGGTACAAACCATGTTAGTTTATCACTTCATTTTAAGTTTTTGAGGCTTTTTTTAACACGTTCACGCCGGCGCGGTGGGTCACACACTGTTAAAAATATCGTGAAACATTACCTCTGTTTTTAAAGGCTCTTTCTTTTCTGACTAATGAGAACACTACATACACACCTATGAAGCGTTCTCATTGGTTAGAAAATAGATAGCCTTGGAAAACAAAGGCAATTTTTCACGATATTTTTAACAGTGCACTCGACTATCTCAGAGTTGTCAAGTCTCCGGCTTTTTGCACACCACTGTTATTTTAGAGAAAATGTTGTTCCTTTAAATCGCTCAATTGCTCTAATTAAATAAAACAACATTTTCTGTATTAAAATACTGATATCCAAAAGGTCGGAGACTTGCCAGGTCTGAGACTATCGAGTGTGACCCACCGCGCCGGCGTGAACGTGTTAATATTTCTACACTAACTGAGTATGTTATAAAATATTTTTGAAGTTCTGTCACTTTTGGTAAAAATAATTACCTATAAAATAAAGCTGAAGATTTTTGAATAATTCAATTTAAAAAGTTTGCTTGAAATTACTGAAAATATTCTTTCATTCTTTTTTCATCTATTATCTTTTTAGATTTACCAAGTAAGCTGAATTTGATTTTAAGTTACGTCATTCGAAATAACTTCTGAAGTTTTTAAATTTTGAAATGCTGAAAAGTAATGGAAATTCAAAGGATAAGAATATGAATATAAAACGAAAAATGATATCGCATTTAGTAGATGATATTGTTATTTAATTTCATTATCCTTTAACCGGAAACGTACATCTGTGAGATGTTTGCGTCTATATATCTGTCCATAATATTTTCTCTCTCCGACATTCCAAACTTATTTTTATGCTGTTATATTAAACTAGTTGGATGTTCCAATCCCAAAACTTTCTTATATCTTATACGTCTTAATATTTCAAAAAGTAGTTACACATGTTAATTCTTCAATATTATTAGTTCAATGCTATACTAACTTTGATTTTCATCTTAAATTTCTACTTCAGTCAATTAAACGGACTAAAAACGAGTTAATCTATATCATGATATTTGTTAAAATTAATAGTTTTTCCTTATTCTGTTGATATCAGCTGTTTGCGAATATCCGGCTTAGCAGGAAGCGAGTTCCCGCCGCGACACGAGCCGCCGATGGCCAATAGAACTACGAAAAATCAAGAACAGTATACAAAAATCGCTATCACAGAGCCCCTTTACAGCGCAATATTTCTAAATGCAAGGAGGACTTGTTGGCCAAAGCCAAAAACATGCACAAAAATTTGGTTCAATTGTACGCATAATTTTATACACTTTTCAATGATACAATAAAGAAAATGGCACAAACATCGCTATTACAGCGCCCCCCTTCCGGCAGATTTTTTTCAAATTCAGGTAGGACTTGCTTGCCATACCCAGAAACATGCACAAAAAATTTGGTTCAATTCTATGCATAACTTCATACACTTTTCGATGGTACAATAATGAAAATGGCGTAGACATCGCAATTATGGCGCCCCTTTTTGGCGAAATTTTTTCAAGTTCGTGGAGGACCTACTGACCATAGCCTTACACATAGACAAAAAATTTGGTTCCATTCTATGTATAATTTTATACAGTTTTTGGTGGTACAATATTAAAAATGGCACAAAAATCGCTTTTACAGCGCTCCCTATCGGCGATGTTTTTCCAAATTCCTGCTTGTCATGGCTAAAAACATACACAAAAATGTGGTTCAATTCTATGCATAACTTCATACAATTTTCGCTGGTACAATATTCAAAATGCACAAAAATCGCACAAAAATGGTTATTACTGCGCCCCCTATCGGGGGAACTTTTCCAAATTCAGGGAGGACTTTCTTGCTATGGCCAAAAACATGCACAGGAAATTTGGTTCAGTTCTATGCATAAGTTCATACACTTTTCGATGGTTCAATATTCAAAATCGCACAAAAATCGCTATTACAGAGCCCCCTACCGGCGAATTTTTCCAAATTTAGGAAGGGCCTGCTTGTCATAGCCAAAAACTTAAAATAAAAATTTGGTTCAATTCTATCCATAACTTCATACACTTTTTGATGGTACAATACTCAAAATCGCACAAAAATCGCTATTACAGCGCCCCCTACCGGCGATTTCTTTCCAAATTCAGGGAGAACCTGTTTGTCATAGCCAAAAACTTAAAATAAAAATTTGGTTCAATTCTATGCATAACTTGATACACATTTTGATGGTAGAATATTCAAAATCGCACAAAAATTGCTATTATAGCGCCCCCTAGCGGCGATTTTTTTCCAAATTCAGATACCTGTTTGCCATAGCCAAAAACTTAAAATAAAAATTTGGTTCAATTCTATGCATAACTTCATACACATTTTGATGGTAGAATATTCAAAATCGCACAAAATTCGCTATTAAAGCGCCCCCTACCGGTGCATTTTTTTTCAAATTTATGGAGGACCTGCTTGCCATAGCCAAAAACTTAAAATAAACATTTGGTTCAATTCTATCCATAACTTCATACACTTTTTGATGGTACAAAATTCAAAATAGCACAAAAATTGCTATTACAGCGCCGCCTACCGGCGATTTCTTTCCAAATTCAGGGAGAACCTGCTTGTCATAGCCAAAAACTTAAAATAAAAATTTGGTTCAATTCTATGCATAACTTCATACACATTCTGATGTTAGAATATTCAAAATCGCACATAATTCGCTATTAAAGCGCCCCCTACCGGTGCATTTTTTCCAAATTCAGGAAGGACCTGCTTGCCATAGCCAAAAACTTAAAATAAAAATTTGGTTCAATTCTACGCCTAACTTCATACAGTTTTTGATGATCAATATTGAAACTCGCAAAAAATCGATATTACAGCGCCTCCTACTAGCGATTTTTTTTCCAAATTCAGGGAGGACCTGCTTGCCATAGCCAAAAACTTAAAATAAAAATTTGGTTCAAATCTATGCATAACTTCATACACCTTTTGGTGGTACAATGGCAACAGACACACGGGCCGACGGACAGAGGGGCACACGGACAGACAGACATTTTCTATAAACATGTTTTTGGGGATATCTGACCCCTAAATCTTGTAAATCCGTCAAAAACCGGAAGTCGAAAAAATTTAGATTACAATACTTTCTTCTATTGAAGATAGAAGAAAGTAAAAAGGGTTTTGTTTTAATATTTTTAAAATAATTTCAAATGCACCGTGAATTTTGTGGGAAGCATTTTCGAACTTAAATTTTATATGTTTTATTTTGTCAACAAAATTTATATATGCATCGGAAATTTAATTATAAGTTCATATGTGCTGTAAAAACTAAAAAAAAAGGAAAAAAGAAAAACATATATGTGAACAATTTTATATGATGATGTAAGAGTTGCATTAACCCTTTGAGGGGCAAGTAATTGCGTTACTGTAATGTCAAAATCACACCGGAATCTTAAATAAGGAAAAGCAATTTTACGTCTTTTTTCCGCCAAAGTTATAAAACGTAAAATTTGATAAAGTTTTCTGGGGCAAATCTTCCTTATTCGTATGCGGTTTTTAATGTATCACACCTCCCTCAAGGTGCTAAACCTTACTAGACTTTTTTCAAATTGCATAACATCCGCAGAAACTATGATTACATGAACTAGTAAAGGATGAGTTACTTGTCACTAAATAAAATTTGAACAACTATTTCTTTAAATAACAAAACTACAAACAAATTGTGGTGTGATATTTATTTATTTGATTTTCTTTATTTCATTAACCCTTTATGTACTGAATTATGAATTCATGAATATTTTATCTCCTAAAGCATTTTTCGCGAATTTTGAAACTACGTTAGACGATTTGCATAATCATTTAATAAATTTTAGAAGGATTAATTAAATTCGAATTTATAGGGATTTTGTGCAATATTTATAACCCCACTCAAATCTTTTATTTTAAATATTTTTCTTAGTATTTTGTAGATTAGAAAATGTACAAATATAATGTTCTTACAATAGAAATATTTCCTAATTGAAAAATCCCCCCCCCCCCTTCCCCAACGCCAAGAAAGCTGAAAAGATGCAAAGACAAAAGAAATCATACTTAAAAAAATTTTGTTTTGTGCAACCAATAATGCTTTTGGTACAAGAAAAAGTAATGCATCTATAACTCATTCTAAACTGTATTACTATAATCGATGTATTAAAATAATTTTAAAACAACTTCTTTTAACCCTTCCCACTCCGTTGGCTCCGCTGCGGAGACATCCTAAGTCTTTGTAAAATTTGCTTTTCGTACCAGTAATAAAAGAAAATAAAATTCACTTTATTTAATCAGAGCATTTTTGAAATTGTGTACTTGAAGGAAACTGCTTTTTAAAAAGTGGTGCCGATCGAATAAAATTTGTGCAAGAGACTCCGGAGCTTTAAGGGTTAATTGAACTTATAAGCACCGTCAGTAGACAAAGTTTTACAACCTCATTAATTTTTTTTTCAAATTGCATAGCATCCGCAGGAAGTATGCGTACTTGAACGCATATACAAAGAGATGTCTGAATGACAAGCTATTGAAGAACTATTTATTTAAATAGAACAACTACAAAAAAAAATTGTGGTGCAATATTTATATTTTTTTCTAGTTTAATTTCATTAAACATGCAGTGCATAAATGTAGAAATTAGGGAATGATCCAGAGAACTTTTTACTCGAAAGCATCAAAACTCCCCATTCCTTGTGAAATTTGTGACTTTTGTAATTGTCTAAAAGTGCAAATTATCTCTACCTCTCCGGGAAAACTTAGTACTCCTCACCTCACCGGCGAAAAATATCTGAGTTCAACAATAATATTAATGTGTATGCGGATTTAACTATCAATACTGTTCGACCAAAATATTGATTTGAAGCTCACCTTGAAATTTTCGAAAAAGTCTCTCTATTCTAAAACTAGTTGGATGTGACCATCCCAAAACTTTCTTCTATCTTATATATCTTAATATTTCAAAACGTAGTTGCACAAGTTAATATTTCAATATTATTAGATCAATACTATACCATGCTCTATATACTATACTCTGATTTTCATCTTACATTTCTGCTTCAGTCAATTAAACGGACTAAAAACGAGTTAATCTGTATCATGATGTATGTTAATTTAATAGGTTTTATTTAATCTGTTGTTATCAGCCGTTTCCGAATAGCCGGCTTAACAGGAAGCGAGTTCCCGCCGCTGCACGAGCCGCCGATGGACAATGGAACTACGAAAAATCAAGAACAGTATACAAAAATCGCTATCATAGAGCCCCTTTACCGTGCAATATTTCCAAATTCAAGGAGGACCTGTTGGCCAAAGCCAAAAACATGCACAAAAAATTTGGTTCAATTGTATGCATAATTTTATACACTTTTCGATGGTATAATAAAGAAAATGGCACAAACATCGCTATTACAGCGCCCCCCTTCCGGCAGATTTTTTTTCAAATTCAGGAGGACTTGCTTGCCACAGCCAGAAACATGCACAAAAAATTTGGTTCAATTCTATGCATAACTTCATACACTTTTTGATGGTACAATAATGAAAATGGCGTAGACATCGCAATTATGGCGCCCCTTTTTGGCGAAATTTTTTCAAGTTCGTGGAGGACCTAGTTCGTGGAGGCGGCATTGCCCGTGTCGTGTGAATAGCCTTACATGTACCTGAAATCAGTTTGGAATGATTTGCTATTTTAAGACGAAAATCTTTCCAAACGAACCTGATGTTCGGGGCCCAGCCTCAACGGCACTGTAAATCCCTCAATTTGTGTGATTGTATGTTTTTAAACAAAATATATCCAAACGAACCTAAAGTGGAGGAGAGGCTGCATTCGGTAGCGTACACAGGCACTGCCATCGAAATACTCAAGGCCAAAGGACACGAGTTGTGACGTCATCTTTAATTGACCGACTTCTCACTAGTGTTGGAATTTACACCGGAAAATTTTGAAGAGCAATTTTGTGTTATTTTATTTGTGGAATAGATATCATCTAATAGAACAATAATAACTATTTAAACTTACTGGTGAGAATTCGAAATCCTTAAATAAAAAATCAGCCAGATGTGGCAACACTGTGCATTCCGCGTGTGGCTACATTTTTATCTAGAGATCCCGAATTCTCACCAGCAAGTTTAAATAGTTATTATTGTTTTATAAGATGATAGATATTCCAAAAGGAAAATAAATAAAAATTGCTATTCAAAATTTTCCGGTGTCAGTTCCAACACTAGCGCGAAGCCGGTTGTTTAGTGATGACGTCACAACTCGTGTCCGCTGGCCTTGAGTATTTCGATGGCAGCGACACAGGACGTGCTCCTTCGTCCGTTTCGAATTTGTAGTTTTAAACGGAAAGCTTTCCAAACAAACCTATTGCGGTTCACTGACTTACATTTTTAAACTAAAATCTATCCAAACGAATTGAGTGGTTCTCGTTATAGTGATTATCCTAATTTAATTTCTGAAATTTAGATATATTAAACATTCAATACTGAACAAACATTCCGGCAGGAAACCTAAAGTTTCTACTGTACGAGCAATTAAGACTTTATATGAGGCTTAACACGACCAAATATGGAACAAAATACTTAAAAAAAAAACTGTTCATAAATACCTCTTATCACAAAAAGTGTGGGGTGATTATGAATGCGATCCTGAAGGTCCTTGAAGATTTGATGGACCAAAAAATTATTGATATTTTGTTAGAGTAATTTTAAATTAACTAACATTGATTAACTCTAGAACCGCCGGAAGTTTTAATCAAGTGTTATAAAACTATTTTGCACCAAAATGTTTGTCTAAAACTCTTTAAGTTATTTATTTAACTTATTTCTCGTGGTACATATTTAATTTACTTTCGAAACAAAAATTTCTGGTTCGAATCGAAATATTTTCATTTTTACCGGTCAAAATGACCGCTATGACGATTCTAGTTGGTTGGTTGGTTGATTTTGTGACGGCCGATTATCTGCACTAGGGATATAGGCCCGAGGGGGAGTGCCCTTCGTGGGGGTCTTTCTAAGGGAACCTAACCCGTATTAACGCATGGAAATCCATGGTTCGAAGAAAACCACGAAAACTCCGAACGATTAGGCCGACGGGCGCGATTGGGATCGAACCCAGCACTTCCGGTCTACCAGTTTCGAGAGCAGAACCTCTCAGCCACTGGTGGGGCAGGACGATTCTAGTGTTAACCCCTTAACGGTCGCATTAAATTACGGTTTAAAAATTCAAATTGCTTATCGGCACCAAAGTTTTGAAAAAGAAATGTTCACCTTATTTAATGACAGGTAAAATGATACCATAATAAAGACAATTACACCATTCTATAAAATTGGCGGGAATCAAACAAATCGGAATAATCGGAATAAAAGTCACAGCCCGTGAATATCACGGGAGCGAAAATTAAGTGGTTAAGAAGAACTACATACCTAGTTTTTAGCTGATAGAAATGAAGAATATTTATATGCACTACAATATTGTTTGTCACTTTGAACTGTTTAGGAATTTCATAAGCGCGAGTAAAGGTGCCGACCAGAGTTGCCAGGTATCCCAGATAAATCGGGGTTTCAAATGTTCTGGACACCAGTATTTAAAATTAATTTTCTTCGCCTTATCTAATGCAGAATTACCTGTAATTAAAAATGGCGAAATAAACTCTAAGAAATTAGTGATTTCCATATTTGCAGCCGGAATACCTGGCAACACTTGTGCCAACAGTGAGGCTGAAATGGTAGAAAGTCTCTCATCCAGTTAACCCTTTCCGACGCAGTGATTCCACATCGGGACCACCTAATTTTACTTTCAAATATATAACCGGCACCAAGAATATTTTATTAAAATTTGCTTTTACAATGAAAGCTTACAGAAAAGACATTCTAACTTCTAAAAAAGTCGTTTGTAAATTCCGGTGTCAGTCAATCATTTCATCATTTTACGAACAGAATTGTTCTGTGAAGGAAAGGGTTTAGACGGATGTGAACTTTTAATTTCTACTTCACTTTATTAACATCTACTCTCATGCAAGGATTAATGGTGCTTTTTTTTAAGTACATCATGTTAGTATTTATCCCAAATGGCCCTACACTTAATAATTTTGACATTTTCATTTATTTCTCTGTTGTCCAATTAGACGATGTTTTTATTAAGATATAGATTCTACTATTCCTGAATAGTAATATTAGCATTATTTAATGACAGAATAAACAAGACGGAAATTGTACGTCAAAATGGCAAATAAGGTGCGATTGTACTATAACTACTTTTAAAAATATCCAGATCTTGGTGCAATAAATGTTGCACTCTTATACAAAAATGTATGAATACAAAATTTATTACGATTATATATATTAAATTCAGTAATATGGAAATAATAGGACTCCATCTTATATAGGACATCATCAATATGGCAACCTAGAATAACTACCTATCATGGGAAAAAATTGAATGAATTACGTATGATAAGATTTAACGAAATAATCACCTTGACAACCTAGAATCATTACCTATCATGGGATATCATTGAATTAATATAGTATGATAGGATTTAATGTAATGAAGAAAACTTTTATTAATGTATTTTTAAGTTTTGATTCGATTTTAATAAAATTAGAAATGACGCTACAAAATTCTGCAACTATTATATACATTAAATTTCAAACCATTGGGTTGGGTAGTTCTTGCGCTATTATATGCGAACCGACGGACGGACAGACAAACGGTAGGACTAGATGACGATTATAGGTGTTACGTTCGTTGGTTGTGTTTATGACGGCCAATTATCAGCACAGGGGATATAGGCCCTAAGGAGGGGAAGTGTCCTCCTCGGGGAGTGGTCTTTTTAAGGGAGCCTAATCCGGAATTACGTTTGGAATTCCAAGGTTAGAAAAAAACCACGAAAACTCCGAACGGTTAAGCCGACGGGCGCGATTGGATTCGAACCCAGCACCTCCCGTCTACCAGCTTCGAGAGCAGAACCTCTCGGCCACTGGTATAGGTGCTACGTATTTATGTAATTACGAACGCTTCTTAAAAGGCTATTTGGGAACAGTGTTAGCTATTTAAATAAATGCATGAACTAAATTGGCATAACGATTACATAGTAATTTAACATAATGCGCACAATATTTAGTTATACTCACGTTATGTTATTTATATTAAATATAACGGTTGTTTGATATACTTTTAAAGTTTTCTACATAATAAAATTAAAACAATGCCTCGTTTTACACAAATTAAAATTCGACTGAATGAAACCACAATATTAACCCTCTCGCTGCGTAATTGTTTTATCAAAATAGCTTCGCGACGAGCGTCTTTTAAGAATTTTTATTCTTTTGTCACAGGTTTTTCAAAACAAAAATTTTTGTATAATTTAAATGGGAAAATTCTCCGATTAAATAAGGCTTAATTTACAATAAAAAAATAACTGGTGGCAATAATCAAGGAGGGTTAATTAGACGAAAAAATGAACATAAAATGTAAAATTATATCATACCATAAGATGATGATGCTAACATTTTATTTTATTGAAGAAATATACCTATGTACACATTTCTAATATCAACTTTTTCTCTGTAGGCTAATCAGACAAGGTAAAACTTCTATGAAATTATTGTACTTGTAATAAATGAAACAATTCCTTGAAGTACGTTTAGCTTTAAAAAACCTATTCAATTTGAAAAATATTATTTCAAATAACTAAATAGGTGACATACGAAAGCAAATTTAAGGGAATGGATAATAAAATGTTATTGAAATCCCACCTGGAAGAAAACGATAGCAACATTTCGTTCTCGTGAAGAAATGAGCTTGCTTGACATTTTCTTTTATCTCTCTCACCTGAAGCTGATAATACCATCGAAACATTTTTTTGAAACAATATATGTATATTTTTTATATTCTATTTCTCTGCAGAATAAACAAATATAGTCAAAATCTTTTAAATTATATCACTCGAAATAAATAAAATAACTCACCCTAAACCTTTCTAATGTTTTTAAAATGATTTAATTTATTACGTTTGTTTAAAACAAGAATGATAAAATGCACATGAAATTAAATTGAAAAGAGAATAAAATATTAAATGAAATTTCATAGGTATAATATCTTTATTTCATTCAGGTGGAGTAATGAATTTTCTTGAAATCTTCTTTTATCTCTAGCTTTATAAGCCCCACCAGTGGCCGAGAGGTTCTGCTCTCGAGGCTGGTAGACAGGAGGTGCTGGGTTCGATCCCAATCGCGCCCGTCGGCCTAATCGTTCGGAGTTTTCGTGGTTTTCTTCGAGCCGTGGATTTTCCATGCGTTAATACGGATTAGGTTCCCTTAGAAAGACCCCCACGGAGGGCACTCCCCCCGGGCCTATATCCCTCGTGTAGATAATTGGCCGTCAAAAATCAACCCAACTCAACTCAACTCTAGCTTTATAAAGCACATGATACTAACACTTTATTTTTTTTGCGTAACATATGTATCTACTTTTATCTTTGTAGACTGGATGTATACGTTAAAAAACTTTTAGAAAGGTTATGTAATATGTTATATTGCTCGAAAGAAATACAATATGCCTCTTGAAAAAAAAAATTACAAATCGTTTGTCTGTTAACCCTTTCGAACATAGTGGTCCCACTTCGGGACCACCTAATTTTAATTCCAAATTTACAAACGGCAACAATATTTAAAATTTTTTTTTATTTTGTAATGAAAGTTTAAACAACAATTTTTTAATTCCTAAGAAGTTCATTTGTAAATTCTGGTGTCAGGCAATCATTTCACCCTTTTACGAAAAGAATTTTTCTGTGCCAATAAGTGTAAACCGTTGCAAATTCTGTTAAAATAACAGATTGTTCATAGTATATACTACACATTTATTTCAGAAAAAAATCTGTAAACTGCTTTAGAACAGAACAGACAGCAGAACAGACAATCACCTCATCGAGTTCACGGATGAAATTCTAGAATTAGTTAAATCATAAATTGCATATTAAAACGCAATCGGTCTGCCAAGTCATATTTTGGAGGAAAACACCTAATAACCCGATTTTAGCGGCTGACTCGTAGGTTTACCATTGTGTTTTCCTGCACCTAAAGGTATGAAAACATGGAGGTCTGGGAGCTGGAATACACAATGGTAAACCTACGAGTCAGCCGCTGAAATCGGGTTTTCAGGTGTTTTCTACCAAGATATGACTTGGCAGACCGATTACGTTTCAATATGCGAATCAAGATTTAACTAATCCTAGAATTTCATCCGTTAACTCGATGAGGTGATTGTCTGTGCTGACGGCTTTCGGTCTATTTACTTTATCCGAAATATCTGTTGAAATAAGGTAAAATTCACGGATTTTTGTATTGTGTGTTGAGAAGCAGAGAAACAGATTAATCATAATTTATCATTAATTATTGTCTATTATAATTATAATTGATCAAGACTAGACAAGAAGTTTTTGTCTCTACACTTTTAACACCTTTAAGCAGTTTGACATCTTATTTATCCTGAAGACGACAGCAAAAGCAGTTCGAAACGTCGATATTATGCTTTATTATTAATTTTATTTGTACAAGTTCATATAAAAGTTCTTGGTTATGTGTACCATTGAGCAAGTTTATGTGTTTTTTAACATATAGTGTGATCCAGTCTGTAGTTGATTAAATAAAGTCAGTGCTGCGGCGTTTTTATTATATTTCCTTCTTTTTAAATTTTATATGTAAACTAACATGATTACTACAATCCTTAATAAATGTCCTATAATTGGCAAAATTGAAATCTGCTGAAATTAAATAGCAACAAAATTATAAATAAATAGTTTCTTTAATTGCCATTTTCCAGTAGTTGATCAATCGAAGAAATCAGTAGAAAATTCAAAAAATAATCTTTAAAATATCATGCATGGGCTGTATCAACAATTCTTATAAAACTGTTATTTGAAAGAATCAAGATGGAAGTGAATTATTTTAATTTACTGTAATGGTCTCCAACTCATCAAAAACTAAATTTTACATTTTCTGTCTCAATTTTACATCATTCAGCAGGCAGCTGACAAGAATGTGACAACAAGTGCTCCAACATTCAAACAAAAATATTATGTCTAGTGCCACATGTAAAACTCATTTTCGCCAGAAAAGGCGCAATATTTAAAACAAGTAAAAATTCAATTTAAAAAATCAAAAAGCTCGACAGCGTAAAAAAAGAACTAATTAATTATTTCTCATCAATGTTAAAATATTTTTTATATTATTTACATATTTTTTTATTTACTTGTATTGATGACTTTTATGTTGTGTTTAATTGTTAGTTCCTATCTATAAACACCGTTTTGATGAGGCCTATATATATCTATGATGGCTAGAATTGCAGTAAAGTTAGAGATCGTACCTACATAACTTCCAGCTTAGGTAATATTTAAACGGAGCTTCTGACTGTAAAATAGTCAATGAAACATCGTCTTCATTTTGAAAGACCTATCCAGTGATATGCTACTCAATAGGGAGCGTAATTTTTTTTCGTTTCTACCGCCATTTTGTATTTTACGGCCGCCATTTTGAATTTATAAAAACAAAACCTAGCCTATAACCGTCGGACGGTTAAGACGAATCGATAGAGACACATTCATTAAAATCCTTCCAGCAGTTGGGATGTTTCGAAGGTATAAAGAGATCCACATACCCAGATACGCGTGAAACACATAACCCTTCTTGGCAGTCGGGTAAAAATGGATCAACTACTGGAAGGATATCAGCTACTGGTAGGTTCACCTTTATCTTAATTATTATATTTTATGGTGTAATTGTACTGCTTTTGTTAACTTTTCAACATTTCGTTTTCGTAATACATTTCAAGAGAGATGAGAATTACTCACGATTGCGGTTTTCTTTCCTTCTTTTTTGCTCATTATCGCTATTTGCATTTTACATTTTTTATGTTCCCAACTTAGTTTAACTGGATATTAAATTTATTTTGAACATAAAATGAAATTTTGGCTTATAGATGACAGATTTTTAAGCGCTAAGTTGCAGTATCTTATGTTTAACCACATCATATGTTTAAACTACATATTCTTCTTTTTAACTGTGCAAGTGGTTGTTAGGTGTGGCAACTAAACATTAGTTATTTTCCACTATTATAGCCACCAGTTCATTTTTTAGATAAATTAAATAAAAGTATGCTTGAAAATTAGTAAAGAAGCCACAGAAAGTAAATTCAGCTACATATTTCAGAAGAGTTTGATTCGAAAGTACATCTTTTCTTATAATCGATTATATAAATATTGAAATTATGCGATAATTTGAAGCGATGTATGAGCGATAGAGAGATAGGAAGCGGTTTATGTTACCTGTCCAAAAGTGGACTGCAATTTTCTAACAGAAAAAGCCCGTATTGAAAGAAATAGCAATTTGTCGCTAAAAACTCTGTCGACTGTAGAAAATGTAGGAATAATATACAAGCTACCTGTAATTAATGAAATTTCCAAGGAGTCTTTAACCATTATTTAAGAACAGCAAATTTTTATTTAAAATTTAAATAGCAGAATTCGTAATCACCACGTCTCGTCGCAAAACTTCAAAAATAATTTTAGATAAATTCTAGTGCAGCATACGGATTCTGAATATAAAATTATAACAACGTCATTATTCATAAATGACTTCAATGCGCATAAACTATCGCAAGAGTATTTTACAAGAAAAAGTTTAAAAATAATTCTAAGTTTTTTGATTGTTCCCAAAAATTTCGGATTTACCTCCATGCATAGTATTTGAAAAACATTTTTTATTTCATTTCACAAACGATGAATATCAAATAAAGCTGCTCGAGTTTACTACTATACACCTTAAAAAAATTTCCTTTTAAATATTTCTGAAACAAAACCGATAATTTAAGCAGAATAAAAAGTATTTTACACCGTACTCCAGTTAAAAGCGAAGTATATTTCTCGATTTAAATTTTAATAAAAGCGTATAAAACCTTATCGTATTCCTGCAGAATTTATTACAATATACACGAAAACACATAAAAATATTTTTGTGCTATTAAAACTCATACTTACGAATACTTGTATGTTCTTTCACATTTCATCAACCTTAAAATTGGAAATATATATATATATATAGTTTAAATCGGTATTTTATTTTAAAAAGTAACATCCCCAACTCCAGAAAAAAGTTAGCACTATTACATTTACAAAAGTCGGATTTTAGCAAAATGTTAATGTTTATTTCAACTTAAGTTTAAATGAGAGATATATGAGGTATTTTCACAAAAATTTTAACTTTCAGGAATAAAAATCTGGTGAAATTAAATTTAATAAAATAACATTTTAAACTGATAGACGAATACCTTAATGATACAAAATAAAGAAAAAATGGTCAACAGCGAATTTTTTTTTTTTTTTTTTTTTTTTTTTTTTTTTTTTTTTAGTGCACTGAGGTTTAAGTTAAACTTGCGAGTTTAATTTTCCTTACAATTTTACCACTATAAATTTTTATTTTCTTCTAAATGTTTACTTATAATGAATTTGCATAGTACCCACAGGAGATTCAAGTAAGAAATAATAACAGTGTAGTATTTTTAGTACAAAATTTTGGTATAACATTGTCTTAAAGTGGTGTTAAAGAAAATACGGCAAGGAAAAAAAGGAGACAGTATAGGAAAAAAGGGACGGCAAGGGGAAAGAAAAGGATGGTAAGGAAAATTACCACCTATTTTTAGGCAAATCATGTTAAGACTAAGTGATAACCACAATGTTCATTGATTTTTAGAAACAGTTATTTACATTGGATTAAATTTTAAAGAAGTTAAGTTACGTCGAAAACAGCAGGAATAACCTTGAGGACGGTAAGACTACCAATAAAGTCACGATCTTGAAATTGATATTTAAATGCTGATTTAAATTCTGCCGTAAATTTCATGTCAAAAAAAATTAGCCATTCTTTCTTTAGCATACTTCTGCATGAGAAAAAATTTGAAAAAAAAATTCTGTGGCTCCATCTGAAGTAATTTTCTGTATAAGTTTAGTAAAAGGTATGGTAAGGAATCTAAAATCTAGGGAAATGGGACGGTATAGGAATTTCGTGCTATATTTAGACCCCCAACATCGCCCAAAACGTATTTATCTCTTTAATATCATTATGCAGTCATGCAATGGGATGTTTGCCAGTACTAGAACCCCCCCCCCCCCCCCCCCCAAGAATATGTACTAGAATAAACGTTATTAAAGGACTGAAAAATGTATAAAAGTAAAAAAATTATGACAATGCTTCATATACTGTTAGACCTGAACCTATAAATGTAGTATTAGATAATACATTACACTTGAACTGAGATTTCTTTGGCTTTGATCATGTCGTTACTGAATCCATACCGGGTAAACATACCCGATTTTTAAAAACCGCTATTTTTAAGGGTATTTTTCGCTTTATTTTAGCCAGAGTTTTTGTCATTAAGGTGTGAGGTAGCTTTGATACTGAAAAATTAGATATAAAAGTGGTCCTAATATTGATTACAATAATTCAATACAATCATTTCCGATTAATTTTTGTATAGGAAATTCTATACACATTTTAATCCTTTCAAGAGCTGTGGTCATGCGACGTGGCCACCTAATTTTAATCCCAAAATTGACAAACAACACAAAGAATATCCTTTTATACAGAAAGCGTAAATATACAAATTATTTTTTCTATAACATTCGTTTGTAAATTCTTGTTTTATTCAATTATTTCATCATTTTGCGAACAGAATTTTTCTTCCACTGAAAGGGTTAAAAGAGGTATTGGGATGTCCCAAAAGGGACTAGCCGGATAAGCACAGCGAAATGGCCCCCATTGCCGATGTTTCAGTATTAAGACTTACAATGAGAATACAATTTAGAGTGTTTTTAGTCCCTGACCTTGAACTGTCCTTGAGATAATCAGGAAAGTATGCATCGGTGCCATTATTTTTCAAATACATTTTTCTTAAAAAGTATGGAAGTTAAAAAAAAGGTAACCAACGCCAATTATTGAAGAATATATTAGTTCATATTACATATTTTTTTCACATTTTTGCACAATTTATAACATAGTAAAATAAACAAAAGTATTTTTTTAAATTATTAATGTAGTAATATTATATTTACACAAACTAAAAGATTACACAATAATGCTCAAAGTATAAACTTTAACCAAAAAAAAAAATCGTTAAAATCGAAGATGCGCTTTTTGAGTTATAACAACCACACAATTCACAATGTTGATAACAACCACACAATTCACAATGTTGATAACAACCACACAATTCACAGCTGTTGACATCTCCCCTTGGAGAGAAACATTTTACTCAACGTAATATTAGAAATTCGAATACGAAAAGATAGGAACATTCTAGCAAGTTGTTAGGATTATTTTTCTTATAACTCGAAAAGCGTATCTTCGATTTTAACGAACATTTTTTGATTAAAGTAAATTCCTTGACGAGTGTTGAGTAATTTTTTGGTTGGTGTAAATATGATATTACAATATTAACAAATAAAAAAATATTTTTTTATTTTTATTTTTCTATGTTAAAAATTGTGTAAAAATTTGAAAAATATATACAATATGGACTAATATATTTTCAAGAATTGGCGTTGGTTTCATGTTTTTAACTTTTATACTTTTTGAGAAAAACGTATTTGAAAAATTGTGGCGCCGGAGCATATTTCCTTAACTATCGCAAGGACAATTGGAGGTCAGGGACTAAAAATACTCTTATCTAAAGAGATTGTATGTTATTTCAAACATCGTCCGCGTCCGTGGGGATCATTTTGCTATGCTTATCTGGCTAGACGCTTTTGAAAGCCTTTTTACCCGACTGAAAAGAAGGGTTTTGTGTTTCACGTGTATCTGTGTATGTGGATTTCTTACCTCTAGAAACCCCCCTAGAAACATTCCAACGGCTGGTTGAATTTAAATTAATGAGGTCTCTATAGATTCGTCTTAACGGCCCGATGGTTATAGGCTAGGTTTTGTTTTTATAAATTCAAAAAGGCGGTAGGGACGAAAAACAAATTTACGCACCCTATTGAGTGGCATATCATTGGATACGTCTTTCAAAACGAAGACGATGTTTCATTGAGTATTTTACAGTCACAAGCTCTGTTAAAATATTATACAACCTGGAAGTTGTGTATGTATTGTGGATCTCTAGCTTTACTGCAACTCTAACAATCATAGACATCTATAGACCTCATCAAAACAGTGTTTATAGATAAAAACTAACAGTTAAACACAACTTAAAAGTCTTCAATACAAGTAAATAAATAAAAAAATAGGTAAGTAATATAAGCAAGTAATATAAAAAAATATATTTTTTAAGTCAATTCCTACTTAGGTCAATAAGAGCATTTTTTTTTCTTCCATTCTTCTTTCCTTTTGAGTGGCGCTTAAAATGCCTTGATCAAGAAGGGGGCTCTCTCGGTCTTAAAAAACCTTGATCAAGATGGGGGGCTCTCTCGATTATTCAAAATTAATTAATTTAATTTAATTAATCAATTAATATTTGAAAAAAATTGAATTAACATCAGGTGTCACCCACTACAAGTTAAAAAAAATTATTTGAGCTTGATTGGAGAAATAATAAGTATTCTATTAACGATTGAAAATTTGAACAAGATATATATAGCGAGCGTGTGAGCTAATAGTAGGAATTGAAAAAAAAATCGTTTCGCATTGATGAGAAATAATTAATTACTTCGGAGTCGTTTTATTTGATTTTTTAAATTTAATTGTTTATTTAAAACCCATTTTAAGCTGCGAACGGACCATCCTTCTAACTGATATCAGTATCGGCGTCTTTTCTTGTGGCCACGCAGTGTTTTTGATCTTTAATGACTTTAAAAGGGAAGAGACTGATGTCCTGCAAAGGGGAACCTTTCCTTCAAGTAGAGTTGAGTTTCTTATCTTCTGAACCGTTGTTGATTCCCCTCATTCTTTTGTGAATAAGCCGCAGAAGGGTCCAGAAGAAAAAATTTCCACGAAAACTGCAGAAGGGTGGGAAAACAAGCGTGTGTTGTGTATGTCATGGATGGTGTATGTCATGGAACTATGAATAAAGAGGAAATGACATATCCTCAAAACAATGAAGCTTAAACTGGGCACCTAGAGTATAAAAAGCGAAGTGGTCCGTCTGGAACTGTTGATGATAGTCACATGACTTAGGCTATTGTTATAGAGATTGTTTTAAAATACCGGGAAACAAAGACTCTGTATATTTAATTTATTTTATTTTAGCTTCTTTTCAAATGTTTAACTGATCCTCTTTAATCAAAAACGAAAACAACCATTATATATCTTAATAGCAACTGATTCGCCCTTAAATTTTTGCAATCAAAGGGAATTGAATGGAAACCCGTTTACAGGGAGATCTACACAGCTTTTTTCAGTATAATTCAATCTTCTCTAATATTTTTAAAACCCATCAGATTAGCGCGTCTTTAGATTCTGCGGTATCTGAACGGGGGTTGGCGGGCGTAGCTTGCAGGGGGCAGAGCCCCCTAGTATATATATATATATACATATATATATTTAAGTAAACGCAGGAGTGTGAAAATACAAAAACAAACCTATAATAATAATAAAAGGTAAACTAAAAACAAAGGAAGATAATACAAAATATTAAAGATTAAAACACTTGCTAATTTTCAATGAATAATTGAGCAAAAATGGTACAAGATGAGTACAAATTGAATATTTTATGGGAAATAATATGGCAAATGCAACTATATACCGGGTGTCCATAATTAAACGACCCTAATTTAATGTTGCCTGCAGACATAACTATTGTTCATAAAGTTGTGAAATTTTGGGAAAGGCTTAATAAAGGGATGGGAATTTGTTTAAGCTAAAAAAAAGTATAACTAAAAATAGTTTAAAATTTTGCCACCAGAGGGCGATTTTTAATAAATTACATATTTAGCATTAAGATAGTTCAGAAATTTTATTTACAGGATGTTCATAATTACTCTACCCTATTTTAAAGTTGTCTGCACACGAAACTGTACTTCAGAATGTTGTGAAATTTTTTGGAGGACATAATAAAAGTATGGAATTATGTGTGAGCGAAAAAAAAACTAGGAGGCCATTTTTTAACGAATTACACATTTAGCATTCATTTACGATAGTTTAAAAAATTTTGTTACAACCAAAAATGTTCTGCATGGTTTTCATCATTTTCAGATACCATCTGGAATCGTAAGATAGCGTGTTCCACAGTTGACCGCAGTATATTCAGGGAAAAGCTAGGAAAATGTCGTGAAAAGCTGTTTTTAAAGTAAGGTTAAGTTAATAAATAAAAATTTTAAACTATCGTAATGCTAAATGTGTAATTTATTAAAAAACGCCCTCTGGTGGCAAAATTTTGAATTACTTTTATTTACATTTTTTTTCGCTTAAACAAATTCCCCTCCTTTTAGTATGTCTTTCATAAAATTTCACAACTTTATGAACAATAGTTTTGTCTGTAGACAACTTTAAAGTAGGTTCGATTAATTATGGACACCCTGTATATATATATATATATATATACCAACTACAGGGTTGTCACGCTTCAGAGAATTTTCCAGGTGATACATCAGTATTTGTTTATAGAAAAATAAATCTAGGTTAAACGCACGAAATTTCGCCTTATTTAACCCTTTTTATGGCAAGGTTCAATTCGCAAAATGCTGAATTGAGTGAACGACACCAGAATTTAGAAACAAATTTATTTTAAAATCTGCAAAAGCTTTTGCTCACGTACTTGATCACCCGACCGGAGCACCAACCAAAGAATGGCATAGGATGTAACGCTCCGGTGGAAAATCCCCACAACAATCACCGATGCCGGACATCGGAAAGCACCCAAAATAACAGGGAAAAAGGCACATATTCTGACGAACTTACATAGTAAATCGTAAATTTACAAAACAATTGATGTTGCTTTCATCATAATAATAGAAATAAAAACAAAAGTGAAGTGACTTAAATGTATAACAAAAGTTAAGACTATAAATCCTTGTTCAAGATTATGAAGTGTAAATGTTCATAAAAGTTCACTGTTCACTAATGTTCAAATGAGTTCAGGCTCACGTACTTAATAAAAGGAAGTTTTCCATTCCAATATTCTGGTGCCAATGTGGCAGTTAGGGATTAAAATTAAGTCGTCCAAAAATGAACCACCGCCCTTGAAGGGATTAAGGTGAGATTTCCTTTAAGAAAATACGCATAGCGAAGAATTTACTGGTCTGGAAATTCCCTGAAACGTGGCAACCCTGTACATATAGATAGCTGCCAATAAAAATCTTTTACGCTACAATAAACGCTACAATGTTATGCTACAATAAAATGAAGCAAGAATTGCTTTTCAAAAAAAGGGATGCCGAAAAAGCATCACTTTTCTCCATAGAATTTGGTTGCAAATATTATTATTTTCTTAGTGTATATTATTGTATTTTTTGAAATTCTAAATAAAATTTCTTTTAACCCTTTGTAGTCAAAGCACTCATCCGAGGCGCAGGTATCCCTTACACGAGTTTATTAAGTTTGCACCACTTTTATTTAAGAAACATTTTTACTTGTCTTCGGACAACGTGTGCAAGAGAATTTCACTAAATAATACTTTTGAAATATAATGGTGGGAATATAATATAAAAATAGAATCATTTATGTAAGGCTTAGATTGGAATTGGCCGATACTCTACCGCAAAGGGTTAAAGATGTCGTTCCAAGTTGTGGTATTCGTAAACCTAGGAGTAGGTAGAGGCAAGCACATAGGTGAGGGGTGTGCCAACCTCCTCGTATTTTATATACAGCATTATTATTTTTACATCAAGCTGGATTTCAGTTTATTTTACTTGACTTTCTTTAAAATGGTCGTTATTTTAACTTTACCATTGTGAACCAGTTAATGCACCCTTTGCTTTCAAGCCTGTGTTATGTGAGGATGATATTAGTAATGGTGAGAAATGCGAGTTAAAATGAAAACATAAAAGTCAAACCGTGAAACAAGCCCAACGATCTCACTGAAATGATTAACAGCTGTGTTTTAACATTTGCATTGCAAGTTTTTGAAAAAAGATATTCCTACAAACGTCTTTAACCCCTTGAGGGGCGGTGGTATTTCTATAAAACCACTTAATTTTAATTCCTAAATGCTACAATGGCACCAGAATTTTTGTAAAAAAATTTTCGCTTTATTATATATGCGAAATCCAGCTTTTTCTTATTTAAAAATAAATTTGTTTTCAAATTTCGGTGTCAGTCATTAATTTCAACACTTTAGCAAAGAATTGCTTTGCCCCTGAAAAAGTTAAATAAGTTTAAGTCTTGCGATTATTTAGCTAGCCGAAAAAGATTATCTACTAATAAAATCAATTTTTCCCCCATCCAGGTATGAGATTTCCGACTTTTGCATACCAGTATAATATTAGAGAAAATGTTATTTCATTTAATCGGAACATTTTTGTGATTTAAGAGAACAACATTTTCTCTAAGATTATACTAGTATGCAAAAAGTCGGAAATTTCATCTTTGCCCATAAGAATATGGATGAAAGAACAACGAATCTTATTTTGATGGCACACCCAAAACAGCGCGCTAAAGTCTTCAGCATTGAAATTCTATACTTTATAGTTTTAATAAAGCTTAGAAGAAGATTTAAAACAAGTCTTTAATGAGCAGTACGGAAAATTGAATGCATTGGAATTAAAATCTCGTCTTCAGAATTAAAGATTGCTCTAATAAATTTTTTAAATACTTTTGTTAATTAATTTGACAAAATTTAGTTTGCCATTTAGGGAAATTCGTTTGTTTCTAAAGTGTTTTGAAGATATTTATATTTGGCTTTTAAGGCGAAATATTTAAAAAATCGATTTTTTGTTTTTTAATTCATTTGATGGATAATGTTTTTTTCTAAACAATTTGCTACAAACCGCATCAAAACATTCGTAAAATTGGGCTCGTTATAGTAAAAAAATTAAATTAGTCCTGGTCTGGCTTTAAGCGAAATATTTATGTTTAAATTGATTTTTCTCAAAATCTATATTTTTGTACTTGAGCGCAAGATAACTCCAAATGTATTAAAGGTAATGATTCAAAACTTTATCTTTACTAGAATGTGTTGGTTTGTATGTGTTGGTATTGAATGTATGGGTGTTCGAGTGACAAAAATTATCAAAATTTTCATATTTGTATTTTGAAAATCAAAAAACTTCAGAAATTTTTTGTTTATTGATCAGATTTTTGTCCATTTTATTTTTTAAATATTCTTAAACTTATATTAAAAGTTTCAAAGTTCTAGAGGGTATAGATACTTTTAAGTTATGCGCGCTAGCCATATACATAGCTGCCAACTCTTCCGCTTTTTGGTACCACAAAAATTCAATAGAAATTTTCGCCTTATATAATCGGCTCATTGCGGCGATTTAAAAAGGTAAAATTTATTGTCTGAGCGAAGCGAAGGCTAATACTCAGCACAATACAGCTACGATGGATATTAAAGCCATGTCCTGCTAAAAAAAAAGCCTAATAAAAATCTTTCGTCAAGCTTAACTCAAAAAATATTTGTCGGATTTCGTTTCTGATATCACCAGAAGGTACAGTCGTGGAAAAAAAAAGTAAACACCCCCTACTAACTCCTCAACAAATCATCGTAGGAGAAAGTTACTGGTATCGAACGATTGGAAATAAAGTCTACTTTTAAATGATGTATATAAAATTTTCTTAGGGGTCATCTACATATTAAAATGAATCCAAACTTCATTGTTTTCAATGGCAATATCCAATTTTAACAAGATATTTCAAATCTTCGGTTCAAACTATGCCTAGACACCAAATTTCAAGTCATTTGAATGATAAGTTTTTGAATTATAAACATTCAAAATTTAGTGCTTCTAATGTTAAATTACGTTTTCATATTTTTATTTATATCTCCCGAAATTATGCTCCTAATGTGCTAATTTTTTTTGTGGTAATAATACTAATATACCCAAACATAAATAAGCTGAATTTGCAATTTTTATAATTTTATGATATGAATTATGAATTATGAAATTAATATTCGAAAAAATTATGAATTGCAACCTACAATTTTTTTGATGAATTTAGATTTATTACTTTCTTCTATCTTTACAAGAAGAAAGTATTGGTTTCATGAAAATTTTCGAATTCCAGTTTTCGACGGATTTACACGTTTTATGAGTCAGAGATTCCAAAAAACATGTTTTTACAAAATGTCTGTCTGTGAGTCTGTCTGTCTGTCTGTCTGTCTGTCTGTCCGTCTGTCTGTCTGTCTGTCTGTCCGTCTGTCTGTCTGTATGTGACACAAATTTTGTGGGCGCTCTATCTCAAGAACTAATGCATGAAATTTCACAAAACTTTTTAGTTAAAGAACATATTTAGTTAGACCGTAATATAAACTGGAACTGATTAGTTTTTGGTGAAAATCGCCCAAAAGGTGGCGCTGTTATGCGGCATTTTTAACGATTTCTGCAATAGCTGTATCTCAAGAACTACTGCACGAATTTTCATAAAACTTCAGATTCAGTTAGTCCAGGATATAGTTTGGTGCTGATTACTTTTTTGTGAAAATCGCCCAACAGGTGGCGCTGGTATGCTGCATTGTTCATGATTATCGCAATAGCTCTAACTCAAGAAAAAATGCACGAATTTTCATAAAACTTCAAATTCAGTTAATCCCTGATATAAATTATTTCTGCTTAATTTTTGGTTCAAATCGCCTAACAGGTGGCGCTGCTGTGCTGCGTTTTTCACGATTTCCAAAAGAGGCGTATCTCAAGAACTATTGCACGGATTTTCATCGAACTTCAGATTTAGTTAGTCCTTGACATGAATTGATGTATAAATTAGTGCTGTTTAATTTTTGGTGTAAATCGCTCAACAGGTGACGCTGCTGTGCTGCATTTTTCACGATTTCCACAAAATCTGTATCTCAAGAACTATTGCACGGATTTTCATCAAACTTCAGATTTAGTTAGTCCTTGACATGAATTGATGTATAAATTAGTGCTGTTTAATTTTTGGTGTAAATCGCTCAACAGGTGGCGCTGCTATGCTGTATTTTTTGCGATTTCCGCAATAGCTTTATCTCAAGAACTAATGCTTGGATTTTCAACAAACTACAGATTCAGGTATACCTTGATATCGTTTAGTGCTGTTTACTTTTGGTGTAAATCGCTCAACAGGTAGCGCTGCTATGCTACATTTTTTTCAGAATTTCCGCTATAGCTCTATCTCAAGAACTAATGCACGAATTTTCATCCAACTTCAAATTCAGATATACTTTGATATGAATTGGTGCTAAATCGTTGTTATTTCTTATACTATTTAAATGATTTATTTGACGTGATTTATATAGAAGAAAGTTTTGTGATGGCCACAACATACTAGTTAAGTCTTGCTTTATGGAAATTCAAAAATTTCGCATTTTTCTTCCAAGTAGTTTTCAAATTATGCTTGAAAAACAGCAAAATGATGGTTTAAGGGGCCGTCTATGGTTTAAGTGAGTAGACATTTTGAAATTTATTCTGCTGTACTGTAATCAAACAGGTTCCATTGACGCTTAAACGTGCCTTGATCAAGACGGTGGCTCTCTCGGTTAACAATCTAGTACGGAACTTCAATTTGGATACAGCCCTTAAAATAAGCTCGTTTTAAAATAGTTAATTTCTCGGAAACTTATGGTACGAATTGCATAAAAATTCGTTTTTAGGCTAATTGAAGGGTGTAGAGTTCATTTATGCTGTCAGAATTGGGTACTGCTATTGAAAAAAATAAAGTTATGGTTCGTTTTAATATGTAGATGGCCCCCTAAGCCAATTTTATATACATCATTTAAAATTAAACTTTATTTCCAATCGTTCGGTAGCAGTAACTTTCTTCTACGATAATTTGTTGAGGAGTTAGAAGGGGGTGTTTACTTTTTTTTTTCCACGACTGTACCTATCAGTGTCACCTACTGAATGCACCTACTATGAAAAATAAGTTCCAAACCGTTTAAAAATCATATAAAAAAATTGATAAAAAAGAACAATTTATCTGCATACGTCACAGAAATTTAGTGTGCGTCACTTTCACCGGTGGATGTTTTCGTAGATAACTGGTTTGAACACATGGAGCAAATAAAAAAAATGCAAACAATGCAAAAATGCATACATTGAGAAATACATAATGTAATTATTATCAATTAATTATACAGTGTTTAGTGCAAATTATATATTATATTGCATGGAGAACATATTATAGTATTAAAAAAAACTGAGGTGATTAGTGCAAAAATCAGTGCACTTTAAATATTTGTCTCCGAAATCAAATTTTTCATCTATTTAAAGGATAAGGTTAAATCCCAATGAAGGATTTTTTAAAAAATATCAATAGACAATGTTTATACATACTATTAAGAAATCATGTTATTAATTACAGTTTAAAATTTCCTTTGACATCATTTAATTTCCGTACGTGCATTAAATAGTTACATTCATGTGAAAAAATTAACACGTTGACTGCCACGCTACGAGTATACTCATAGCTTTAATATTCGTGGCTTTAATTTATTACTTTCTCAACATTATTTTAAAATAAAAAAATGCCTTATTTATTGGCAGAAATTTCGATGTATTAGTAACAGTATAAACAGCAACATCCGGCTTACCATATCAAGGAAAATAACGATACTTTGGCGCCAGTTATGTCCCCTTTCCGTATATGACATTGGCGTCAGAAAAAAATCGTGCCAATATGGGACCGTAAATTTTCCATTTTGATTAAAAAATCAAAAAAAAAAAAAAAATTCGAATAAAACTACATAAAAGTTGGCACGGTCACAAAGAATTCTAGGTACTGTTACGATAGCCCGATGCAAATTTCGCCAATAGCTTTTTTTCAACTCGCCAGTTAGAAATTTTTTTTCGAGTGGTAATATTTGGCCAAATACGCACCGCAGGTTTGGGGTGATTTTTATTTTTTTACGAAAATTTGGCAAAAACCTCGTTTTCAAATACCAGTTACATATGCATTTTCGGTAATCCTTAGATATCCCGTCGACCAAAAATCTATCGCCAAACTATAAGATTAAATGCCAATAATGGTTGATCGTAAATGTCACATTCACTTGACTTTAAGCAAGTTACACGTGTTTACGTCATCAAGTGATTTTTATTTCATCGTTTTATTTGTATATTTATTAATGTTATATTAATTTATTTGTTCTTTCGTTATTTAAAATAAAAATTATGTCAATTTGTATAATTTGGCTAGTGTTTTGGCGATTTATATAATTGCAGGGCTCCCAAATGGTCCGCCAACTGAATACCAATAAATTTTAACAGAAAATTTTATGGTAGGTTTGCGCTAGAATTAACTTTCAAAGGTGATTCCGGGGCGGTTTGTAAGAAAAATCTAAAAAGAAATTTTTTCTAAAATAATATTGGTATTCAGTTGGCGGACTATTTGGGAGCCCTGTAATTGGGCGAAATTGGTCGACGGAATAACTAAGTAGTACCGTATTTTTTAATTATTTTCTTTTATTTTCTAAAGGAAATATAAAAAAATAATTAATAATCATAGAACAAAATAATTTATATAATTTATAAAAAGAAATAAAAGTAAATAAATATTTATTATCAAATAAACAACAATAGTCGGGTTACCATGCCAACCTTTTCTGAAATATGAAAAAAAAATATCTGTTTGATTAAAATTTGAGTTGCCATCATTAGAAAAATGCATATAAAATTAGGAAAAAAATTAATATTTCGAAAACTAATTCGAATTTAAAAATTCTAATACCAGTTTTGAGATCTGCGGCTCAATGCTGAATTTTGGTGTTAATTCCATTGCAAAGTATTCCATATTTTAGGAGACATAGCTTGAAACATAATCAGTTGTTTAATCAGTCGATTCATACTTCCGTTTCATACTTCCGTTTCATAAATTCGTTTCATTAGGATTTTATATATATAGGGTAGATATTACAAAATTTAAATTTTTTCGCCAAATTTAAAGTATTTTATATAAATTTTCCTTTTTCAGTAATATTCCGTATATTACACCGGCTTATTAAATTAAAACCCTAGTCTATTAATGTCTATAAGATCTTAAACCATATAATAATATTTATTCCAAATTGCTCTAACCAATTATATTTCTTTAATAAAACTTTTATTATTTAAATTCCTATTAAATTCCGCTATTAAATCCCGGTATATCATATTCCCCTAAAATCTCTTTATTTAACTGCTAACATATTATTATTATGCCGTCTTAAAGAAAAAACCCTTCTTATTTCAATTTATTCTTTCATTTAAAATATTTAGGTGCTAGCTCGAATATTTCAAAGATTAAAACTTACGCAGACATAAATTCATTTTCTTTTATCGTCTGGCGAGGTGAAAGAAAGTTATTTTTAACACAATCTCGACAACAGGGATTAAACTTCATTTACACTTATTACATATGGGGCTAGGATATGGAATATTCTCGAACAATCTTTTGGTGGAAGTATAAATACTGAGTGCTGCAACCATTCGGGGCGCAGTCAGAGAAATATGGCGTAGAGGTAGTAGAGAGAGATCGAGATTACTGAGGTGGATGGAACTTTCATTCTGCATTAGTATTGACACTTAAAAAGCAACCTACATTGGTCTATGGAAATGATTACTTGGAATGATTTGCTGCATTTTTATTGAGACGTTGTTGGAGTTGTTAAGAGCTGTGTGAGAGATCTAGTGAATTTACGAATGTATTAAATGGCTGGTAATAGAATGAAGCGAAAAGGATTTCTTAGCAAGAGATGGAATAGCTTTTAAGCTAATTTTGATGGACCGAGTTTGGTTCTTTTTTATCATCGGTAAAGTGAAGCATTTCCCGCTTGGACTCAAATTATGAGAATGTTAATAAAGTGAAATTGTTTTCAATCGACTGCATTTTTTTATGATCTTCGAGTCTGTTATTCTCAACAACCATGTCGGCCTCAACGCCTGTGTGTTTCATAACTGGAAACCCCCATCATCTTTCGACAATGCCTGCTGCTTGCCGTCACACCGTCACATATATGTATTTCTCACACGGGGTTTCATTTTAATTCAATGACAAACACGCGTTTACAACTGCAAAAATTGCAACAACATTTCGTGAAATAAAGAATGAATTATTTAACAAATAGGTTTATAATCACTTTTGTATCGTATATTTAGATATCTGTATTTCATTTAAAGTTGGTAAAATGCAATAATGGATTGAATTATCTATATTATAAAGGACAAACATATCTGTGCGTAACGCATACGTCATTTTGTGAATGGCAACACTTTGAAATTTGAAATAAAATTTTGGTTTTGCAATTTACTCTACTGCAAATTTTTAAACTTCTAAACATCGCACATTTAAAATTTTTCACCGTCATATAAGGAAAAAATTGCTCTTTTAAATACAATTTGTTTGAAAGCTGTATCTCAATTTATTTTTGAGATATTAATTTTTTTGTAGTTTTTAATACCATTTTTCTTATTGTGGCATCAAAAGTACCCCATTTCTATTGAAAGTCATTGAAAGTAAACGGAAAATAGTAGAAAATAGGAGATATTGTATATTTTTGTTGCCATTTTCTCATAAAACCTGAAAAAGAAGTTGAAATTAAAATAGGCGCTATGTCAAGAATATTGTCTGTTATTCCGTGATAATGACGTCACATGCATACTTTTCTGTAGACGAAGTTTAAGAGTGGATTGTAAAAGTGGATTGCTTTAGCGGATGCAAATGACGTCATTTTATAAAAAAGCGTGTATTTTAATTCTTAAACCTGAATTATGTTTTGTAGAAGTGCGTCATTTTCACAGCCCAGCTGCTTTGAAATTCTTCACAGGTGAAAATGGTTCACTTTTGAAAATAATGTAATTGAAATCACACACTGATAAAACGCAATGTTTTACAAAAATTTAGTGTGTATTTATAGAAGAGAGGTGACATGCAAATAATAGCGATTTATATTACAGATATTGATGATTCTCGCCTGGATGGATTTGCTTCGCCGAGTTAAACGAGCAAACATATAATTCGTGGTTTAAAATAATAGCATGTTCCTGAAGTTTTTGTACAAAATTCTCTGGAATAATGAAATTTTAATGTTATTATTTAGGGCATTCTACTATAATTTTATCAAAATAACATAATTTGCTTAATTTATTTTTTCCTAATTTTATATAATCTATATATTTAAAACACAAGTATGTTTTTTAGTCATCTGCCCTGATCTTTCTGCTGAACCAATTTTACTAATATATTTTTTTTTAATCTGAAAGCTCTTCATTTGTACATGTGATCGCACTATCTGTTTTTTTATATCCCCACTTTTATATTTTAATTTTTAAAGCATTTTATGAAATTTCTTCAAAATGGTGAAAATTAGATATATTTTATTATTGCAGACAAGAGAGAAATAATGAGATATTTTTATTTTTATTCATGTTATTTTCTGATAAAAATTCAAAATTGGTGATAAAAATTGTTGCATAGAGTTTAGTGTCGCAAAATCCCATTAGTAGCAGAATATTATATTAAGGGCATAATAACTGAAAATGACATACTACTTCTGAGAACACGCATTTTTGCTCATACATTTTCTATATTGTTTTTCCTTCTGCATGTGTACTAAGTTTCAGACACTAGGCGAAATGTTTATTTAAGTGAAAATGAAGTCATATTTAAAAGGAAACGATCATTTTCTTAGATAAAACTAAACATTTTAACACAAATGTGACTAAAAAACATAAATTACGGAAATTTTTACTCTCCGGAATTGAGATTAGAATCTCAAGTAAAGGGTGCGTCTGTTTACATAAAAGATGTTGCTGACAATCGTAACTTCAAGTTTTAAGTTAAAATGGTTTTTAAATGATCAAACAATATACATTTTTTAAAAAAAATGATGAATATGGATATGAGAAGTGCGTATGAAAATTTTGAGAATGGGAAAATTTCTGTTTTTCATTCCGGAATACCAAGCATAAGAGCCTCAACTGATAACCATATACTAAAAACTGATCTTTATTATATTTTACTGAATAAATATCTATATTATAAAGAACAAACGTATATGTGCGTAACGGTGCCGTCATTTTGCGAATGGCAACACTTCACAATCAAATGTCGGTCTTGAAATTTTCGCTACTGCAATTTTTTAATCTTCTGACCATAGTACATTTTCAATTTTCGTCGCATAGGAAAAAAATTTACTTTCAAATGCAATTTGTTTAAAAACTGTATCTTAATTGACTGATGTATTATATTTTCTAAAATAATTTTTAAGCATGATTTTTTTATAGTTTATCTTATCACGTGCCGGTTTCAATACGTAATAATAATAAACATTTTGCACATAAAGGAACAAACATTTTTCAGCATTTGTTTCTGACTATTTTTGCATAACGAAATTAATACTTCCTTTATAAACAAATAAAAGAATAATATTAAAAAAACCCACCAATCTGACATATTTGTGAAAGACAAATTTACGAAATTAATACTTCTTTTATAAACAAATAAAATAATAATATTGTAAAAACACAAATCTAACATATTTGTAATCGTACAATTTAAATTTTTAGATCACCAAATACGATTTTTTTTTTTCAAATGGAATTTGTTTGCAAAGTTCATCTCGGTTTACTGATTATCTATGGTTTTAAAAACAATTTTAAAGAATGAAATAATTTTTTATTTATCTATATCGCGCGGAGCTCGATTACGAAAGATTAATCCGTTTGCCCTTAAAACAAAATAAAGAGTGCATAATTTTTTTTACGGCTAATGTTCATTAAAAAAAAACTTCCCTGTGAATATATAAATAAAATAATATAAATAAAACACAAATTTCACAGGCATGTATAATCTCTGAAATTATCAGAATATAAAAGGATGCCATAAGTAGCAAAATCTTTGTCAAATAACTCTTAGCATGCGGCTAATAAGAAAATATTGCTTTTGATAAATTTTAAAAATTTATTTGTTTGTATAATTCGTATTTTCCATATGAAAAATGCTTTTTTTAATGTAAGTGGGCAATCTAAAAAAATTATCAGTTTTCAATTTAAAAAAATGTTTTCTTTCACCTATATTCTTTAACCCGGGAAGCCCGGGTACGATCCCCTAGTGTTTTTAAAGGTAAAACAGACTTACAATATTTCAAATAATACGCAAAGAAAAATAATGTAAAATTTGAAACTTTAAATTGAAATGAACAAAAGACATTTCGCATTTAAATGGATATTTAGAGTCTTTCGAAAGATTTAAATATAGTTTAGTTGAAACTAATGTGTTTCAACCTAGATTCAACGTTTTTGATAAATGCATACACACTTTTTAGTGCTATTTCTATTTCCTATTACTTTAACTTTTAAACTTTATGTATTTGTCAGAATTTTAATGTTTTCGTGAGTGATTTTATGGTGGAGAAACTATTTTTCACATCCAACTTTTTTATTATGGTTCACATGAAAGAATATAAATGCTTCTATAGATTTCAAAATCATTGATTCAAAAAATGGCTTTTACGTTCTCCTTTCCATTATGTTAATGGTGCACGTACAGCGTAAATTTTTAAGTTATTTGTCTTGTTTTCAAACTTACTGACATGGGATTTAAGTTTGCATATATTTATATTGTTATTTATAGAACGTGGATTTCATTTTCTTATTCGATTTATCAGAAAGTTATTGATAAAATGGTTAAAAAAGCAAGAAATTGTACGTCAAACGTGGAAAATGAGGTGCATTCGTACTATAACTGGTTTTTTAAATATTCAGATTTTGTTGCGATAGCTGTTGCACTCTTTTGCAAAAATGCATGAATACAAAATTTATTAAGATAAATAATATGACTTCATCTTAAATAGGACGTAATCACCTTTGCAACCTAGAATCATTACCATCAGATCTCCATCATTACCATCATACATCTCTACCATCATTACCATCATACCTTGATTCATGAAGAAAAATTTTATTAATATCTTTTTAAGTTTTGGTTTGATTTTCATAAAATTTGAAATGACTAGACAAAATCCTGCAGCGATTATAGGAACCGACTGTTTAGGAAAATTGTCTATTTTTCATAATCCATCTTATAAGCACGGAAATTAAGCGGTAAGAAATGTCTTAGCTAAAATTTTCACAAAAGTGTCTAAAATACCCATTGAGATAAAGCAAAAATTTTACTTCAATCCTTTTTCTGAATAAATAAACCCACACGCTATGAATGACCCACTTAAGTTCCAGATAGACGTATCAGTCTACTCGCGATCTTTTTGTTTTGGTCAGGCGGCGCTTTCTTGTGGTTACACGGCGTTTTTCATCCGACTAAAACCGAAGCATTGCATTGCAATGCAAAGATCAGGAATTATCTAACATCCATTTCTGAAACAACGAATATTGATTACACTTCGTTGCATAATATTGAAAAAAGAATTGTACAGAAGCACATCCAGGATAAGCAAACCTTAATTTATCAATATTTCCTGTAACAATGAAAAAACAAGTCGTTATAAACCTGACTTTTATTCTTTTCAATTTTGTTTTTGCGTTTATTTTGTTTAATAATAATGTTTTATTGCTTGAAACTGCAAGAACAGTTATGAATTTAAAATTGTCTTAAATTAATTAAAAATACAGCTTTTTATAAACACATTTTTCTCCAACCCCGGTTACCGCGACACTCCGCTTATGACGACCCTTTTTTCTAGTCATTAGATTGTCGGGATAACGAGGTTCAACTGTATATTAAATTTCAAGCCATTCGATTGGGCATTTTTTTTCTATTACGTGATGAGAGACGGACAAGCAGACAGGCAGACCAGACGACGACTGACGACTATAGGTGCTACGTATTTACATAATTACGAACTTACTTAAGAATTAAGTATTTAACAAACAGATGTATTATAAGTTTTGTATCGCATTTAGATATGTGTATTTTATCTAAAGTTGATGAAATGCAATAATAGATTCAATTCTATTTTTAAAGATAAAATCGGCACACCGAATTTAAAATCATTTTACATTTTTTTCCTTAAAATAATATTTAAAGAAAAAAAATGTAAAATTTCAAAATTTAATCTGAAATGAACAAAAGTCATTTCGCATTTGAATGAATATTTAGAGTCTTTCGAAAGATTTAAATATAGTTCAGTTGAAACTAATGTGTTTCAACCTAGATTCAGCATTTTTGATAAATGCCTAGACACTTTTTAGTGCTATTTCTATTTCCTGTTTCTTTAACTTTTAAACTTTAAGTATTTGTCAGAATTTTAATGTTTTCGAGAGTGATTTTATGGTGGAGAAACTATTCTTTCCATCGAACTTCTTTATTATCGTTCACATGAAAGAATATTATAACTGCTTCTATAGATTTCAAAATCATTGATTCAGAAAATGGCTTTTACGTTCTCCTTTCCATTATGTTAATAGTGCACGTAGTGTATAAATTTTTAAGTCATTTGACTTGAAACGCAGTGATGTAGGATTTACGTTTGCATATATTTCTTTTGTTATTTACAGAACGTGGATTTCATTTTCTTATTCATGATATCAGAAAGTTATTGATAAAATGATTAAACAAGAAAGAAAAAATCGTGCGTCAAGCATAGACTATGAAACACTTTCCAACACATTTAGAATATTGTAACAAATCTGCACAGTTTAACAAGTTGTAATATGATGTCTAATTCAACCATAGGGAGACGCATAACACAATTGAAAACCCAGTTTCAGCAATTCACATCTACAGTCGGAAAATTATCCGAATTCTTTGAGCAGCTCTTTGTAAGATATATTGATTTGTATCTATTAACTACATGCGTGCAAACATTTAGTACAGTTAAGAAACATATACCACGGTTGGAAATTCCCCTTCAGCAAGTTCCGCTAATAATGATAATGGTGCGTGAATTCTTTTGTGCAACCTATAGGTGCAAATTCCCAAACTTTTTAAGGAACCAGTGGCTCCTAAACCGCCAAAATCAGTCGCCACTTTGGCTCCTAACCAAAATCTAGTGACCATATTATGAAACAAACTCATAAAACTATAATATTTATATGGAAAAAACTTAACAAAAAAACTCAGGAATTCAAAATGAAACATAGTTTAGTTAATAAATACACATGTACAACAAAACACAGACTATTTACAACAGAATGTTCGGCAAGAAAGCAGTACATCACAGGGGCAGCGTTCACGAGAGTAACTGAGATCGCAAAAATTCCCTGACTTTTTATCATGGATATTTTATTTAAACAGCAGGTTACTATTTGAAAGAGAGAAAAAAATCAAAATTCCGCGACGAGGATTGGGAACACTGGAAATTGATCTCTGGCAACTAAGACACTGAAAGTTAGTCGCCACAGCAAAAAATGTAGTCGCCACGTGGCGACTGCTGACCGTAAATCTGCACCTACAGTGCAACCCTGTATACAAGGTATAGAAATTATTTACAAAGACTAACATGCAAAAAGTTAGTTGAATATAAAAGGGCATACCTAAATTGAAAACACACTTCCAGCAATTATCGCTCAAAGACAGTACTGTAACCGATTTCTTTTGAATGTCCCTGTAAATAAACGACAAATTCTATGAGTGCCTTATTTCATCGTAATCATTTTGTAATAAAATTCACTGATTTATATCAATTTCAAAATATTTGAAAGAGCGTAATGTCATTAAAATACTCTGCAAAAGATTATTCCCCATTAACCATAACGCAAAGGATTTCTTTTGAGTGCTCTGTAAATGAACTATTTATGCTACACTCTTCATATATAGTACCGAACATTCCATGGTAAGCATCATTAACATACATCAATTGCATGAAAATCCCAGTATATTTACGTGAGTTAGAGTGTGTACAGACAGACAGGCAGAATGACAGACAAAAGTTTTAAAAATGGGAAAATTGAAGAGCTTAGACATGTGTTTGGCATGAATCTATTGCATGTAGATTATTAATCCTTAACCGTCGAAGGGTCCCGCTGCGATGGCATGTAAATAATTTAGTTTTCATTTCATTTATTTGTTACTGCTATTATTTTTTTTCAAATATAGCAACTTATTACATTAGCTATTCAGTTGATAATGCATAGATACGAAATATTTACAGTTGCATCTACAGTTGCATCTGACATGAGAACAACAACAAAAGGAAAAAAAAAAAAAAGATTCGTACGGTTTTAACTTTTGAGTACAACTATTTTGAAATAATAATTTTCAACTTATTTAATTTCAAAATTTTGAAACTATTAACCAAAATTACTTTCGAAAATAGTAATACTAATCCTGAAAATCCTGTGTATTAAATAAATGGGGTAACGAGTAAAATAATTATGCTTATGAAACTGGCAACTAAATTAATAAAAGTGTAAAACGATACCGCTTTTTTTGGGGAAATTTTATTTACTTACTCAAATGATCCAGATTTTATGTATACTAGGGGATCGTACCCGGGATTCCCGGGTTAAAGAATTTAGCCAGAAACATTTTTTTTAATTGAAAACTAATAATTTTTTTATATGTAATAAATTGTTTAGATTGACTACTTACATTAAAAAAGCATTTTACATATGGATAATACGAATTATACAATCATATAAATTTTTGAAATTTATCAAAAGCGATATTTTCTTATTAGCTGCATGCTAAGAATTATTTGCCAAGGTTTTCTTACTTATGGCATCCTTTTATATTCTGATAATTTCAGAGCTTATCTGGAAAATTTGTGTTTTATTTATATTATTTTATTTATTTATTTATAGGGAAGTTTTTTTTTAATGGAAATTAGCCGTAAGAAAATGATGAGCTCTTTGATTTGTTTTAAGGTCAAACGGATTAATCTTTCGTAATCGAGCTCCGCGCGATATAGATAAATTAAAAAATATTTCATGCTTTAAAATTGTTTTAAAAACCATAGACAATCAGTAAACTGAGATGAACTTTGCAAACAAATTCCATTTGAAAAAAAAAATCCTATTTGGTGATCTAAAATTTTTAATTGTACGGTTACAAATAGGTTACATTTGTGTTTTTTCAATATTAATCTTTTATTTTTTTTATAAAAGAAGTATTAATTTCGTTAATTTGTCTTTCACAAATATGTTAGATTGGTGTATTTTAATATTACTCTTTTATTTGTTTATAAAGGAAGTACTAATTTCGTTATGCAAAAATAGTCAGAAACAAATGCTGAACAATGTTTGTTGCTTTATGTGCAAAATGTTTATTATTATTATGTATTGAAACCGGCACGTGATAAGATAAACTTTTTAAAATAGCATGCTTATAAATTATTTTAGAAAACACAATACATCAGTCAATTAAAATACTGTTTTTAAACAAATTGAATTTGAAAGTAAATTTCTTCTCTATGCGATGAAAATTGAAAATGTACGATGGTCAGAAGATTGAAAAATTGCAGTAGCGAAAATTTCAAGACCAAAATTTGATCGTGAAGTGTTGTCATTCGCAAAATGACGTCAGAGTTACGCCCAGATACGTTTGTTCTTTATAACATAGATACATAATCTGCAAAATATAATAAAGATCAGTTGTTAGGATGTCGTTGTCAAGTGAGGCTATTATGCTTGGCATTTCGGAATGAAAATAACAATTTTCACCTTCTCAAAATTTGCATACGCACTTCTCATATCCATATTCATCATTTAAAAAAAATAAAATTGTACTTTGTTTCATAATCAAAATATTATTTTAACTCAAAACTTGAAGTCACGATTGTCAGCAACATCTTTTATGTGAACAGACGCACTCTTTACTTGAGATTCTAATCTCAATTTTGAAGAGTAAAAATTTCCGTGATTTATGTTTTTTAGACGCATTTGTGTTAGAAGGCTTAGTTTTTTATCTAAGAAAATGATTGTTTTCTTTTAAATATAACTTCATTTTCACATAAATAAGCATTTCGCCTAGTGTCTGAAACTTAGTATCAGTACACACACAGAAGGAAAAACAATATAGAAAATTTATGAGGAAAAATGCGTGTTTTCAAAAGCAGTATGCAATTTTCCGTTATTATGCCCCTAATATAATATTCTGCTCCTAATGGGATTTTGAGCCACTGAAACCTATACAACAATTTTTATCAACAATTTTAAATTCTTATCAGAAAATAGCATGGATAAAGTTAAAAATGCCTCATTATTTCTCTCTTGTCTGCAACAATGAAAGCTATCTAATTTTCATCATTTTGAAGAAATTTCATAAAATGCTTTTAAAATTAAAATATAAAAGTGATGATATTAAAAAAAAAAAAAAAAACAAAAAAAAAAAACAGATAGTGCGATCACATCTACAAAGGAAGAATCTTCAGTTAAAAAAAAAGAAAAATTAGTAAAATAGGTTCAGCAGAAAGCTCAGGGCAGATGACTAAAAAACACACTTGTGTTTTAAATATATAGATTATATAAAATTAGGAAAGATTACATTAAGCAAATTATGTTATTTTGATAAAATTATAGTAGAATGTCCTAAAGAATAGCATTAAAATTTTATTATTCGAGAGAATTTTCGACAAAACTTCAGGAACACGATATTATTTTAAACCACGAATTACTTGTTTGCTTGGGTAACTCGGCGAAGTAAATCCATCCAGGCGAGGATCATCAATTTCTGTAATATAAATTGCTATTATTTGCATGTCACCTCTCTTTTATAAAGACACTCTAAATTTTTGTAAAACCTTGCGTTTTATCAGTGTGTGATTTCGATTAAATTATTTCAAAAGTGAAGCATTTTCACCTGTGAAGAATTTCAAAGAAGCTTGGCTGTGAAAATGACGCACTTCTACAAAACATAATTCAAGTATAAGAATTAAAATACACGCATTTTTATAAAATGACATCATTTGAATCCACTAAAGCAATCTACTTTTACAACCCAGTCTTAAACTTCGTCTATAGAAAAGTGTGCATATGACGTCATTATCACGGAATAACACGACAATATTCTTGACATAGCCCATATTTTATTTTCATATATTTTTTCAGGTTTTATGAAAAAATGGCAACAAAAAGATACAGTATCTCCTATTTTCGGCTATTTTCCGTTTACTTTCAATGACTTTCAATAGAAATGATGTGCTTTTGTTGCCACGATAAGAAAAGTGGTATTAAAAACTACAAAAAAATTAATAACTCAAAAATAAATTGAGATACAGCTTTCAAACAAATTGCATTTAAAAGAGCATTTTTTTCCTTATACGACGGTGTAAAAATTTAAAATATGGGATGTTTAGAAGTTTAAAAAAATTGCAGTAGAGAAAATTGCAAAACCAAAATTTTGTTTCAAATTTCAAAGTGTTGCCATTCGCAAAATGACGTATGCGTTACGCACAGATATGTTTGTCCTTTATAATATAGATATATATATATATATATATAAAATTTATAACTCATTTCCGCGTTGAAGGTTCCTTTCTAACTTTAACGCTTATGTAAAGCCAGTGCAAGAATAAATAAATAAATAAATAAAATAAATACATAAATAAATAAAATAAACAAATAACTAAATAAAATAAATACATAAATAAATAAAATAAACAAATAACTAAATAAAAATAAACACACCTGCTTTTATTTGTAGCTCGTTTATTATGTAATCATAACAAAGTTCTGTTTAAACTTGGAATAATATCTTCTTTCAAAATATGAATTCATTTTTTGAAATAATAGTCGTCTACATACTAAAAATTTCATCAACTTTTTTTTAATGATACCATCCACCTTTGAAATGAAATTTGAGTTTCTTGTATAAAGGCAGTCTCGTAAAATGTATAGTTTATATATTATAAAAGAAAATACATTATGATCGAGAAAATACACAAATTGAAATAATATAATTTAAGACTTGATGGAAAAACTTTTATATTTGCACCAGTAAAATTGTGTAGGTCTTTTATTTATAAAATAAAGTTTCATGTATTTACAGTGAAGAATTCTGCATATTTCGTCAATTTAATTTTAATATCCTATTTATTTTGTATTTATTTCATCCATCTAATGCTATTTTTCTTCGGTCAGCTCATGAAAAACTGCATGGTACAGTCGTGGGGAAAAAAAAAAAAAGTAATCACCCCTTACTAACTCCTCAACAAATTATCGTAGACGAAAGTTACCGGTACCGAACGATTGGAAATAAAGTATACTTTTAAATAATGTATATAAAACTTTCTTAGGGGCCATCTACATATTAAAACGAATCCAAACTTTATTTTTTCCAATGGCAATACCCAATTTTAACGAGATATTTCAAATCTTCGGTTCAAACTATGCCTAGACACCAAATTTCAAGTCATTTGAATGATAAGTTTTGAATTATAAACATTCAAAATTAAGTGCTTGTGATGTTAAATTACATTTTCATATTTTTATTTATATCTCCTGAAATTATGCTCCTAATGTGCTAATTTTTTTGTAGCAATAATACTAATATACCGAAACATAAATACGCTGAATTTGCAATTTTTATAATTTTATGATATAAATATGAATTATGAAATTAACATTCGAAAAAATTATGAATTGCAAACTACAATTTTTTGATGGATTTAGATTTATTAAGTCCTGCTTTATGGAAATCCAAAATTTCACATTTTTCTGCCAAGTTGTTTTCAAATTATGCTTAAAAAACGGCAAAATGATGGTTTAAGGGGCCATCTACGATAGAAGTGAGTAGATATTTTGAAATTTATTCTGCATTCCTGTAATCTAACAGGCTTCATTGACGCCTTGAGTGGCGCTTCAGGTCCCTTGATCAAGAAGGGGCTCTCTGGGTTAACAATCAAGTACGGAACTTCAATTCGGATACAACCTTTAAAATACGCTCGTTTTAAAATAATTAATTTCTCGGAAACTTATGATACGAATTGCATAAAAATTTATTTTTAGGCTAATTGAAGGGTGTTGAGTTCATTTATGCTGTCAGAATTGTGTACTTCTATTGAAAAAAAAAAACAAAGTTAAGGTTAGTTTTAATATGTAGATGGCCCCCTAAGCAAATTTTATATACATCATTTAAAAGTAGATTTTATTTCCAATCGTTCGGTACCAGTAACTTTTTTCTACGATAATTTGTTTAGGAATTAGTAGGGGTGTTTAATTTTTTTTCCACGACTGTACATGAGCCATACTAGCAACCCAGTGATGGAACAGTGTAGCATCAAAGAATCAAATAACACCGCTAAACTTTAATAGTATTCTCCGAATTATTTCAGACGCTGCCATCGAAATACTCAATGCCAGAGGACACGAGTTGTGAGTCATCACTAATCGACCGACTTCTCACTAGTGATGGAATTCACACCTGAAAATTTTGAATAGCAATCTTCTTTTATTTAATTTGTGGAATATCTAGCATCTTATAAAACAATAATAACTATTTAAACCTCCTGGTGAGAATTTGGAATCCCCCAATAAAAAACCAGCCAGATGCGACAACACTGTGCTATTCCGCATCTGGTTGAATTTTTATTTAGGGATTCCGAATTGTCACCAGAAAAGTTTAAATAGTTACTATTGTTTTATAAGATGATAGATATTCCACAAATAAAAAAAAATTGCTATTCAAAATTTTCCAGTGTGAATACCAACACTAGAGATAAGTCGGTCGATTTAGTAATGACGTCACAATTCGTGTCCTCTGGCCTTGAGTATTTCGATGGTGGCGTTTCAGAGTAGAATTTCTGACACTTTCGAAGGCGAAGAATACTATAAAAAATTAGTGGTGACAATCGCCCAACTGCTGTCCTACTGTTCCCTCACTGTAGTAACCCCATCCTTAGCTCCGCGCTTTACAGCCACAACCTATATAACAGCGCCAAAATCAGCCAGCAACCCTCATTCCTCTTCTTGTTGTCGGCGTGTGCACTAGTCTCTGCTCAGGAACTGATAGTGACACTAAGCCCTTTTCAGGGCTGTACCATTCGTCAGGTCATATACCGGGAGGTTGCAGAGAAAGTACCGCTGAGACGTATCCGCGCATAGGCTTAATATTTTAATTTAAGTTTAACCTCTCTAGGGGAGGTGGTATGTTTATGAAGCCACTTAATTTTAATTTCCAAATGCCACAATGGCACCAGAATTTTAATAAAAAAATTATCATTTATTATGTATGTGAAATATAGCTTTTTCTTATTTACAAATAAATTTGTTTTCAAATTCCGGTGTCATTCACTAATTTCAACACTTTAACAATGGAATTTCTTTGTCCCTGAAAGGGTTAAAATTTTACCAGCGCTGGAATATTCTTCCTTCTGTTGTTGCAGACCTGCTATGGTGTTGCAAAGGAACTTTTCAAGACTGTATTACTGCACACACCTGGGTAAACTTCGGCGGTCGGGGGAGTACTAGGTGACGGTTTTATATCCAGTATCTTATAAAATTCTTCTAATTAAATTTAAGTAATTTATTTTTAATTTTTTTAATTTTTGCAACATGAGCTCAAGAAATCCGTTTTTGTTTGACCCCCCCACCCCCACCCCCAATTTCTTAAATTTTTCGTCCAGTTACTGCCATGGATCGAATTCTAATTTAGTGCTTCCAGTCTACTATGGTCGGAGGAGTACTAGGTGACGGTTTACGGATTTACCATAATTTTAAATTATGGGATATGCAGAAAGGAAAAAATATCGAAAAGCATCTCGTTTTATTTTTATTTATTTATTTATTTATTTATTTTGTTCAGTAATTTATTTCAACTCTTTATTCCTCGAACAGAATATACACTTTCAAATGCAGCTTGTTTGAAATCTGTATCATATTTGACATAACGTAGATTTTGAGCATGCAATTTTTTAAACAGAGAATAAAATAGAAAAATAGAACCCAGAACAATTATGTAAAAATCTTTATATATAAGAAAGTCTAAAGGACCTTCGGACTACATCTCGAGGAACTTGGGACCTATGACCCACATTCCCAACCATAATAGACTTTAAGCACTATATTGGATTTCTATCCATTTCAAGATTTTTTGAGATTTCGTTTTAACGGAGAACATTCTAACATTTTATGAAATTTGATCTAAAGCCATACTCCAGTTTTCTATTTTCGAGATAAAAATAATGTTAAATATGTTCATAATACGTTTAACCCCTTGAGACGCGGTGGGATATATTATATCCCTTAATTGCTTTTCCTTGTTTTGAAACAAAAATTTTCAAAAATTCCGTTGGGAATCCAACATTACAGAAATGCAATTAAGTGCCCCTGAAAGGGTTAAGAAGTAAAAAGCCAATAGAAAATTCAATACAAAAAAATAAAACCATATTAAAATCTTACAGAAATTAAAAAGTTTACATTAGAAAATAAAATAAATTAAGTTTTAAATATTTATATATTGCATTTTTTTTTTCATTTATTTAAACATACAGAGCTGTGATTGTGATACCGTTTGTTGGGCAGAACTAGGTCCATATAACGGTAACCAGTTTAAGTACCCAACATACAGATGTGATGAAGGGGGTTATTGGGATTATTAATTGGGGGAAATAATTAGTATTCTTTAAAAGATACAGGTACAAAAATGAAACTAATAATACAAACATAAGAAGAGAGGGGGAGACTCAACCCATATCTAATTCCCAAAACCCCGGAGTAATTAGGCTATCACCCCTTAATTACTCAACCTGAAAGAAGTCCATAGTGTTAATTGAAAAATTCATAATAAAAATTTGGGATCGTTTAAATCGGCCCTGGCTAGCTTATGGGATAATTTATACATAATTATCCAAAAAAAAGGGGGGGAGGGGAACATATCTCCAAAAAATCCTCAATTGCGCTGTGTACTTTGTCGTGGAATAAGTAGCGTTTTGACCCAGCAATTAACCAAATTACATTTATAAAATTCACACATCTAATGAAAATTAAGTATTCGAATTAAACCTGAAACAAAAGCTAATATTAAATTAAATTAACAGACTCATGGTGTATGAAGACATAAACCAAAGATTAACAATTAACAGTATTTTTATTTACACAAAAATATTTACAAGTTAAGAATATTGTGTCATACGACGCACATGATTTAGATAATAAAACAAAACCCATCATATTAATTTTCATTTAATTTAAAATTATTCATTATTTAAATGCTTAAATCCTTGTGTACCAATTGACACAATATATTCCCTCATCATCAAAATTCACAATAAAAATAGGGAACAAATATAATAATAACTCATACCTCTTTCCATCAATATCGCTGAAATCACTCTAGAATAGTCACAGATGAACACATAAGGATGTACGACACACTAAAATCCTTTGGGCAATAGCAAGTCTCTAACAAGGAGAGGGCCAACCTTGTTAATCACAGATTTTGATTATTTTAATATATGGTGTAGGGTAGAGACCCCTTAGTCTCAGGTTGAACGGATTTTATCCAACGCTCCTTAGTTCTAGAGAAACCGGGGGGTCTAATAGTAGTACACAACTAAATACTTACTTTGTTACTAACAGGATAGGTTGGTCGTAGCTGAGTTGGCATGGCGTTTGCCGGCTGATCTGCGGGCCCGGGTTCGATACCGGGACGCGCTACATTTGTTTTTCTCATTTTTTGTTTTATAAATATATTCGTAAGTATAACTTAATAATCTCATTGTCAATTAAAATTTATAATATTGTATATCAATTATAATTTTAACCTATTTAATTTTTTACTTTTAACTAAATAGTTGTATAAAACATCATAAAACTGTTAATTTTTTTAAAATCACTTTTAAAATGTATTTCATATATTCTTTATCGATGCAATGATATTGAGCAATTGTGTCAATTCGTGATTTTAAAGAAACATTATTTACGCATTGCTTTAACAAAGGAAATCAATGCGATAATACTATTATTCTGTTTTTAAAGAAACAAGCATAATTATATTAAAAACTAGCATCAGAATTAAATTACAACCGACTTTTTGCATATTAAAGATTTTTAAATTTAGTAATACGCATGCTTGCACTTTCAATTATTTGATTTTCCCCGTTATCTCCTTTCTGCTTTTATTTTTATTTTATTTGAATATTCTTTAATTTTATCATAACTAGATGACGCCACAACAGGTTTTGTCACGATTTTGGAATTTTCATCTTTCAATAATAGATCCAATTTCTTTTTAAACCTCTTTAAAGGATGAGAAATAATAGTTTAAAAATAAAAAATGATAAATTTAATTTTGTTAACATTATAATTAATGTATGATATTGTTTTAATTTAAATTATTAAATTATAATTACAAGTATATTTATAAAACAAAAAATGAGGAAAATAAATGTAGCGCGTCTGGGTACCGAAACCGGGCCCGCAGATCAGCCAGCACACGCCGTACCAACAGAACTACGACCAACCTATTCTTTTTGTTACAAAGTAAGTATTTAAGTTGTGTACTACTATTAGACCCCCCGGTTTCTCAAGAACTAAGGAGCGTTGGATAAAATCCATTGAACCTGAGACTAAGGGGTCTCTACCCTACAACATATATTAAAATAATCAAAATCTGTGATTAACAAGGTTGGCCCTCTCCTTGTAAGATCAACGTTGATTTAAGTACCCTAGAACGGGTAAATGGAATCCGGTGAAAACCAGATTAAGATAAATATATGGGAGCATAATATGAGCTGCCTGTAAACAGTGCTCCAATTCATACTTCAGTCCTTAAGGACTTAGAGAGGCATAAACATTTCTATGCTACGAGGGGAACTGTACTCCATGAAAATCGAGTCGATCTGCTCATGACGAAAACTTAAGATGACCTGTTCATAACGAAAACTTAAGAAGAACTGATCCTTACGAAAGCTTAAGGAGAACTCGTCATCACGAGGGCTTAAGAAGAAGTGATGCTATATCTTTTGTTCTCTTACGTAACAGACACAATTGTCACAATGGGGGGCCGGACCTGAAGCTTCTCGTTCAATCCGTGGACAGCATGCACCCCTATGTACAGCCTGATTCGTACTTGGACCATATGGGATGCGACGCGCCCCGCCCTTGACCAGGGGCGCTCGGGGAAAAAGAACTCCCTACCCCATACCCTGGGTGGCCTGTTTTATAACCCCTCATAAAATATCCATGAGTCAAACGTATTTTTAAAATATAGACATTCTGGCGCTGGGTAAAAGATCCCCTTTTTGAGATAACTTCATCTGTCTGTACCTTCTTCGTAAACACTATGTCTTGCTTACATGAATATACATATGAAATCATATATTTTTATTATACAGATACAAACACATATAAATAATAATAATTCTAAATAAATTCAGTATAAATATAGTTATATTTTATGCACTAAAAATATATATTTTAACCTGCTGAAACGATATTTGTGTTAAGATGATATCGTTGCCAGCATACCCCCCCTATACAAAATGAAAAAAAAGACCCTGGTCTTTTTTTTCAGGGTTCAAAACGTCCATCTGGTGTGGGATACCAAAAGTCTGTTGCTACCAGGATGTCTTGTAAACCTCGACTGATTCGTCGGTGGGCGTCCTCTGTATGGGAAACTGAAAGACAATACAGTACATATCAACTGTATGTACGCCTGCTGCGCCGCTGGCTACCTAAAGTCCTATGTAAAGGCATTGTCCGTACACTGTAGAGGTTGTAACTCATTGTATCATGCAGTCACACAATGTCCTTGTCTACCATTACCATCCAAACTAAAATTCTTGAAATGTTTATAAAACTCATTCCAGTAAGTAGCAACGTGAACAGCCTATTTGGAACTACTTATACTTTGGGTGTGTAGTCCTCTAGATCCATAGATTTGGAACATATTTCACTGAGTCAATACCTTTTGTTTACAAAGAATTTTGTCTACCAAATTTTACAGCCAAAGAAACAAAACAATGATAATTTTGAAAAAATTCATAATTCCAAAAATGTTACTGACTAAATGCACAACCATGTTTCTGACTTATTTTCTTACAGATAAACAGTATGGCTTTTACATATACTTATTACTTAAATACACTTTTGAACTGTAATCATTACTACAATATAATACCAATAAATGTTACATATACATTTCACTATGTAACCTGTAATATACATTTTCATTTTACAACATTCTAACACCTTTCAATTGTACATTATTTATATATTTTATATTTCTTTTTGTAATTATTAATAATATGTAACTTTTTATAACACCAATTTTCAATTTCTTCCTCATAATAAAAAACAATGTATTATTTTATACTATATTTTATAGCATATATATACCTAAATGACAAAGCTTATTTATCACAAAACAAATGTACATACATTTTATTAACTCTACTCAATTCCTACTGTAATATTCTTACCACTTCGTGTGTGAAAGAAACAAAATGAAACTCATAAAAAATTTAGTATATCTGACTCCAATATCAGACGCGAATGCAACTTCTTTTTTTTTCTTTGCATCTAAAAGGTCAACCGCGTCAGAAACCGATTATGGACCTTGACGACCTAAATCACCTTCAACTGCCCTGCACCCTGTACAAAGGGAAGAGAAACTCGTTATTTGCAAACTGACCCCTCAAACAGCCTTCCCCCCTCAATTGGCTGAGAACGCCCCGATAAGGATACACGTGCGAGACTTTACAGGTATGCAAATTTACATTTTTTTCCTTAAAAGAATGCATTTATGTCCAACTTTTATACCATTATTAAGAACTATGTCTATGCTATCTATTGGTGTAAATAATTCTATTGTACCCTTACTAAAAGCTTTCTAAAATAACAATTATATACTCTATCGTGTGGCTGACCACTATGTCTGCCGTTTCAAACTTATGCTGAACACACGCCACGGAAAAACCCGTTTTTTCTCCTGAATTCCCACGGCAACGCGGGCTTGTTGACCGCCCGACATAGGACTAATAGTCTAAGAGCCCGTGACTGCCAGACCTTCCTTATTTTATAAAAGCTGAAAGTTTCTCAGCGCAAGCTTCCAACACAGGTAGGGACGATGGGCTATTATGAAATTTGGGTCATCGTGGTTTTGGCAGGTAACAGGTAGCAAAGTTATATAAAATACCAACTTAATTTCGTCAAATAATAAAGCGTAATTTTTTTATATTTTCTTCGAAATAATATGATAAATCACGTCCTCCATTGCCAGACACTTAATATCGTGGCAACCCATTGCCAGACACCCTTAAACTTTAATAAATTGAAACTGTACTTACGTAATAGTATAAAAGCTGAATTTCATGCATGTTACTTGGTTAACTATTACAAGATGTTTCCTCAGTAGCCAGACAGTTTCGATAGTTCTAACCACTGGCCAGACAAACATATACGGTGGAACTAGCTTTTCAATGCACTAGAGTCTCAATATAGCTAGGCGCCCAACGGAGATTTTTCCCCTTTCCTCTTGGCTCTGAAATTGGCGCCAGTTATTTGAGGTTGCTGCATTTAAGAGGAAGTGCAAGTGCTGGCACGTGGCCAACTTCACTGCGAATCTGTCGTTTACTCAGTACATGTATTATACCAGGGTTCCTACGGGTGCTTGAATTTCATTAATAAGAAATTCTTTGGTACCAGTATTTTCTTATGGAAAATCTGTCCTGAAATAATGCGAAATTTCGTCCGATTAAACTAGATTTATTTTTCTATAAAAAAATTCTGATATTGGGCCCTGAAAATAACGGTATCCGTACGAACCCTGTTATACTGATAGTACACGTTTTACTATTTGTTTGTGAAGTTTATAAAATACTAGCAAACCCCGCGGCTTTGCTCGCGTAATATTTGAAATATGCCAAGTGATATTTATATGTCTAATTTTTATTAAAAGGTAATATTTTATTTTATTAAAAGGTTTTTCTATTAAAAGGCACTTATTACTTTTAGGAATAATTCAAAAATTACTATTTAAAACACAGTTTGATTAAACATCATTATTACACTGCATTAGACAGAAATGAGACTTAAATTAATAAAACGAAATAAAACTAAATAAATGATAATTTAGAAAATATTTTGAAACTTTTATGCTCAATTAATACGCTCATTTCAGTATTCATTTGAAGCTTTAATTTTTTTAGAAACCATCTTCTTAAATTTTAAAATTAACCATCATGCCAAATTCCAAGTCCTACCACCTCTCTCAACATAAAAGGCTATATTGAAACAGGAACTGTCACCATTAATTTGCCAACATTAATTTTGAAATCGGTTTGTTATTTCCTAATATTCCACAGAAACGTAATTTAAAAAGCTTTTAAAGCCCATTTTTAGAACGTTTGTTGTTCCTGTGAACCCCAGGTGGTAGAATCACCGGCATAAAATATAGCCTGTGTACGATCAGAGACTGTTACCATTGATTCGCAGCTATTACTTTTATAATCGGTTTATATTCCCTGAAATTGCATAGAATCGTAATTTAGAACATTTTTAGAATGCTTTTCGCACCTCCCCTTTGCTTCACCCCTTTTTAATTCGAATTTATTTTCGACGTTCCTTCGAGGGCATTTATATTTTATAAGTAACTACCATATCATATTTAAAGTTTCTAGCCTTTTCAGTATCACAGGAATCGCAATTTAGAAAGTTTTTAGCTCCTGAAACCCTCTGGTGGTAGTGAAACAGACATAAAATATAGCTTATGTTTGAGCAGGTTCTATCACCAAAATTTTTCATCATTATTTTTTTAATCGGTTTGGTAATTTATAAGTTTGCTTAAAAATTGTAATTTATAACGCTTTTCACTCACTTCATTTTTTTAAATTTGCAATTTCCTTTCGACTGTTCTTAGAAAGCAGTTGCATCTTGTACGTAAATACCATGCCATACTTCAAAGTGTTAGACACCTCAGTTGTGCAAAAAACGCAAATTAGAACATGTTTTGCTTTTGCAACCCTCAGATGGTAGTGACAGCAACATAAAATATAACCTATGTTATAGCAGGGACTGTCACCATTGATTTGCACCATTACTTTTGAAATAGCTTTGGTATTTCCTTAGATTGAGTAGAAATCACAATTTAGAACGTTTTTAGGACACTTTTCGCGCATTTTTAACCCTTTTTAAATTTCCAATTTTTTCGAAACTGTTCTTAAAGATCATTTATATCTAATAAATATGTACCTTGCCTAATTTAAAGTTGCTAGCCCCTACCGATCACAAAAATCGAAATTTAGAACACTTTTTTGCTCCTGCAACGACGTGGTGATAGTGATACCGACATAAAATAGCGTCTATGTTAGAGCAGAGGCTGTCAGCATCAATTTCCTACCATTACGTTTGAAATCAGATTCATTCTTCCTGAGATATTGCCGACAAATCGGCATTTACAACGTTTTTAGAACGCTTTTCGCGCATTTTGCTCCTGCATCTCCTCTGGGGTAGTGGAAACAGATATAAAATATAGCCCATCTTGGAGCAAGATCTGTCACCATAATTTTTTCACCGTTATATTTGAAATCGGTTCAGTACTTCCTGAGATTGCATAGAAATCGCAATTTAGAAAGTTTTTTACAACGCTTTTTGCGCATTTTGATTCCCTTTTAAATTTCGATTTTTTTAGGAAATGTCCTTAGAGATCATTGATATCTTATAACTAACTACCATTCCAAATTTCACGATTCTAGGCCCTTCCGTAACGCAAAAGCCGCAATTTGGAACGTTTTTTTCCTGCACCCCCTTTGGGGTAGTGGCACCGACATAAAACATCGCCTATATTGGAGCAAGGGTTGTCACCATCATTTTGACGCCATTATTTTTTAGATCGGTTTGGTATTTCCTGAGATTGTGTTGAAACTACCATTTAGAACGTTTTATAGAACGCTTTTTGTGCATTTTCACCCCTTTCAAATTTCGAATTGTTTAAGAACTGTTCTTAGAAATCCTTTATATCTAATAAGTAGCTGATACTTCAAATTTCATATTTCTAGGCCCTTCAATAAAACATAAATCGCATTTTTAGAAGGTTTTTTCTCCTGCACCCTCTTTGGGGTAGTGACACCAACATAAAACATAGCCTATGTTGGAGCAAGGGTTGTCACCGTCATTTTGACACTCTTATTTTTTAAATCGGTTTGGTATTTCCTGAGATTGTGCAGAAACTACCATTTAGAACGTTTTTTAGAACGCTTTTTGTGCATTTTCACCCCTTTTAAATTTCGAATTGTTTAAGAACTGTTCTTAAACATCATTTATATCTTATAAGTAACTAATATTCCAAATGTCATATTTCTAGGCCCTTCAGTAACGCTAAAATCGCATTTTTAGAACGTTTTTTGCTCCTACCACCCCTTTGGGGTAGTGGCACCGACATAAGATATAGCCTATGTTCTAAGTTGGATTAACACCATCATTTTGTTACCATTACTTTTGGAATCGGTTCGGTAGTTCCAGAACTTACCTCTGACAAATAAACAATTTTTTCCTCTTTATAATAGGAGTATAGAAATGTGATTCAGTATTGATAAAGTATCTCCATGGGAGACACATTAATTTGTGTTATTTTTAAAAAAAAGTAATGACAAAATAATGTTGTTTTCTGAAGAGACATTGAGAAAATGTCAATCAATTTTGAGACTGCGAAAAATACATAACCTCAAATACAGGGACATTATTTTATCTAGTGAATATATGGACAATGTTTATCACAGGGGATGTTATAAAGCATTTACAGGACTGATGGAAAAATATTTCACCTCTGAATATAAAAGTTCTAAAGAAACCGTTGAAACAGAGAAAAGAAAAGAAACAGAAAAAGAAGCAAGTATAGCTATAGACTATTCACCTTCACCTACATCGTTTTTACCTAAGTTGACCGTAGAACCATCTCATTCACAGTCGTCACTTACAGAATATTTAGCAGCATCAAAACCACCTTTTGCTCCTCAATCAATAGAACCTCAACCTTCAACTCCTCAGGAACATGTAAACATTTCTGAACTTGAAGAAGGCAGTGAAAATAATGATTTAATTTCAGAAGTAAATAGTTCGATCCAAAGTGACACTAGCGTTGGTACATGTAAAAATGTTCGTGTTTTTTTTAATAGAAAACGAAACAAATGCGATCAAAAATGCTTCCATTTCATGAAAATGATAAAGACCAATTTAAATCGCGCATAATATCTGACAGAAGGTAAAGGAGAGTATAACGAGTTGTTAATTATATTCGAAAATTTTGTCGGCCCAAAAATATATTATCATAACGAATGTAGAGTTCATTTCAATAATAAAATATCTTCTTCTACAAAAATATCTGTTAAAAGTGATTGGCATCATCATCGAGAGTACCATCAAAAAACTTTTAATGAAATTAGTAAAATCATAGAGGAAAATGTAATCAAGAATGGGCGTTGTTATTTATTGATACATTTACATGAATTATATACTGATTCATTGGAGAAAATCATTGAAGAAAATTCCATTGAATGCTACTTTTGCCACACACCATCTGAAAGAAAAAATAATGAAAATATTCTCTAAAGACATTAAATTTTTTACAATCCGTAATAAAAAGATATTAGCACCCAATTATTTCACGACAATAGATGATAAAATATTTGAAAATTTACAATCAGAAAATATTTTACAAAAAGCTGCATCAATTTTACGAAAAACTATACTGAAAATTGACAAGAAAAAAATAACGTCCAAAAATATTTCAACGCAGCAATTAATAACAGGTGAAGTTTCATTACCACAACAATTATTAGACTTCTTCTTCACTCTTCTTGGTGGATGTAATCAAAGACGGACTGGGCATTTTTTCGCTCAGTTGAAAATATTCAATTCGTATGATAACTTTACCAATAAGTTTGATTGTGTTAAAATATTAGTTCATCGACGGAAAACTAGTCTAAAATGTGTTCGTCAAGTTCGCTCTTACTGTCAAGATGTTTTTTATGGAGTTCATAATGATCAAGTAATGACATCAAAGCACATTATGCTGGGTATGACTCTGAAGAGCTCAACGAGCAGCAGAAAAATTATTGACATTATCAATAGATATGGTCATTGCATTAGCTATCAACGTGTCGAAGAATTTGAAACAGAAACCACATATACTTCCATTGAAAAGTCTAATTTAGGCCCAGAAAAAATTAAAAAAGCACCTGAACATTTTACTGGGGTAGCTTTTGATAATTTTGACCATTTTGTTGAAACTATGAGTGGGCAGGACACTTTACATGACACCTTAGGAATTATTTATCAAAACATTGAGTTAAATACATCCGGAGAATCAGGAATATCCGAAGCACCGGTTCCTATTAATGAAGGCAATTCACCACACAAAAAGAAAAGAAAATGAAGAACTTTCGACGAGAATCTTCAGAGGATATTCCATATCTAAAAAAAAACATGAATGACTAGTGATCTGCAATCAACGGCTGATGAAATTGAAAATATAGCCCCAAGAAATTTAGAATTGTACACAGAAATAGATATCATCTGGAGGATTAGTCATGCGGTAGAATCACCTGATGTACCTATGTGGGTTGGTTTTAATAGCCGTATTTATAGTGATACTCCGCAACAACACATTTCTTATTTAAATCCCATCAATGCGTCACCAATTAGTAACTCTTTAGTTTTGGAAGCCATGCATCAAGGTACAAAAATAACTCATGAATTAAATCAATCATCCATACAAGTAATAGCGAAAGTAGCCCTACAAATTCAAGCAACAGAAAACCAACTTTTGATATTTTTTTTTATACATTTAGGACCGTTTCACATTATGATGGCTTAATTTAAGGCAATTGGTAAGGTGAAAAGTGACTGTGGCTTAACAAACGTAATGGTGGAAAGCAGTTTGCCAGCAAATTGTTCTGTGGGTGGATTTCTCGATGGAAAACATTTCAACAGCTGCAAAATGTTGCAACCTTTGGTGGCATTAGGATTGGAAATACTACATTTCAAATCTTTTTTGCAAATTAATAGCACGTGATTAACAGAGGATATGATAAAGGAACTTCAAAGATTGCAAAACTATAAAATATCATTCCACATAGAAAATGAAGAGCTGAAGGAATTTATGATTGATTACTGTATTTACAAACAACAAAGTATTAATGGCGAGTTTGGCAAAACTCAACAATTTTATTTGATTTACATTAATCTTATTGATCACAACTTACATCTATCACGAAGCATTCGTACTGGAGATTTCGAACTTTTCAAGTCACTATTGTCTAAAACTACAAATTTATTCTTTAACTGTAATCAACAGAGCTATGCTCGATGGACTGTGAAATATTATGATAACTTGTGAAAGTAGCAGAAAGCCATCCAGATTTATATGAAGGATTTAAACAAGGTTGCTTTGGTATTAAAAGGACAACCAAGCTGTTTTCAAGACAACCTATTTATATGGAGAACAGACTATAAATGCTTATGCTGCAAGAAGGTTTACGGGTGTTATACACTTCACCAATTCAATTTCGGCACGCCAACGCAACGGTGGGCTCGAAACCACGATATAAGATCCACGATAATTATTCAAGTTTATCAAGAATTAGGACTACAATCTCACCAAGATATTTCAGCGGGTTTGAATCAGCACAATATTCAGAAAAATATCAAACAATTACGGAAATTTATTGCCACCTTTGATCAATTTATTAATCTCTTTTTAGAAGTACCTAAAGGTTAATTGATTAACATTTCATCTGGTAAATCTGGATCAGAACTGGTAGAAGCATTTCTTCTTAATATTGAGAAAAATGGTGAATGTGTACGGAAAACGTTCATTTCTGAATGTCTTATAGATATTAGTAGATTTCAAAAATCTATTGAAAACACACCTGTTAATATTTTTTTCAAAAGATAAAAAATTATTAACAGGTGAGAAAAAGAAGAAAATTCGAGTAGGTGGTACAATTCAAGAGGATAGAATTCGACGAGATCTGTTTGGACATATGCTGGGAATATCCATGAACAATAACTTGGATATTTCGAAAATTTTATCGTACCCAATTATTACAGTTCTTTGTCCATGTGCCATTTGGATTTTACTATTTGTAAGACGGATAAATCTGCCTTAATGAAGTATTTGGAAAAAGGGCTCCAGCATGAGGCACCACCTTACGTAGATGTCCTAATAATTGATGGCCCCTTTCTGTTGCATACTATGAAAAAAGTTCCAAAAAAATGTGGAAGCATTTCTAAAAAATGTTGCAAATGGTAATTCAATTGCAAGCGTCAAGAGTTGACGTTATATTTGATCAGAACTTCCATCGATCAAAGATTACGAATATTCCCAGCGACTCGAATCTGCACAATTGGAGTACAGAATAACTGGGCCTGGTCAAATTCGGCCGAGTGATTTTGCGAAAGAAGTAAAAAATTCAAATTTTAAACAAGCTCTTGTTGATTTCTTCATCTTTCATTGGGCCACTGATGAAATGGTGCCGTTTATTGGTAACAAAACCATTCACAAAAATTTGAAACAGTGTCATTCTTTCGTAGTTAATAACTCCAACAACATAGTATCAAAAGTTGTGGAAGAATTATCATATCCAGAATATGAAGACGCAGATACGAAAATAATATATCATACGCATATTTTCAAATTTTAAACAAGCTCTTGTTGATTTCTTCATCTTTCATTGGGCCACTGATGAAATGGTGCCGTTTATTGGTAACAAAACCATTCACAAAAATTTGAAACAGTGTCATTCTTTCGTAGTTAATAACTCCAACAACATAGTATCAAAAGTTGTGGAAGAATTATCATATCCAGAATATGAAGACGCAGATACGAAAATAATATATCATGCGCATACCATTGACAATCAAGCGAATATAGTAATCAGAAGTATCAAAACTGACATTGCTGCTATCATGCTTGGCCTTATGTACTATCTACAAAATGGTTCACTTATTTGGATTCTGACAGGTACTGGAAACAACATGAGGTATGTAGGCCTCACAAAGATACACGCAAAGTTCGGAGAATCTATTTGTAAGAGTTTGCCTGGATTTCATGCAATAACAGGTTGTGATTATAATCCTGCGTTTTTCAGAAAAGGCAAATTACAAAATATTTACAAAAACAGAAGAATACCAACAAGCTTTCATCGAATTCGGTAACAAAGAATTATTTGAAAATAATGATGAACAACAAAACACTTTTGATATTATACAGCAGTTTATATGTGAGGTATACAATGTTGGTGAGATACTTGATGTTGATGCTGCTTGGCTTCAACTGTTCATCAATATCTACATTGTCTCAGATGTTAATGAAGCGTTTGACCGTAAAATAATCCAAAATTTTGATGCCAGCAGTCTACCACCCTGTAAAACCGAGCTGTTACAGCAATTTTTGCGAGCAAACTTCATATCTAGCATTTGGAACAATGTTCACCAGAAAACTACAACGATATATCTACGAGAGAATAATGGTTGGGTACAAGAAAATAACCAGTACCCTTTTAAATGGCTTGAAGGAGATCAGTTGCCAAATTACATCAGAGATTCACTAAATATTCTCTCAAGTATATACATACTACTTCAAATTATTATAAATAGATTTTTAGCTATACACAATTGCACTAACTTTTTATATATTTTTGCAGAAACTAACGAAAAAGTCAATATTGAAAAAAATCAAGCAACGGACTGGAGTAGAAGTGACGAAGATAATGAAGATATCGGCTATAAGGATGAAAATGAATAAAACATATTCATTAAACATATCTTAAAATCTAATAATAAACATATAAATCCATATTTCCTTTAATTTTTATATAATGGCTATGAATACAATTAATCTATTTTTTTTTCACTGAGATTTTTTAACGCTATATATAAATAAACAGTCAAATTTTAATGAAATATCCAATTATGTATGAAACTGAATACTAAACATAAAGTTCGCAAAATTCCAAAACATTTACTAATTTATTTGGTTTATTTTTTAACAATTATCAAAATGAAAATTATAATCAATAACATTATAAACATAGATTTTTAATTCATAAATAAGTACATAATAAAATTATTCGATCGATCCAATTAACAACCTCACTGGCACCTACTCGGACGTATATGGCCTCGCGCTCGTACTTACAGTCACCGTATATGCTTGTCTGGCCAGTGGTTAGAACTATCGAAACTGTCTGGCTACTGAGGAAACATCTTGTAATAGTTAACCAAGTAACATGTATGAAATTCAGCTTTTATACCATTACGTAAGTGCAGTTTCAATTTATTAAAGTTTAAGGGTGTGTGGCAATGGGTTGCCACGATATTAAGTGTCTGGCAATGGAGGACGTGATTTATAATATTATTTCGAAGAAAATATAAAAAAATTACGCTTTATTACTTGACGAAATTAAGTTGGTATTTTATATAACTTTGCTACCTGTTACCTGCCAAAACCACGATGACCCAAATTTCATAATAGCCCATCGTCCCTACCTGTGTTGGAAGCTTGCGCTGAGAAACTTTCAGCTTTTATAAAATAAGGAAGGTCTGGCATTCACGGGCTCTTGCTCTATAAAGAATTCGTGCTTCCGAAATAACTCTTTATGAACACTTATTCCCAATTTAAAGACCTGATTAGCTCTAAATTTTAGCTATGTATAAAACCTTATTCCCATCGAGACTACCTCTAGTCTAGATGTAAAATAAATGCCATTTAATACCAAATTCCACTACTTTATTACTTTTAAAACAAGAAAATACTCCTGCAACGGAAATTGTCATGTAATATAAACGAATCGTTGCATTGAAACGTGCGCCATTCCACACAGTAAAGCCCAGAATTAAGGATTCTTTAACGCATTCCTTAATTCCGTAACATTTACTACCAAAACCTTGATAACACGTATTTTTTCTACTGAAAATACACTCGGAAACATGGAACTTAGCAGACCTGTCTAAAACGGAAAACCAAAATCCATAACCTGCTGTCTGCTCTTAACCCACTATTATTAAACTGAAAATATTACTCTGCTAACTAAAAGCACTTCCTACAATAAAACACTTAATTAAAAAAAAATCATGCATTTAAACCCGTTAACACAAAATAACCCCAATAATAATAATAAAAAAAATCCACTTTAAAGTGAAAAAAAAAACAAATATCAATTTTTCAAACACATTTAAAAAAAAAAAAAATTAATCTTAAATACACTGCATTTTCTTTCACAATTTTACTGTGTTTAATTCTTAATACTAACACATTTTTGCATGTCTTTTATTCTAGGTGAAAACAATGCTGTAAGAGCGTTCTGAACATAGGACATGGCCATGAATTAGATGCATTCGCCAGCGAAATACATCTTTAATATTTAAACCTCGCTATTAAGCCAAAAGATGTTCTCTCTTTTTTTTTTTTTATTAGCATCTAAACTGCCAAATAATCGGGGAATCATATGGTAATATTATTTACTTATTTATTGTTATTTAAATTTTATGTATGCATGATTTTTATAATTTAGGTACCTGTTAAAAATTATATTTATTTAATAACATACCAAATTTTAAGTTTAAATTTTTTTAAACTTTTGAAAATTACAGAGGTGGCAAAATATAATTTATAATTTAAATTATGTATTTGCAACCGTTATTTATATTAAAATTTTCAAAGTAATTTGTTTAAATTTTCCAATAAAACTGTATAATTCTAATTTAATCTTTAACGTACTTGAGAAGTAAGGAATTAATTAAACCCGACATTATAAATTTACTCCACCTTTAATCGGGAATTTTTTTTTTTTTTTTCAAATATAACTTTTTCTTCTTCTTTTTTTTTTTTTTTTTTTTTTTTTTTTTTTTTTTTTTTTTGATACGGCATAATTTAAATCTACCTAAAGAAAATTTTCACTGAATTCAATACCCGAATTCCGTAATCATTAAATAAAATTTCTTTTCTTTATTTTTTTTTCTTATTTTTTTTTTTTTCAATTTAAATTATAATTCAGAATTTTCCAGTTTATATTTAACTAGAAAGGTAGCCCGTCAAAAATGACGGAAATTTAGATATAAAGATATATACAACTCATATGCAAGAATATGAGTTTTCTCGCTTGTTCCGCAGTGATAGATGGAAATAACACATTTTAAGAACGAAACACATTTATGAAAAACTGGGTACAGTAGAAGACCACTAATCTGCACAGTTTGGTTCCAAGTGTTATGCAGATTTGAGGCTCTTTGCGGTATTGTCCATTCAATCTTTGTTTACATTTTTTTTTAATTCACATATTGGACAATTTAGATTGTTAAGTCTTAAAAATAAATAAATTACACACTTGAAGTAAGGTAAAAACTATTAAATTACCGTATACGATTTCATGAAATGGTATTATATGGTATTATATGTGTGTGCTTCACGGTCTTGGTTACAACGTTGGCGAAATTGGCTGCAACTTGTCATAATCCTAATAGTGTGGGCCACTATAACAAAAAAGTAATCGGTTTTTAGTAAAATTTCTGATATAAAGTAGTTTTCAAAAACGTGTGTAAAATTGCAGGCCGTTCTCATGTTATGTCAGTCCTACGAATAATATTTATAACACTGAAGAGTTTCCATGTATATATGGAATTTAGAAAAGCTTCTCTAAAAGAAAGGTCCTGAAATGACATTGTAATTCCTCTAACTTCAAGGTTTAATCGGGCCCTGATGTTGTTTACTGAAATCTAATAAATACAGTTATTTTGAATATTACAACAGAATTAAACAGTTAAATTTATTTAACTTAAACCTGCTGTTACTTCCCGATGTTATATTTTAGTATTAAGAAAGAAAATTATTTAAATTTTTCAAATCATGCATTTATATTTTTTTCCGTCTTTAATAACTAAAAAATGAAAAAATATGCTTTTGTTCTGAGCTCATAAATATGACAATAAAATAATATAACTAAGGGACATTGCAAAATTAAATCTTTGTGATTTCAAACCATAAACAAATGATACCGGCACCATTTTACCTACTATGACGTCATTAGAATATTGTCCATTGATTGTTGGAGAATTTACTTTGTCAATGATTACCTCAATTATTTAATATTTTTTAGGGTTCACCATGCATGAATCACTTGTGTTTGTTTAGGTTTATGGAATGAGATATTAAACTATGAACCTAATTTCAACTAAAGTTATCCAAGGATATATGTATTTTTAATCGAAATTAAAAACAATGCTTTGATCTCGAAATAAAAAGTTTTAGTTTGTATAATTGGTTATTTCTGTTAATTATTTATTTAGGTACTTTTCCATTATAGCGCATTTTTAAAAAAAGCTTGGCGCAATTCGGGCATCAGAAAGTGAGATATGTTGCCAAAATACATAAACAGCTATGAAAACAAATCTAATGAACTTTTATTTGGAACAGATGTCATATTCGTCCCATATTGGCGCGATTTTTTTCTGTCGCCAATATCATATAGGCAACAGGTACTTAACTTGCACCAAAGTGCTTGATGTGGTAACCCGGATTATGTTGTTTATGCTGTTGATGTTTTCGCCAATTTGGCAACCGAAAAAAATCGCGCCAATATGGGGCGAATATGACATCTGTACCTTTTATTTTTGTTTATATATGCACTTATATACATAAAACAATCGTTTCTAAATATATATATATATTTGGTACTTCTTAGTTATCCCGTCGACCAAATTACTGTCGCCAAATTGTAAGATTAAATGCCAATTATGGTTGCCAATATTTAATTAATTGTAAGATTAAATGCCAATAATGGCCAATAAAACCATTAATTCGACGTTTTATTTGTATTTTTAATAATGTTTTACTAATTTATTTGATCTTTCGTTATTTAAAATAAAAATTATGTCAATGTGTATAATTTGGCGATTGGTTTGGCGATTTATATAATTTGGCAAAATTGGTCGACGGGATAACTAAGAAGTACCATTTTTAGGTAGTTTCGTAAGAAATACTACCTATTGCAGTCGTTACCATGGTGCGAATTTTGAAAAATTCCTTCATAACTTTTCATTATAGGACCCTAGGAACCCAAAACCACCCCCACTTAAAAAGTTTATATATATATATATGTATGTACTAAATATTGTCCGCACGATAAAAGTCGCAATTATGTACGGATCGTTTTCAAACTCGTCATCAACTTTGAGATGGCTAATATCTCGGCGGGGATTGAAAATGGGCAAAATCGGCCCAAGGGAATGGAAATGGGGGGGGGGGGGGTTAAAAATTTTGAATATCGTCTTAACAAGATTCTGATAAAACAACTCTGACTCTTACACAACAATGACAGGAAAAAATAAATATTTTTCGTTATAGCAGTTGCCAACAATTAAAAAAAAAACAATAAAATTTTCACCACAACAATTGCTTTTCTATTGCAAGAATTTCATGTGAAAAAATAAATTAAATAAATAGTTTGACGAATTGAAAACAAATTGAATATTACGTCATAAGTTTTCTAGAGCAAGATTTCAGCATGGAAACTCAAAATGAAATAAATAGTTTGACGAATTAAAAAAAAATATATATTGCGTCATATTAGAAACATAATGGACCTTAGCAGGCGAATATGTAACGTCATGTGAGTTTGAAGAAACGTATTAAAACATGATAAAAACCCGACTATGGAAATATTAACATATTTTAACACTTTGAGGTTCTCTGAATTTGTTTTAGCCATTTTTAAACCTATCCCATATACATGCGTGTGTGTATTCGTGTATATTAGAATTTTCGCAAAATGTTTAGCTCCCTAGAGTTCATTCTTAGTGAAGGAACTGGGTTTATCTCTAATCTTGATTTAAATTTTGTTGGTGAATTTAGTACTTAACATCGAAATCTACCTCCGCCTGTAGGCCAGAGCCGACAGGGATTTTTTTTAATATACAAATTACGGCACAGATTTCAGATATGAACCGGGATACCTAACTGGCGCTAAAATGGTGTTATTTTGCCTGCTATGGTAACCCGGCTATTGTTTTTTATTTATTAATAAATTGTTTATTTACTTTTATTTTCTGTTTTTCTTTAATTATATAAACTGTTTTGTTCTATAGTTATTATTCAAACTTTTATTTATTTATAGTTATTTCCTTCTCAAAATGATAGCAAATAATTTAAAAATATATAAGTAACTGGTATTCGAAAGCGAGATTTCTGCCACATTGGCGTCAGAGAAAAATCACGCCAACCCCGATACGTATATGACATCTGTGCAAAAATTACTTCTGTTTCTTTATAAAAATGGGTAAATAGCTTTTGGCACAGATGTCATATTCGCCCCATATTGGCGCGATTTTTTTCTGACGCCAATGTCATATACGCAACGGGTACTTAACTGGCGCCAAAGTGTCGTTATTTTGCTTGATGTGGTAACCCGGATTATGTTGTTTATGCTGTTGATGTTTTCGCCAAGCTGGCAACCGAAAAAAAATCGCGCCAATATGGGGCGAATATGATATCTGTGCCGTCAGAAAATACGTTGGCAAACTTCTTTCTCGCCAAGAAACTTTTCTCCGAAGTATTGTACATAAGTAATGATTGCTAGAAATGCATTTTTAATTATGATATGCGCTTTTATATTTCACAACATTTATACATACTATAACTGTGTGTATAAATGCTACAGTTCATATGCAGGGCTACACAAAAGAATTCGTAAGGGTTACTGAGTATGAGAGTAAAATGCTTAAAGGTGGTTTTTAAAGGAGTTATGCAGTTTTACGCTGAACTGCATTTAGTTTACTAAGAAATGTTTGTAGAATATAGATAAAATGACATACAGGGTCACGCAAAGAATTGGATACATAACCGTCTATGGATGATAATATCTGGAAAAGTGATTTCAGTAGTTTTAGGAGTAGTTTAAACTAAATTTTAGCTAAATAGTGGCATGTAATAACGGACTATTGGCTATGGACGGTAACTGCTGAAATCAATTTTTAAAATGTTTTATGCGTTTTCTAAAATGTTTACTTAGTTATCTTATTTATCTTATTTCCCTAAATAACGAAGTTTTGTTAAAGCATTCAGGATGTGTTGGAAAGTGTTTCATGTTCTATGCTTAACGCATGATTTTTCTTTCTTCTTTAGTCTTATTTTGCATTTATTTTATTCTTAATTTTTTAGTCTTATACTGCTTTATAGAAACTTTGGCACAGTTGTCATATATGCACCATAGTGGCGCGATTTTTTTCCGACGCCAATTTGGCGAAAACTTCAACAGCATAAACAACAACTTCCGAGTTACCATGTCAAGCAAAATAACGACACTTTGACGACAGTTAATTACCCGTTGTGTATATGACATTGGCGTTAGAAAAAAATCGCGACAATATAATGTATATGACATCTGTGCCGAAACTTTAATATTTAATGTTTAAGCTCTTCTCTCCACCCAAATTGCATATAGTATACTCTATAACACAGATAGTGCAAGATAATAGGCAGATTGGTACTTTTCCACTGTAGGGGCTTTGGCGTTTTTAAAAAAATGCTTGGTGTAATTTGGGCATCAGAAAGTGAGATTTGGGTACTTTTCCGTTATACGGATACCATTGTCGCCAAGCGTAATAGTTGGCGCAAAATGAAAATCACGTGAATTGAAGCATCTGAAAAATAAAAGAAAAAACATTGTCGATACTAAAGTGAGCATTTAAAAAATATAGCATTTGAAAATTCCAGACTTTTACGAACTATTTCATTAAATCACGAACATTTACTTTATATAATTGAACAAATAACTGTTATAAAATAAAGCAATAAAATAAAATCTCATATTAAACTGTTGGCATAAAATTACAAATATCTTTTAGCATTTTGAAATAATTGGCGCATTAGCATACATTTTGGCATGTTGTCCGTATAACGGAAAAATATCGAGATTTGTTGTCAAATCATATAAACAGCTATGAAAACAAACTTGGTGAACGTTTTTGTTTGTTTTATATGTTTATTTTATGTGTATATTATTCATGTTTTTATGTACAAATTACATCTGTTTCTGTATAAAATTAGAGAAACGGCTTTTTTATGTTAAATAAATCGTATAAATATCCAAAAAAAATGCGTGTGTATATAAAATGAAACAATGGATAGGTTCCCGGAAAATATGTTGCAAATTTCCTTTTTCACCAAGGCACCTATACTGGAAAAGTACCTAAAGCACATTAAAATCGCGCAGTTAAGAGCTCACACAGTACAGCGTCGTCTATTGGCGGTTATTTTATTAGTAGCATCGGGAGAAAGATGTAAAGATGTACTTTAAATTCTCACCCATAGATTTTGAAAGAAATATCTTAAAAGAGTGGAGTTTAAATTAAATTTTGGTGACCTCCTTTATGAAAGATTAATGGTTTTAAATGGGAATTTCGCCAAATTAGCCAGCTGTCGCCAAGTTGGCTAACATTTGGCGCTACTGTGGTAACCCTGCATTAGTATTTTTCAACAATTACTCATTTCAATGAGGCGGTCCTACCGGAATTGTGAGGGACACACAGAGACTTGGATTTTATATAAATAGACTAGAAAGATAGCCCGTCAAAAATGACGGAAATTTAGATATAAAGATATATACAACTCATGTGCAAGAATATGAGTTTTCTCGCTTGTTCCGCAGTCAATAGATGAAAATAACACATTTTAAGAACGAAACACATTTATGAAAAACTGTGTACAGTAGAAGACCACTAATCTGCACAATTTGGTTCCAATGTTATGCAGCTTTTTTCGGTCATGTCTATTCAATCTTTGTTTACATATTTTTAAATTCATGTATTGGACAATTTAGATTGTTGAGCCTTAAAAATAAATAAATAACACACTTGAAGTAAGGTTATAAACTATTAAATTATCGTATACGATTTCATGAAATGGTATTATATGGTATTATATGTGTGTGCTTCACGATCTTGGTTACGACGTTGGCGAAATTGGCTGCAACTTGTCATAATCCTAATAGTGTGGGCCGCTATAACAAAAAAGTAACCAGTTTTTAGTAAAATTTCTGATATAAAGTAGCTTTCAAAAACTTGTGTAAAATTGCAGGCCCTTCTCGTGTTATGTCAGTCCTAGGAATAATATTTCTAACATTGAAGATTTTCCATCTATATATGGAATTTAGAAAAGCTTCTCCAAAAGAAAGGTCCTGAAATGACATTGTAATTCCTCTAACTTCAAAGTTTAATCGGGCCCTGATGTTGAGTACTGGAATCTAATAAACACAGTTATTTTGAATATTACAACAGAATTAAACTGTTAAACTTATTTAACTTAAACCCACTGTTACTTCCCGATGTTATTTTTTAGTATTAAGAAAGAAAATTATTTAAAATTTTTAAATCATGCATTTATGATTTTTTCCCGTCTTTAATAACTAAATAAGGAAAAAATAGGCTTTTGTTCTGAGCTCATAAATATGACAATAAAATAATGTAACTAAGAGATATTGCAAAATTAAATCTTTGTGATTACAAACCATAAACAAACAATACCGCCACCATTTTACCTACTATGACGTCATTAGAATATTGCCCATTGATTTTTGGAGAACTTACTTTGTGAATGATTACCTCAATGATTTAATATTTTTTACGTTTCACGATGAATGAATCACTTGTGTTTGTTTAGGTTTATGGAATGAGATATTAAGCTGTGAACCTAATTTCGGTACAGATGTCATATTCGCCCCATATTGGCGCGATTTTTTTCGGTTGCCAATTTGGCGAAAACATCAGCAGCATAAACAACATAATCCGGCTTACCACATCAAGCAAAATAACGACACTTTGGCGCAAGTTAAGTACCTGTTGCCTATATGATATTGGCGACAGAAAAAAATCGCGCCAATATGGGGCGAATATGACATCTGTACCCTAATTTCAATTGAAGTTATCCAAGGATATATGTATTCTTAATCGAAATTAAAAACAATGCTTTGATCTCGAAATAAAAAGTTTTAGTTTGTATAATTTGTTATTTCTGTTAATTATTCATTTAAGTACATTTCCATTATAGCGCATTTTTAAAAAAAGCGTGGCGTGATTCGGGCATCAGAAAGTGAGATATGTTGCGAAAATACATAAATAGCTATGAAAACAAATCTAATGAACTTTTATCTTTGTTTGTATATGCACTTATATACATAAAAAAAAAATCGTTTCTAAATATATATAATTTTTTTTATATACAAATTACGGCACAGATTTCAGATATGAACCGGGATACCTAACTGGCGCCATAATGGTGTTATTTTGCCTGGTACGGTAATCCGGCTATTGTTTTTTATTTGTTAATAAATTGTTTATTTACTTTTATTTTCTGTTTAATTATATAAACTGCTTTGTTCTATAGTTATTATTCAATCTTTTATTTATTTATAGTTATTTCCTTTTCAAAATGATAGCAAATAATTGAAAAATACATAAGTAACTGGCATTCGAAAGCGAGATTTCTGCCAAATTGGCGTCATAGAAAAATCACGCCAACCCCCATGCGTATATGACATCTGTGCAAAAGTTGCTTCTGTTTCTTTATAAAAATGAGTAAATAGCTTTTTTTATATTAAATTGTCGGGACAGATGTCATATACGCCCATATTGGCGCGATTTTTTTGAAGCCGATGTCATATACGCACCGGGTACTTAACTGGCGCCAAAGTGTCGTTATTTTGCCTGTAATGGAAACCCGAATGTTGTTTATGCTGTTGATGTTTTCGCCAAATTGGCGTCGGAAAAAAATCGCGCCAATATATGACATCTGTGCCAAATTGTATACATATGGAAAAAATTGCTTGTGAATATGAAACAGTAAATAGGTTGCCAGAAAATACGTTGGCAAACTTCTTTCTCGCCAAGAAACTTTTCTCCGAAGTATTGTACATAAGCAATGATTGCTAGAAATGCATTTTTAATTATGATATGCGCTTTTATGTTTCACTACATTTATGCATACTATACTGTGTGTATAAATGCTGCAGTTCATATGCAGGGCTAAACAAAAGAATTCATAAGGGTTACTGAGTATGAGAGTAAATTGCTTAAAGGTGGTTTTTAAAGGAGTTATGCATTTTTACGCTGAACTGCATTTAGTTTCCTAAGAAATGTTTGTAGAATATAGATAAAATGATATACATGGTCACGCAAAGAATTGGATACATAACCGTCTATGGATGATAATATCTGGAAATGTGATTTCAGTAGTTTTAAGAGTAGTTTAAATTAAATTTTAGCTAAATAGTGGCATGTAATAACGGTACTATTGGCTATCAACGGTAACTGCTGAAATCAATTTTTAATTTTTTTATGCGTTTTCTAAAATGTTTACTTAGTTATCTTGGTACTTCTTAGTTATCCCGTCGACCAAATTACTGTCGCCAAATTGTAAGATTAATTGCCAATAATGGTTGCCATTAATTAATTAATTGTAAGATTAAATGCCAATAATGGGCAATAAAACCATTAATTCGACGTTTTATTTGTATTTTTGTCAATGTTTTACTATTGATTTGGCGATTTATATAATTTGGCGAAATTGGTCGACGGGATATCTAAGAAGTAACGTTATCTTATTTACCTTATTTCCCTAAATAACGAAGTTTTGTTAAAGCATTCAGGATGTGTTGGAAAGTGTTTCCTATTCTATGCTAAACGCATGATTTTTCTTTCTTCTTTAGTCTTATTTTGCATTTATTTTATTCTTAATTTTTTAGTCTTATACTGCTTTATAGAAACTTTGGCACAGTTGTCATATACGTTATCATATATTGGCACGATTTTTTTCCGACGCCAATTTGGCGAAAACATCAACAGCATAAACAACAATATCCGGATTACCATATCAAGCAAAACTACGACACTTTGGCGCCAGTTAAGTAACAGTTGTGTATATGACATTGGCATCAGAAAAAAATCGCGCCAATATGGGGCGTATATGACATTTGTGCCGAAACTTTAATATTTAATGTTTAAACTCTTCGCTCCACTCCCCTTGCATACAGTACAAACTATAACACGGATAGCGCAAAATAATAGACAGTTTGGTACTTTTCCACTGTAGGGGCTTTGGCATTTTTTTTTAAAAAAAATTGGTGTAATTTGGGCATCAGAAAGTGAGATTTGGGTACTTTTCCGTTATGCGGACACCATTGTCGCCAATCGTAATAGTTGGCGCAAAATCGTGAATTGAAGCATTTGAAAAATAAAAGAAAAACCATTGTCGATACTAAAGTGAGCATTTAAAAAATATAATATTTGAAAATTCCAGACTTTTACGAACTATTTCATCAAATCACAAATATATACTTAAAATAAGTGAACAAATAACTGCTATAAAATAAAGCACTAAAATAAAACTCATATTAAACTGCTGGTATAAAATTACAAATATCTTTTAGCATTTTGAAATAATTGGCGCATACATTTTGGCATGGTGTCCGTATAAAGGAAAAATATCGAGATTTGTTGTCAAGTCATATAAACAGCTATGAAAACAAATTTGATGAGCGTTTTTGTTTGTTTTATATGTATATTATTGATGTTCTTATCTACAAATTACATCTGTTTCTGTATAAAATTAGAGAAACGGCTTTTTTATGTTAAATAAATCGTATAAATATCGAAAAAAATGCGTGTGTATATAAAATGAAACAGTGAATAGGTTCCCGGAAAATATGTTACCAAATTTCCTTTTTCGCCAAGGCACCTATACTGGAAAAGTACCTAAAGCACATTAAAATCGCGCAGTTAGGAGCTCACGCAGTACACCTTTGTCTATTGGCGGTTATTTTATTAGTAGCATCGGGAGGAAGATGTAAAGATGTACTTTAAATTCTCACCCATAGATTTCGAAAAAATATCTTTAAAAGAGTGGAGTTTAAATTAAATTTCGGTGACCTCCATTATGAAAGATTAATGGTTTTAAATGGGAATTTCGCCAAATTAGCCAGATATCGCCAAGTTGGCTAACATTTGGCGCTACTTTGGTAACCCTGCATTAATATTTTTCAACAATTACTCATTTCAATGAGGCGGTCCTACCGGAATAGTGAGGGACACACAGAGACTTGGATTTTATATAAACTACTAGGGGATCGTACCCGGGCTTCCCGGGTTAAAGAATATAGGTGAAAACATTTTTTTATTGAAAATTAATAATTTTTTTATATGCAATAAATTTTTTAGATTGACCACTTACATTAAAAAAGCATTTTTCATATGGAAAATACGAATTACACAATCAAATGCATTTTTGAAATTTGTCAAAAGCGATATTTTCTTATTAGCCGCATGCTAAGAGTTGTTTGCCAAGATTTTACTACTTATGGCATCCTTTTACATTCTGATCATTTCAGAGCTTATACATGTGTGGTAAATTTGTGTTTTATTTATATTATTTTAATTTATTATTCATAGGGAAGTTTTTTTTAATGGAAATTAGCCGTAAGAAAATGAACTCTTTATTTATTTTTAAGGGCAAACGGATTAATCTTTCGTAATCGAGCTCCGATATACATAAATTAAAAAATATGTCATGCTTTAAAATTGTTTTTAAAACCATAGACAATCAGAAAACTGAGATGAACTTTGTAAACAAATTCCATTTGAAAAAAAAAATCCTATTTGGTGATCTAAAAATTTAAATTGTACGATTACAAATATGTTAGATTTGCGTTTTTTCAATATTATTCTTTTATTTGTTTATAAAAGAAGTATTAATTTCGTTAATTTGTCTTTCACAAATACGTTAGTTTGGTGGTTTTTTTAATATTATTCTTTTATTTGCTTATAAAGGAAGTATTAATTTCATTATGCAAAAATAGTCAGAAACAAATGCTGAAAAATATTTGTTGCTTTATGTGCAAAATGTTTATTATTATTACGTATTGAAACCGGCACGTGATAAGATAAACTATAAAAAAATCATGCTTAAAAATTATTTTAGAAAATATAATACATCAGTCAATGAATAGAGTTTTAAAACAAATTGCATTTGCAAGTACATTTATTTCCCTATGCGACAAAAATTGAAAATGTACGATGGTCAGAAGATTGAAAAATTGCAGTAGCGAAATTTCAAGACCGAAATTTGATCGTGAAGTATTGCCATTCGCAAAATGACGTCAGCGTTACGCACAGATACGTTTGTTCTTTATAATATGGATCCATCCTAGAAGCAAATCCATCCAGGCGAGAATCATCAATTTCTGTAATATAAATCGCTATTATTTGCATGTCACCTCTCTTTTATAAAGACACTCTAAATTTTTGTAAAACATTGCGTTTTATCAGTGTGTGATTTCGATTACATTATTCTTAAAAGTGAAGCATTTTCACCTGTGAAGAATTTCATAGCAGCTGGTCTGCGAAAATGACGCACTTCTACAAAACATAATTCAGGTTTAAGAATTAAAATACACGCTTTTTTATAAAATGACGTCATTTGCATCCGCTAAAGCAATCTATTTTTACAACACAGTCTTAAACTTCGTCTATAGAAAAGTGTGCATATGACGTCATTACCACGGAATAACAGACAATATTCTTGACATAGCCCATATTTTATTTTCAACTATTTTTTCAGGTTTTATGAGAAAATGGCAACAAAGATACTGTATCTCCTATTTTCGACTATTTTCCGTTTACTTTTAATGACTTTCAATAGAAATGAGGTACTTTTGTTGCCACGATAAGAAAAATGGTATTAAAAACTGCAAAAAAATTAATATCTCAAAAATTAATTGAGATTCAGCTTTCAAACAAATTGCATTTAAAAGAAAATTTTTTTCCTTATACGACGGTGTAAAAATTTAAAATGTGCGATGTTTAGAAGTTTAAAAATTTGCAGTAGAGAAAATTGCAAAACCAAAATTTCATTTCAAATTTCAAAGTGTTGCCATTCGCAAAATGACGTATGCGTTACGCACAGATATGTTTGTCCTTTATAATATAGATAGATTGCTAGCCTCAACCAAATAAAACTTTACGTTAAATATTTAACTAAGCGCTATACAACCTATGCAAACTTTAGAATTTTATTTTTATGAAATACGCTCATTATCGACTTAATGCATGCCCAGTACATAATAAATACTCATTGTATTGTAATCCAATATACGTAACGTCTATGTATACTAGAGTCTCATATGTTTATTGGTTTTTATTACAGATTTAAATATGGTGTAATCTTACGCCGAAGAGATTATTAAGAGAGTGTGTCCAAACCCCCGACAAACTCGTATAATTAGACCTGTCCATCCTGAGTACCTCTGCCAAGCCAACCATCTTCACAGATCCGGGTAAGTACCCCTCCTTGTACCACATAATAATTAACCTATGCATGCCGTAAACTGCATAGCGACTAAAAGAAACTCCGCCCCATTTGACGGGAGTCTAGCCAACAACCACCGCTTGTTCGTAAACAAACCGGTCCCTTTAAATCAAGTTCTTGTCAACGTTTCACAACAACCCCCCAAACTTATAATCCTGAATCGCATGCAATTTTAAAACTTAAAATAAATTCCCAAAAGTACTCTATTTCTATATTCTAAATTGAAACCTATCCCGAATTATTTTTTTTAAATAATGCTAGACACACACTTGTACAATGTACCGTGTTATAAAAAAACAACACTTTGTCGATAGTGAATTTTCATAACCCATACTATAAACCAATACCTGTTAGCCGCTGGCTAAAATATCTCCTTATTTATTTATTTTATTCATAAATAAGCATCAATTTTACTTATAAGATACGATGAATTTTATTTATATATAATTTTTTTATTGCATTATATATATATATATATATATATATTACTACAATCGCATGCTCTGAAACCATTTAACCCCTTAACGCTCGAATTAAATTACGGTTGAATAATTCAAATTGCTTATTCGCACCACTTTTATGAAAAAGAAACATTCACCTTATTTAATGACAAGTAAGACGATAATAAATTATAGCCAATTTCACTATTTTATAAAACTGGTGGGAATCAAACAATTTGAGTAAAAGACACAGCCCGAGAATATCTCGGGAGCGAGAATTAAGGGGTTAAAGTGCATACTGTGTTTTCAGCTTCAAGAAGAAAAATATATTTGTTGTAAACTCAATTACGAGTCTCCCAAGAAGAATATACAATATAATTATTTATTTTACCTGTAAAAAAACCATTTAATATGCTCATTTCTTAGAATATGTATGTATGGTGTCTAATGCTACCAAAACCACGTGCTATTAAGTTTATAAGATTTTTGCCTCAAAATCCCAGATGTAGCACTTTGAATTTTCTTCCTACAACTCTCTGAAACGTACTGTTCTAAAGGTTTAATGAAAATTTAATTAACTTTTTTTTTTTCAAAAAAACTGTAACTGAGCATTCGAAATACCAAAATTCTGCTAACAGTGACATAATTTTATAGATTATTGCTATAATGTCAATATTTACCAAGTGACTAGAAATCCTTAACAAAAATGCGGTTCCTTCCAGTATCAGTTTCCCCTGGATACTGAAACTAAAACCTTTATAACTCATAAGACATGGTTCTTACAAACCCTTCATTCACTGAGCTACCCCATACTAGCCTGAAAACGAGTGGGGTAGCTAATCCCATCAATCAATCTCCTCCTTCCCGCGTACTCTCTTTTCCCAAGGCTGACAACTTGAAAACATTGCTCTGCGTCATCGCACGGGTGAGTGGAGGGAAAAAGAACTTCTCCATACGGAACAAGCATCTTATTCCGGAGAAATTAAGGACTGATGCTATCAATATTTTATCCTACCTAAAACTAGTAGACACCCTACATATATATAATGCCATAATATTTTACTGTGCAACTGAACAATTTATTATTTTTATGTATTTATTTATATATTTGTAATATACTATTTATATTTATATTATTGTTATATATTTATCCTATCAGTGCAATCCCCCCCCCCCCTCAATTTTAAACCAAAATTTTAAAGTAGAGATTGTCACTACGCTAAACTCTTTTTAGCTACAAATGTTAGCGATTTACTTTGAAAATATTCGTTTTTTGGTTTTTTTTTTTCCTTAAACAATATTTTGCGATATGATTATATTTATAAAAAAAGATAACGGTCAAACGATGTTACTAATAAATCGTGAAACTTTGATTAAAAAATAACCTATTTATCTATTTTTTTTTGTTTGTTTTGTTTTGTTTACTTTTTGAACAAAAAATTTCCTTTTCTTTTGTGTACACCTCGAAAACTAACATTCTATAGTTTAGAACATCTAAAAAATTTTTTAACCTGCAACGGAAATTTTTTTTATACCGCATTTAACCCTTATGCGCACTTAAGCTGACTGCTCCCTATAGAGCCATATCCCAAAAGAAAGTAATTTCCATTCTAAAATTCACTACACATGTTCAAAAACACCTCTACTAAGTACCTAATACCACATTTAACTATAACCACACTACAGACTAAAATTCAAATGTAAAACTTGCATTTTATTTGAAGTTTTTAATTTTTTTTTCAACTCGTAAATACTACCATGCTATTTTTATTTGAGCCAGTAAATTCTAACTTTTTACTAACTATGCTAATTACTTAACACATAGTACGAAGACTAACCCTATTTTAGTAGAAAATGAAATTTTCTAAATTTAACCCTTCTGTGTACACCAAAAATTCTCACTCTACACACTATCCATTACTAAATGAAATCCCTCACTTATCTTACTACTTACCAATATATATCCATTATTTTAACAGACATATAATAAATTTAGTCTTTAACGACTGTAAATTCGATTTATACCACCAAATATTCTATGATAAAATTGAACTTTATACCCAAAATACTGAAAATACACTATTTATATTTGTAACGAAAAAAACACATTTTAAACACATTATACACTAAAGAAAAAAAAAAAACTATATACACAATTTAGAGAATAATTATCTAACAAAACTGGGTTCTCTAACTTTTACTATTTTTTTTTTAACTCTTGCGCCAATTCTGAAGATGCAAAATTCTTTATTCCTATTTACACACTACACCTAAATCAATACCTATTTATTTTCTGGGGTCTACCCTTTTCATAACCCTTGGTTTTGAAATTATCACCCTGATTACTTCTTTTGCCTCTATCCTGCCTTTTTTGAAAATCCTCGTTCCTACCATAATTTGAGTCCTGCGAATTATTGTATTATTGTACCTATCTCTAACATCCCTATTTCCACTTCTCTGCTGTGACGGTTCCCTATAACGCGGACCTCTGTCATGAAATCTGTCATTTAAATAATAATCGTGATTGTACCTATTAAAATCCTGTTTTATCTGAAAAAGAACATAATCTCTATAAATATGTTGTCTCTGAAACTGACCATAATTATCACAATTACCATAATTAGTATCTGACATAAAGTGTGGGTAGCCCTGGTGATTTGGAGTCACGTACCCAAGTCCAACATGTGGTTTATTAGCACCACTCCAAGGATTGCTATTTTCAAAATATTGTTGCTTATGAAAATTCTGTTTTCTGTTTTTATTTTTTCCATTATAAAAATAGTCTTGTAGATCAAGTTTATTAGTTTTACAGATTTCACAAAATTTTTCCACTAATCTATCTTTTTTATTTACATTAGTTTCTCTCAATTTCAGTTCATTTACCTGTTCTGTTAACTTAGAAATATACACTAATTGTTCGTCATTTTGTTTCAGTAAATTTTCATAGACCGCATCTTTATTTTCGATTTTTTTTGTTACATTATTTATTTGATCAGTTGTTGTGGATTTGAAGGCATTCTCTAGTTGTAGAGCCTTCTCGCACAATTTTGAATATTCTTTAATATCTGATTTCCTCAGTTCGAAGGAAATTAACGGATTAATCGCATCAATAAATTTATTTGTCTTAATTAATTCGAAAAAATCCTTAGCCCCCTTTTCATTTGCATATCCTGTAATGTTCAAATATTTACTTGCGAAAATATGAAATTCGTCTATAAATTCTCTTACGGTTTGATCGGGCTTCTGTTTAATTGAATTAAATTTTGTCTGATTTTCTGTAAAGAGCTCTTTTTTCGAAAAAATATCTAGAATTTTCTTTTTGAAAATAGCGTAATTCTTTTCGCTATTTAAATTATCGTCCAGCACCAATTTTTCACGTGCTGATCCTGTGAATTTTGCTTTTAGAATTTGCAGTCTGAAATCTTCTTTAACTTCCGCTCTCTCCAAAAAAGAACCAAACTCCTCTAAATAAAATTTAACATTTGTGATTTTCTTAATGTCGAAGTGAGCTATGAGACTCAGCACCTGCGATAATGCAGTCTTATCATCCGAATGCGACATTTTTGTCACCTCTAATTCCTTACCAGCTTCTCGTAATTTAATACGCGTCTGCGCTCCTAAATTATTAGAATTTGAGTTACTTTTGCGTTTATTTTTTCTCGACATAAAATAAACCTAACACGATTCTTAAACATATTAATAAAATACAATATACTTTTTCAGTTTTTTCCCCCAAAATACACAAGATCATATACATATAACACACAAATAAATCAATATTTTCTACTATCAAATTATGTAAATTCTCAAAATTTTCAGTACACATAAGACCCTAAACTACTTTTCAAAACTCTTTGTAAATTTGTAATGTTATTCAATACACATGAATGCTTTTTCAATGTATGCTCTTCAACACTTCCATACTTTTCAATGTTTATATAAAATTCTTTCTTTCAATTAAATCAATTGTTTAAAAAATTTTCTTCATAAATATATTTTTTAAACTGTTCACTGTGCAAATATGATACGATTTGTACTAATATTAGACAGAAAAATTACCCTATACACATAATAAATCATAATCATTCAATTATAACCATTTTTCCAAACAACCTATGTGTTCAAAACTTTATGCAAGCCATTTAGTTGAAAATAAGTCAGAAAACTTGTCATATTCTCAATTGGTACCAAGTTTTTAATTTTAATTTTAACAACCATGAGCAACGCGTGTTTAAAAAAAAATTACCACTGTGAACCAATATTACTTCAATATAACGAAAAAATATTTTTAATAACCTCAGAAAAGATCCCGAAAGTCACGGATACCAACTTAATAGGTGAAATCCGTATGTTGGGCAGAACTAGGTCCATATAACGGTAACCAGTTTAAGTACCCCACATACAGATGGGATGAAGGGGGTTATTGTGATTATTAATTGGGGGAAATAATTAGTATTCTTTAAAAGATACAGGTACAAGAATGAAACTAATAATACAAACATAAGAAGAGGGGGGGAGACTCAACCCATATCTAATTCCCAAAACCCCGGAGTAATTAGGCTATCACCCCTTAATTACTCACCCTGAAAGAAGTCCATAGTGTTAATTGAAAAATTCATAATAAAAATTTGTGATCGTTTAAATCAGTCCTGGCTAGCTTATGGGATAATTTATACATAATTATCCAAAAAAAGGGAGGGAACATATCTCCAAAACATCCCCAATTGCGTTGTGTACTTTGTCGTGGAATAAGTAGCGTTTAGACCCAGCAATTAACCAAATTACATTTATAAAATTCACCCATCTAATGAACATTAAGTATTCGAATTAAACCTGAAACAAAAGCTAATATTAAATTAAATTAACAGACTCATGGTGTATGAAGACATAAACCAAAGATTAACAATTAACAGTATTTTTATTTACACAAAAATATTTACAAGTTAAGAATATTGTGTCATAAGACACACATGATTTAGATAATGAAACAAAACCTATCATATTAATTTTCATTTAATTTAAAATTATTCATTATTTAAATGCTTAAATCCTTGTGTACCAATTGATACAATATATTCCCTCATCATCAAAATTCACAATAAAAATAGGGAACAAATATAATAATAACTCATACCTCTTTCCATCAATATCGCTGAAATCACTCTAGAACAGTCACAGATGAACACATCAGGATGTACGACACACTAAAATCCTTTGTGCAATAGCAAGTCTCTAAGATCAACGTTGATTTAAGTACCCTAGAACGGGTAAATGGAATCCGGTGAAAACCAGATTAAGATAAATATATGGGAGCATAATATGAGCTGCCTGTAAGCAGCGCTCCAATTCATACTTCAGTCCCCAAGGACTTAGAGAGGCATAAACATTTTTATGCTACGAGGAAAACTGTACTCCATGAAAATCGAGTCGATCTGCTCATGACGAAAACTTAAGACGACCTGTTCATAATGAAAACTTAAGAAGAACTGATCCTTACGAAAACTTAAGGAGAACTCATCATCACGAGGGCTTAAGAAGAAGTGATGCTATACCTTTTTCTCTCTTACGTAAGAGACACAGTTGTCACAATGGGGGGCCGGACCTGAAGCTCCTCGTTCAATCCGTAGACAGCATGCATATTCATGTACAGCCTGATTCGTAGTACTTGGACCATATGGGATGGGACGCGCCCCGCCCTTGACCAGGAGTGCTCGGGGAGGAAGAACTCCCTACCTCATACCCTGTGTGGGCTATTTTATAACCCCTCATTAAATATCCATGAGACTGTTGTAAATATCATTTTGACTGTAGTGTCAAACGTATTGTTAAAATATAGACATTCTGGAGCTAGGTAAAAGATCCTCTTTTTGAAATAACTTCATCTGTCTGTACCTTCTTCGTAAACACTATGTCTTGCTTACATGAATATATATATATGAAATCATATATTTTTATTATACAGATACAAACACATATAAATAATAATAATAATAATAATAATAATTCTAAATAAATTGAGTATAAATATAGTTATATTTTATGCACTAAACATATATATATATATATATATATTTTAACCTGCTGAAACGATATTTGTGTTAAGATGATATCGTTGCCAGCACCGTTCAAGAAATTAAGTTGTTGCCAGCAAGAGTATAATAAAAAAAAGAACGTAAAAACAGTATACCTGTACACAATTGATTGACATAATGAGTGAGTCTGATAATAAAATGTTTTACGTTCGAGTTATTTTGATAATCAAATGGTTTAAAATAATCGATTAATCTGAAATATATTGCAAAATATAGATGACATTCACACTTATGGTAGATTTTAATTCAACGTTCTTAGCTCTAGGACAAATTACTTTAATCTATGGTGATTAAAATATTTCCGTAGAGATCTTTAGGGAAATTTTCTTATATCCAGGAAAAGTAGAACTACTGCCAAGAGAATATAGAAAGAAGAGCATTTTTAAGAACTTTTAAAATTTAGAGTATTACGTCGAAGAACTTTAATCTTCCTATTCTTATTAGCTCCCGCATACATACAAAATTAATTTTAGGTTGATAACAGAGTTTTAAATGTAGTCATCAAAAGGGCAATGGGCAGTGAAAAAAATTTGCATTTTTTCTTTTTCTCTCTCTCTCCTTCTGATTTTTTTATGTTCCTCCTAAGCTAATCACAAATTTCTTCTTAACCCTTTCGAGGGCGGTGTCCTAAAAAAGGACACCTAATGTTAATTTAAAAACTGACAAGCACCACCAAGAATATTAAATTAAAATTTCCTTTTATAATGTACGTGCTGAACAGTGCTGAACAGTGGAGCAGAGGTTGAGGGGTTACCTAGTTGGGAAGCAGAAAATCAAAGCGATATAAGTAAGCGTCCTATCTTAATGGTGGAATCGGGCGTAAGTTAACACAGTTGCGCCATCTTGTGGACGGAGTGCTAATTCACATACGCGGGCTTTTAGTGTGGCGCGTATTATCGAAATCTTTAGCCACTCATATAGAAAATGAATTTTGTTTGCCACATTTATTTCAAAATAATGGCGTAGCGAGAGGGGCATCTAGATGTACTTCACACCACGGTGTTTTCTACATCTTATCATAAACAATTCACTTATTAATCAAGGTGAAAAAACTTTATAATTTTAGTGGTGTGAGTGAGAAAACAGTTAGGTATCTACCTGTAGTTCACACTCCATCCGCTCCGTGGCGCATGACCTTGATTGATGTGACCTGGCTTTTAATCTTGCGGTTACTTTTCCCATTTAAGATAGGACGCTTACTTATATCGCTTTGCAGAAAATAAGCAAGTTCATATTTTCTAATAACCTCGTTTATAAATTCTGGTGTCAGTCCATTATTTCATCAGTTCATAAACAGAATTCATCCGCGCCGGAAAGGGTTAACAACAGCTAACCTCTTGTAAATATTAAACATACTTAAGAAGTATACATTTCTTGAATATTTAAAAAATGTATTTTTTCAAAAACGCTAACTGAGATCAAAATAATTTGTAGCACTATTAAAAACATATAACTGAAATTTATCTTTACGATATTCTTCCAATAATAGTTTTAAAATGTTTTAAACAGATTTATATTCATAGATTATTTTGCGTCAATTTTTTTTTTTTTTTTTTTTTTTTTTTTATAGATTTTGTTGAAAGAGAGAATATTCTGACTTGTTATGAAATTTGAACTAATGCCATACCTCATTTTCAATTTTTCTTAAATAAAAATGATGTCATATGTGTTCACAATACATTTAAGGTTGTAACCCTTTCGAGGACGGTGTCGTTAAAAAAGGACTCCTAATTTTAATTCCAAAACTGACAAATGGCACTAAGAATATTTAATTAAAATTTTTTTTTTATAATGCAGATGAAAATAAGCAAGTTAATATTTTCTAATAAATTCGTTTATAAATTCTGGTGTCAGTCCATTATTTCATCGCTTTATAAACAGAATTACTCCACGCAGGAAAGGGTTAAGAAGTAAAAAGTCAATACAGAATTCAATACAAAAAACAAACAAACAAAAAACTATATATATGTTACATTATTAGATCTAATTCCGCGATTTCATTATCTTATTCTAAATTACTACTTTATATTCACTAAATCCTTATTCTTAAATAACCGCTATCGTTAATTCTGTTAAATTCACTTGTCTAAATTACTTAAATATTACTCTTTTAGTATTCTTAAATTACATGTTCCATTTCCACTCTTTTTTCTTTGGAATGTTCTTTTAGCAACTATTTTATTTTCCCTTCCATTTTATTTTCCCGCGCGTATTCCGGGGTTAGCCTTTTACCTTCAAATTCGTCCATTCGCTCTGTCAGCAGTATTTCCATGGCGTGGTATTATTAATTAATAATTGGTTGAGAGCGCGACCTACGTCATATTTGTATTCCTGCACTTGACGCGCAGAAAGCCGATGCTCGCTGTGTTTCAGCAGATTCTAATCGTATTTCCATTTTTCATAACACCCCCCTGGTCACCGTCCACGTATTCGATTATCTACAACTTTGTTAATCCCTAAATTACTACTATGAAGCGATGGCTAATATTCTTGATGGAAACTGCGCCGCCGAATGATGTTTTAATAAAAAGATGAGCTGTCTTTACGTTTTGTCTCAATTATTTCTGGGGAAACTTTCATTGAAAAATGTATTCCATGGTCTTCACTCGTCGACTGGTAATCATGATATAACATCAATCTCGTAGTCTTTAACACGACAGGATTCCAATCTTCGTTATACTAGTACAACGGGATTGAATTTACCAGTTCTGACAGCTTATACTACTCTATTACTGCTGGACGTGATTCACTACCGATATCGTGACAGCCAGTTACTTTATTTCAACTAGAAAAAGAATCCAATGTTGTCATAATGCAACACATATACAGTGTGTCCACGTATAATCTGACCAACCTTTATTTTAGTAACCGTTGGTCCTAGATGCATACTTCCAATTACAAAAATGGTTTAAATAAGGTAAAGGATTATTTTTAAAGTGATTTGGGTCAAGAAAAACATTTATTAAAAAATTACGAAATTTGAATTTTTATACGGTCCCCCGGCCCTATAAGTGATATTTTGTAAAAATTTACTGTGACACTAACAAGTAAGACAAAAAAAAGTTCCATTCATCTAACATTAAAATTGACCGAGTTATGAAACTTTGAAATTCATGACTTATACCACTTTTTTGCTTTTCAAAACAGATGATTTCAGACATGCTTTCAAGGGTCGTATATAAAGAGCTTAAACTTATTTGAAGGTATCTGCGCTTTGAAAGAAATCGTAAAACTATTTTGATTGAGTTAACTTAAGTTTCAGATAAGTTAAAATAATTCTATTTTAACATATGCTTTATTTTGTAAGGATGATAAAAATTATGTTCTTTTCATGTTTTACTTAACTTGCAACGATCGTCTTTTCAGTTTAAAATTTGTACTCGAACTTTAACTCACGTTCAAATGTCCGATCGAAGTTAAATTTTGCATACATACTTAAATCCGATGGCAATGTAATATTATTATGATTTTCGACGCTTACCATCTTACACTTATATTAGAGGATAACACAAAAAAATTCGGATAAATTACCGTCAACAAGTTTAAGAAAGAGTTTTAGATTAGATAAAATAAACCTGCGATGGTTGTGTTTTTTAGCTTTAATAATTATGTTTTATTTATTTTTTTAACGAAGAATAAAAAAATTACCTTGGCTTTTAACCATCATGTCAGGATTTTTCGCAAATCGTAAATTTCAAGGTTAAAAAATAGTAGACAATCTAATACTATAAAATAGGCCTAAGACTTTTTTATTCAGTTTAATTTTATTTAATTCAATAATTTATTCAATTTTTTTGCTTATACCGGGTTTCTTACAGCTAAACAGCTTAGGGGTCCGATGATGTTGGGAGGGGAGGGGGGGATCAATTTTAACTTTGAGCTTTTTAACTTTGAAATTTGCGATTTGAGAAAAATAGTGACGTGATGGTTTAAAATGAAGGTCATTTTCGGATTCAGAGCTAAAAAATACATAAGAATCAATTTTGAAAAGCTAAAAAACATGGCACAACCCAAAATTTGAAAGACAGTGTAATCTAACAGCATTTAAAAATATGTATATTTTGTAAAGAAATGAGGCTGTTGTTTTTCATTTTTTTATTTAACAAAAATTCTGTTATTTTTATCCTCTTATATGTTCAGTACAAATTGCATATTTCGCAGTAATATGTCAGAATGATTAAAAATTTCAAATTTATATTGCAATGCAAATTTTACTCTCAACACTTTCTTCAATATATCTGACGAAATTATATTTCTAGTAAATTTATGAATGACCCCTAACTTGCAGCAAAAAATATGCTCCAACTTTAAACAGCTATTACTCGGTCAATTTTAATAGTAGAATAACGGGGCTTTTTTTTTCTTACTTGTCAGTGTAACAACAAAATTCTACTAAATATAACTTATACGACCGGGGGACCGTATAAAAATTTAGATTCTGTAATTCTTCACTAAATTGTTTTTTCGCTTCAAACATTCTTTATCTTAACTCTGCCCCTAATTTTGTCCACTTTGGTAATTGGAAGTATTCATCTAGGACCAACGGTTGAGAAAATAAAGGTCAGTCAGGTTAAACGTGGACACACTGTATGTATACATATATATCTATATATACTGTAAAATCTCATAAAAATTAAAAAGTTTCACACCAGAAAATAAAATAAATTAAGTTTTAAATATATTTGTTACATAATTATTATTCATACTGGTACACATGAAGAACATCAATCAAGAAATTAAGCTGTTACCTGTAACAGCATAATTAAGAACAAGATAATGAAATACCGGCCTACTTTCGATTAATCTTTTAACTGCCTAATTCCATGGGTTTTTGTAGTGTAAGTCACATAGCTAATAACTGCTATGCTTGTTAGCCACCGTTATTTTCAAAATGTTTGCTTCGCCTTACTCAATAGTAGATATATTTTGGGGGTTCTACATCATCGGCGTACGCGGCGTGACCTCCGTGCACCTGTGAAGGTCATGCGGCGGTGGAGGTCATGGGGTCAAGGTTATGCGGCGGTGTCTTATAAGACGATGTTAACTTTTGAAAAATTAATGTGTAATTAAGATATTTTGATTGGGAGACTTTAATTTTAGGGAATAATTTTTGAGTTGGATATTTCACGTGGTATATGATAACGTCATTAGTGATATCATATACCACGTGATGGGGAATCCCGATCACGTGATAACCCCTACGTCATCAGTCATAACTGATGTCATATATCACGTGACTAGTTCTAATCACTTGATAAGATTAGATGATAAGGACTTAGAATTATTCATTTCGTTTTTAGTTTTTGTAAGAGAAGATTGTGCTTAAGACTGCTAGCTGCCATATTAGATAAGTATTATTATTTTGTGTGTTTATATATAAAAATGAATTTAAAAATTAAAATGTAATAGTATTTAATAATTTTTCAAATTTTGATGAATTTTAAAACATTAATTTTTAATAGTTAGAAAACTGCAAAGTATAATTTTAAGCTTTGCGGTTATATTTCATGACACGAAGTTTAACTAAAAATAGTTAAAGGATTGTCAGACACATAAATTTTCATGTTTAATCTATAAAGATATTTTCAAGTCTGAATACTACTAACCCTAGTTAGCATAAAAATATTGCAAACTTGTGAAAAATAGTGATTATTTAATAAAAATATGTTTGTGTTATATGTTTTTAAATAATAAGAGTGAAAACTATCTTAATTAAAAGCACGTTTTTTAATAGCAGCAAACTTTTTTGGATATATTTTAGAAAACTATGATGAGAGATAACCAAACATGTCGATAATTTTATAAAACCTACGAAAATTATTAAGTTTGTCTAGTGAAAACAAGTTATCATGCTATTTTTACAAGTTAGAAGTTTGTTTAGCAATGTCGCATAAAAGGTATAATTAAAGTTAGGACATAATCTATTTGATTAGACATTGTAGTAGCATGTTTAGCAATATCACATAAAAGGTATAATTTAAGTTAGGATATAACCTATTTGATTAGTCATTGTTTTATTCGATTGAAAATGTGGCCTCTAGTTTATTAAAATTTTTGCGCATGTGCAGATAAAAGGATTTGGGTTGTAATGATAATCACACAGTCGTTTGAAAAGCAGTTGGTTTATTGTGTTAATAAATGTAGGATAAATAACTAGGATAATAATAGGATAATGCTAGGATAAATACCTAGTCAGTTTTAACAGAAAACATTAAAATTTACAAATATATGTATATGCATATTCAAAAAGTATGAATTGACTAACTTGGAAATAGCATCGAAATATTTAAAACATTTGTTCTGTTAACATAGGTCAAATGCATGTATGTACATAGCTCAAATGCCTGTATGTACATAGCTATGTATTAAAATTTGTTGACTTTAAAATATGAAAGAAACATTTTTAATAATTTTAAATGTTTTATAAAGCATTTTTATCAGTTGTTCAAATCTTTAATACAGTCTTGAAATGTTTAATACTCTCTTCAAATATTTATATAATTTTTTTAAATAATTTTATTAACTTTCAATGTGTATACCTTTTAAATTTTCCCTCCATTTACAAATGCACACACACATATATGCACATGTATACATATGCACGTATACATATCTACCCTAAATTTAAAAAAATCCTAAGTTTGAATCGCTATGCGATGGATTAATTTAATGTTTAATGACAAAGTAAAGTTGAGTGCATTATGTATTTATTGCTAAAATTGTATACAAAAGCTAAATATTCTAACGAAAGAGTCTTTCATTCTTAAAAAGCTTGGCGAGAGATGTCGAAATATCATTAAATTTGAATATTGAGAAGTGTTTTTATAACATGTTAGTGTAAAAGTATATGCTTGTTAGGTGATATTCAATAATTTTTCTTCGTTTTGAAATATAAAAATGATCGAATGTTATCTAATAAAGTTTTAAGGATTTAGTTAAAATTTATATTCATTAAACTAATATATCGTTAGTATAAAATATTCATTAGGGAGGTATGAATCCCTATGAATCATTTAGATAAGGAAAAGGGATTTTTCGCTGAAGTAACTTGTGTGCTAACTAATATGTGTAAAGCCTGCTTGTGAATTAAAAATATGCTTAACGAAAAAGTGAAATAAGGTTATGTCTTTCCTTTTTATAAATAAGTTTGCAAATGTTTTATCTTAATATATATTTTATTTAGTGTGTAATATATATAATATGTGAAACTAAAAATTTATAAATGCATGTTTTTTTTTCTTCCTACAAAATGAGTAGAGTTTTCAAAAGAACTTGAATTAAAATTTTGTTTAGAATGTCTGTAGTGTATTTAGTATAAATCCTTTATTGTTGAAATGGGAGACTTCGATTTTTTTTATGTTCTCCCTATAAAAGCTCTCAAAGGGTTTTAAATTTGAAGGAGTCACACTGAAAAAAAAAGACTCATATTAATTTTTAAATAAAAAACGAAAGGTTTTCCTACCATTTTTGTTTCCATTAAAAAGTGATAAATATTTATTTGTAAATAAAGTGAGTGGTGGGAGACATAGATTTAATAATAATAATTTACTTATAAAAAATTTTAATATGATAAGTTTTTATTCTAATACAATCATTAAAGCCTTTTTCCATGTGAGAAAATTTTACAGGTAAAATTTCCAAGTATATGACTTTTTCAATGTGACAAGTAAACTTTTAAGTTAAAAATATTTTTGTTGAAAATTTAGCATAAGTCTAATTCTATGTGAGAAGTCAATTTTTAATTCAGTTGCAATTTCCAAGCTAATAATAACTTACATGTTTCTTAATAAATTTGAAAAGCATTCCTCTTCTATTAAATAAGACTGAAAAAGATACAATTATATTTAGATTTTAATTTTGAAAAATCAATAGGGAATTGTTAATTACACATTAATTAGTTTAAAAAATCATTCTAATATCTTAGCTGCGTATTAAAAATGTTTATAAAAAATATCACCAAATTTGAAAAGCATTCCTCTTCTATTAAATAAGACTGAAAAAGATTCAATTATATTTAGATTTTACTTAAAAACGCATCATATTAATTAAATCCCTTATTAATTACACATTATATTAATTATATCTAAAGTATATACGATATGAATAAAGTAAATTCATTAACACTGTTCTTAGATTCATATTTGAACATGGCATTCTGCTTATCTCATGAATCACGTATTCATGGAAATACCCAAACAGATAAGATATTGGTGTTCAAAATTCTAATTCACTCCATATAGTATCACAAAACTCATGTGAAGTGTTGCTACTCTTTTTCAAGCCTTTTGGATTTTTATGTAACATAAACAAAAGTAAGTCAATTTACTTCTAAATGTTTTATTTTTCAAATTATTAATAATAAACAAATCTAAATATTTCGAATTTATTTTGATAAGATATACTTCTAAATGTGAAACAAATCTTAAATTCAAATAAAATTGTCAAAAGCAAATCCCTAGTTTTTACAGTTGAGAATATTTTTTAAAAGTTATATTTAAAAAATAATTGAAAATTAAACCAGAAAAATATTTGCTAAAAAAGGGATATTTCGCTAGTCTAAAAATACTAGTACTTTTAAAATTAACCTAAAATATTAATTTTTTATTAAAAATGTTAACCTTATTGCTAGATATTCATTTCTGTTTTTATACTTAAGTTTCTAGTTAATTGTATGTCTCTAATTATAAACTGAAAAATTTTAAATAAAGGTTTATCATTTTCATTTAAAAGTGATAAGTATTTAAATTTTTATGATTAAAGTTACATGCTCTAAAAGCGCAATCATTTCTTTCATGTTTTAATATTTGCTAGATTAAAAGTTAAATGTACAATTTCTGTTTAATTTAATGAAAATTATGATTTCTTTTAATTTTAATCGTACTTAATTAACATGTGTTAATTATGTGTGAAGATACTAATTTTTTAATGATATTAAATTATATATTTCCATATTTTTTAATTCTAAAGGTGGCGAACGGGATTATCACATGTTGGGGAAACCCCATCACGAAATGTATGATAACACTGATGACGTGGGAGACTGTATTGGGTAAACCCTTTCGATAAGAACTTGAAAATTTTTTCATTTCTAGTCAAGTAGCTAAGGATGTACACATGTTTCAGGTAAGCTTGTATAAATTCATTTCTTTTTTAATTGTTTAATTGAATTATACTTTATTCAGTTTATTTTTCAAAAATCTGTTTTAATTCCCCCAAAATAAAATAAACTTTATTTAGTATGTTAAGCTAACAATTTATAAATATTTATTTTAAATCTCTAAAAGATGTGTTTTTCCGATGATAGAAAATTTATCCTAGTAAAAAATCATAGCTATATTAATACATAGTATTAAGCTCTTCTCTATTACGTAACGTGTTAACTTAGTCAAATTTGAACTAGATCGAAATTAGAACTAGACTAGAAGTTCAAAGTCCACTGCATGAAATGAGTGTCACTTTTCATATACCTCAATCTATTTATTAATCTTTCATGTTTACGAGTGAAAATTTACTTATGTGTGATGACTCATCAATGACGTGTTTGAAGTATTCTCGCGGTTAATGAATCAATTAAAAAAGTATCCGTTTTAAAAGGTCTAATTTTATAATAGTTAAATCAAAAATAAATGTAACACATGCATTAAATTGTTAATATAGTATTCAAAAATATTCCAATTTTATTTAAAATAAATCGATGAGAAAAAATGCCCCCCAATTTGATATAAATTCTATATTAATAAAATCATTCAAAAATTGTGACGCAAACTAAATTATGCATTTATTCATTTAATTCGTTTTGTGTGACGTAATATTAAATTAATTATTTGAAAATCTTAATTATGCATTTATTAATTAAATTCGTTTTGTGTGATGTAATATTAAATGTTAATTATGCGTTCAAAAATAAAAATCGTTAGTAGTGAGGTAATATGTTGAAATCACATGAGTATGTTTTTAATTTTAATCGCTTTAACAAAAAAAAAAAGATCCAATTACGCTACACATTAATTTCTAACTCTCATTAGCTAATCTTAATTTGTAACCCCCATTAGTCAATCAAAATAAAAATCTAATATCGTTTAACCCACTGTATTTGGGAAAAACCCTTATCTATATAAAGTGAATCACTTCATGTTCACAAGATAACGAACATAGTACAGTGGACATTATCACACGCGTTTCTCGAAGGCTTCAAGATGTTACCTATGTCGAAAAATATTAAAGTAAGCATGTTTTCTTTTTGTAATTTTATGTAACATAAAATAGTGTTTAAAACTAAGGCATTAAGTAGTCTTATTCTAAAAAGCGCAATTATTAGTATGAGCGAAAATTTGCAAAATGTGCGTTTTTTTCCTATTATCTTATTAAAAATTCAAAGTATTTTAATAAAAACGTTCAAAAATTATATATGTTTAAAAAGCGCTTCGTTTAGAAAATCGATTTCCTAGTTTTTAAAAATATGAAACTTTTCAAAAACATGCGTCAATAAAATTTTAAGAGACATTGCTAATTCAAACGGACCATTGAATAGGTAGCCCCATATTTTACAAATATATATATATATTCATTTAAGGGTAGGGGGGGAAATTTCCTAATATCTTTATGAATGGCATTTCATGTTTTTTTTTTTTCAAAATATATTTTCATATGGATTAAGCAACACATACCTAAACAATGCATAACAAATCGAAAACCGATATCCTAATAAATATCTTACGAATTTCTATTTATATCTAAAACCGCGAAAAAATATTCACTCATCTAACACGGATTCAGAAAAAAAAAATTCTAAAGTTTACTAGTAATATTTAAAAGGTGGGTTGATTTTGACGGCCGATTATCTACACTAGGCCCGAGGGGGGGGGGGGTGCCCTTCGTGTGGGTCTTTCTAAGGAAACCTAACCCGAATTTACGCATGCAAATCCATGGCTCGAATAAAACCACGAACGATTAGGCCGACGGGCGCGATTGATTTTCTACACTAGGGAAAAAGGGGGGAGTGCCCTTCGTGAGGGTCTTTTTAAGGGAACCTAACCCGTATTTACGTATGGAAATCCATGGCTCAAACAAAACTCCGAACGATTAGGCCGACGGACGCGATTGGGATCGAACCCAGCACTTCACGTCTATTAGCTTCATGAGCATAACCTCTCAGCCACGGGTGGGGCAGTACTATTTAAAAATTCGCAGACATAAATTTTAACATGAAATAACAAAAATTCACATGTGGCCTCATTCATAATTTTAATTAATACTCAATATTCGAGCGCATACGTCACTAAATTGAATCGCGTAAAGTCCTCTCATCCAATTTATGTTTAAAATTCCATTTTTATCTAAAAATTTGCGTTAAAAGATAAAGTCTCCCAATTAAAATTTTTAATGAATGTTTAAAATTCGATTGTCAATGAAAAATCGCGTAAAAGAAAAAAAATATTTTCAAGTTCTCAAATTAATATTAAAAATCACCACTATTAAAAGATCTAACGCAAAATTGCGCCCCTAAAAATTTTAAGTCTCCTCATTAAAATTTCTAAATTATTTTTTCCCATTAATTATTTTTAACAAGTAAAAATATTACCAAAAACTGGAGTGCGGTAAAAAAACGAATGACCGAAAAAAAAGTTCTATATCCTAAAATTATCCTTAAAAAAGTTAAAGTCCCCCAATTAAAATTTCTTAATTATCATTAGCAAAAAAAAAAAAAAAAAAAAAAAAAAAAAAATATCCAACTCAAAAATTATTCCCTAAAATTAAAGTCTCCCAATCAAAATATCTTAATTATCATTAATTTATTTTTTTTACAAGTTAAAATATCACCAAAAACTGTAGTACGCTAAAAAAAATTAATATCAGAAAAAAAAAAATTCTATCTCCTAAAATTATCCTCAAAAAAGTTAAAGTCCCCAATTAAAATTTCTTAATTAATTATCATTAATATATTTTTCAAATGTAAAAATAGCCCCTCGTACGACGAAAAGAAAAATCAATGGCCCCTAAAAATCCTATCTCAAAAATTATCCCCCAAAAAAGTTAAAGTCCCCCAATTAAAATTAATTATCATTAGTGAAAAAATCAAACTCAAAATAACCCCTCGTACTGGAGTACGGTGAGAAAAATCATTCTCCCAAAAAAATTCAATCTTCAAAAAATACCCAGAAAAAGTTAAAGTCCCCCAATTAAAATTTATTAATTACACATTAATTTTTCAAAAGTTAACATCGTCTTATAAGACACCGCCGCATAACCTTCTCTTAGAGGACAACCTCCACCGCCGTGCCGCATAACCTTGACCCCATGACCTCCACCGCCGCATGACCTTCACAGGTGCACAGAGGTCACGCCGCGTACGCCGCTGATGTAGAACCCCCAGAATATATCTACTCTCAATTAATGAGATATCTGTGATAAAATAAGTCACATTTTACCGTTCTAAAATACTAGTAGCCAAAAATCGTAGCCTGTGACTAAAACTACAAGTACTCATGGAAATAGCCAACTACTTTCCCTGAGTGCCGCTCGGGAGTTTGCTATAAAACAATTTGCTATCTTCGGTACTAAAAGCTTTTGGACACCACTTAATTTTAATTGCAATCTTTGGTTTGTTAAATGGCATGCCTTCTTCGATTGTACAAAGCCAAATACTGTGGTAAAAAAGTGGTGCCGGGTCCTTATTTTTAATTTATTGTTTCAAATAAAAAAAGGAAAGAAACAGTTAAGGGGTTAATAGTATTAATGGTCATAAGGGGTTAATTTGATTATACAATGTTTTACATTCGAGTTATTTTTATAATCGAATTGTTTGAAATAATCGAACGATCTGAGACATATTGTAAAATGTAGGTGACATCATCCTTGTGACCGACTCTCATTCAACGTAATCAGCTCTAGGGAAAATTATTTTGACCCAGGGCGATTCAAGTATCTCTTCAGAGGTCTTTAGGGAATTTTTTTTCTGGTATATATGTTTTAAATCAAGGTTGAGTAAAATTTCAACAGGGTAGTGAGCTGATGCAATTTCATTGTAAAGGGACTGAAGTGACAGGGAGAGTAGTGGCAAATAGTAAGTTATAGTAAAATACTGTGCTCATAGTAAGTTAATCTTAGTAAGATTGTAATATGACATTCTGAACTAAGCAAAAGCTTGTTACATCATGGCAAAATCATAAATAAATAAAAATAATGAAAAGGAATATTTAAGTACGGGACAGTAGTGGCAAATATTAAACATATTCTTATCTTTCTACCTATTTTATAGTTTGTAACTGCTTTTGAAGTCCAGATAATTAGCACTAAAAAGACCGGGAATTTTACTCAAGTTTTATAAAAATATTTGTCACAATAAATAAAAATATAAGTAAGGAGAATTTAAGTACGGGACAATAGTGGCAAGCAATAAACATATTCTTATCTTTCTACCTATTTTATAGTTTGTAACTGCTTTTGAAGTCCAGATAATTAGCACTAAAAAGACCGGGAATATTACTCAAGTTTTATAAAAATATTTGTCACAATAAATAAAAGTATAAGTAAGGAGAATTTAAGTACTGGACAATAGTGACAAGCAATAAACATATTCTTATCTTTCTATCTATTTTACAGCTTGTAACTGCTTTTGAAGTCAAGATAATCAGCACTAATAAAACCGCGAATTCTACTCAAGTTTTATAAAAATATTTGTCACAATAAATAAAAGTATAAGTAAGGAGAATTTAAGTACTGGGCAATAGTGACAAGCAATAAACATATTCTTATCTTTCTACCTATTTTATAGTTTGTAACTGCTTTTGAAGTCCTGATAATTAGCACTAAAAAGACCGGGAATTTTACTCAAGTTTTATAAAAATATTTGTCACAATAAATAAAAATATAAGTAAGGAGAATTTAAGTACGGGACAATAGTGGCAAGCAATAAACATATTCTTATCTTTCTACCTATTTTATAGTTTGTAACTGCTTTTGAAGTTCAGATAATTAGCACTAAAAAGACCGGGAATTTTACTCAAGTTTTATAAAAATATTTGTCACAATAAATAAAAATATAAGTAAGGAGAATTTAAGTACTGGACAATAGTGACAAGCAATAAACATATTCTTATCTTTCTACATATTTTATAGTTTGTAACTGCTTTTGAAGTCCAGATAATTAGCACTAAAAAGACCGGGAATATTACTCAAGTTTTATAAAAAATATTTGTCACAATAAATAAAAGTATAAGTAAGGAGAATTTAAGTACTGGACAATAGTGACAAGCAATAAACATATTCTTATCTTTCTATCTATTTTACAGCTTGTAACTGCTTTTGAAGTCAAGATAATCAGCACTAAAAAAACCGCGAATTCTACTCAAATTTTATAAGAATATTTGTCACAATAAATAAAAGTATAAGTAAGGAGAATTTAAGTACTGGACAATAGTGACAAGCAATAAACATATTCTTATCTTTCTACCTATTTTATAGTTTGTAACTGCTTTTGAAGTCCAGATAATTAGCACTAAAAAGACCGGGAATATTACTCAAGTTTTATAAAAATATAAGTAAGGAGAATTTAAGTACGGGACAATAGTGGCAAGCAATAAACATATTCTTATCTTTCTACCTATTTTATAGTTTGTAACTGCTTTTGAAGTCCTGATAATTAGCACTAAAAAGACCGGGAATTTTACTCAAGTTTTATAAAAATATTTGTCACAATAAATAAAAATATAAGTAAGGAGAATTTAAGTACGGGACAATAGTGGCAAGCAATAAACATATTCTTATCTTTCTATCTATTTTACAGCTTGTAACTGCTTTTGAAGTCAAGATAATCAGCACTAAAAAAACCGCGAATTCTACTCAAATTTTATAAGAATATTTGTCACAATAAATAAAAGTATAAGTAAGGAGAATTTATGTACGGGACAATAGTGGCAAGCAATAAACATATTCTTATCTTTCTACCTATTTTATAGTTTGTAACTGCTTTTGAAGTCCAGATAATTAGCACTAAAAAGACCGGGAATATTACTCAAGTTTTATAAAAATATTTGTCACAATAAATAAAAGTATAAGTAAGGAGAATTTAAGTACTGGACAATAGTGACAAGCAATAAACATATTCTTATCTTTCTATCTATTTTACAGCTTGTAACTGCTTTTGAAGTCAAGATAATCAGCACTAAAAATACTGCGAATTCTACTCAAGTTTTATAAAAATATTTGTAACCATAAATAAAAATATTAATAAGGAGAATTTAAGTACGGGACAGTAGTGACAAGAAATAAACATATTCTTATCTTTCTATTTTACAGCTTGTAACTGCTTTTGAAGTCCAGATAATTAGCACTAAAAAGACCGGGAATTTTACTCAAGTTTTATAAAAGTAGTTGTCACCAGAATTGTTATTCAAAACTGTTTAACTTACTAATCTAACATTATTTCTCAGATTTTTTGTCTTTTAAATTTATTTTATAAAGAAATTTCTGGTTTGAACCGAAATATACTCATTTGATAGGGGCCAAATGATCCCTCGCGGTCCTTTTAGTGTTAAACCATGTCATTCTCATTAATCAAGATTGCTGCTTCTACTAAATGTATCCTTCCTCCAAATTTTTCTGACCTCTTGATGCTTGCATGAGCAGTTTTATACAAGGGAACAGTAGAGACTTAAAATCTAGGGGCCAACATTTCTCAGGCCGGAATAAATATAAAACTATTTACAATTATATTTAAATATATATATATATATATATATATTATACTTTTGAATGTAAATTTTTATTTTTTATTGTAAAATATCTAAAAATAGCTTGTTATCATATTTAAATTAGTTCCAGAAGATCAGTGCATGAAGTGAAGGACAAAAGACAGAATAGACAATTTAAATATTTAAAATATTATTAGAGTAAAATTTACAGCTATTTTCTTGAAAATTCTTTTCGAAATTGTAGAAAGGCATTATAGAACACATTTTATGTTAACGAAAATTATATAAATGATGAAATGTAGAATATAACCCAAAGGGACACAAATTATTCACTTATTAGAGAATCGCCCATATATATATGACTGTGTATAAATTAAAAATAAGGCTGAAAAATCGTTTAAAAAATTCTAGCAGGCGAGTAAGTGAAATCTGCACACAAGACAGATTTTATTTTTATATATTAACACTATTTCTACTATGATTTAAGTATACCTATTTCGACCAAAAGGCATCTTTTGACACCTTTGTGTTTGAAAGCAAATAATTTCCAAAATTGTTGGGATTTTAAATTATCAGTTAAATATAAATAATTTGAGCAATATATTTGTTGATACAACATTCAATCGGGTTGTAAATTCTAGCTTAATTAATCAACCTACAAAATATAAAAATACATAAATGTAATCAAACATGTTTTACCTCAACAGGAACAATAATTAAAAAATATTATCTTCTTTCATTTTTTATTTTTATTAGATAGATAATGAAACTTTGTATTACTATTAACTTAAGGGGACCAGATAGGCGAAATTTGGGGGGAAAATCGAGTTTTTTATATCATTAAATAGTTGAAATATTTATCTTTCCAACGATGTGTCACACATGTTTATAGATTAAAAACAGAAGTGTTGGAATTATTCATTCTTTCGAAGAGTACTTCACAGCTTAACCCCTTCGGGACGGGAGACTTTTACGAAATTTTTAATCTTTTGTCACCGTTTTTAAAAAAACAGAAATTTGTGTCTTGTTGAATCGAGAAAATGAGCTGATTAAATAAGGCAAATTTTACAGTAAAATTTTATTGGTGAGGAAAAACAAGGATTCTGAGCGCTTCATGCGGCACGTATACGTGTCGCTCGTCCCCAAGGTGTTATTAGCCAATTAAATTTGTAACAGGGTTCGTACGGGTGGTTGAATTTCCGGACCAAGGAATTCCTCGGTACCAGTATTTTCTTATGGAAAATCTGTCCTTAAATAAGGCAAAATTTCGTCCGTTTGTACTAGATTTATTTTCCTATTAAAAAAATTCTGATATTTTGCCTTGAAAATAATGGTATCCGTACGAACCCTGTTTAATTGACTTTTTCTCAAAACTTGGATTTTTCATGTTCGTGTTCCTTTTTTTCAATATCTATTAAAATTAAGAACTCAAATTTTTTAATACTTTTAATATGTTATATTGTATAATTTAATGATTTGTTGATAATTAATTATTTTAGTCAGTGAAATCTTACCGAAAATGCTAATTTAAAAATGCCTTTCAATAAATAATTAATAATTAATTTTCAGGTTCCCTTAGAAAGAAAATGGCCTATTGAAATACTTAAAGTATGTTACTCAAACTACTCTAAAAAAACTAGACCATTATCTTTCACCATTTCTGAGAAAAAGGTACATAAAGTTGGTGTATTTTAACACGGTGGAGATAGAGTTTACCCGGTCCCCTTAACCCTTTCACTGGCGATGGTTCATATTTAGACCACTTAATTTTAATTCCTAAATGATACATTTGCATCAGAATATTAGAATGAAAATATTCCTTTTATTAAGTACGAGAACAAAAGTTTTTGAAATAAATAAGTTTGTAAACTCTGGTGTCATTCGCTCATTTCGGCATATTATGAATAGAAGTACCTTGCCTCTGAAAGGGTTAATAACTTTCAGTCTAATGTATAAAAATTTAATCTTTGTAACAAAAGAAAAACAGTAATCATAAAACAAAACAGTGTATGCCCATATTTTTTTTATAATACTTGATATATTTACTCAGATATTTAACACGAAAAATTCGTTTTTTAACTAGTCGAATTTAATAGCAAAAGAATTTCTTTAATGCAAATGATTTCAAGTTTAATCTATAAAAAGATTTATACATATTTTCTAAAATTTATCTATGAACTTTTTTAAATTGGAAGCAATTCTCTTAAATATTTTCTAAATTTGTTCACGATCTTTTTCCTTTTGAGAATATATTGGAAAATTAATTGACACTGAAAACTTTTCTGACTTAATAAAATTTAAATTTTGTAATTTGGGAACTTATTTTAACCTTTCAGAACGGGCGTCACGCTTGAACTAATTATAAAGAGGAATTAATATTTGCTGAAAATGATGAAGCTTGTATTGCAACCGGTTCTGCAGGGTCAATTACCGTCGGGACAAATTTCCACCAGTAAATTTGAATAGAAATTTCTTATTTAGTTAAATGTCTTGTTTATGCTAAATTTCTCTCATAATAAAAGCAAAAATATTTATTCGATTTTACAGGTGACAATTTGCTAGTCAGGGCCTGTGGTTCCACCGTTTTGTGTCTACGTTAAAAAATCTCCCGTCAATATTAGTGTATTTGACTACCACGGGGGAAAGCTTCCGCCAGTAAATTTGAATAGCTATTTTCATCTTATTTAACCTATTAACGCCCAGTGTCATCATTTGAGGACGCTAGACTTAATGGCAAGAAAGCGCTTTTTACACCAGTAAACATGAGAATATACATATACTTTCTTTCACGAGACAAATTCCGTGATAAAATAGGATAAAAATTACTCTACTTTTAAAAGTGGTGATAAATCCAAAATTTACATTTTAACGAAGATAATAATTTGGGCGTTAATGGGTTAAATGTCTTATTCATGAAGAATTTCTGTCATAAATAAAAGAAAAAATGTCTATTCGTTTTTACTAATGGAAGTTTGCTCCGGCTTTCATCAGTCGGTGTAAATAAACACATCCACTGCGCCGCCTGGATACTACATTTTCACTTACTTCACTTACTTCACTTGATACCGGTAGGCGCTACATCTGTCTCATTCTATTTATTCGTTAGTGTATTTGACTACCACCAGGGAAAGCTTCCGCCAGTAAATTTGAATAGCTATTTTTATCTTATTTAAACGCCCAGTGTCATCATTTGAGGACGCTAGACTTAATGGCAAGAAAGCGCTTTTTACACCAGTAAACATGAAAATATACATATACTTTCTTTCACGAGACAAATTCCGTGATAAAATAGGATAAAAATTACTCTACTTTTAAAAGTGGTGATAAATCCAAAATTTACATTTTAACGAAGATAATAATTTTGGCGTTAATGGGTTAAATGTCTTATTCATGAAGAATTTCTGTCATAAATAAAAGGAAAATGTCTATTCTTTTTTACTAATGGAAGTTTGCTCCGGCTTTCATCAGTCGATGTAAATAAACACATCCACTGCGCCGCCTGGATACTACATTTTCACTTACTTCACTTGATACCGGTAGGCGCTACATTATCTGTCTCATTCTATTTATTCGTAGCTCCATTGTGTTACGCATAAATTCAATATAGGGGGCGTTTATATTTTAGTAGATTTCAGACATAAGTATTGCTTTATGTAATCATAGAAGCCTTGGATGAGAAGGGGCGAAAAATACCAGTGTCGTATACAATGATTGATTTGCACTCGACTAATTTTTATAATCGAATACATATTTTTAAATAATCGAAAATATATGTCGTCTATGATTATGGTTTGTTGTAAATTTTTCATGTTTTATAAACATTTTTCTACCTTTACTTACAGTTTGTCAAGTCTCACATTAGTATTTTAAATTTGTAATAAATCTGATGTTAGCTTTAACCCTTTCCGGCACAGGAAAATTTTGTTGTAAAATGATGAAATCATCGAATGACACCGGAATTTACATACGACTTTTTTAGAAATTAAAAGCTTGTTACTTTACACTTTCATTGTTAATGCAAAATTTTATTAAAATATTCTTGGTGCCATTTGCAAGTTTGGAATTAAAATTAGGTATCCCGACCCGGGCGCACTGTGCCGGAAAGGGTTAACCCTGTAAAGGGCGATGGAATATATTTTATACCATTTAATTTTAACTCCGATTTGCACCAGAATATTTAAATAACATTTTCCTTTAATAGTATTGGTTGGAAAAAAAAATCTAAAATGGCAATTCCTTATTTTCAAATAATGTTTATCGAAAATCTACTTAACCGAAGCACAATTACTTGAGAAAGCTATATGTTCAACTAGAAGAAAAGTAATAAAACAGTTTTAAAGAATTTAAATATCTTAATTATAAAATTATAGTTGTAATATTTCATAAAATGCTGTCTGAGATATGTGCAACATCAAGTTGTAGTTCATATAAGTATAAAAGTATAATTATTTTTCATTACAATATTCTGTAAATTCTGCAAACTGCAATTACAATTTTATAAACGAATAACTGACACCGTATAACTTAATGAACAAACTTACAATACATTAAGGAATTTTTTTTTTCATGAAAAGTTTCTTGGTCAACATAGTAATCATCATCATTGTTGGTAAACGTCTAGTACGTCGGCGTCTCAGCCGATGCTAATAAAAGAACCGCTTTAGGTAAACGCGCTTGGTAAAGCAGATCTTGCACTGCCAACTATATTTATATTCTATTTGCCCCACTATTTTAAAAAAGCAAGTATTGTAGATATTTCTCTTGCGCGTGTTGTCTAAGTGTATGTGAAATAATTTAGTTTTGAAAAAGTGGTGCGAGATAGAATTAAATTTAAAAAAAATCAAAAAACACGACTGCGTAAAAAGCGAACTAATTAATTATTTCTCACCAATGTGAAACTATTTTTTATATTACTTACCTATTTTTTTATTTACTTGTATTGATGACTTTAAATTGTGTTTAATTGTTAGTTCCTATCTATAAACACTGTTTTCATGTTTCCTATAGATGTCTATGAAAGTTAGAATTGCAGTAAAGCTAGAGATCCTACCTACACAACTTCCAGGTTGTGTAATACGAGGTATATCTACAAAGTAAGTTCCGTTTCTATTTCTATCCGCAGCAGCGCTGCGATCGCAGTTCCGAGCATGCGCGGCAGTTACTTTGACTGAAGGAGAAGAAATGTACGCCATTTTCAGATCGCTGCTGCCGACGTCTTATTTGTAGTGCTTCTTTAGAATGTCAGCCTTAATTGAAAATGCCGCCGCTTGTGAAATCAGATCTGTGATTCGTTTTCTCAATGTTCTTCCACCAGGTACTGCACTAAAACTCAAAAGCATTTGCTGGGTTTCCCTGGGTGGTCATCCTCATCCTCGTTTTCTCAATACAAAGAAAGTTAAACCAAGTGAAATTTATCGGCAAATCTGCGAGGTTTACGGACAAAATGCTATGAGTGATTCAATGGTTATAAGATGGGTCGGACAGTTTAATGAAGGACGTGATCAAGTGCACGATGAAGAACGAAGTGGATGCCCGTCTTTGGTTACTGATGAACTGGTTCACGCACCTGAAGAGAAGGTTAAGCAAAACCGTAAGTTTACAATTAGTGCTCTTGCTATGGAATTTCCGCAAATCTCACGATCACTAATTCATGAAATTGTTACTAAAAACTGAAATTTTGAAAACTTTGCTCACGTTGGGTACCCAAAATTCTTACTGAAAAACACCAAAAACAACGGATGGGCAGTGCACTTCAGTTTTTGACACGCTACAATGAAGACGGCGATGATTTTCTTTCACGGCTAGTCACGGGGGATGAAACTTGGGTTTCTTACGACACCCCTGAGAGTAAACGCCAATCAGTGGAATGAAGGCACACTTCGTCCCCAACGAAAGTTACGCCTAAACAAATCCTGACAGCTCGAAATGTCATGTGCATCGTTTTTTGGGACAGAAAAGGCATTTTGCTGATTGATTTCGAACCACGAGGTCAAACAATTAATGCACATGTTTACTGCGAGACCATTAATAAATTGCGCCGCGCGATACAGAACAAGCGCCGAGGATTACTGTCAAAAGGTCTTATTTTTTTACACGATAATGCACGATCTCACACTGCAAACGTCATAAAAAAACTCCTACAGGAATTTGACTGGGACGTGTTTGATCATCCTCCATACAGCCCAGACCTCGTTCCTAGCGACTTCCATCTCTTCTTACAACTTTCATGTTGTGTAATATTTTAACGGAGCTTCTGACTGTAAAATAGTCAATGAAACATCGTCTTCATTTTGAAAGACCTATCCAATGATATGCCACTCAATAGGGTGCGTAATTTTTTTTTGTCTCTACCGCGATATTGTATTTTACGGCCGTCATTTTGAATTTACAAACACAAAACCTAACCTATAACCATCGGACGGTTAAGACGAATCTATAGAGATCCTATTCATTAAAATCCATCCAGCCGATGGGATGTTTCGACGGTATAAAGAAATCCACATACCCAGATACGCGTGAAATACATAACCCTCCTAGGTAGTCGGGTAAAGATATTCGCCAGTGGCAACTCTGATGTACGGGGAATAGGAAATAATGAAGGACATAATACAATGTTGTGTTTTCGAATTTTTTTGTTATTCAAATGCTTTTAAATATTCGATTAAAGATGCCATTGGTTTTGTTTTTTTCAACAACTTCAAACCTTCTTCTGCCTTTACTTATACTTTTTTACATCAGCAATTTAGAATTATAAACAATTTGTTGATTTTAAATGTTTAACTGATAAAAACCCTGTAAGATTGAATTAAAGCATCTGAAAATGTTAACTGTAAAATTATAAATGTAATATTTCATAAAATGTTTCAAAAGCTTGTGCGACATCAAGTTTCAGATGTGTCTATCTGCGATGGTTACCGAAACCTACCGCTCGCGAAAGTCTGAAAATTTGGGTGATGATAGTCCAAGGCAGGTCTTAATGCACCCGGGCTCAGATTTTTAATTTTTTGATAATTAGCCGAGATATTAATTGAAAACCTTTAAAACATTAATCTTTTTCGGCAAAAATCAGCTCAATCTGGCGCACGCATGCCCAGAACCTGATTTCCAAACGGAGAGGAAGGAAGAACCAAATGCCGGATATTTTTTGGCCTTTCGTTTTAACCTCAGTTGGCCAAACCGTTCGGGATACGGAAAAGCGGGTAAGATATCCTTAAAGTAGGTACTTGTGCGTCTCAAACGCCGCAATCAGTTCGAAAAAATATATTTTTTAACTCTTTGGATTTCTTTTTTCAAATACGCGTTTTCGCGAACGCCGTTTTCTCCCTGAAGCTTCTAAAGGGCGCAATTTTAGAGGTACCAATACAAAAAAAAAAAAAATATGCTCTTAAATTTTAGATCCTCTTCTAGTCGACGGTCTAATCGGCTTTCAAAAATATGAATTCAAATGCTTTAAAAAATATTCACGACCTCAGGCCACTTGGTGCCTCCCGGTTCTGACTTTTTTTCTGCGCTAAAAGTAACTAAACGTCTGTATTTCAAACGTTTTAGAGAACCTCAGTAGATTGGATTTTCATCACCTAGAATAATTTTGAAAAGTTCAGAGGAGAAAAAGAAATAAAAAAAAGAATGAAATCTGAGAAAATTTAGACGAAAACACTGAATAACGTGGTGTTTGGGCGCGTTTTCTGTTCATATTTCAGCATCAAATATAGATATTTTCTAACAAAATTTTGCAGGGGTTTGAATATACACTGGGTCTCATAATGATGTGAACATCCAGCTTTTCAAGCATAAAAAAGAAGAAAATGCTACAAAACAAACTGGAGTCTAATCAATGTTAGAAATAGAACAAATCGTTTTATTTTATAACAAAATATAACTGAAATAGCGATTTATACATAAAATAAACTGCATCTTTCCATTTTGAGTTGTTTCATTATTGTATGAACATTGGCCAAAAACATAGATTAAAAGCTAGTGTATGAACGAAATCTTTTAATTAATGTGAAAACGCGATCAGACATGGAGTGGACCAAGCTTTTTAATATACAGTGCGGTTCATAAATATCGAAAGAATAGACTATTTCCTTACATATTGCCTCTAGATACTTACTTCCAATTACAAAGTTTCATAAAAAAAGTTTCAAAATTTAATGACATAATTTGCAACTCTGTGGGGGGTCTATTTGAGAAAATACAAAAACTAAATTTTAATACGGCCCCGTAGATCAAAATTCCCAATTAGGAAAATTTTCCTAATCCATTCCTGGATTAAACAAAAAAAAAAAATCATATTGATACCTTCAAAATTCGCATAGATATTAAAATCCAAATTTCGTTACTTACACCATTTATCCATACCTCTGAGCGACGAGTATTTGACTCATTTTGAATGCAAAATAGGGATCATCCAGAAGTTGTACATTATTAAAAGTCGATTTAAGACAGTAACTCTCCTTTGGACATAAAATAGCAGCGTATAGATTTTACGTTAAACCTGCTTTCAAAATATGTTGGTGGTCTGCACTAGAGGTCTGGACGGGTCGAAATATCTAGGTCCGGTCAGAACCGACCCTTAGTAAAAAAAGTTCAGCCCTGCCTGGAAAAAAGTTCAAATCATAGCCCGGTCCGGCCTGAATGAATTTCTACATAGTTTTTTACATCGATATGGTTAAAAATTGTTTCGTATGGAGAAGTTCTGACCAAAAATACTTATTATTGCTTTTCTTTTTTTATATATTTATAATTATAGTCCAGGCAATAGAGACCGTATAGGGACTCTACCTAGCAGAATTAATGGTAGTACCGGAAATCGGATTTCTAGATGTTTTTTGGGTCGCTGAATCCGAATTTGTAACATCCCACCAAAATTTCCCCCGGCAACCCCCCAAATTTTGGTAAAAAGTCTCCCAAAAAAGGTTTTTATTAAAAAAATTTATTGTTTTAGAGGAAAAGTAGCTAGAAATTCAGAAAGTAAACAAAATTTGCAATAAATTAGATACATGACATTATGACTTAGGGTGAAGGGGAAGGGGGGATCTGCCTCGGAACATGCGCCGCAGTGCTGCGTGGACTAAGTTGCGCAATCCCCCTTAACCACTCACACGTTTACATTAGCCCTCCCATCTTCTCTCCGAACTTTCTCTATAAGGTTTACTTTAAGTTTTTCGGGTCGCTGAATCCGAATTTTTAACTTACCCCCAAAATCCCCCCCCCCGAAAACCCCCGCAAATAGTTGTTTTTAACTTAAATTTCTTATTGTTTTAGGGGAAAAGCATTACGAAATTCAGAAACTAGACAAAATTTGCAACAAATAGATATATGATATTATGACGTAGGATAAACGGGGAGAGAGGGGGCTGCCTCGGAAAATTCCCCGAGTGCTTTTCTCAAAAACCAAATTTTTTCAAAAAATCAATTTTTTGGGGGTTGTCCGGTGAAATTTTGGTGGGAAGTTACAAATTCGGATTCAGCGACTCAAAAAACATAAAGTGAGTCGAAATCCAGAACTAGTATTAATTTTACCAGATAAAATCCCCTATTGCCTGGACTTCATAATTTAGTGCACGTAGCGCCGCCGTGCATGTTCAGAGCAGCCCTGACCCTCCCCGTTCATCCTAATTCATAATGTCATATATCCTATTTGTTGCAAATTTTGTCTAGTTTCTGAATTTCGTAATGCTTTTCCCCGAAAATAATAAGGAATTTAAGTTAAAAACAACTATTTGGGGGGGGGGGGGAATTTTTGGGTGTAAGTTAAAAATTCGGATTCAGCGACACAAAAAACTTAAAGTAAACCTTATAGAGAAAGTTCGGAGTGGAGATGGGAGGGCGAATGTAAACGTGTGAGTGGTTAAGTGGAATTGCGCAACTTAGTTTACGCAGCACCGCGCGCATGTTCCGAGGCAGATCCCCCCTTCCCCTTCATCCTAAGTCATAATGTCATATATCTAATTTATTGGAAATTTTGTCTACTTTCTGAATTTTTAAATACCTTTTCTCTAAAACAATAAAAAAATTGATTTATTTAATAAAAACCTTTTTGGGTTTTTTTTTACCAAAATTTGGAGAGGTTGCCGGGAGACATTTTGGTGGGAAGTTACAAATTCGGATTCAGCGCCCCCCCCCCCCCCCCAAAAAAAAACATCTAGAAAGCCGATTTTCCAGTACTACCATTACTTTTGCTATGTAAAATTCCCTATTGCCTGGACTATTATTATTTTTAAAAAAGCGCCAAAAGCTCTGTTTATTTGTTTTATTAATGAAACTCTATTTACATGTAAATGCTTCACTTGTACTTTAATATCGTTAATACATATTCCATGTGTTGGAGACTTTGAAAAATGCTATACAATAAAATCTTTTAAGATTGAATCACACAGCAAAAAAAAAAGCGTTATAGACAATCCCTTCATAGGAGTTGTAAATGTAGTCTATTTTTTCTCGGGTATTATTATATTCATTTTCCATGGATCAACAGATTTTTCCGTTTAAGAAAGGGTTCCGCCATAGACAGGTTTTTTCACTAGCTTTACTGTATTTTATTTATTTATTTTTTTGCCTTAAAATCTACTATCCCTTAAAAAAACGAATTTTAAAGTTTTATTGTAAAATAATGGCTATTTAAAAACATATACATTTGTTGTAAAAGGTTTTGGGCTGAGCCTAATTTTAATTATTTTTACACGGATTTGGTCAGTCAGAGGGAATGATTTTAATACGGGTTATGTCGAGACCGGGATTGAAAATTTCGCCCCGTGGAGACACAGGAAGAAGGAAGTCAGTCCCGGTTCGGTATAACCAGTCGCCGAGAGATTCTGCTCTCAAAGCTGGTAAACGGGAAGTGCCGGGTTAGAACCCTATCGCGCACGTCGGCCTAATCGTTCGGAGTTTCTCGTGCTTTCCTTCGAACCTTGGATATCCTTGCGTAAATACGGGTTAGGTTCCTTTGGAATGACCCTCACGGAGGGCACTCCCCCACCCCACCCCTTCGGGCCCATATCCCTCATGAGTGATTGGCCGTCATAAATCACACCAACACTCGGTTCGGTATGAAAAAATACGTTAGGTACTGCCTGGCTGAGTCTTCAGAAAAAAGTCGCCAGTCCCGGCCCCAGAATACAGTCTTTTTTTAAACTGCCTCGACCGGACGATAAGAAGCCTGAAGTTGTGAGGGGTAAAATTATGAAAAAAACTCTTAAACGGCATGTTAGAAAAAGCATTGTTTTAAATTACACATTTAACATTTATTTACGGACATTTGAATAGTGCAGAAAGGAGGTGAAAACGGCAAAAAATAAACTGAATCGGACGTTTAAGTTTCAGAAAGAAGTTACTTTTTCACGTGCAATTTTTTAAAAAGCATTTAAAAATTTTATTAGGAGCCAATCTATGTTTCAAACTTAAAATGCGTTTTTCTGCATAAAGGCTTCTTTTTTTTTTTTTTAAACCATTTTTAGTCTTTAAACTATTATAAATCAAGAAGCGTGAAATGAAAAAGGTGCAAAGTTAGAACATGTCTTTTTGAATTATTTTAGATTAATTTTGTTTCGGAAAATTAGAAAAAAAATTACTTTTGAAAATACGATTTTTTAAAAAATAAGTTACATAATTTTTTAAATAAATATTTAAAAAATTAATATTAAAAAATATCCTGAAACAAACTAAAATTATACTTTCCTCTTTAATAAATGAAAAAAAAATTAAATCCGATGAATAATGTTTCAAGTTATAACGATTTTAAATAAAATCCACTTATTTTTTAAACTTTATAAGAAATTTTAGGATGTGATTTTATTTGCAAATTATATGGTTAACCATTATAAAAGAAGAAAAAAAAATCAAAATTCTAACACAACAAGTATGTTTTTTTTACATGTTTCCTAGAACTCTGAAAGTAACACTGTTTCTTGAATTGCACGCATTTCAATTTGTATTTAATCCCTTAAAACCTAATGAATTATTTAAACGGCCATAACTCTGTGAGTATTGGAGGTATGAAGATGCAATTGTTTGTGTTCAATTCAGGAGTGGATAAGGAAAGTTTTCGTAATTGGAATTTTCACCCTACGGGGGCCATATAAAAATTTAATTTTCGCATTTTTTCAAATAGACCCCCAATGAAGTTGCAACTTATGTCATCCTATTTTGTACCTTTTTTTATGAAACTTTGCAATTGGAAGTATGGGTCTAGGGGCAGTATTTAAGGAAGTAGCCTATTGTTTCGATATTTATGAATCACACTGTATATTGATCGATTTCATTCCAGTGGAAGATGATAGCAGCTTTTAATTCTGAACTTGTGGCATATTGTTTTCCATTTGCGTAAACAGCTCTAAACAGTAAGCTCCATACATTTTCCATTGGATTTAAATGAGGAGAAACAGATGGTCATAGAATTATATGTACACCATCATTAAGAAAAATTCCCAAGTGCTGTTTGTGTGTGGATGGAAGCACTGTCTTGCTAGAACATCCAGAAAGATCCGCCAATTTCCTCACCAAATGGCAGCAAATTTTCTTCAAGTAGATCTTGGTAGGCTAATGCACCCATTCTACAAAAGGGAAACGCCTCGTTGTTCTTACTATGAAATCCAAATGTGGCCCAAACCATGAGTGAATTCCCACTCTGCTGTCGTTTTGAAATTCTGGTTTCTTGCACAGATCGTGCCAATAAAAAGAAAAACCGTCCGGACCATCCAAATTGACATTTTGTTTCACCGGAACATATTACTGTTTCATATTCTGACTTCCGGGACATGTGATCTTTTACCCAATTTAGGCGATTCTGCTGATGAATTTTAATCATACGTTGTTGGGGCTTTCTTTTCTTGTACCTCATCATCTTAGAGCTCTTGACTACCCGGTAGTTTTTGACACTGCTATCAGTGGATCTCTTGAAAATTCTCCTAAAATTGTTGTATAGATAATTGCTCATTCTTTTTATAATGGCTCTTTTTTCCCTTTTAGACGGCTTTGGCGGACGTCCTGGAGACTTCCTGCTCCATAATCCTCTTTTAATCGAAGAAAATTTAATAATAGACCTGGAGATCTTATCAATGTTTTTGCGATAGTACTGATCGAATACCCTTGATCCTTAAAAGCCACAATTTGGCCTTTCTCAAATCCACTTAAAGCGCTTTTACGACCCATACGTCTATAACACACTTTGCGATCAGGTTTGGAAATTTCCTAGTCTGCGAACTATCTTTATATGCTAAACTTATTTGCATATTTCGGTTTCTTCTTCTCGGAGTGGCATTCAGTATTCCTGTGCAGTTTCCATTCCCATTTAGTGAAAATTTCGATCAATGTTCATATTATTTTGCAATACAAATTTTTTAGATAATTCATATTTTCAATGAATTTAAAGTTTGATGTTTCTTTTACAGGTATGTTTTAAGTAAAATTAGTGTATTTGTCTCGAGAATGGAGTTATCTGATGATTATTATGATTTTTTGCCCGTATATCACAAAATTATTAAGTCTTCATATCATTATGAAACCCAGTATAGTTGGTTTTATAATCTATTAAAATTTCAGAGAGTTCTGATAATAAGAACTATTTGTTTTTGTTATGTTAAAGGACCCTACACGAATAAAAAAAATAAAGAAATACTAGAAAACAGGATTTCTGCTTGTTCAGAATGTAGTGTCGCCCCCGATGAAAAAAATATAGATAATACAAAACGTATTTCAGTTTTAAGAATCCTCAATTACGATCCAGTCTTAAACAACCTCGACAATAAAGTATTCCTATGACGTCACTATCACTGAATAATACACAAATCCAAAAAAAAAAAAAAAAAAAAAAAAAAAAAAAAGATGTCGTCACTCAAGAAATTCGACAAAAAAAATCGGCTATCTAATGATTCATATGTCTTCATTTGTTTGAAATATAGATAATTAAATTAAATTTAGTTTATAATAGCTCCACGTTTTATCAGAAATCATTCATTTATATTTTTTCAAAATAGCATATATTTTAATTATATATTTTTTTCATTATTTATAGGAAAATGGAACATAAAGATATAATTACTATTTTACAACTATTTTTCTTTTACTTTCTGCAGAAATGGAGTACTTGAGTTGCCAAAATTAAACAAATAGCGCTAAAAACTAAAAAAAAAAAAAAAAAAAAAGAATATCTCAAAAATAAATTGAGATGCAGTTTTCAAACAAATTGCATTAAAAAGTACTCCCCCCCCCCAATACTTGAGTATAGTACCCAATACTTTAGTAACCAGTACTTTCGCAGTACTTGAGTTGTCAAAACTAAACACATGGCGCTAAAAACTACAAAAAAAAAAAAAAAAAAAAAAAAAAAAGAATGAATGTCTCAAAAATAAATTGAGATGCTGTTTTCAAACAAATTGCATTGAAAAGTACTGTTTTTCCCCTCTATGACGGCATAAAAATTGAAAATGTGCGATGCTTACAAATTAAAAAAAAATGCAGTAGAGTATTTAACTGTACATTGATACATCTGCTTTGTTTTACGGCTGACTTATACAACGTAACGTTATCTTTGGTAGACGACATTTTAATTGCTGGGAGAAAGAAATAGCATATCGGGAGCTAAAAAATAAAAGTTCACTCTAAAGGAATACCTTACAAATCTGCCATACGAGCCGCAAACCTGTATAAAGTGGATCTTTTGGGATTCATAGCGATTATGTATACACAAGTTTTACTGCATTTTGTTCAGTAAACTCTGAGGAAACGGACCTGCTTGTATTCCTTTTTAAAGCAAAAATATTTTTATACTAGGAATTCCATTTTCACAAGTTTTGCTGTATAAGATTGTTACGTTTATTTAGTATAATAAAACCAGCTACAAAAATCGCAAATCACCTGAGAAATATTTCGTTTTAAATAGATTTCCGTGATTATACGGTATTCTTACAGTAGCGAACATAAAAAAAATTACGTTTTGTACAAGATTCAGTTATAAACAAGTTCCGTTTTAATATGGTTAACTTTTTTTATGTCCCGATTTACAAGTTTTTTATCCCGTTGTTTGAGACATTGAATCTGGCTTTGTTAACCGTAAGCTACACTCCGAATGAAGGAGTGTCTACGCTGTAAAAAAAAAAAAAAAAAAAAAAAAACTGACTAAAAAACGGAAATACTACTGGCAATCTAGACGCCAGTACTATTTCCGTTTTTTTACGGAATTTTTATCCATAAATTACAGAAAATTTTTCGTTTTTAATCAGAAAAACGGAAAATTTTCTGTAATTTATGGGTAAAAATTCCGTAAAAAAACGGAAATAGTACTGGTGTCTAGATTGCCAGTAGTATTTCCGTTTTTTAGTCCGTTTTTTTTTTGCAGTGTATGTCACTTTTTTGGACATATCGTAGCCATGTTCTGCAGTTATCAGGGTGTTATCCCATTTCATAAAAAGCAAAGTATGTCCTTTGAAAATATCGATAATATATCTTCATTACCGTTAAAGTTTTAAATAAAAATTCGTATTCGATTTGCAGTGAAACACGCTGTATGTATTACTGAAGAAGTAAAGGGATTGCGACCTAGCTCTATTATAAAAAAAAATTGCTTGTTTTATTGTGTGCTAAAAATAAATAGCTTTTAAAAACACTCTTTTAAAAGAATTCAGTGTTCATCTTGAAAAATCACGGCTCATTTTTGGACTGCATTTCATGTTTTTTTCCAAACCTTTCTGTTATAATACATGAATTTGGTGTAGCGAAATTTAACACCGAACTCGATTATGAAAAATTTACTTATATTTTTGCGCTTGGTAGAAAGAGCTGACGAGTGAATTTATTTAAAAAATATATATTTTTTGCCCCTTTTTTTAAAGGTAGGTCGACAAGAAAAAAAAAAATAACATACACTGATGGAACAGTGGCGCAGCAATTGAGCGATTGTCACCACTAAGTTTTTATAGTATTCTTCTGCTTCATAAATCTCAGAAATTCTGTCCTGAAATTAAATGAAGAATACTTATAAAATTTGGCGGTGTCAATTTTTTTCTCTGCTGCTAATCTGTTCCATCACTGGACATATTATTTAAACTATCTTTTTAGAATGTCTATATTGATTTCTCGACTTATAATATTAAATTAATATTGAACTATTAACTGATCAAAACTTTTTTTTGAAAATATTACATTCTTCCTTTTTTATTTATAGCTTGTTTTCTACATTTTTGTCTTGAAAACGTTTCATTGTTGTGGTTTCACAGCAGTTTGGCCTATTTTGGTGAGTATTTATTGACACTTCATTAAATCCAGCGTTTTTTCAAATCTCATACAATTGTAGAACTTACAGAGAATATTTGGCATTTCATCACCTGTGTAGGGATAATCGAAAAATACTTTGAAATAAGTGTATTAATTTATAATTATGTTGTAAAAATATTTAAATATGTTGTAATGTCATTGGAAAAAACCTTTGTACGTAATTTGTATAATTATAGCATACCAGGAAGTAGTTAAAAATGGATTGAAAAATTTCATCTATGCATCAGGGTTGCAAGTTTGGCCTAAATATATTTTTCAGAAAATCCGAATTCGCGCCAGAAATTTATAGTAGATTTTTTTTGCTAGGTGTCAAGGTTTTTCTACATAAGGTTGTTCCATTTGAAGGATAGCCAATCAGAGTAGTGCAGGACTGAAACGTCACGTGGCGGACAAGATCGGAGTTCGACCGGCCGTGAGAAAGTAAACAGTTGAGTTAAAGAACGGAATATGGAGTAAATAATTTTTTAAAAAGCAGATTCTCGAAAGTAAATTGAACGAAATCACTTTCCTTAAAATAATTTACTCAAACACTGATTGGAGTTAATTAATATAAAATACATAATGGTTAAATAATATCGCGATACATTTGTTTACATTCAAATTCGCGAAAAAAATAAAATTTTTAATGCGTAAAATTACAAATGAAAACTTTTAAACAATTCTAAAATAAAATGAATGGATGAATTATATGAATATGATGACACAGCAGTAATTATCAGACAATAACTAGAATTATCAAACAGAATAAATTAAACAAAACTCACACATCAAAACTTTTAACAATAATCCATTGTCCGATTACTAGATGTAAGTTTTCAAAAGATTTCGAATGCCACTATGCTTATTCAGGATCAAAATCAATATGATTCAAATATCTGTAACAATATATATACACAGGGCTTAGTTTCTAGCAAAAAAAAAAAAAAAAAAAAAAGACCGGAGCTCTAACATTCTGCAGTTATAACAACCCCCCGCCCCCTACCCTTCACACACGCATGTTTATATTTCATACACTATTTGCAAATTTTAAAATAATTTCATCTTCCTAAAAAAGAAATTTTATATTTTTGACACATCTTTAGGCATTAATATATAATAAATTCTAATAAACGAACAGAGTAAAAACATTAAAATCAGTAGTGGGGAATTTTCAGAAAATCCTACTCGTCACGGACTTCTTTGTATTGGTGAGCAGTATTTATAAACTCTGGTCTGTTCTGACTAATATTTAAATATTCACTAAAAATAAAGAAGCTGCGCTCCTGTGATATTCGGAGCAAATTAAGCACCGCGCGGAGCTAGAAAGTTAATCAGAGAGAATATTTTAAAAACACGAACAAAAAGCAGCCAGTAAAATGCAGAAACAGTTGCGACTAATTCTGACATTCCTCATCGCCGTTCTGAAACCATTGAAAAAAAAAAAAAACCCTACACAGGACCCACTATGTCGCATACGTAAGCGCTTTGGTAGGAAAGAACGCAAAAGATTTGAGATGGGAGGGAAAGAAATAAAAATTTAGGCTTTGATTTTTTTAGAAACACTATTTCCGCTGAACTCCGGAGTGAGCGCCGGTTAATTCAGACCAATATTTAAATTTCCACTAAAAACAAAGAAGTAGCGGAACTGAGAATCAAACATAATACATTAACGATAATATCCAACGCAAATTAAATACCGCTTATAGGCTAATACTTCAACTCTACATTAATTTTCATCTTAAATTTCTGCTTCATTTTATTAATCAGAGTAACACGAACATAATATTTAATAAAATAAATGCTATCCTTATTCTGTTTGCGAATCGCCGGGTTAGCTAGAATGAAATATCGAGAAAATCGCACAAAAATCGTTATCACAGCGCCAACTTCCTGGGTTACATATCCATTTTCAACTGGGATCTGGCGTCAATAGTAAAACATATACGTATGAAGTTTGGTTCAAATCTATGCCTAACTTTGTATGCCTTCCAATGAAACAGTAATGACAATGGCACAAAAATCTCTATTACAGCGCCCCCTCCCGGCGGAATATCCCCAAATTTAACCTGGACCTTCTGGCCATAATAAAAAATAGATAACTTCATATACTTTCCGATGATATAATGAGACATACATATATACGGACAGACAGATATTTTGTAGAAACATGTTTTTCGGGATTTTTGACCTTTAAAACGTGTAAATCCGTCGAAAACTGGAAGTCGAACAAAAATTCGACTACAATATTTTCTTCTGTCATAGATAAAAGAAATTAAAAAAAGATAATACGAAAGCAAATATTTTAATAGAGGAATTCTTTTTTTAAAGGTAAAAAAAAATCCCTATAACAAAAGAACATTTTTTAATTTTTTATGCAATTTTTGACTTTTTTTTTTTTTTTTTTTAATTTTGAGGCGATTTTTCATAAAGGAATCCGTCTTTTTTTTTTTTTTTTTTTTTTTTTTTTTTTTTTAGCCCTCTATAGTATTAAATCTTGTCATTTTTTCAATAAAGTTTATTCGGAGTTCTGCAGAGATTTTCGCATTTTTCTCGAATTTTTTATGCGATTTTTAGAATTTTGACATTTGTAAAAGGAACTCGGTTACCAACTTTTTGCCAAATATAATAAATTTTCTTCTCTGCGAGTTTTGAACTTCTTTTCCCCCACTTCATGGCGATTTGTCGGCATTTGTGAAAGAAATCTGGTTTTAATCTTTTAGTCTAATATTGTAAATGCTGCCCCCTTTTTTTCCTTTCATTAAAGTTTGTTCTGAATTTCTCGCGATTCTTTTATGCAATTTTTAGAGATTTTCGCGTTCTGCAGAAATTTTTTGACGTTCGTAAAAGGAATTCGGTTTTGAAATTTTAGCTTAATATAGTAAAATTTGTCCTTTACGATTTTAGTGGGGTTTTTTTGCGATTTTCCAGAATAATAATCGCCATCCGGATTTGAGACTCTGTACTGTATTGTTAAATCTGTATACGTGTTCTCCGAGAGTTATTAGAACACGTTGATATAGTGCATTCACTAGGGTTTTTTTCAAAAAGGCTGTTAAAATAATAGAATAATTAAAATCATTCACAGAAAAAAAACTCCAACGCAGAACAGCATACAGAATAGTATTGAAATGAGCGAAGCGAGGCGAATCTGTCCGCCACATGACGTAATGCGCAAGCAGTTAAGAAATCTTTACAATTGGTGCATCGCACGAATGGTACCCCTCTGTTAAGTGCAATGAAAAAACTTTCGCGATTACATAAAGTAAAGATTCTTCTTTTAAAATTTCCGGTGTGAGTTTGAAATTTCTGAATAGAAATGGAAGTCAATCTGGCAACCCTCCTATGCATGCAAAATCCAGGTTGGGAAAATAAAAGAGTAATAAAAATATAATAATCTAAAAAAAAATGTATAGCCTGTACTTATTTTCATTGTCGCTGTCGCTGTCTCATACGATGTCCTTTAAACATAAAATCCTGGTGTATCGCACGCATCCCCGATTCTTATTCGTATAAAAACCACGCGCCATACAGGTTTAAATACGGATTTTAACTTTACTTCATTTCTTTACTCGAATATTTAACACAAAATTTCTGTTCTTTAAATTAATTGAAATTTAATCGTATTCTCAAATTTTTAATGCTTAAAAATATTGATAGAAGACTTAGATGTAGAAAACGCAATACATATTTTCTAACCCCTTGGGACAAGTGGCTTAAGTGACACTTAACACTAGAATCGCCAAGCTTGTTATTTTAATCGTTTCGAAACTTTCATTCCGTACCAATTTGTTTCTATTTAGAGTATAACTTTCAGTTTCCGTGACATTTCCTATAATTCCAAAAGCTGTGATATGCCAATGATAAATTTTCCAGTCAGCCAAAATTTGTGAAGTATTGCAGTAGTATACCTAGAACCGCCGTAACGGTCAAAACGACCGCCGTCAATTTTAATGCGCATTTTATCTAGTAGAAGTCGTAACAGTCCATATTTCATACAACCATAGTTCAACAAAGATTATAACATTACCACAGATAACTTCTTTACTTCACAGCCCCTTGCAGAAAAGCTGAAGTCACTAAAAACAAGCATTGTTAGCACAGTCAATAGTGAACGAAAAACAAAATTCCACAGGTCATAAAATCTGAAAAAAAAGTCTTTGCAGAGTAGCCAAATTCTTGCCAAAGATGATATTACGTTGGGTTTATCCAGGGAAGTAAAATAAATATGTTTTAATTCTAATTTCCTGATATTCATCAGTTACATTTGAAACTGATGACAAACACTTACCAGAAACTGTAAAGTTATATAATTCTACAAAATTTGGTGTCGACGTGCTCGACCAAATGGCACGGAAATGTTCTACAAAAGCTAGTTCTAGACGATGATCTCTACAAGTGTTTTATAATTTTCTTGATCTAGCGGGCATCAATTCTGAAAAACACAGTAAAAAAAGCGTTAAATACCAGTATTTTGTTAAAGATAAAACCTCTTTTTTTAATGTCTTTATGTCATTAGTAGTATTTTTTTGAAAAAAAAAATGCTGGTAGTCTCCTCTTTTTTTGACTGATTTTTTCCCTGACCACTTGCCACCCTGAGTATTGTATTGCTCAGGGGATAGATATAAATGTTCATTTTCATCAAGTTTATTCTTGTTTTTAGCAATTTCGATTTCTCATGAAAAATATTTTTTACTATAAAAATATTCTTAAAATAAAATATATAAATAATACATACATATATATGTATATATATATATATATATATATATATATATATATATATATATATAATTATAACGTAATAAAATATACAAAAATATAATAAAAATTATGAAATATATATTATTATATGGGCAATGATGGTAATAATAGTAATAAACGATACTAAGAGTAAAAAATGGTAAGTAAACAATAGTTGAGCATGGTAATCCATATCGGTCAAAATGACCGCTTTGGCGGTTATAGGTATACGTTTTTGCCGGCGGTTCGAGCACACTGTAAAACATTTGTGTAAGTTTACTCTGGATTATGAGTGGAAGTTTACACAAATTCTGGAGTAAGCCTATCTGACATTTTAAAAACTCACATTATTGGAGTTTTCTTTCCCAATAGCTGTGGGACCCCCCATCTGAGACATAAACCCCCACATCTCCGGGCTGAAAACTGGTTTCAACTTAGTCCCATACGTCACGTGAGATCTATTGACGGGAATTTCTTTCACCCTTGAAATATTCTTGCACTTTGTGGTCTGTAATTCACCCACATGTCGAAGCAAAAATAACACGTGTTTGTTGAGATTTTAATGTTATTTTTCTTATTAAAAAAATATCAAAAGTACTCATACGCCGCCGCCTTGTGTGATATATGGATGTCATTCTAATTAGAAGAATGGAGGGAAACACAAGGCGTATTGTTTTACGTTTGACAAAACAAAGATCATTCCGAAAAATGGATATCATTAATAAACTCTCAAAGTACAGTAAGGTAGGAAAACATATAGCTAATTTATTTTTCAAAGTATTATATATATTCAATTTTTAATTTATTATTTTTATCGCATTATTTCTTTAAAAATTTCATATGAAAAACTTTTTGTTTCAGCATAGTACTATATAATTTTTTTTTTAAATCCATATTTACACAGAATATGTAAAGCCTGAAAAATAATGTAAATACAACTATGTGTGTGAATTATATTTATTGATGTAGATTATTCTGTAGAAAATACAGTATATATTTATTTGAATAACAAAAAAAATATATAAATTATTTTAATTATTATTATTTAATACATAAATATTTTAATAACTAGTTTACTAGGTAAATAGGTTAATACGTTAGTTATATAATAGGTTAACCAGGTAACTATTTTAATTATTATTTCTTATTATTTAAAGTGTCATATAGTCAATTTTCCTTTTTAATCGCTTTATTTCATTACGGTTTAAGTGAAGTAACATTTAAAGATAGTAGTTTTTTCTTTTTCTCTTATGAAAACACATTTTATTTTAGTATAGTAATGTAGTACAGTAATAGTAAATAACACTTTATAAAATCCATGTTTACAAAGAATATGTAAGGTATAAGAAAATTTACATGCGAATTATACTTTGTAATAGTATATGTTGCAGAAATCTTTTTTAAAATATTAGTAATAATAATTAAGTGAAACTATTTTGTTTATTATTTTTTGTTAATATTATATAGTCGAGTGTTTTAGTCATTCCTTTTTATTACAACATTCCATTACAAGTTAAATGGAGCTTATTTTAAAAAATCATTTTTTAAGAATACATTTTGTTTTAGTATAGTAAATTAAATAAACTTTTATAAAATTCATATTTACACAGAAAATGTAAAGTAAGAAATAATATGTATATGATACGCATGGGAATTATATATCGTTCTAGAATATTGTGAAAAAATATAGCATATTTTTATTTCTGAATAAAGAAAGAATACAATATTTATTTTAATTATTAGTGTATTAATATTTAAGATTTTGTACTTATTAATATTTATAACTAAGTAAGCTTTTTAAATTATTATTTCTTATTAATTAAGGTAGCAATATAAGTTTTTAAGCTTTAAAAATTTTACCTTTTTGTAAACATAACAAAGTAAGTATAAAAAAGGAGACACATAATACTTTAAATTAAAATGAATATACATAATACTTTAAATAATTAATAATATGTTTTCTTATCCTATTGTACTTTGTGAGTTTATAATTTGTACAATGAGTGGCATTCATCCACTTCTGATAATGATTCAGAAACGCCAAAGCCCTCAAAAAAAAAAAAAAAAAAAAAAAAAAAAAAGGGAGGAGGAGAAAGGGGAGGGGGTGTGTGGAGATGTAATTTTTGTGAAATTCTGTCCTGTTTCATTCTTTCATCAGATTGATACAAAAACTATATTAAAATACTTATTCAGAAACACAAAACTCTTCGGGAATTTAAAAAAAAAAAAAAAAAAAAAAAAAAAAAAAAAAAGGATAGTCGCTGGGGCAGGGCGGGGGGGGGGGGGATTTTCTGTGGAAGATTGTAATTTCAGATGTTTATAAGTATACTTTAGTACATATTTCTCATTTTGAGTGCTAAATTTTTCCTGCACCTATTAATGGTCATCTGGTATTAAAATATTATTTACCTTAAAATAATTGTTTTACAAATTAGTAACAGCTTTTAGAAGATAAAAAAAAAAAAAAAAGAAAGAAAAAAAAAATTAAGATTACATTTTACTAAAAATTAGTATAGATTAATAAACAATCCTTTAAAATCACACTTTTTATTTATTTTGCTTCAATAAATATGTATTTTTTTCAAATTTTGAAATAACAATTTAGAGTTTTTTTTACAGAGAAAATTTATAGAAAGAAACATTCTAAAATTGTAAATTTAACCCAGTTTTTAGGCAGTGTTGACAAATGAATAATGGATGTTGAAAACGTACATCTAATAACGTGTAACATTTCATGAAAGCATACATAACCTACTGATGTGTAACCCTATACACAATTACTGTGTAAGGTTAAATTTGAAAATATACAGGGTGCAATATGCTATCTATTGCCGACCTTTAATTTCTCAACCGTTGGTCATAGATATATAGTTCCAATTACAAAAACGTTTCAAATGAGGTAAATATACATGTTGTGGCACTAAAGTAAAAAATCGATTTTATAAAAATTACGAAATCTAACATTTAATACAGTCCCCCAGTCCCTATAGTTATATTTAGTAAAAGTTTACACATATCATAACAGATATAACACAAAAAGTTTGACATATGTACTACAAAAAGTGACACAGTTATTAAATTTCAAAGTTTGAGATTTTTGCACATGATTTTGTCTTTCACTGAGGGATCAGTTAAAAGATGAATTAAAGTAATTCGAGATCAAATTCAGAGTGCAATTCCGCTGCCATTTATCTAATCCTTAGTGAGTATGTTTTATTTTCTGGTTGTCGATTCTACCTACTTTGACGTTTGAATGTTGTTCGACCAATAAAAGTTAGCTCAAATTTTTAGATGAAATAACCCTCTTTGGTGATTCCCCGATTTGGCGATACCGGCTAAAGGTGGTTTCGCCGTAAAAAGGACACTGTACCCTGACTTTGATCTCGAATTACTTTAATTCATCTTTTAACTGATCCCTCAATAAAAGACAAAATCATGTGCAAAAATCTCAAACTTTTTGTGTTATATCTGTTATGATATGTGTAAACTTTTACTAAATATAACTATAGGGACTGGGCGACCGCATAAAAAGTTAGATTTCTTAATTTTTATAAAATTGATTTTTTACTTTAAATAATGCCACAACACGAATATTTAGCTCATTTGAAACGTTTTTGTAATTGGAACTATATGTCTACGGCCAACGGTTGAGAAATTAAAGGTCGGCGATAGATAACATATTGCACCCTGTATATATATATATATATTTATTGAAGCAAAATAAATAAAAAGTGCACTTTTCAAGGCTTGTTTATTAATATTTGCTCATTTTTAGTAAAATGTGTTTTTAATCTTTGCATTTACTATTTTGTAAAAAGATTATTTTAGGTAAATAATATTTTAATACCAGATGATTATTAATAGGTGCAGGAAAAATTTAGCTATTCCATCAAAGCTTACGCCTCCTGATGTGTAACCTAACACACAATTATTGTGTAAGATTACAGACAAATGTGGTGAAAACTTACACCTAATAATGGGTAACCTTCCAGGAAAGTTAGGTGAAACCTTACTTCTACTGATGTGTAACCTTACACACAATTACTGTGAACGCTTCCAGGCAATTGTGGTGTAACCTTACGCAGAAATTTGTGAAATGTTTCACAAAATTATGGTGTAACATTACACAAGAGCTGTGTAATGTTACACCAGTTATATCAGTTAGATACCACCATAAGATTGGAGGCAGAAATGCTGCCTCCAGTTTTACGGAGTAACGTTAAACCAAATGTTTTACAGTGCAGTGTTGCCAGATTGGGTATTTTTTTAATTCAGATAATTTGAGTGTCACCACGTTTTTTAAATAATATAATTCGCCTTATTTTTCGGAGTTTTTATTGTATTTTTAAATATGCCGAATATTTCTATTTAAAAAAAAAGCGGTGACAATCAACAATCTGGGGACAAAAAAGCCCCCAATCTGGCAACATTGGGTTCTAGTGCTGAGGTGTTCAGAATACTTCATTCTTCCCACCACTTATTTTTTATTGTAAAATTGACCTTAATCCAGTGTTGCCAGATAGTCGAAAGTCAATTTCCCCAAAAATTCTCAAATTTTCCCCAAATGAGGGTTTTTTTTTCGAATAAATCCCCAACTCAGTTTCTACTCAAAAAAGTACATTTTTAATTTTCAATTTACCACTATAAAAATGTTTAAAAAATTTAAACTCATTTTTTTTCCCCAAATCAAGTCTTTTTTTGAAAAAAATCCCCATTTATAAAAAACAAACATTTAAAATAAGCAGAATTTTGCATGCATATTCGCAACTAAACGAAGAGAATAAGAGAGATGTTTCACACTAAGTTATTTTATGCTTGTTCTCTAAATTGTTTCCAATGGAAGATGCTGACATATCTATACATTAACTCCACCTACGTTTATGCCAATAAGTTTTCAAAATTTAGATCGTCTCTAATCAGTTGAGATTTGAATGAATATGAGATGGTGTTGGTCTCACCTGCTTCTATCTGACTTAACCTATAAAACGTTGTTTTTCATTTTTTTTGTCGTCCCTTCTGAACTGTGTATCCGTCCGCGATGACAAGGAAAATCAGCCGCACTTATATAGTGGTCTGGAAATTCAGGTGGGCATAGTCCAAGGATGATCATGATAAACCCGTGATACGTGTAAACTGTGATGTTGTAAACAACGAGCACGACCATGACAATAATGATTGATATCTCCGATGTCTGTATTTTATTTTCGTTTTCCAAATCAAAGCCGGATTCAAGACAGATCCAGTGTTTTCAGTTGATTAAAAGTAAACTTTAAGTGAAATAGTGAAAAGAATTCCCCAAGTTTTCCCCCAAAAATTTTGATAGTCCCCAAAAATTTCCCCATGAACAACTTGTCCCCAAAAAATTCCCCTGAAGGTTAAAAATTCCCCAAAATGGGACAAAATCCCCAAATTGGCAACACTGCCTTAATCAGAGCATTGTCGTGATTCATTAAAGAAAATTTTCTGTTTTGAAAAACTGGTGGTAAAAGATTAAAAATTAAGCAAATACGGGTCCCCGTCGTGAAAGAGCTAAAATTTGATTATAAATTTCTTTTCACTTCGAGGCAATTTGAGCAATTTCTTGTATAAAAACCGTCCAGCATAGACGAAATGCGGTATTTAATTATACTCCATACGTTTGATCATATATTTAACACAAGATTTCCGTTCTTTAAATTAATGGAATTTATTAGCGTAAAGAATTTTTTATATTACAAAATGAGATTTCAGGCTTACATGTAGAAAATGAATTACATATTTTATAAAATTTGATTATAAATTAATTTGCACTTGAAGCTTTTTTTCTTAAGCATTTTATATTTTTCCCAAGTTCTTTCTTTTGAGATATGAATTAGGTAATTAATTTAAGTGGATTTTTTCTTATGACTGAAAAATGAATATTATGTATGATGAAAGGAGTGTTGTTTCTCTGTTTCAAATACTATTCGTTTTTTATCAGATGGAAATTATAATATAAAGATTCTAAAGTAATGCGAAAGTAAAATAATTAAAATAGCACCAAAAACAACTTTTAGAAATTAGGAAAGATTGACGTAATACCCGTTTAACCTTTCAGCGGGCGGTGTTTACAATAAAGGACACCTAATTTTAAAAATACTGGCACCAAGAATAATTAATTAATAATTTCCTTATATGTGGTCAAGCAAGCTTTTATTTTCTAATAAATTTGTTTGTAAATTCTGGTGTCAGTCCAACATTTCATCATTTTACAAACATAATTACTCCGCGCCGGAAATGGTTATGGTATCAGCCTATTTTGAAACTGAGCACTTTCGAGAAAATTATCGATTTCGTTTTTTTTTTATTTCATTTGAAAGTACAACTTTTTACGATTCTAAATAGGCTTTGTGTTTGTTTCTGCCATGTTTTAGAACAGAACTTATAATCAATTTACAAAACTGTGCTAATTTATCGTTTAAATGCATTTTCTCAAAACTGATTTTTTATACACAAAATTAACTCACATCAAAAATGATAACTAAAAATTTTATTATCGGTCTTAAGAATTAGGTTTATAAAATAGTTTGTAGACGTCACCAAGGAAGAAAGCTATACACTAGAAGATAGACAAGTAACTTTACTCGGAAATTTCGGTACTGTAAAGCACAATTCATCAAGGACATCGAAAAGCGGGAAGGGCTTGACCTAGGGCCATGAAGCCATAAAAAAATTTGATTACTAAATTAAAATTGTAATATTTTATAAAAAGCTTTCTAAAGTATGTGCAACATCAAGTTAAAGTTTTATAAGTATAAAACTATGCTTATTTATTACTAAAATATCTTGTACATTCTGCAAAAACTATTGAATTTTCTAAATGAATAACTTGCACCGTAAAATTTAACAAACGGACTTAGTATAAATTAAATAATAATTTTTAAGCAGTAAAATTCTTCATTAACATCACAAACACCATGATTACAAAACGTCTAGTGCGTCGGTCTCTCAGCCGATTTTAACAAAAGAAAAGTGTTGAGTAAAAGCACTCTGTGCGCATTAAGTACATGGTTTGTATAGCCTGTAGGTGTTCGAAGTAACGAAGGCCACAATCTAAAGATTTGTTTTCGATTTTTTTTTTTTAAATTATTATTCAAATGATTTTAAATAACTGATTATAGATGTCATTGGTTTTAAATTTTTATTATTCAAATGATTTTAAATAACTGATTATAGATGTCATTGGTTTTATTTTTTTTCAACACCTTCAAGCCTTCTTCTGCCACTCCTCACAATTTCTCACACCAGTAATTTAGAATTATAATAAATTTAAAATATTAAAAATGTGTTACAATTCATCAGACATACAGGTAAAAATAACATAAACACACATACAATTAAAAATGCAAAAGTTTCAGCCCCTCATCAGTGCAAATCATCATCATCATCAGTACTGATCGCAAATTACCTTTCTTCGATGATATGGTGAAAGAGTTGAGAATACTGATTTTCACGAAGTTTTAACATCTGTATACCGTAAGGCTACGAATTCATGGCAATACCTAAACTTTGAATCAGCGAACCCACTCTCCCATAAAATTGAAGTTGTTAGAACTTTAATCCACAGAGTTAAAAGCTATTATAATACTGATGCAGCCTTCCAATTGGAGAAAAAGAGGATATTTACTGACTTAATTCAAAATGGCTATCCTTTAAAATGGTTTTTAAAAAAATCTGACCATCGTGTGTCATCCTCTGTAATTCGTAATGTTCCCACTAATTACGCATCTCTAACATACTGCAAATATCTTTCTGAAAACATTTCTAGTCTTTTGAAGTCTTATAATATCAATACAGCATTCAATCAACAAAATGTTTTGAAAAATTTATTTGCAAGTCTATACCTAAAATCCCCCCTTATATTAGAATCGGTTCAATTTACAGTAGGGGTGCACAACCTTTTTAAGAGAAGGGCCACTTACAAAAATGGCTGCGTTGTCGAGGGCCACATCATTAACACAGAGATAATTATATTTTGGGGAGGTGAGGAGATCTGTGGCCTATAAAAAACATGGTTTCAGAGGAGTGGCAGTTTTACCCTTTTAGGTTCGGCTACCCAATCAACATACCATACCCAATTCGGTTGGCAAGGATATATCAACAGTTTATGTTTGTATATATAACATAGATATAGCAAAGATTATTTTCAGGAGTGGAAATATTCATTGACTTTTATTCCGGGGGGGGGGGGGGGGGGTATTAAATTTTGCTTTATTAAAAGTGCTAAAAACAAACAAACATATGCATGAAAGTGGCTAGATCCGAAAAAAATGTAAATTTTATGAACGAAGTTAAATTGACGAAACTCTCAAATTTTCTGCAGCCGATCAACAAAATTTTAGATTTTTCGCGCCTGATCGACAAAATTTGCGATTTTTCCACACCTTATCAACGGCATTCGTGATTTTTCCGCACCCAGTCAACGAAATTCGTGATTGTTAACGAACTGACGAAATTTTCAAATTTTTCCCGTCGAATCCTATGTCTATTGTCGAAATTCACAACTTTTTCTCGCGATAAACTGCCGAAACTCGCGATTTTACTGTAGCTGATTGACGAAATTTGGAATTTTTTCGCACTTAATCGACAAAAATCACGATTTTTCCACGCCCGATTGACAGTACTCGCAACTTTTTCGTGCCCGATCGACGAAATTCGCAATTTTTCCGCGCCCATTCAACGAAATTCGCGATTCTTAACTGACTGAAATCCTCGGCAAAATTAGTGACTTTAACTGACGAAACTCACTATGTTTCCACAGCCGATCAACGAAATTCGCGATTTTCCCGTGAACGATCAAAGAAATTCGAGATTTTACCGCGTTCGATCGGCAGAACTCGCGATTTTTTTCGTGCCCGATCGATGAAATTCTAGGTATTTTTCGACTAGCGACTGACAAAATTAACAACTCGTGAATTTCCTATATTGATACAAATGGTATCGGACGGGCGATTAATGAAATTCGCGATTTTTAACTGACTGACGAAATTTACAATTGTTTTCCGTGGCAAATTGACGAAATTCACGATTTTTTCTTGCAACATATTGTCAAAAATTGTAATTTTTTTCTGCAACACATTGTCAAAAATTGTTAGTTTTGCCAATTATAAATTGATTTGCGGGCCACAGGGTGTGCATCCCTAATTTACAGTATCCCTTGTAAAGATTGCGACTCGGTATATATTGGTGAAACTAGTCGCACAAGCGCCATTCGCCTTGCCGAGTATAAATCGGAACCGCCGACGGAAACCTGTATAAAACAGATTGTTTAGCATTCATAGGGATTTTGTATTCACCAGTTTTACTGTATTGGTTCAGTAAACTCTTTGAAATCGAACATGTTTATATTCTATTTTTAACCCCTAAACGGTCGCATTAAATTACGGTTCCAAAATGCATATTGCTTATTGGCATCAATTTTTTTGAAAAAGAAATATTCACCTTATTTAATGGCAGGTAAAATGATACCGTAATAAAACCAAATACACTATTTTTTAAAACTGGCGGGAATCAAACAATCTGAATAAAAGACAGAGCTCGTGAGTATCACGGGAGCGAGAATTAAGGGGTTAAAGGAAAAATTCCCTTGTCGTAAAAATTCCGTTTTCACAGATTTAAATGTATACGTTTGTTGTATTTATTTAGTATAGTAAATTCTGCTAAATAGGAATTGCAAAGGATCAGAGAAATATTCCGTTTTAAAGTGGTTTCCGTTTTAATAAACTCTAGCGGAAATGGAATTTTAACATTTAGGACAAGGAATGCCTTACAATCTAACATATGATACCTGTAAAAAACGGATTTTTGTGACTCATAGCTATTCTGTATTCATAACTATACCTTGTACAGTAAACTCTGTGGAAACGGACCTGTTTGTATTCCTTTTTAAAAGAAAAATATTTTTGTCAAGAAAGTTTTCAGATGTTTAACAGTAGAAGTTTGCTGTGTTTATTTAGTATAGTAAATCCTGTAAAGAAGGTATAGCAAATGACCAAATAAATATGCCGTTTTAACCCAGAACTACCGGAAATTTTACTCAAGTTTTATAAAAACATTCTACACCAGAATTTTTACTTAAAACTATTTAATTTGTTTATTTAACTTATTATTGTCTGATTTATACATTTAGTTTGTTTTGAAGAAATTTCTGGTTTGAATAAATATTTTGAATGTACATGTCGGGTCCATTGGACCCTTCTGGTAGACAGAGGGTTAAACAGGTTTTCTTCTTAATAGAAATAATTTTTCTGTATTGTTATAGTAGCTAAAAGGACATTTTTACCTTTTGGATAAAGTTCTGTTACAAGTTCCGTTTTAATAGGACTAACTAGAATTTTATTACGGTTAACAATATTATTATGCCCAATTTAGAAGCTGTTGTCCCCCGTTTTATACTGTACACCTAGCATTAGTAACAGCGAGTTAACCTTCGAATTATGGAGTGTCTAGTTTAGTGATGTTTGGACACATATCATAGCCATTTTCAGCAGCTATTAGGGCGTTATCCTATTTCATAGAAAGCAAAGTATGTACGTTGAAAATATCGGCGAAATATATTCATTACCGTTAAAGTTTTAAACGGAAATTCGAATTCGCTTTGTAGGGCGGCACCTTGTATTTATGACTGAATAAGTGGATTGCGAACCGGATTTAATATTCAAAAAAATTTTTGTTTTACCGAGCTTTTTGATTCCTCAAATTTCGTCTACGTGATAGCGAATTACCTGTTATTATAGAACGTATGATAGCAGTGTTAAACTCAGACACTTTTCTCCGGGAGGGATTTCTTTGGCTCCGGGGGTGGGCATTCCACAGTTCCGGGGGGGGGATTGCATTTTTGACCATTGAAAACACAAAATCTAAAATCTTCCGGGGGGACATCGCATTGCCCGGGGGCGGAATGTCCCCCCCCGGACCACCCCCTGAATTCAACACTGTATGATAGTACGTGTGGGAATCTCTACAGATAAAACTGAAATTAAATGTTACTAACTGTTAAAAAATAATAAAAAGAAGAAAAACATATCAATAATCATTCAAAAAAAAGATCCATATATATTCTGAACTTGCATTAATTTTCATTGTCGCTGTCGCTGTCTCCAACGATGTTTTTTAGCCCCTTAATATTTATGAAAACTATCAAAGGAGTAACGGATTTTTTATTTCAGAAATTTAATATTTATAAAGTTTCTAAATAAAATATGAAATTAGTTGTATATTTGAGGCGAAATAAAAGTTGTTATAGAACATATTCGCGTTTACGGAAAAAAAAGAAAAAAAAAACACATCATGCCGGAATTTATCCCGTAATGTTTCTTTTACGTCATACAAATTCCTAGTTGCCAATCTACCGAATTTTTTAATACCAGTAAATTCTTACAAAACTGTTCGCTTTATTTAACTGCAGAAATTGTGCTATTGTATAAAACAAGTATTTCTACATAGAAATATTGGTATTACAAAAATCGGAAGGTTTGCAACTATGCAGTTTAATTGCAATCATCGAAATACTCAAGGCCAAACACACAATTGTAACGTCATCACTAATCGATCTACCTCTCAATAATGTTGTAATTCACACCGGAAAATTTTGAATAGCAATTTTATTTTATTTTATTTGTGAAATATTTTTTCATTTAATAAAACCTAACAACAATTTAGCACTAGAACGTTGAGCTGATATTGATTCGAAACTGGTCCAATGGTAAAATGTCAATTCAAGCAAGATTTTTTTTTCACAGAATCAGTTAAACTTTAACTAGAGAAAACTCAGTTAACTAAATGAGTGATATAGTTTTAAATAAAAATTCTGGTGTTAATATGGTTTTATTAAGGTTGAGAAAAATGTCCGGACGTTCTAGTGTTAAACTTACTGGTGAGAATTCGGAATCCCTAGACAAAAATTCAGCTAGATGCGGAATGCCACAGTGTTGCCGAATCTGGGCGATTTTTTATTGAGGGAATCCAAATTCTCACCAGTAAGTTTCAATAGCTATTATTGTTTTATAAGATAATACATATCCCACAAATAAAATAAAAGACAACTGCTATTCAAAATTTTCTGGTGTGAATTTCAACACTAGTGAGAAGTGGGTCGATTAGTGATGACGTCACACTTGTGTCCTCTGGCCTTGAGTACTTCCATGGCAGCACCTCAGCCCGTCGTATAGACGGGAGCGATACTTAAAGGGTTAAACATCAAATCCTCGTGCAGCACGCGCACCCCCAATTTTCTTTCGTATAAAAACCGCGCGCCATACAGGCGCGCCCTTTAGTGCGCAGCTTTGCATATATGCAAACAATACTGTTTTGGACTTAATAGATTTTTTTATTCGTATATGCGTAATTCACATCACAAAATTAAAATAGCAATATTTGCATTAATTAATAAAAACATTCCGTATTTAAACAATGCGAAATTAACCAATGAAACTTTTTGGTGTAAAGTCGGATTCTCTGAACTACGTAATTTCTAGAATGTATTCTATCATGGGAATTAAAGGGTTAAAGGTTAAGTTTTATAAAATACATAACATAATTATACATAATAAGGTATTTGGAGACATACTTATTTAATTTAAATACAGTGAAACCTCTCTGTAAGGGCCACCTGCCGTTCCATTGAAAATTGAACCTTATGAGGGGTGGCCCTTGAATAGGGTTGATTAAATTTTTCATTTCTCTTTCCTTTTATTCCGCGATTTTTAAAATCTGCATATTCTTTCAGTAAGTTTTCTTTGTTTTTAACAATATTGTTTATTTGATTCTTTCTGCAATTAAACTGTGAAGCCAATTTTCTTGCAGATGTCAATTGATCATGACAATTAAGAACTTTGATTTTGTCATTGAAATCCAAATGTACTCTTTGGATTGATTTAGGTGACATAATTTTAAATTTTACATAAGCCTGAGCATACAATTTCTCGTGTAAAAATTTGCTTCAATATGCATTCACAGTTTTAGTAAATGTGGAATCTGTTTTTCTAGATAACCTGTTATCCTTCGTGTGCCTACAACAAAGAGTCAAGTTTCTTCTCCAACCCAATCCCTACAGGTTGAAAGATCAAACAAAGTGTGAGGAATACTTGTTTGTCTCACTTGTGGAAAAAATTGTTGTCCTTCATTGTGTTACTAAATCATTCTGATCTCCCCTTGCCTTCTTTGTTGCAAGTGCAGTTGTTTGATGAACTGTTATCTTTTGGTTCAGGAATTCAATACACCTGTTTAGGATTTAAGGCACACGTGAAAAAAATGGCCATATTGAGGGGTAGGTGTGTTCCCTAATAGGAATAAATTTAACATTATGTCTATGGGAAAATTTTTCGTTCCTAAAAATATTGTCCCTTAATAGAGGTGGCCCTTGAATAGGGGTGGCCTTTAAAAGAAGTTTCACTGTATTTACTAATTTGCAATATTTTAGCGTAAAACATCCACACGACAGTAGTTTTTACTTTTATTGCAGATGGGCAACAGACGAGAAGATTGACCTATTATATGAAAAATGTAGCTCTGATTTTTTTCAGTATTTTTCCTCTGTAATAAACCTTTCAGAGAATCATACATAATTTTTTCGAAACAAAATTAAAATCGCGCGTTTAAGGTTAAAGTGTTAAGTGTTTTACAAAGTAAAAAAATATATAAAGTAAGGTATTTAGAATTTTACTTATTAGAATATTTACTAATTTGCAATATTTTAGTTTTTACTTGTATGGCAGATGTGCAACATAAGAAAAAGGTTATCGTATTATACGAAAAATATATCTCTGATTTTTTTTCATTATTTTTTCTGTGTAATAAACCTTTCTGAGAATTATATATAACTTTTTCGAAACAAAATAATAAATCATGCATTTAAGGGTTAAATCTTCTGCCCGGCAATATCATAAGCATGAGAAATAGGTAACGATACCTCAGTCGCTGCCATCGAAATCGCTGTTCGAGGTCAGAGGACACGATTCTGACGTCATCACTAATAGATCGACCCCTCACTAATGTTGAAATTTACACCGGAAAATTTTGAATATCAATTTAATTTTATTTAATTTGTGAAATATATACATCTAATAAAACATAACAACAATTTAACACTAGGACGACCAGCTGGTGTTGATTCGAAACTGGTCAAATGATAAAATGTCGGTTCGAACAAGAATTTTTTTCGCAGAATCAGTTAAATTTTAACTAGAGAAAACTCAGTTAACACTAGAGCCGCCGGCAAAAACGTATACCTATAACCGCCAAACGGTCATTTTGATGTGGATTAGCAACTATTGTTTACTTGCCATTTTTTACACTTACTATCGTTTATTAATATTATTACCATCATTACCCATATAACAATATATATTTCATAATTTTTATATATTTTTTACGCTACAATTATATTATATTGAGATATATATATTATTTGTATTTTAACACGTTCACGCCGGCGCGGTGGGTCACACTCGAATGTCTCAGAGTTGTCAAGTTTCCGGTTTTTTGCACACCACTGTTATTTTAGAGAACATGTTGTTCCTTTAAATCGCCCAATTGTTCTAATTAAATAAAATAACATTTTCTGTATTAAAATACTGGTAACCAAAAGGTCTGAGACTTGCCATTTCTGAGAGAGTGGAGTATGACCCACCGCGCCGGCGTGAACGTGTTAAGAATATTTTTATAGTAAAAAATATTTTTCATGGGAAATCGAAATTACTAAAAACAAGAATAAACTTGGTGAAAACAAACATTTATATTTATCCCCTGGGCAATACAATATTCACGATGACGAGTAGCCAGGGAAAAACACAGTAAAAAAGAGGAAACTACTAGTATTTTCTTCTGGAAAATACTTGGAATAATATAAAGGGATTAAAGAAAGCGGATTTCACTTCATCCAAATACTGGTATTCAACACCTTTTTTTTTTTTTTTTTTTTTTTTTTTTTTTACTGTTATTTTCAGAATTGATGCTCGCTAGATAAAGAAAATTATAAAACACATGTAGAGGTCATCGTCTATAACGAGCATTTGTCGAATGCTTCCGTGCCATTTGGTCGAGCAAAATTTGTACGACGCCAAAATTTGTAGAATTATAGAACTTTACAGTTTCTGGTATGTGTTTATCACCAGTTTCAAATTTAACTGATGGATGTCGGGAACTTAGAATTAAAACATATTTATTTTTCTTCCCTTAATAAACTCTACGAAATATCATCTTTGGCAAGTATTTGGCTACTGTACAATGACTATTTTTCAGATTTTATGCCCTGTGGAATTTTGTTTTTCATCCGCGATTGAATGTGCCAACAATGTTTGTTTTCAGTGACTTCAGCTTTTCTGCAAGCGACAGTGAAGTAAAGAAGTTATCTGTGGTAATGTTGTAACTTCTGTTGAAGTATGTTTGTATGAAATATTGGCTGTTGCGATATCTACTAGATAAAATGTGCATTAAAATTGACGGCGGTCAATTTGACCGTTTTGGCGGCTCTAGGTATACTACTACAATACTTCATAAATTTTGACTGACTGGAAAATTTATCACTGGCATATCATAGATTTTCATTTTATAGGAAAAGTCACGGAAACTAAAAGTTATACTCTAAATAGAAACAAATGAGTACGGAATTAAGGTTTCGAAACGGTCAAAGGCGCCCCATGGCGGTTCTAGTGTTAAAAAATGAATGATATAGTTTTAAATAAAAATTCTGGTGTTAAAATATTTTTCTTAGGGTTGGGTAAAAATTCCGGACGTTCTAGTGTTAAACTTACTGGTTAGAATTCGGAATCCCTAGATAAAAGTTCAGCCAGAAGCGGAATGCCATAATGTTGCCGCATCTGGTTGATTTTTTATTGGGGGATTCTAAATTCTCACCAGTAAGTTTCAATAGACATTATTGTTTTAAAAGGTGATACATATTCCACAAATAAAATAAAAGAAAATTGCTATTCAAATTTTTCTGTTGTGAAATCCAACACTAGTGAGAAGTTGGTCGATTAGTGATGACGTCACACGCGTGTCCTCTCGCCTTAAGTATTTCGATGGCAGCGTCTCAGCCCATCGTATTGACGGGAGCAATACTTAAAGGGTTAAACATCAATTCCTCTTGCATCACGCGCACCCCCGATTTTCTTTCGTATAATAACAGCGCGCCATGCAGGTTTAAATAAAATATTTAGTCATCCTTCATGCGTTTACTAAGATATTGAACACAAAATTTCTGTTGCTTAAATTATTTCAAATTTAATAGTATAAATAAATTTTTAATGCAAAAAAGAAAGATCACAGGCTTGCATGTAGAAAAGATATTGCATATTTTCTAAAATATGTTTATAAATTTATTTTCACTTTCGAGTTTTTTTTTTTTTTTTTTTTGAGCAATATTTCGTAAAAAAACCCATCCGGCATAGGCGAATAAACGGAGTATTTAATTATGCTGCACACTTTTATTCAGATATTTAACACAAGATTTCCGTTCTCTAAGTTAATGGAATTTAATTGCGTAAACATTTTTTTTTATGTTAAAAACAGTTTTCAGGCTTACATGTAGGGAATGAATTACATATTTTGTAAAATTTTATTTATAAATTAATTTTCACTTAAACCTTTTTTCTGAAGCATTTTGCTTTTTTTTTGCAAGTTCTTCCTTTTAATATATGAATTAGGTAATTAATTTAAGTGGATTTTTTCTTAAGACTGTAGAATGAATAATAAGCCTATCATGTATAATGAAAGAATTGTTGTTTTTAAGTGCGTTCTTTATTACATAAATACATAGAACCTATAGTAGTCATCTGTTCCAACCGACTGACCGTATATAGTAGCGGGAAAACTACCCAAACGAATAGTTTGAAACTTAATATCTAAAATCTTTGCATAATTTTGTAGAGTCATTTCAAATTTTATAAAAATCGAATCAAAGCTTAAAAAGATATAAATAAAAGTTTTTGTCATTCTATTAAATCATATCATACGTAATTAATTCAATGATATCTCATGATAGGTAATGATTATAGTTTCTATGGTGATTATGTCCTATTTATGATTGAGTCATAATCATATTATTTCCGTATCACTGAATTTAATATATATAATCGTAATAAATTTTGTATTTATGTATTTTTGCATAAAAGTGCATTTTTGCATAAAAGCTATTGCACCAAGATATGAATATTTAAAAAAAAACTAATAGTGCGAACGTCCCTCATTTGCCACGTTTGACGTACAATTCTCGACTTGTTTTCTTTCTAAAACTACTCAGTTTGTAACGGATAGAAATTACAATCTAAAGATTCTAAAGTAAAATCATTGAATTAGAATTGTTGAGAGGTTTTAGAAATTAAGAAAAGTAAAAAGTTGGCAAAACGTTTTTTTTTAATTCAATCATTAAAATAAAACTAAAAAAAAAACGTATAAAAAACTATACTATTCATGAAACATCAGGGCTTACAGTGCCCATCCCTGTTTTCTTGGCCCTAGGCCAGGAGGTTCTATATATAGAGTTGCCACCATGGAACTATATATAAAAAAGGAAAGGACATATCCATGAAATAGTGAAGCTTTAACTGTAGTCGCTTTCGCAAGGGCTGATTACCTCTGATAGAAACTTCCACCAATAAATTTATATGGAAATTTTCTCCATCTTTAAAGGCCTTATTAATGGAGATGGCCTTAGCATGAATTAAATATAGAAATCATCTCTTTATCTAAACGCCTTATTAATGTAAAATTTCAGTCATAAATAATGGCAGAACAGATTTGAATTTTTACTGATGGAAGTTTACTTTTGAGAAAATCAAGACCTGTGTTTCTGCCATATTGTGGCAGCAGGTGAAAGAAACTCACACCACTAAAAATAAATACAGTGAAACTCCGATTTAACGTTATTTAAGGGACCATAAAAAATAACGCTAAATGCGGGAAAACGTAAATCGGGTTAAGACGAAAACAAAACATTGACCATAAAATAAAGATCAATTTACGTAAGATACGTTTCATTTCTTTATTTACAATGATTTACATATCAGGTTTCTAAATTATGTTTTAAAGAAAGATTTTATTTTACTTTACGTCCTGTTTTTAACAGCTACATCACAAAACGCTTTCTTAACGTATATGAGTTTTTGTAAGCTTTTCTCTAGGTCTTCAGTATTTCAAAAGAATGCTTTTATTGTTATGAAAGTTCTAATGGCTTCCAATTTTCAAATTCCATAAACGGTGACGATTTCACTTTTTTTTAAAGCCTGTTTTTTCATTTTTTACAATTTTGCTCCATTAAATCTACTTACTGTAATATTGTTCACAAACATGAATACGGAATTTAAATTAAACCTCTTAATTGCAGTTTTGGGTTTTCCCGACACAATTTTTCAAGTAAAGAAAATCGCTTTCTTTTTGACGCCATATAATCAAAGCTAATGAAAAATCTCTAACGAACGCTATCTGGTCCGTTGTAGTACAGAAAGCACAATCGAATAAAATAAAAAAGTGCGGGTGAAAAAGAGGAGGCATTTTGAATATTGCATGTACAGTTGATAAGAAAGGATGAAAAAAAGAGAGAGAGAGATAATCCGAATTTTGCACGTTTTGATAAGAAAGTTTTTTTCATCACAAATTCGGACTATTTTCGAAAATTTTTATTGAGATTTTACCGCTCAAAAAAAGCGTTAAATGCGAGAAATAATTCAAAAGATAACGTTAAATCCGGGATTTTTTAACACTACAAATATAGGAAATTTATTGGGACTATCTAAAAATGACGTTATATGCCGGAAATTGTTAAATACGAGTTACGTTAAATCGTGGTTTCACTGTAGACGTTATTACCATACTTGTGAGAAAATATTTCTATGAATAAACTGCTTAACCCCTTCACGTTCGCTTAATATTTGAAAAAACCATCAAAAGTGTACCTATTTTTTTATTACAGAAATTGAATAATTATAAGGTCTCTAAATAAAATATGCAATTAGTTTATTTTTAAGCCAAAAAAAAATTAATTTATTGTCATATTCATATTTGTATAAAAGCCATCATGCGAGAATTATGTGTCTTAACCTCTTAAGCTCCGCCTCCGATAAATGTAGGTTACTTTTTTTTATTATTATTCAGATTGTTTGATTCCCACCACCGTAGTTTACGGCAGATAAAATGATGCGAAAATAAAGCCATTTACACTATTTAAAAAAACTGGTGGGAGTCAAACAATCTGAATTAAAAGATAGTAGCCTACATTTTTCGGGGGCGGAGCTTAAGAGGTTAAGACACATAATTCTCGCATGATGGCTTTTATACAAATATGAATATGGCTATAAAATATTGTTTTTTCGCCTTAAAAATAAACTAATTGCATATTTTATTTAGAAACCTTATAATTATTCAATTTCTGTAATAAAAAAAAAAATAGGTACACTTTTGATGGTTTTTTCAAATATTAAGTGACCGTGAAGGGGCTAATATTCCAGTTATCATCAGAAAGGCTTGATTCATCAGAATCCATATCAAAATGACAAAAATATTACAAATCTATGACAAATCTATGGCAAATTATAGATCGTACAAATCAAACCACAGTGCTAATATTCAAAGACTTCAAATGGAAATTCCAGTTCAATTTTTCTGGTTTCAGAAGTTTTTTCCAGCAATTAAATCTCCCACCTGAGAATATGACGGGCACGAGAAATAACGAACGACACCTCAGCCCGAGATATTGACGGGAGCGTGAATTAAGGGGTTAAATAAGACAAAATTTCTTATTCAGTTTTACTGGTGGGAAGTTTGCACCGACGACGGTATTCAGAAACAGCAGATCCGATTTTAAAAAAGTAGCCGCCATCTTGTGACATACAACCTCCAGATGTACTTCAATCGCAACTGGTAGACAGTACACTATATGTCTCCTCCTCTTTATTCATAACACCATTGTTGCCACAGGCGACTATTATTATATTCTATTCGCAACACTTCGATACTATATTTCGATACTATATTTGTCTTGCAGATGTTGTCAAAGTGTTGAACAAAACTCACTGAACAAAATTTTTTTGTTCAGTGTTGCCGCATCTAGCGAATTTTTTGGTTAGAAATCTTGAATTCACAACATAAAAATTTAAGGGGTCTTGTACCTTTTAAACGCGTCGAAAATTAACGAAAATCTTTAAAGTTTGAATTAGTCTATCTTCAAAACCTTTTTATGTATAAACATGAAATTTTAGATATTGATTAAACAGATTGTGCTTTGTAATATACTACGAACAGAAATTTATTAACCCTTTACAGAATTCGAGTATTGTTGAAATCATAATAGCTCTTTTTTTTTACCCCATAAGTCATTGCGCGCATGATATCTTGAGAAAGTATGTATGGATTGTCATGAAATTTGGTAAATATACTAAACAAATATGTATGTTTAAAAGGATCTACTTTTAAGTATTTACAATAGTAATATTTTTAGTTATGACTATTTTTATTCATTAAAAATACAAAATTTATATATTTTTTTTACGAAAATATTTTTTTTTTATGTTTAATGAAATAATTTTAGCCTAAGAGTAGATCATCTTAAACACACATATATGTTTAGTATCTTTACCAAATTTCATGCCAATTCATACATACTTTCTCAAGATATCATGCGCGCAATGACTTATGGGGTAAAAAAAAGAGCTATTTTGATTTCAACAATACACAAATTCTGTAAAGGGTTAATAAATTTCTAATGGTAGCATATTATAAAGCACAATCTGTTTAATCAATATCCAAAATTTCATGGTTATAAATAAAAAGTCTTTGAAGATAGACTAATTCAAACTTTGAAGTTTTACGTTAATGTTCGACGCGTTTAAAAGGTACAAGACCCCTTAAATAGAATTGTTTTTATTTAATTTACGGTAAATGCATTCTTTTGTAAAGCAAACAAAACCGTTAAAATCCCTGGTGAGAATTCGTAAGTTGTAATTAAGAAATCATTCAGATGCGGCAACACTGTTTTTGTTAAAAAAAATGGTGTGACATACAAATTAAAAATAGTCGCCGGTGGTAGCCCTGTAAACAGCATATGTCCCGATTAGATAGTCAGTCTAATGCGGGACCCTCGGTGTGTAGTTCCCAAGCTAGTTTGATATTCATTTTATCGACAACGAAGGGATGTAAGGGTGAGTAAACCTTGTCCAGTCGCAAGTCAAACTAACGATCTGCAGCGTGGATGTCAGACATGGTGAACCACAGGGCTTCTAATCATTAAAAAAGGGCTACATTTTCTATCATTATTCTTTTTAACTGAATGAATAACGTAAGAAGTGTTGTTTTTCTGTATCTAATAATACGCGTTTTGTATCGAATGGAAATTATAAACTAAAGATTCTAAAGCAATTTGGAAATAAAATCATTGAAATAGGACCTGCGATAGCTTTTAGAAATTAGGAAAATTGACGTAATACTCCTTTTAGTTAAATGGTTGAAAAGCAGAACAAAATTTTCTTTCTTTGATACTTTTAACTCTAAGAATAATTAAAAACTTTGTTGTTTCACTTTTCTCACAATACTCGCTTTATATCAGTTATAATTTTAATTTAAAGTGTCTAAAATAATGTGAAAATAAAATCATTGAATTATAATTTTTGATAGATTACAGAATGAGGAAAAGTTGACGTGGTACACTCTTTAATTAACTCATTGAAAAACAGAAATAAATTTACGCTTATTATTGTTTTTAACAGAATGATTAATGAAGGAAGTGATGTTTCTCTGTTTCTAATAAATCTCGTTTTGTATAGAAAGGAAATTATAATTTAAAGATTCTAAAGTAATGCGAAAGTAAAATCATTGAAATAGAATCTTTGGCAGCTTTTAGAAATTAAAAAAGGCTGGCTTAATAATAATTGTGTTTTATATTTAATGTAGTTTCAAACCTTTTTGCAATCCATTCTATAGGGATATTCACGAATGAAGTACGGTAGAGTATAGGAAGTAAATATTGCAGCTATCTAATAAAGCTTTAGTAGTGCAGATGTAACGTCTGCAGTTCCAAAACGGGAGGTCCATTCACATACACCAATGTTCTAAATGCTGAGTACTCCAGATTTTGTTAAAAGTTATTTAATAACACTTGATATGTTTACACTTATATTTAATAGAAAAATCCGCTCCTTAAGCTAATTGAACTGAATAGCATTGACACTAGAACTCCCTTAGGGCTTCCTTTTACCTTTGCCAAAACCGATAATAGCCGATTCGACCCAGAACTTTTTTTTTTTATAAAATATGTTAAATATATGCAGTACGAAAATAGGCTAATTAAATAAGTTAAATAGTTTTAAATAAAAATCCTGGTGTGACATACTTTTGATAAAACTTCGGCAAAACAGCCGGCGGTTCTAGTGTTAAGATTTTTTAATACTATGAAAACGGTTTCCAGCTTAATCTAGAGAAAACTTCGTACATATTTTCAAAAAATTTATTATAACTTCCAGGCTTTTTTCTTTAACATTAATTCTTTTATTATTCATTCTCCTTTTAAACGAAGAATTTGATAATTAATTCACCCAGAAAAGTTTTTATGCTTGAAAGAATAATGAAGAATACGTTTTTCTGTTTCTAGTAGTGCTTGTTTTGTATCCGATGGAAAGTATATTCTAAAGGGGAATTGGAAGTAATGCGAAAGTGAACCCATTTAATTAGAATTTCACAGAGCTTTTATAAATTAGGAAAGGTTGAAGTTAGAAACTTTTAAATTTAATTATTAAAAAACAGGAAATAATGCTTTTCTTCACGCAGCAAAATGTCTGTTAACACTAAAACACCCGGAAATTTTACTCAACTTCAATAAAAATATTTGACACCAGAATTTTTAATTAAAATTATTTGATTGATTTATTTAACTGTGTGGTTTAAATTTAACTTATTTTATGAAAGAATTTCTGGTTCCAGTTGACATTTAATCATAAGGTCGGAGTCGGATCGACTACACTATGACGCAAAAGTTTAGACAATGACGTCATTCAGCTTTAAAATGTAGAATTATGACGTCAGAATTACAAAAACCTGTAAATATATTCAAAAACTGATTTAAAATGCTATGTACAAAAGACAGTCGTTTTATTTGCTATAATACTAATTTTTTTCATAAAAATTCAAATGTGCTTGTCGCAAAAGTTTAGACACTATTCTAAATTTCTTTGAATATTCGCTGGCATATGCAAATTTAGAATCGATGATGTCACAAATTTGGAGTACTTAAGTTCTGCAAACGATTGCGCTTCATAGTCGACATGCCGAGAGCTAAAGAAATTCAAGTGAATGAGGTTTCAAGGATTTGGCAGTTGAAAGGTGAAGGGAAGAGCGTTTCTGAAATTTCTGCTATTATTAATAGGTCAAAAAAATTTATTTATCGAGTTTTATCGAGTGGTTCCGAATATAAAGCAAAATGTCGGTCTGGGAGGCCACGTGTGACAAATGTACGAGAGGATCGCCTGATACAAAGACTAGCGAGTACTCAACAAATGAGCGTACGTGGAGTTCAAAGCTCATCGGGACTCTCTGTATCAAAGGATACGATTCGTAGACGAATTTTGGAAAAAGGAACAATCGTTTATAGCAAAATGCAGAAGAAACCAGCTCTGAAACCACATCATAAGTTACAAAGACTTATGTGGGCTCGAAAGCATATGTCATATGGAGAGAAATGGCAGTCAGTCATATTTAGCGATGAAAAAAAGTGGAATCTGGATGGTCCAGATGGTTGTTTATCGTATTGGCATGACTTGCGGAAGGAACCTCGACGTTTTTTTAGTCGCAGACAAGGAGGGGGCTCGGTGATGGTTTGGGCAGCCTTTTGCTATAATGGACAAGTATCTCTGACCTTCACCAGTGGTCGTCAAACTTCACAGAATTATACACAGACATTAGAAGAAAACCTACTGCCATTTGCTGAGCTTCTAGGGGGTCCTCAGTGGGAATTTCAGCAAGACAATGCTTCAATTCACACTGCAAAACATTCAAAATCTTGGTTTAATTCCCATAATATAAGAGTTCTCGACTGGCCAGCATGTAGCCCAGATCTTAACCCTATAGAAAACCTTTGGAGCATCATGTGTCGCAAAGTTTATAGCAACACTAGACAATACTCTTCTGAAAAGGAACTTAAGACATCTATTGAGAATGCAAGGTACGATATCGATCCACAAACTATGCAAGATTTATTTTCTTCCATGCAATCTCGTGTATATGACGTAATACATAAGCATGGATGCGCAACCAGGTTTTAAAAATTGTTTATTTCGATTTTATTTAATTTGTGTCTAAACTTTTGAGACAGCAGTTTATTTTTGTTACCATTTAATTTATTGCAATATGCACAATTCCACTTTTCTTTGTTATAAATATTGTTTATATATACAGCACATTAATTTCAAGCAGTGATTTGAAAATTGAATAAATATTTTTCAAAGTATGTAAGAATTTCTTCATTGTCTAAACTTTTGCGTCATAGTGTACTTCCGGGCTTTCTAGTGTTAAATATAATTTTCGACGTCATATAGCAGGTTTTACATTAAAACTATTCAATTTCTAATTTGTGACAGCGAAAAAATAAACTCAATTAAAAGATATTATCAGTAATTAATAGGCTAACTGCTAATAAGGTATCTTTGTTTTAATCCTTGTTTGTGGTAGTATGTTATTTGATATGTCCAATTTATTATTTGTTTCTATTTACATAGAACGAGTTATAATGAACTTAGAAATAGAAAGATTACTTGCATTGAAAAAAAAAACAGATTACTGGAAGAATGTAGCATAAAAAACACATTTATTTATATACTTTTATGTAGTGCATCATAATAATTGATTTATGGTAGTATTCTCTTATATCAATGTTATGTTATCACAGATAAGAACCTGATTGTAGTAAATTATTATATACATTTATATAGTACTTTCGGTGAATTTATTCTTTACAAGTACTGAATGTAGTAAAAATAGAGCTATGAATAAACTAGAGGGGCCAGGGTTAATGTAGTGCCTACTGGTTGGGAGTGAAGTAACTGGGGATCTTATCCCAAGATGGTGACTGCATTAAAATTTTCGAATGCTATGAGAACGGTTTCATGGTTAATTTCGAGAAAACTTCGCACAGATTTTCAAAAATTTGATTATAAATTTATTTTAACTTCGAGACTTTTTCTTTAATTCTTTTATAATTCATTCTCAATTTAGGCGATGAATTAGATAATTAATTTACCCAGAGAAGTTTTTATGGATGAACGAATAATGAAGAATATATTGTTTTTCTGTTTCTAGTAGACCTCATTTTGTATCCGATTGAAAGTACATTCTAAAGGGGAATTAGAAGTAATGCGAAAGTGAAGACATTTAATTAGAATTTAATAGAGCTTTTATAAATTAGGAAAGGTTGAAGAAACATCTTTTTTAATTTAATTATTAAAAAAACAGGAAAACATTTTTTTTTCCACGCAGCAAAATGGCTCTTAAATAAAATTTTGGACGTAATACAGCAGGTTTCACATTCAAACTATTCAATCTCTAGTCTGTGACAGCGAAAAAAATAAAATAACTCAATTAAAAGATATTATCAGTAATTAATAAGCTAACTGCTAATAAGGTATCTTTGTTTTAATCCTTGTTTGTGGTAGTATGTTATTTGATATGTCCAGTTTATTATTTGTTACTATTTACATAGAACGAGTTATACTAAACATAGAAATATAATGATTACTACTTGCATTGAAAGAAAAAGAAACACAGGGCTCGCAGCGTTCCTAAAATTTTCATACTTTCCTACCACAATTTTAAAACGATAATATTTATTGCAGAATTCTACTGTAGATGTTAAGGGCATGTACCACGAAGATTTTTTATTTAAAATACTGGTAGTAATATGTGAAAATTTTAGGAACGCTGAGAGCCCTGGAAACAGATTACTGGAAGAATGTAGTATAAAGAAGACTTATTTATATATTTTGATGTAGTACATCATACAGTAGCGCTCAAAAGTATTTTGACAACCGTGATTCTCTCTTATTTTATTTAATATAAAAACGTAAAAGAAAAGATATTCCCTATAATTGAGAACACTATCACTGCAGTTATTCAAATGCATCAAGTTTCAACTTGTTTGCTTACGTTCGGAGCCATCGAAGAAATATGACTCCTCCTTAGCTCAAAAGTATTTTGACAATTAGTTTGCATTTAATTATTGAAGGTGTCAGTGGCGCTATAGTTTCGATTAGTGTTTATAGTGACTTATTGTGATTAATTTTAAGTATCAGGAATGCCGAAATGTAAAAAATATTGAAGTGATTCTAGAAAAGCCGCTGTAAATGCACTTAAGAAAGGTAGACTGCAAGTAGAATTAGTTCGTTCTTTTAACGTGTCTCGGCAACTTGTTATTACATGCAATAAAGTTTTTAATAAACAGAAATACATCGAAAATAAGCCTCAAACTGGCCTTCCGACAAAAAACAACTTGCAATGTTGACTACATTATAAAAATGATATCTACAAGTGATTATCGTATGTCCGCTGTGATAATAAAAAATGAATTGAAAGGAAATTACGGCATAGACATACACGTTTCATCAGTCAAACGACGCCTAGACCTCTATGGTTTACAGGGTAGAAGACCATCAAAAACACGTTTGTTATCTACTAAGAATAGGAAGGCTATAGTTGCACCTGTAAAACGGCATAACGCTTTCAGGGGCAAAGCAATTCCATTGCTAAAGTGTTGAAATTAATGATTGACACCGGAATTTGAAAACAAATTTATTTTAAAATAAGAGAAAGCTATATTTCACGCACATAATTTTTTTTTTTTTTTCATCATCAGCATTCCATTTTCAGACAGTTGCGTTGGAGCTCTGTTGTGAGGTGGACGTATGAGGTGATTGCTCCTTCGCAAGTTATATTTCTCGCAGTTTGAGTGGCAGGTGGGGCGGTTCGTTAGAATAGTTTCATCTCTATTTGAACTGTATCATGGCATCTATTAAGGATACGAGTTATATGGCGGACGTTATTGAAAACATCGCAAATGGAACGTTAGTCAGCAACTATAAGGAACAATTTGATAATATTTCGTCCAACTTCGAGGACCATTCTAAAAAAATACTGGCTGATTTTTACACCTTTGTGGACAGATACATTTTAGACTTGAAAACTAAAGATGGTTACGCTACTTCGCCTACTGATCAAGAGGAGGTAAGAAGAACATGTTTTGAAGTTTTTCTTTGCTAAGGGAGCCTACTATAGATAATTTGTTAGACTCTGCTATTTTTAGCTTTTTCTGTTCTATTCAGTATAAGAAAGCACCTAACATAATCGCCCCACCAGTGGCCGAGAGGTTCTGCTCTCGAAGCTGGTAGACGGGAGGTGCTGGGTTCGATCCCAATCGCGCCCGTCGGCCTAATCGTTCGGAGTTTTCGTGGTTTTCTTCGAACCTTGGTTCTCCAAGCGTTAATACGTATTAGGTTCCCTTAGGAAGACCTCCACGGAAGGCACTCCCCCCACTTAGGGCCTATATCCCACGTGCTGATAATTGGCCGACATAAATACAACCAACCTAACATAATCATTAATGATACTAACCTTAAAAATGAATTATTCAACGCAGTCAAAAAGGGGATTAAGCGTCCCTTGACAGAGGAAAGTTCTACTATCCCTCTTGCTAATAAATTCAAAAATATCGCAAATGAAGTTAATTTAAGCGATAATGCTGACATGGAACAATCCAATTCTGATGATAGTTCCGTCCAGGAACCTGGTAACACTAAAAAACCTACTAATCCCTTCTATATCAATATCGACCAAAATTGGACGACGCTAGCTCAACAAATTACCGAGTTAAATTCTGAAAAACCAAAAATAGCTCTTAAAGGAGACCGCTTAGTAGCTCAATGTGCTTCGGACAATGACTATAAACTAACACAGAGATGGCTAAATCAAAATAAGATAAAATATACAACTCTTGACCCCAGAGAGTTAAGACCGAAGAGAAAATATGCATTAGGGGCCTCCCCTGTTATACAGATGTTAAACTAATAGAAGAAAGCCTTCGCGAGCATGGATTTGCAGTCACTAGGGCTGCCATGCTTAAAAATAGAAAGACTGGGCATCCTATGCCAATCTATATGGTAAATGTTATACCACGAAAAAACTTTGAGGAAATCTACAAAATTAACGTGATCCACTATATTTCTGTTAAAATTGAAGCCTTTACTTCAAAAAATAAAGTTAAACAATGCTATCGGTGTCAAGGGTATGGACATGCCTCAGAGGTGTGCGGCTTTGACGCCAAATGTGTCAAATGTGGGAATTACACTTAAGCACTGCTTGTGAGCACAAAGGTAGAATGAAACCTACCAGCGCTAATTGTGGCCTTGGACATCCCGCGAACTTCCGCGGGTGCCCTAAAAACCCGTACAGACTTGAAAATAAACATAACAGAAAAACTACACGTAATAGCGTCAGCAATCTCTCCTCGGAAACACAAATTCTTGCCGAAATCTTTAAAGATTATAACTACACCAAAAAACCTTCGACAAATGATCCTTCAACCAGTATTAGCATGGTAAACTCCGAAACTAATGTTAATGATACCTCAAATACCCTTTCCTCTCCTACTACTGAAAATACTAATAATACTCAAAATTTGAAAATCCCAGTAAATTACTCTAATGATATTAAAGATATACTTACCACCTTCAATGAAATAAAAGAAGTTTTTCAAATTACAAAATTTTTAAGTTGCATCAAAAACATTTCAACTCAAACCAAAAAAATTGATAACCCTATGCAAAAAGTAATGGTGATCATCAATGAATTCGATAAACTTACTAACCTTCTCAACTTAAATGAAGAATAACTTCATTCCCTGCTAAACTATTTCTTTTTCCCTGTCTTTCTGTCTTTTGTGTGCTTTAAAAAAAAAAAAAAACTTTTAAGCTGCTTTTCTTATGCTTTTCAAATTCTTTATAAGTCTTACCTTTTTGTGCTTTAACCTCACTATCATGGTCTCCTTATATATCCTGTTCTCATCGAGTTACCAGACTGGGCGGCCGCCGTCCTTTTTTCCCCTTGTTCCCCTATACATTTTATGCTTTTTTCAGTCCTGTTAGTCTGAACTCTCCTCAATGTTATTTTTTATTTTTTATTTTCCTATCTTTTGTGCATTTTCTTATAAACTTTAATCTCTCTTTTTTTCTGTAAATATGTAAATACTTCATTTTTTTATAAACGTTCGTATCTTACTTTGTTATAATTGTGTTAAACTAATGTATGGTCTCTGAATTGAGTCTTTTTTTTACGGGGCTTCCTTTCGTAGCTTTTTCGCCTGTCCTGGACATTTTTGGATCATATGGAACTTTTTTTTTTCCTACTAGTTATACTAACAATTTTTTCCATTAAAAATTGTCTATCTTTTTAGTTTACTCTCTATTTTTTCGTGGCTACTAGTCGCGTTTAAACGCTCTTTTTTTTTCTAAGGCTCCCATTGCATTGTAAAACGATTTACTCTTAGCCTGGATGTAAAGTTGCCAAGCAACTAGGGAATCCATACACCAGCTCTATTGTTCCATTGTTCCATTCACACACATAATAAACCAATTTTATTTTAACCAAAATTCTGGTGTCAGTCATTAATTTTAATACTTCAGCAATAGGATTGCTTTGCCCTTAAAAGGGGTATGCTGTTTTACAAATGCAACTCTAGTCTTCCTATTCTTAGTAGATTAGAAACGTGTTTTTGCTGGTCTTCTGCCATGTAAACCATAGAGGTTTAGGCGTCGTTTGACTGATGAAACGTGTATGTCTATGCCGTAATTTTCTTTCAATTCTTTTTTTATTATTACAGCGGACTTATGACAATCACTTGTAGATATCATTTTTATAATACAGTCAACATTGCAAGTTGTTTTTTTCGGATGGCCGCTTTGAGGCTTATTTTCGACGTATTTCTGTTTATTAAAAACTTTATTCCATGTAATAACAAGTTGCCGAGACACGTTAAAAGAACGAACTAATTCTGCTTGCAGTCTACCTTTCTTAAGTGCATTTACAGCGACTTTTCTAGAATCACTTCAATATTTTTTACATTTCGGCATTCCTGATCCTTAAAATTAATCACAATAAGTCACTATAAACACTAATCGAAGCTATAGCGCCACTGACACCTTCAATAATTAAATGCAAACTAATTGTCAAAATACTTTTGAGCTAAGGAGGAGTCATATTTCTTCGGTGGCGCCGAATGTAAACAAACAAGTTGAAACTTGATGCATCTGAATAACTGCAGTCATAGTGTTCTCAATTATAGGGAATATATTTTCGTTCACTTTTTTATATTAAATAAAATAAGAGAGAATATAAGGCTGTCAAAATACTTTTGAGCGCAACTGTACTAATTGACTTGTGATGGTATTCTCATATACAGAGTGGCGAGTGGTCAAGGAAAAACACTGTCAAAAAAGGTGTTATATACCAGTATTTTATTAAAGAGAAATTCGCCTTCTTTAATCCCTTTATATTATTTGAAGATTTTCTATAAGAAAATACTGGTCTTCCCTCTTTTTTTGACTGTGTTTTTCCCTGACTACTCGCCACCCTGATATATCAATGTTATGTTATCACATATAAGAATCTGATTATAGTAGAAGATTACTTAGATTTATATAGTACTTTTGGTGAATTTATTCTTTACAAGTACTGAATGTAGTAAATATGGAGTTATGCATAAATATGAGGGGACAGGGATAATGTAGTGCCTACTGGTTTCGAGAGAAGTAACTGGGGATTTAGTCTCAAGATGGTGGCTGCATTAAAATTTTCTAATGCTATGAGAACGCTTTCAGGCTTAATCTCGAGAAAACTTCTCACAGATTTTCAAAAAATTGATTATAAATTAATTTTAATTTCGAGGCTTTTTCTTAGATAATTGATTTACCCAGAAAAGTTTTTAGGTTTGAATGAATAATGAAGAATGTATTGTTTTTCTGTTTCTAGTGGTCTCGTTTTGTATCCGATGGAAAGTATATTCTAAAGGGGAATTGGAAGTAATGCCAAAGTGACGGTATTTAATTAGAATTTCTGAGAGATTTTAAAAATTAAAGCAGGTTGAAGCAACACCCTTTTTAATTTAATTATTAAGCAAGTCGGAAATTGTACGTCAAACGTGGCAAATGATTTGCGTTTGTACTATAACTAGTTTTATAAATATTCAGATCTTGGTGCAATAGCTGTTGCATTCTTATGCAAAAATGCATGAATACAAAATTTATTACGATTACACATATTAAATTCAGTAATACGGAAATAATAGGACTCCGTCTTAAATAGGACATAATCACCATGACAACCTAGAATCATTACCTATAATGGGACATTATTAATCACCATGGCAACCTAGAAGGATTACCTATCATGGGATATCATTGAATTAATTACGTATGATTGGATCTAATAGAATTAAGAAAACTTTTATTAATATCTTTTTAAGTTTGGATTTGATTTTCATAAAATTTGAAATGACACAACAAAATTCTGAAACGATTATATATATTAAATTTCAAACCATTCGGTTGGGTAATTTTTGCGTTGTTATATGCGGACAGACGGACGGATTAGACGGCGACTATAGGTGCTATGTATTATATATATATATCATGCAGCAAAAAGGCTGTTAAATTAAATTTTGGACATAATACGGCATGTTTCACATTAAAAATAGCGAATTTCTAGTTTGTGACAGCGAAAAAATAATGTTCCTTAACTAAAAGATATTATAAGTAATTAATGAGCTAAATGCTAATTATTAGGTATGTTTGTTTTAATCTTTGTTCGTGGTATCATGTTATTTGATAGTGCCACATTTATTATTGCTTGCTATTTACATATAACAAGCTGTAATGAACTTAGAAGGATTACTTGAGATGAATAAAAAACAAAACAGATTACTGGAAGAATGTAGTATAAAGAACACGCTTATTTGTGTATTTTGATGTAATATCATACTAATTGATTTAGGGCGGGATTCACATATATCAATGTTTTGTTATTACAAATGAGAACCTGATCATAATAGAAGATCATTTAGATTTAGGTTGTATTTTCGGTGCATTTATTCTTTACAAATACTAAATGTGGTAATGTTATTCTATTCGCTAAGACGGAATATAACATGTAAAGTATTTTTTTAATATTCTAGCAGAGAATTTTTTTTCACAATAAACAAAAAATATGGGCCTTACATCACATTTTCCGAGCTAAAATAATTTCTTTATTTAATCAAAAATTTCCTGTCGATAGATAAAGCGAAAGGATACAGTTAACAGGGCTGCCACAGGCGACTATTTTTTAACTCTATCTCGCATCTTTTTTTTTAAAACAAAATTTTTATTCTCATACACTTTGAAAACAGGTTTATTCCTGCACTTTCCGAGGTAAATTAAAAAATAATTAATTTAATCGAATGTTAACAACTGTTTCTAAAAATCAATGAACACACTTAGTCTTAACATGATTTTCCTAAAAATAGGTGGTAATTTTCCTTACCATTCCATCCTTACCATTCCATCCTTACCGTCCCTTTATTTACCATTTCGTCTCTTTTTTCCAATAACATCCCCCTTTTTTAATTTACCGTCCCTTGTTTAACACCCCTTTAAGACAATGTTATACAAAAATTCTATATTAAAAGTACTACATTGTTATTATTTCTCATTTGAATGCTCTGTGGGTACTATGCAAATTCATTATAAGTAAACATTTAGAAGAAAATAAAAAGTTATAGGGGTAAAATGGTAAGGAAAATTAAAATCGCAAGTTTTATTTTAAACCTCATTTAAATAAAAAATTTTTCGCTGCTGACCATTTTTTCTTTGTTTTGAATCATTAAGGCATTTGTCTATCAGATTAAAATGTTATTTTAGCAAGTTTAATTTTGTCATTTTTTTCCCCAAAAGTCAAAAGATTGTGAGAATGCCCCATATACATATTTATTTTATTAGCATAGATTTATACAACAGATATGAAAACAATTTTATAACTTTTTTTTTATTATTTAAGCTAGTTAATTTGGGCTTCATGTAATGACAGTAGAGCTTTTTGCAAGACATGCAGTTTGATACTATAATCACATTGCTGCATTTATAACTGAACATTGCTCAATGGATGCAACAAATCCCCTATTTCTCCTTCTAAGAAATTTGAATGGAAATTCTGCGGTCTTAAACTTTCATATTGCTTAATCTTCGGGACTCATCCGAAACGTTCTTTTGCCGTGCTTTTAAAAGATGTAATTAAAGATGTGGAAAGCAGATATTTTTCTTATATAATTGACGAAGCACATTGATTGATACACCGAAGGTGCTTTGTATTACGAATAGGTACTTAAATAGGGATGATAAATTTGAAAACAAAACTTTATGGGCTAACACTAGATTAATATTAACACAATTATTCTAATTGGTAAACAAATCCTATTAGATGTAAATTTCCAACTGGGCGAAAAATGTCCGGACCAGCCCGGGACCTCCTGGCTGAAGCCGCCAGTGCTCTGCCATCTGAGCTATCCCGGACGATTCTGGTCGAACGTTTTCACCCAGCTAACCTTCATGATTACAGCATCTGGTCTGAAACCTGGTTCAGCTCAACAGAATAAATCTCAGGTAATGGAACTCCAGAAATCGCTGAATACGAAATTACACTAGATTAATATTAACACAATTATTCAGGTTTCAGACAACACAGGTTTCAGACAATTTAAAAACAATAATACAATTTAACAATTTAAAAAACAAGTGTAAACGAAATTGTCGTTGTAAAATGTACCTTTATTTCTCTTCGTTTAGCTGCGAATATGCATGCAAAATATTGCCAAGTTTAAATGCTTATTTTTGGTTAACCCCTTCGGGACGGGAGCCTTTTACGAAATTTTTAATCTTTAGTCACCGTTTTTTAAAAACAGAAATTTGTGTTTTCTTGAATCGAGAAAATACGCTGATTAAATAAGGTAAATTTTACAGTAAAATTTTACTGGTGAGGAAAAACAAGGATTCTGAGCGCTTCATGCGGCACGTATACGTGCCGCTCGTCCCCAAGGGGTTAATGGGGATTTTTTTTTTAAATGCTTGATTTGTGGAAAAAAATTGAGTATAAATTAGTTAAACATTTTTTATAGGGAAAAATTGAAAATTGAAAACTTGCTTTTTTGAGTAGAAACTTCGTTGGGGACTTTTTCGAAAAAAAAAAACTGATTTGGGGAAAAATGCAGAAATTTTATGGAAATTGACTCTCAGCTATCTGGCAACACTTCATCTAAAAAAGAAATATACTACAAAATTTATTTTCTCAAAATAGTGGTGATGAAAAAAGTCGCCTGTGGAAGCCATGAGTTAAAAATTTGTGCGATTCAAAAGTTTTGAGTAACGAAGCAGTCAAACTTTATTTGCAAATACCGTGTACCTGCAAAACTATTAAGTGCAGTGTTACAAACCCACTACTTTTTATACAGCTTGCTTGATTGCCACCACTATTTTGAATCAATTATATTCACCTTAATTTCACCTTACTTAATCAGTTTTTTAAATAAGGCGAATGTTGCTATTTAAAAGACCTGGAAGCAAGCAAACAATGTGAATAAAAAAATTGCGGACTGAGAACACTAGTTAATGGGTTAAGTAATGATAATTTGTTGATAATCAAGATAATCAAGTAATGATAATCATGGTGATGATTATTCGTCTTTTATTTACTATGGAATCAAAAACAGGCATCCTTTGACTAACGTATTATCCGACTTACGTAACTTCGCTGTTATGTAATAAATTTAGAAAATTACATTTATGAACAAACTAGCACGTTTGATATACATTTGCATACTTTGGATATTTATTATATAAATAAAATATGCAGATAAAACCGACAACCATAATAGTTTTATATACTAGTGAGAGTATATTTTTGGGGGGATATACAATCAAATCTCAAAGCAAACTCAAAACTTAAAATGAGATAAAAAAAATTCTGCTTTCAACCGTAACAATTATGTTAACTGAATTCAAACCAGAACGAAAGGTAATTTTAAAGTTTCTATGAAGTGGAAAGGGTGTATTTTCTTTTAGATTCACCTGTTTGTTTGATGTAGATTAAAAATTGTTTTAATCAATTCATCAATTCTAAATTTATAAATTCCGCATTCTATAACATCTATTTTTATTCGAAAAGCTTTCTTTCAGTTTGTTTTTATAATTTTTCATATTTTTATGGTTTATATCCGAGTAAACACTGCGGCATGACGCCTCTATTAATAAAATAATACTGTGTAAGTAATATGTATATATTATATACAAAAAATTCTATGTCGTTAAAAATTACCGTTAAAAATAATAGTCGTTCTTATCGTTATATATATATATACAGTGGAACCTGCCTAAAGTGACCACCCTCGAGACCGGCTAAAATGGTCACTATATAGAGGTGGTCACTTTATGAAATGTCTTTAAAAATGGCACATTAAAATTTTTTGTGATCTCAAAAAATAAAACAAAATATACATATGGAAAAATGCACTATATTAAGTAATGAACTGATTAATTAAAAATTATAATAACTGAATTACTAATTTAAAATATACTACATAGAAGATAATTAACTTAAAACTTACCCTATTTCTTCTGAATTGAGTTGAAGAACTTCCGTAGAGATTGATTTAAATAACACATAACGACAAGGCACACTGTAATTATTACGCATTTTTATTTTGATTGTTACTGCATTATGATAACGTTTCTATAACTGGCAGTAATAAACTATTCATTGAAAAATTATACAAACTTTTATGAAAATTCATGTACAACAAAAAGTTCAGAAATTTTTCGTTGCTTAAAATCTTCTTTTCAACAATTATATTTCCAGTCATGCCTTCAAGTTTCATCAATAAACACATGTAGGGCATACGTTTTTTTTTTTCTTGCACATATTTAACATTTCTGCGTCGGAAATTTCATTATTTTCTTCGATTTCAACTTCATCTTTACTAACGCAATCGTTTTCATTTTTAAACATATTGAACTTTCTTGATCAACGGAAGCATTGCATGTTGTGATGTCACTGTCAAAATTCATGAATAATTCAACTTTCACCGGTTCATTTTTAAAAGGTAATTGATTTATAAGATTTTGAATATTCGGAAGGCTATTGTCATCATTTGCAAGCTGTTTATTACTGATATCTTGAGAAATTTGTTGCGAAAAGCCACATTTTTTAAAACATTTTGAAATTGCACTCTGATGCACCAAGTTCCATAAATCATTAACCCACGTTATAACATCAAGGACATTTACACATCAAGCAATTTCATTTTTTGATTTTTATTCTTCTGCTCTGAAAGTTATAGCCTGGAGCAAGAACTTTCTATAATATAGCTTGAAAGCTTGAATTACTCCTTGATCTAGCGGCTGTAAATGCGATGTGGTATTAGGTGGTAGAAACTTAACTTTCACATTTGAAAATGACAAATCACTCGGATGGGCTAGACAGTTATCTATAAACAATAGAAATCTTTCTCTTTTATTGCTTCATCTGCTTGTTTAATTGCGTAACCCACTCAGTAATAATAGACGATGTCGTCCCGTATTTTTTATTTCCATACCACGAGACTGGTAAATTCCTGATGGTAACCTTTTTGAAATAGTGTAGTTTTCTGGTTTTTCATATATTCTCCATACTTTAAGAAGATCACCGCATTAAAATAAAAACTTGAAGAAACTACCAAAACAATAAGAAAACTACAAGTTCATACAACTAAAACTTAATGTTAAATGTTACAAATCTTCCAAGCAGTACAATGAAAGAACATGTGCAAGTTTATTCTTAGAATTTACATGACAAAAGTCGTCTCCTCAGATAAACATAGTACTAACACGTGACTTAGTTAGCCAATGAGTAGCAGGCGCAAGCATTCGTTTCCTACGATCCGTCAATCCCAGTAGCAGAAAATTCTCTAAGTGTTTCCGACAGGTACTTCAGGGACAAAAAATAATCTGACGGGAAAATATTTTTACAATTGAAGCGTTAATTAATCAAGCAATCACTCACTTATCTGGAACGTTTTTAGGGATTTTATAAATTTTTATTAATAATAAACTTAACTTTTTGTACTAAGTAATAAAGAGCTAAACATAATACATATGAAGCAAAATAAAGATTCAATGACAAAGAATCTGCAAAAGAGAAAAGAAAATTTGTGACGCCCGTCTCTCGTCTCGAACTTTCTGCTACTGAGCGCGTCAGTATGCGTGAGAGAAACATTCCTCATTCCTCTCTCAACTCGAGATAAAAATGGGAAGGGAAGATCACCTTAGACAGGTGCAAAAATTATTACAATAAAGGACAAAGGGGCTATGCATATATAACGTTATCATTTTAGGGGGAGGGGGGGGGTCTGGCACATGATATCGTAAGATATCTCTAGGGGGAGGGGGAGTTTGTCTTTTGATATCGTTATCATTTTTGATCCAACCAACATTTTCTCTTTTTATTTGTAACTTGTTCTTTACATAAAAATAGTATGTTATCTTTCTTAATGTTATCTATTTTTATGGAAATACAAAGTTATTATTAAAATCATTAAATGATTACAAAATTATTCAATTCCAAATAATGGAATACCCCAATGTTTGGCTTTCTTGTTCTTCTGTCATACGTGTATGCATATACAATCTGCTGTTCAACAAACAATATGCGAAGTATGTTTCAAATGATACTTGTGTTTAAGAAGTAAATAAAAGAGAATGTTGTCCACCTCTTTTATTGATAAGTTCTGTCTGCCCCACCCCGTGCGGGGCAAAAAGACATTATTACTGTTGAATGCATTGTGTAACAAAAAGCTATTATTAAATACTTTTAAACAATAACTGTTTCTTTTAAGTGTTATTTGAGATACTGTTATTTCATATATAAAATGATATTTTATTGACTTCTCTTTGAATCAATAAGGTATGTGAAAAATAAATGTAACCATATTTGTATATCACTCCAAACATAAGAAAAAAATTCCAAAAACCTAAAGAATTTTTGTACATCGATAACGATATCATTACCGAGGAGGGGGGGGGGAGGTTCAAGGGATGATAACGTAAGATATCAAAAGGTGGGGAGGGGGTCCAAAATTACCAAAAAGTTGATAACGTTATATATGCACAGCCCCAAACTGGTCACTTTGTACATTAAGCAGGTGGTCACTGTAGGAGATGGAATTCGTTTATTTTTGTATGGATGAAAATTAAAATTTTTGAAAGTGTTCACTTTAAGTCTTTTAGTTTAAAAATTTTCGGCATGCAGAAAAATGGGTGGTCACATTTTACAGGTTCAAATAACAGTGACAATGACAGGCTATCTGGTCACTTTACACTATAGACAGGTGGTCACATTACCTAGCAATTCTTATTTTATTTTACATGCGCACGAGTAAAATTTTGCAAAAACGGTCACTTTAGGCAGGTGGCCACTTTACCAAGGTGGTCACTTTAGCAGGTTCCACTGTATATATATATATATATATATATATACATACACATATACTTTTTGCAAAACGTAAAACTCAAGTTACGTAAAAAGTCTGCTAAACGCGTTACTTAACCTTCCTACCCTGAATGGGTCCAATCGACCCATTGCTATAAATCATTTCATTCAAATCGAACCAGAAATTTTTTATTAAAGTAACCTAAATAAAGGCTACCGAAAACCAAGATAAATAAATATATTAACTAGTTTTTAATACAAATTCTGATGTCAAATGTTTTTATCAAGGTTCAGTAGAATTTCAACATGGTAGGAAGGTTAAGCAAGTGTGGGGAATGCTACAGATGAACAGAAAATCCGTATAATTTTTGTTTCTAAATTTCATTAAGAAATACAGAAGTGCACTAAAGATTTGTCAGGATAGGAACAATTTATTGTTTTATTTTACATGCGCACGAGTAAAATTTTGCAAAAACGGTCACTTTAGCCAGGTGGCCACTTTACCAAGGTGGTCACTTTAGCAGGTTCCACTGTATATATATATATACATACACATATACTTTTTGCAAAACGTAAAACTCAAGTTACGTAAAAAGCCTGCTAAACGCGTTACTTACGTAAGTGTGGGGAATGCTTGTACAGATGAACAGAAAATCCGTATAATTTTTGTTTCTAAATTTCATTAAGAAATACAGAAGTGCACTAAAGATTTGTCAGGATAGGAACATTTCATTTACCAGCAAAAATTATTTCAATTCAAAAACTCTCAAATATATTGTGCTAATGAAATTGCATCCATCAAAGTCTGGGTTTCCAGTTTGACCTTCATTTTTATTCAGAAATTCTGAGTTCATACTGGAAATTTGAGAGAAAAGTTTTTATTTTATGTAATCATCGAATGTCACTAAATAAAGCAAAATATTCTAATCCACATTTCATATCTAGTACGAATTTGGAAATTCTGAATAATAAAGAAGAAAAAAATAGCAACCGTGCTGGAAGCATTCAAATGCGTATGATTAGGTATAAAATCGATTCTTTTCTGTCATCGATTTGAAGTGTAGGACAACGTACTAAGCGAATGCAGTCGGCAATGTTTGGCCTCCTTTTTCATTCACAATTTACGAGTTCGAACCAGAAATTCTGAAAGAATTATTTTACTTTATGCAATTACGAAATATCTGCCAATAAATAAAGCAAAATTTACTATTCGGAACTTCTAGTGTGAATTCGGAATTTCTGAATAAAAAAGGAGTCCAAACTAGCAATCCTGGTTGCTTAAATATTTTGCAAAAAGGAAAAGGGAAAATGAACGCTTTAAGGAATTTAGACCTGACATAGAAAATTGAAAATTAAAAATTGTCTTCTGTAGATGGCGACGGAAGTCAGAGTGTAATTAGGTGTATAAAAAGTCGAATGTTTGGTGAATGTAACGTAAGTTACGTCTTATGTCGCTGCCATCGAAATACTGAAGGCCAAAGGACACGAGTTGCGACGTCATCACTAATCGACCGACTTTTCACTAGCGTTGGAATTCGCACAGGAAAATTTTGAATAGCGTTTTTTTTAAATTTTATTTGTCGAATATCTATCATCTTATAAATTAATAATAACTATTTAAACTTACTGGTGAGAATTTGGAATCCCCCAATAAAAAATCAGCCAGATGCGGAAACGCTGTGGCATTGCGCATCTGGCTGAATTTTTATTTAAGGATTCCTAATTCTCAACAGTAAGTTTAAATAGTTACTATTGTTATATAAGATGATAGATATTCCACAAATAAAATAAAATAAAATTTCTATTCAAAAATTTTTTGTGTGAATTCCAATACTAGTGAAAAGTCTGTCGATTAGTGATGACGTCTCAACTTGTGTCCTCTGGCTTTAGTATTTCGATGGCAGCGCTTATGATCGGGAATAACGTATTTCTTTAATTATGATTTCAGGAAAAAGTCTTTTACTTATAGTAACAACAAATCAATTGCAGTAGTTTGTCTAAATTCCGATCACAGAAAGATCTAAATAGCAAAAAAGGACCTTTAACATTGACAAAAAACTCGTTAAGATTTTTGAACTTATTCTACAGAGTGAGTACAAATGTTGGACACGATTTTTTCAAAAAAAAAAATCACATTTTCGAAACTACTGCACATATTACAATAAGGGATACATGAATTTAAAGAGAAATATACTAAGTTTTTTTCAGTTACAAATGTTCGATGTGTGACCCTCTTGTTACACGGTATACGTCCAATCTGTAAACTAGTACCTTCCAAACATTCTGTAGCATTACTCTGTCAATAGTTCTAAATGCTGCACAAATGCGTTCTTTAAGTTCTGGCAGTATCAAAGACAAGAGAGTGATGTTACAAATAGTTTGGAACGAACTGAACTACAGATAGGACATATGCCGTATAACAAAAGGGCCACACATCGAACATTTGTAACTGGAAAAAAACTTGCTCTATTTCTCTTTAAATTCATGTATCGCTTATTGTAATATGTGCAGTAGTTTCGAAAATATGGTTTTTTAAATAGGGTCCATCATTTGTACTCACCCTGTATTTCTCCGTTTATGTAAATGGCTTTGTTAACAAAGCTAAATTTTTCTTCAGTACATTTTGCGCAGCAGTTTGTCCAAGGATCTCAGTGGTCCTTTTTTTAAAAAAAGAGTGTTACTGAAGAATTTTTTATGATAGTTCTTTAAAACATTTGGAACAAAAATTATCTTCCGATTAGGTTTATTCAAAATTTCTAAGAAGAACCTAAAAATTAGATTTATAATTTAAAAAAAGTGAGATTCCAGAAACGGACTGAGTAGAGAACCCCATTATTATACAACCAAATTATAATTTAATCCAATCAAAGATATACCAAAATATCAGTGCTTTTGGAATTATGTTTATTTGCGTACATCCAAAAGTTAAATTCATGTCAGCGCCTCAAAGGGAGCTATGAATAAGTGAAGGAGACATACAATGTAATGTCTTACAGTTGCGAGTGAGGTAACGGAAGATGTAAACATAAGATGGCGGCTATTATTCTTTTTACATCGGATCAATAGGAATTACCACCTGGACAAGCTTCACCAATAAATTTGAATAAAAAATTTCGCTTTATTTTAACGCCTTATTCATGCTAAACAGTGTGAACAGCATTAAGGATGTTCACATTTGAAGACAACTTCTCGCCCAGAGCTGCCATCGAAATACTCAAAGCCAGAGGACGCAGGTTGTGACTTCATCACTAATCGATCGACTTCTCACTAGTGTTGGAATTCACTCCGGAAAATTTTGAATAGCAATTTTCTTTTATTTGTGGAATATGTATCATCTTATAAAACAATAATAACTATTTGAACTTACTGATGAGAATTCGGAATCCGTAAATAAAAATTCAGCCAGATGAGAAATGCGACAGTGTTGCGCATCAGGCTGATTTTTTATTGAGGGATTCCAAATTTTCACCAATAAGTTTATTATAGTTATTATTGTTTTATAAAATGATCGATATTGCACCAAATGAAATAAAAGGAAATTGCTATTCTAAATTTTCCTGTGCGAATTCCAACACTAGTGAGAAGTCGGTCGATTAGTGATGACGTCACAACTCGTGTCCTCTGGTTTTGAGTATTTCGATGGCAGTGAAAAAAATTCAATGTGTCTTCTTTCCAATGTGTGTAGCCTTAAGGGGGTAAAAAGTAAAAACATAGTAAGATACATATCTTACAGAGAAAAATTCTATGAACGAAGAGCAGATAACTTAGTCTTCTTATATTTGGATTAAATGAATATGAAGACAAGTTGTTAAAGATAGTCGATTAATAAAATAGAGTACAAGGAATTAAAACTTGGACTAAAAACTGCATAAAATATAAAAGTAAGCAAATCACTGGTTTAAATGGTAGTGGTGTGTCAGTGCTTATTCGACATTATATGTAGAATGATGCTTAAAAGCCCAAGAAAATCACTCGATTAAAAAAACTGAAAAGAAAAACCTCCAACTAATTTTATGACATTAAGGCTTTTATTGCATATTATGGAATAAGACAGTGATAAGAGTACACGGAGAGTTGCTCAGAAAAAGGAAAAAACAGTTAGAGCCGCTCTTGCCACGCCTGGCAGGCAGGTAGCAGAGCGAAAAGTGACACGATAGCATCGTAATTTCATACTGCTTAGCAGAGCAAAATATTGCCAACATACAAAGGTTTTGGCGACTGCACAAAGGTAGACAAAGATTTCGGCACGATTAAAGATTAGCAAAACATATGCGGTCTATTGCTTGCACATTTAAACTTTGTAGATGCTTTAATGTTGCTAGTTAAGCAAATTCTTGTGATACCAGGGAGTGTTAAGAAAGGCATATGCTTTTTAAAAGTACGTTGCAAGTTTAGCCAAAATATCCTGACTTAAAGAATAGGCATCTGGGAAAAGAGACAGGTTGTTATGGGACATATGCATGGGATGGTGTACATTGCGGTAGACAGAAAAATGCAAACGCGTGAAAAAACCTTATGAGAAAAACAAGTAAAAATTGTGCAGTTGTCAAAGGGGATACATGTAGATTTATATTTTACTTTTTTTAACGGTCCGATCTTAACCCTTAAATGCGCGATTTTTTATTTTGTTTCGAAAAAATTATATATGATTCTTTGAAAGGACACAGGAAAAATAATGAAAAAAAAAATCAGATATTCATTTTTCATATAATGCGTCAATGTTTTCTTCTGTTGCACATCTGCATTTCAACTAAAAACTACTGTAGTGTGGTAGTTTTACGCTAAAACATTGCAAATTAGTAAATATTTTAATAAAAATGTCTCCAAATACCTTATTTTATATAATTATTTATTTTATAAAACTTAATCTTTAACCCTTTAATTCCCATGATATAATATGTTCCAGAAATTACGTTGTTCAGAGAATCTGATTTTACACCAGAAAGTTTCTATGGTTAATTTCGCTTTATTTAAATACGGAATATCTGTTATTAATTAAAGTAAATATTGCTATTTTAATTTTCTGGTGTGAGTTAGGTATATACGAATTAAAAAAAAAATCTATTAAATTCAAAACACTGCTGTTTGCATATATGCAAAGCTGCGCACTAAAGGGTTAAGAAGACAAATGTGAGAGGAAGCAGCAAATACGAATAAAAAAATGAAAGTTAAGTAATTTTAGCGATAAGAATTGAACTACATATGATAACATGGCCAGCTGCATTTCTATAATTTTTTTTACAGTGGCAGCAAAAAGAAATTTTCACACTCATTGAAAAATGCGATAAACGTAAAAAAACACCCACCTTGTAAGATTTTATTTCCAAAACCAATATTTTGTCATATTTCCTTTGGCTTTTATGACATTTTTCAGTGTAATGGAAGTTACAAAATTTTCAAAATAGTCTGTTTCCACATGAAACAACAACTTTTTTATTACCTCCTGCAGGTTCTTGATGCTGGTTCTGTATGTCACTTGAAATTTATTTTTCTTGTTGTTTCAAGAATTTTATATTGAATTAAGGTCAGTTGAGTTGCTTGGCCATTCAAGTACTGCTATATTAATATCACGTAACCTTTTTGGACATTTTGTCTTATGAGCAGGAGCTCCATCATGCATTAAAAATTGACATCCATGAAGGAACCAAAATTGCAACAAGTGGCCAATATGATAATTAAAGTATCAAAACAAAAGTTAATAAAGTAAGTTAATTACCGCAGAGTTTAAAAAAATGAATACATTGACAATTGCTTTGAATTTTATGGTTTTATCTTTTATAACTTTTATTTCCTAGTCCTTTTGAATTTCAGTAAATAAATGCAATATTTTTGAAAGGGAACATTTAATGACGATTTCATTAATTTATGTATTTCTTTGAGAGTTCCTGACAGAATAGGGCGGGGAGTTTATTGACCGTCATTCTAATTTGTCATCAGAGTTAAATTCATTGCCTAAAAGGCACAAAGGGGTTTAAACACTTAAAAGTTACCGGAATAAAAAAATTCTAAACTTAGTTTAGAAGTTTGATGAATAAAGCACTCTCCAGAATAATTTTTCTAATAAGACCTTGTTCAAGCGATCAGGAAAAACGAAATTTGTTTCATTTTCTCCAAAGAAATGGGTCGCTCATGGAGGGAGTTCAACTGGGATGGTCTCTGAATGGAGGTAAAATTAGTACTGAGCCTATGAGAATAAATTTCGTTCCAAGAAAAAACGGTCTTTCAGGGAGGTGGTCGCACAGTGAGGTTTCACTGCATAACAGGATAGCTGTTATAAGTGGGTAAACGGAAGCGTAGTAAACAGTTGACGAAGAAAGCCACAGAATAAAAAAAATTGTATTTTTCAGGGAGTTTTACTGAGTGTCCCCATCCATATCACGAAAGGTTAAGAAGGATTTTTGAATACTTTAAATACATATCCAATCATGGAATGAATTTTATTTTGCCATTTCAACATATAAATGATGTCATTTTTAAAGGAATAATGTCTTTAATTATTATAATTAACGATTCCATTCTGTAAGATTATTCAGGGGAAAAGTATTCACAAACACATGAAAGGAAATTAAAACTACTTGGAATTTAAGATCGGAATTGTTTACTACGATTACCGGGTGGGAAACTATCTGGCGTTTTATGAGTACGTGAACTCTAGCTTTCAAGAGATCTATTAGCGGATTTGGTAGTGCATAGACCCTCTTACGGTTCGCTTTTCACTTTACGTGATAACCGTAAAGGTCACAAAGAGCAAGTTGAGAAGTGTGTAAAAATCCACTACTTTCATTTTTTTATTATATTTGTAGATCTCGTTCTTGTGTTCAAGGTTTCGAACTCTTTTCGAAACTTTTATTTTTTTACTTAGAAATTTTTCTAAGTTTTACACGTACCATAAAATAGGACGAGTTGCGGCGCCTTGGCGTGGCCACCCGGCTCCTCGACGTAGGAGAAGCGTTGAGGCTAAGTCCGTCTCGTCGTCCCGGTCTTTTTTAAATTCCGGGAAGCCAGAGTAGCCAGTAGTGGTAGTGCGACCTGTCAAGGAGCTTAAAGGATTTGAGTCAAAGGAGTTGGGATATTGTTAAAATGGCTACTAATGAAAGTAGCCAAATAGTGGACCTTGATGAGTCCACATTGAGTTCGGACCGAAGGCTGGCCGCCAAAGATTTAATTGGTAAACTAAAAGTGCAGATAATGGCGGTTGTGCCAGGCAGAACTCAAAAAGATAGGACGCAGCTGGCGGCGATTAATGCAGATCTAGACGACGTCTACGAGCTGTTCGTTGAGCATGCTCTGGAGTTGGCTAAGGCCAAGCATGAAATAGAGGGCTTAAAAGTACAAGTGGCTGAGCGGGGCCAGCGAACCTCGTTCGCGGACGTCACTCGGACGTCGGTTCCGGAAGAAACAGTGTGTGGACACATGAAAAGTAAGCGTTCGGTTGGGAGTGGTAGGAAGACCCGTGCCGCAGGTCCGTCCACAGACCATGTCCTTCTGATCTATCCAAGGGATGGAAAGGAGGGATGCAAGTCTGTTGAGAAGAGAGTGGTGGAGGCCATAAAGCCTGTCGAGCTTGGAGTAGAAGTCCTCGGGAAAAGGCCGACCCGCTCAGGAGGCCTGTTGGTACGCCTCAGCTCCCATAGTGACGCTGAAATTCTGGAGAAGGCTGTGAAGGAGGCGGAAGGGCTGAGGGAGACAGTGCAATGCTCTGTTCCGAAGCTCCGACGCCCCCGGATTGTTATTTTTGATGTTCCTAGTGACATCAAGGGGAGTGAAGTGATCGCAGCTGCTGCAGAGCAGGCTGGTGTGGAGGCGGATACCATGTCAGTTAAGTTCTCGATGAAGGGACGAGAACTGAATAATTGGGTGCTGGAATGTGCCCCTTCTGCCTTCCACCGGCTATTAGATTTACGCCGGCTTGTCATTGGATGGTCGAGGTCGAAGATAAGCGAGCATCTACGTGCTACGCAATGTTATAAATGTGGTCGATACGGCCACATCAGTTCGTCTTGCAAAAATAAGGAGGTCTGCCTGGAATGTGGGAGCGCCAGGCATAAGGCGGGTAAGTGTAAAACCTTGTCCTGCCTTAACTGCAAAGTGGTAAACAAGTTTTACCCGGAACATCAAAGAGCAAATCTAGATCATTCTGCTCTCGACCCCTTTTGTCCTACACGTGCCTTGGAGTTGAGCCGTTTACAACGGAGAGTTGACTATGGTTAAGTTGACCATTGGGCAACAGAATGTGAGCAAATCCATAACGACCATGAACACTTTACAGAAGGATCTCGATGACTATGACATTTTGTGCCTTCAGGAGCCGTACATCCTGGGGAACGGGAAGTTGGGTGGACTTCCCGATGATGTAGTAGCCCATTACTCGTCGAAGCGGTGCAGAGCCGCCATAGCCGTTATAAACAAATCTCTCCCGGTCATGGAGATTATGACGGCAAGTAATGTGGTTGCAGTGTCAGTGGACCTCGGCCCTGAAATTTCTATTCTGATTGTATCAGTTTATATTCCGCCCAGGGGCGAGATCTCTGTGGAGCTGGACGTGGTCAAGGATTTGCTTGATAGAAACACAGGTAAGTCAGTACTTGTAGTTGGGGATTTTAACTCTAAGAGCACGGTGTGGGGCAATTCGTTGCAGACGTCTGATGCCCGTGGAGACCAGGTTGTGGAGTTTTGTTTGGAGAACGACCTGCTTATAATGAATGATCCTCTTAGTGAAGAGACATTCAGGAATGCCAATGGCTCGAGCTGGATTGATCTAGCTCTTGGGCGGTTTGTTGATCCCACGAGAGTGCTTGCTTGGCAATTGGAGCCTCGTGAGTCGAGCACCCAGCATAGGCGAATAAGGACGGTTCTTTCCACGAAGATGCCGTCTCCCCGGCCCAAATACCGGGTGAAAGTGAAGGATCTGAACCTGCGAGACTTTCGAGTGGCCCTGTCTCATGAGATAGGGAGCATGTCTATCGACTGGCTAAATGGGAAGTCTGTCGACGAATGTGTTGATTCCCTGACTGAGATCCTTCAAGGACTCAGTAATTCATGCAGTAAGAAAAGGAATGTTAAGAGAAGAGCTGTTCCGTGGTGGAACTCCGATTTGACCGTTGAACGTAAGATGGTCCAGGCGGCACGCCGCAGGTACCAAAGATGTGGGGATGTGGAATTAAAAAAGGAGTACGACATTTTGTATCGTAAACTCCAAGGTAGATTTCGGCGGTCGGTCCGAAGGGCTAAATGGGTCCATTATCGTACGATCCTTGAGGACATCGATCAAAGCAACCCGTTTGGCCCGCATTTTGACTGGTCACGGGGTCGATCTTCTAATCGACTCAAACTTTGTGGAGTTGAGACACGGTCCGGGAGTAAAACTGCGGATTACAGCTCGACAGTTGAGGAGTTACTGCAATACCATTTTCCTAGAGAAAATGGAGTAAACCGCCTTGTTCGAAACATCACTGGGGAGTCGGCACATAGCCTCGGAGACGACGACCCGGAATTCACTCAAAAGGAGGTCGAGTCAGTGTTCAGGGTTTTGAACAAAGGAAAGGCTCCGGGCCTGGATGGTTTGCCCCTCGAAGTGATAGAAATGCTCTTCAGGGCCAATCAACCCCTATTCATAGGACTATTGAACAAATGCCTCAGAGAAGGCGTCTTTCCATCATCTTGGAAAAAGGCAGATTTAGTCCTTTTCAACAAAGTGGGCAAGGATCGTTCGGCCCCTAGTTCATATCGTCCGATATGTTTATTGCCGGCTTGGTCAAAAGTGTTGGATAGATTGGTGACCAATAGGCTCACTTTTCATACCAGGTCCCATAACTTCCTTCACAGAAACCAATTTGGTTTCATGGCTGGTGTCGGAACGGAGAACGCACTCCATGAATTGCGTACGACAGTAAGAGACTGTCATAATCGGGACAAAGATTGTTGTCTCGTCATGTTGGACGTAAAAGGGGCTTTTAACAACTTGTGGTGGCCGTCGATCTTTAAATCCCTAATAAGAATGGGGTGCCCGCGTAACTTATTCAATCTAGTAAGGAGCTTTCTGTCTGCGAGGAGGGTTATATTTCGAACCGATATTCGGGCCTACGAGCATGAGTATAATGTTGGGTGTCCGCAGGGCTCCAATTCCGGGCCCTTCTTTTGGAACTTGGTCGCCAACGCACTCCTTGAGCTGGATTTGGGGCGTTTTGTGAAGTTGATAGCCTACGCAGACGACTTCGGGCTTCTGGTTGAAGCCCCAAACGCTTACCAGTGTGGTAGGCGCGCTGATGTGGCACTTGCAAGAATAGCGCAGTGGGCAAGGGAGCACAGGCTCATTTTCTCTCCGGAGAAAACAACCTCCATTTATTTTCGTAAGATGAGACGTAGAGGGAGGAGGGCAAACCCGCGGGCCCCTCCTCGTATCCACTTTCTTGGAAAGTCGATACAGCCAGTGAAGCAGGCCCGATACTTAGGTGTCGTGGTCGATGAAATGTTGAATGGCTTGGGACACGTTGCGTACATTAAGGAATCGATCGCTAATTATGTTAGGTCACTACACTCGCTCAGTCGGCGGGACTGGGGTCTGAGAGGGGAAGTTCTGAAGAAACTTTATAAGTTGGGAATTGAGAGACTTGCAACATATGCCTGTAGTTTCTGGTGGACGGGTACGAAGTGCATGCGTGATAGACTGGTCTCGGCTCAGAGACCGGCACTTCTTTCCATTACCCGGTGTTTCCGTACGACAAGTACGGCATCGGTGCAGGTACTGGCGGGTGCTCTTCCACTGGACTTGCAGGTCGAGAAGGAGAGTCTTCTCGCGCGGTCTCTCAGGCTAAATGAGGATCTTAATTACGGTCCGATTCATTTTAGTGCAGATGAAATACAAAGAGATGTTGTCACGTTCAGAACGCATCCCTCGAGGGCTCTGGCCGTTGCCTGGGCTGAGGCTCCTCAGAACATCGAGGAGTTTGACCTTTCAAGAGTGACGGTCTACACAGACGGCTCTAAAACAGACCAAGGTGTCGGGTCTGGTGTAGCGATATTCGATCATGGTGTCTTGGTTGCGGAGAGGTCATACGGCCTCCCGCCGTACGCAACGGTGTTTCAGGCGGAGTTGACTGCAATTTTGCGGGGGTTGGAGCTGTGCGGCTCGCTGTATGAGAAATTCTCGGTGCTCAGCGATTCAATGTCGTCGCTTGTGGCGCTGTCTAATCCAAATAGTAGAGATCCGCTCATTGCGGAGATCCACGAGGCGGGAGAGGATCTTGAGATTGATTGGTTTTGGGTCAAGGCTCACGTGGGAGTCCGAGGCAACGAGGCTGCCGATACACTCGCAAAGGCGGGTGCGGAGCTTGACGTTGTGAGTGCCCATGTTGATCTCGCACCTAGTGTAGTGAAGCACTTCCTGTCCAGGGAAATAGTGAGGACCTGGCAGGAGAGGTGGGAGAGGGAGACTCTAAGCCGGAGCGTCTACCGAATATTACCAAGGGTTTCGGAAGGACGAGCTTGGACTTCTCCACTTCTCAACTGGGCGGTAACCGGACATGGCCCGTTCCCATATTACTACCGGAGATTTCGAGTGAAACCTCTGCCTCGTGCGTGCCCATTTTGCACGTCCCCACGCCCAGCTACTAGTGAACACCTTATTTTGGAGTGTGTAGGTACTCGGCCACTTAGAGACAAATACTGTCCGAGGCTCTCTCGAGCCTCAATTCGGAACTATTTTACGGTTCCGAAATTGAGACGGTCTCTCGGGACCCTTCTCAAGGTAATGGAACCTCATCTGTGGTAACATTACGACAGTGGTCTCTTCATGCTTCATGGGATGTGGTGAGATGTCGTTTGGTGGTGTTGATCGCTCAGCTGTGGTTAAATGAAATAGTTGATGTTGGTGAAGGAAGAAAGAAGAAGGAAGAAAGAAGATTGAAGAAAATGTTGGCGATGTAAATAAACTCATTAATTTTATCCTTGATAGTCTAACATGTGTTTTGGCTGTTAAGCCGTGTAAATATGTATATAGTGTGTAAATCCGCACTCGTGCGGATCCCACGCATATCAAATGTGCTCTGTATGAAGAATAATAAAGTGGTGATATTTGGTAGTTGAGTTTTTATTTCACAGGGCACTAGCCCAATTTGAGGGTGGGGTCGACGAGCTAGGCAGGCCCTCCTTCAGGAGTCTCGGCTCTTGCTATGTATTGACGAGTACCATGGATGCGGGCCCGTTGCAGGGTTAGAATGTGCCAATGTTCGAAGTCTGTCGTGACGGTGAGAGGTCAAAGTAAAAAAATAATTTAGGGAAGTGAAGTTGACCCACGCGGACGTGTGGGTCCGATGCTCCCCAAAATTGTGCAATACCGGAAGGAAGCCTAAGGGGGGTCCCTGCCTTGGCGATCTCATATCCGGGTCTTGACCCGCTTACTTGGTGGGCTGTGAAATTCACGTCACATGCCCTAAGGGAGGTAGCGACCCTTTGTAGGCGGGTCCGAACGCATATGAAAGATGGTCCCCTCGGTAGCGTGGACGCCGTGGTGGCCCTTTCCTGGTGCACCGTGTGATGATCAGCAGTGATCACGTACACGTATGTAGTTGCTTTACTACGATTAAATTAAATGCTTGTGTTTTCAATTAAATAAATTTAAAATACTTTTGATCTTAGAGCTTTTAAACCGTATTATTTCGTGTTTTGTATTTATGTTTCTCCATGTTTATGTTACTCTGCTGTATGGTCTTTTTTCTTTTAAAGATAAATTAGACTGGTAGATTAAATGGGTGTTATTCCGCAACTTACACGATAAAACAATTAGTAAAACTCCCCTTTGCTAATTGTAATAAATTAGCACTTTTTTAAGACGGCATTTTTCCCTCTTAAAGGAATCGGATGAATTTTATAACTGTTTCTAAAGGCAGATAATATTTTGCACTTCTTAATTTCGTTGCCAATTTTGAGTTTTAAGATAAAAAAAAATAAAGATATGTTACTATTTTTATATTATTATTATTATTATTAGAATAGTATGTATAAATAATAATATAATTATGCCGAGTAAAAATCAGTCCAGATTAATAAACTTATTAATGAGATTCTTTGATATTATTGTGAGGAAAGTTATTAAGATAACTATTGTATATAACGATTAAATAAAAAGCTTGTATTTTCAATGAACTAAATTTAAATTACTTTTAATTGTACAGCTTTTAAAGCGAACATTTACTTGCCTTTAATTCTTTTGTATTTCTGTTTCTCTATGTTTATGTTACTCTTTTGCATTGTCTTTTATAAAAAGATAAATTAGATTCGTAGAGTAAATAAGTGTTGTTCTGCAAATTACATAAATGAACAATTAGTTAAAGTTTCCTTTACCAATTGTTATGAAGCACATTCCTAAAGGTGCATTTCAACCAATTTAAAGAAATCGGTGAATGACGATAAAAGTTTTCCAAAAGGATTTAATATTTTACATATTTAAATTTCGTTTCGTTTGAATTTCCAAGGTTCTTTTTTCATCTCAAATAAGGATTTATTATTATTATTATTATTATTATCCGAGTTGTATATGTAGATAATAACATAATTACGTTGTGTAAAAATGTATCCAGGATAATAATCTTGTTAATAAAATTATTAACATTTGCATTTTGTAAGATTATTGTGAGAAAAGTTATTCATATACACATCAAAGAAAAATGAAAATTACATGACTTTTAAGATGATCATTGCTTATGACGACTAAATAAAATGCTGGTGTCTTCAAGTAATAACATTTTAAATACGTTTGATGTTTGAGTTTTTAGGCCGCAAAATTATTTTTATTTAATTGTTTTGCAATTATGTTCTCCATGTTTATTGTTAAACTCTGTAGTATTGTCTTTATAAAAAAAGAGATAAATTGGAATAATAGAATAAATGGGAGTTATTTCGAAAATTAAACGATTAAACAATTAGTGAAACTTACATCTGAAATTGCAATGAGCGAGAACAAAGGTGCACTTTTTCAATTTAAAGGAATCGGTGAAAGGTTTTAAAAGTTTTTCTAAGAGCAGAGGATATTTTGTATATTGTAATTTCGCTGTCGATTTTTAGTTGTTAAGGATTTTTTTAATCTTAAATAAGGATATTTTATTATTACTGTTATTATCATTATCAGAGTTGTATATATAAATAATAATTTAATTAGGTTGAGTGAAACAAATATCAAGAATAATAATCTTATTAAGGAAATAATTAAAAATTCCATTCTTTAAGATTTTTGTAAGGAAAGTTATTCAGAAACAGATAGGACAAAACACTAAAATCACTTGTCGTTTAAATTGTTTAAGACGATTAAATAAAATTATAGTGTTTACATTTAACTAAATTTAGATTAATTTTTGTTTTACGTTTTAAAATTGTATTATTATTTGTATTTAATTGTTTTCCTCTTCTTTTTTCTGGCATTGAGGTAATGGTGGGTCCTAGGGTAGCCAGTTGTACATTTTCCAGGACTTATTGTACGATGTACGTTTAAACCCTTGCCATGTCATAATTTCTGGAGGTTACTTTTCTTTTCTTGTAAAAATAAAATATCTAAAATACACATGAATTTTAATCTCTTGCCTGTAGAATATATTTGAGAAATAGGTGTCAAAAATGGATTTTTTTTTCTCTGAATGGGTTAAATGAAATTTAAAAGAACTGCATAATTATAAAAATCCGAAAAATGGTGCGCAACTGCCGAACTTTTCGCGGGAAAGTATCGCCATCTATTGGGAAAATGGTAAATTACATATTATGTATTGGACAACTGAGTTCGGGCTTCAAGAAATTGAAACACCGATTTTTCTCTTGCCCAAACTAAAGTAGAGCATTCTAAAATTGGCGCATTTGCGTTGCCCGAACTTAGTTCGAGTTCGGCCGTCACAGGCAAGGTGTTAAGGGAAAGAACTGGAACTTCCCCTTAAGAGAAGACATGGCTGGGTGCAATCCTACGGGGAGTATGCGAGCTTTAAAACCCGTTTCCATGGAAACTATCCAACTGCTTTTGATGAAAATTGGAATTCATATTCACTGGATTATAATCAAGAGTTATGGGAGACAGTTTTTTTCTGCGACTAAAACTTTTTATTTTAGAGCAATGGCAATGTTTCAGAAATTTTTCATTTTTCAGAAATGTTTTTTTTCTGAAACTAGTTAAAAGATTTTTAACAGTCTGCCACATATGGTCTTATACCGGGGCGCAAATTCACAATCACTCAACGTCGCAGCGCTTTTTACGCCAAGATCTGTAGCCAAGGGCTTTGGCGAGTAAATGAACCTTATGACGCGCATGCAACTCAGAAGCTAATTTCGATCTTCGATATTTCGTACACCGCGTATTATTTGTTTATGAAATACTTGCAAGAATACTAGGCGAAATAATAGATGCTTATTTCATCGTCTGAATAATTATTTATGCATTATAAACAAGGGAAGTATTTAATCTTATAGATATATCATATATGTTCTATAAGTATGATATCTCTTTTTCTTAAACTATTTATTTATGGAGTTTAAGTGCCATGTGCTGCCATCTAGAGTCAGCATACTAAATATATAATGATCATGTCCTGAATAATGCATTTTAGGAATATATGCATGTATAGTATATTGTGAACAAGTGAAATACTTAATCTTTTTATAGATCCACTCTGTAACTTTGGCCTTTTTTTAAATGATAACCGTAAATAAATAAAAATTCACTACAATTATCTTACTTACTAGTTGAGAGTATGTTAAGATAAGCCATTTGTTGATGATTGATAACAGGTTAAAAATATCCAAAAATGCTCACACACGCCTGAAAGTTTTTGGTTCATAAAAAATAAGATCGACTCTCTTTCCTTCTACCTTGAATTGTTGAGCCCTGCTAATACATGTATCAGAGACAGTTATTAAATTCTTTAAAACAGAAAAAGTCAATAAAAAAATCACAAGCGTCTATAGTTTGTAACATTTAGGTGGGCCCACTATTTTTCAATTTTTCTACCCCTCCCCTTCCTTCGTTTTTCTATCAGATTAATGATTTTTCATTTTAAGAACAGTTATGAGGGGGTACACGCTACTTTTATAATATGACTTTCATACTTTAATGAATTTATAAAATATTTGTTTAACCCACTGACAGAATAAAATAATTTTGTGTACCAGTTATTCATTTAAATTTAGAAAAACTCTATATTATCTTATTAAGAAAAATGTCTATACTTAGCTTAAGGCTGCTTAACTGCTCTGCTCAACAAGTGCAAAATGTTTTGACACATTTACAAATTAATTTTTTAAGGGAAAGATACAAAATTGGAAGGCCTGACTATGGCAGCGATTAGGAATCGAACTGTGTTTTCCATTTTTTGATAAATAAATTACACATTGAATCATAAGCGATTTTGATCACGTGACAAAGACGTTTTTCTCCCTTCGCTGACTGTTTTTTCTGCTTTCTTCGCGAACTTCGGTTCAAAACGTCAACTTGGACAATATTTTCTGAAAAATCTATCATGTTTGCGAAAAAAACAGTTCGATTACATAGTTTCTGAACAACAGTTATATTTTTTGACACCTGCTAGTTTCATGCTGTTCCGAACAAAAATAAATTAAAACTTATGTCATAAAGTTGCCCTTTTGGATTTGAGAACAGCCTTAAAGCTCAACTTAAATTCCCTTCTCAACGAAAACAAAACTTCCTGACATGCTTTTAACCTAAAAAATATAACTAGTAGGCCTAATTACTAATTACTATTTACTTACTACCTATTAAAGCAAGGTATCAGAAATAGTAATTAAATTCTTTAAAACAGAGAAAGTCGATAAAAAATAGATTCATAAATAAATCTAAAAATAGAAATTTAGAATCGAATAGCATTTTTCATTTGTTAACTAAATTATTTGATTTACAAGTGATTTTTGTCATGTTTTTCTCCTTTCCTACGCTGTCTCCTCCAGAAATTCATTTAAAATGCAGATTTTAACAGTGTTTTCTGTCAATTTCCTGTGTTTCTGAACAAAAAATAATTTCAAAATGTGTCAGAAATTAGTTCCAGTGGATTTGAGAATGGACTTAAAAGTTATTAATCCATATCTGCCAACCTTCCAGTTTTTGAATGTCAAACACACTTTATACCACAATTTTTTTCTAAAGAAATTAAATAAGTACCATATGAAGAGGGGGGGGGGGAGTGATACATTATTAAATAATAAAAAAGCCATATCATTAAACAATTTAGACAATGCATTCCATCATCATAACGCTACAGCGATGTAGCTTGGATTTTTCCGCTTTATCCTTATTTTGTAGCGGTAACCTTATTATAACGGAATCAAAATTCGAGTTCGCTTTATCAATGTACTATTTGGATACGTTGACTTAATAAGAGGGGAAAAAACCTCCTTAAATTCTGTAAGGGTATCCACAACATAAAAACATTCGACGAAATATAAACAACTATCGCGAAACTGACGAGAACAGAATGCTGCATACGCGCTGTTCTTTTTCTCGCCAAAGCCCTTGGCTACAGAGCTTGGCGTCGAAAGCGCTGGAACGTTGAGTGTTTGTGAATTTGCTACCGGGGCTAACACAGGCGACAATTGTTTAAGTCTACCTCACACCACTTTCTCAAAACAAAAAATATATACATACTGTTCGAGAACATTCGCAAAAGAAATATACTACAAAATAATCTTTTTTTTTTTTCTTTCTTTCTTTTTTTTTTGTTAATAGTAGTGAAGATAGAATAGAAAAGTAGTCGCCTGTGGCATCCCTCTATGTTTATATTCTAACGCCAAACTTTTTTTTTATCGAAATCGCTCGAGTATTTAGTAAGTTAATTGGAGACATTTAGCTGAAAAGTACAATTTTTCAAAGAGCTAAAAAATTTAGTCACTTCTAAATTATGTGAAGTTTTTGCACAGTTTAATCAAACACATTAGTTAAAGCATATATAAACGCTTGGATAAAATTTAGTTAATATGATAAATGAGTATAAAATGTTAGATTAAAATAATTTGAGTGGACTTGGCGTCCCATTTTTGTCTCACCTTAAACTTTTTACGGGCAAGTAATTGTGCTTCTGTAATGTTGAATCCCCACCGGAATTTTCAAAAAATTTTGTTTCAAAATAAGGAAAAGCAATTTTTGAGTTTTTTTTCACCAAAGTTATAAAAATAAAATTTAATTTCTAGAGAACAGGAATTCTGCTTTTTCAGAATTTAGTGTCGCCCCAGGTATTTCCATTACTTCATTTTCTTCTGATGGACTGATAGCTTCTATTATTATGAAACAGCCATTATGAATGAAGCGTTAGGTGAAAGTGGAGGAGCACCCGTAAAAAGTTAGAACTCTGATTTTCTGGTAAGAATAGGAAAAAAAAAATAGCGAAAAATTTTATGGTCATTTTCCCCCCCATTCTCACCAGAAAATCAGAGTTCGAACTTTAAAAAGAAATTATGGCCATTTTTTCCCCATTCTGACCGGAAGATCAGAGTTCTAACTTTTTACGACTGCTCTGTCATTTTCACCTAACTCTTCATTTATAATGGCTGTTTCGTAATTATAGAAGCCACCAGTCCATCAGAAGAAAATAACTCGGTTAAGCGGGACTCTGATAATCGGGACTCTACTGCAAAACATATTTCAATTTTAAGACTTAAAACACACGTTTTATGTTATGTAAAATGACGTCATTCGCATCCGAATTCCATATTTACGATCTACTCTTAAACATCTACAGTAAAGCATGCATAGTAGGGTGGGTCGAAAAAACCGAAATATTTATAATCGAAACGTAATAGTGCGGAAAAGTTGCCTTTCGTAAAAAAGATAAAATAGGTAAAATATTACACCGATTGGTTAATATCTTTTACCGCCGCAAGGGGTCCAAATTTCGAAAAAATCGCAAAAAACATACTTTTAGCAATTTTTTTTTTTTTAATTATCCAAACATACTTATTCAATTTCTAATAGAGCGAAATAGCCACGTCAAGATATTAGTAATGTAACATTAACATTTCATTTTTGTGACATCGTTACTTCTACCGACACAACAGGGCCAAAATTTCTAAAAAATGTTAAAAATTAAAATTTTTCATTTTTTCAATTTTCATAACTTTTGTAATGTTTTCAGATTTTTTACATTTCTAATAGGCTGGGAAAGGCATTTTATGTTGTTAATTTCATACACATTGTTAACCATGATCACTATAATTCTATTAAAAAAATTGCTCAATGATAGAAACGAAACACCTGCAGCTGCCTGCACGTAAAATTAATTTCTCGCGGCTAGAGGGCCACGTTTCACTTTGTTCGTTTTTTTTTTTTGTAATGTACTCCTTTTACTCTATACTTTGATGGCCCTAAAGATAGAAATATCTGCCAGGTTAAAGAGGTGGCAAAGTTTCATCTTTGCGAAGTCAAGGAGGAACATATCTCTTTGTACTAGAACCAGGTCTGAATTATTTTCGTCATTTGACCCCATCGTCTGGCAAGGCGACTTCTATATGCAATGACATTATAGATTTTTTGAAGAAAAATGAAATCCCGACTGGAATAATAATTGCAGTTGAATTTCGCGGAACTGTCTTCAAAACAGGATGCAAAGGTGGTGTTATAGTAGGATTAGTTGAGAACAACTTTTAAAAAACCACTTTATTGGCTTCCTTGACCTCACTTCAATGCGCTTCCACTGAGACATCTTTTCAAACATCTTGATGACAAAAAACAGGTTCTCTATCATATTGTGGCCCAATTGGTTGATCTCTTGCGATTTGCGAATTATTACCAATTGCAAAATTTAAGCCAATTTAATCTGATCACCTAGCTGTTGATAAAGATGATTTGTCAACTGACCAGATGTATATGTCTGAAATATTGCAAGCCCTTTCAACACGCGTGTATACAATTGACTTTTTTGCTGAGTCCCTGGACAAATATTTCACGCAAGGTGGATCATTACTGCTGTTCTAATTTTGAGACTCTACGTTGGAACAAAGAAACCCTCTTCTTAACTTGTCATACTCTTTGAGTACATCCTGAAAATGTACTGCATCAGTTGGTTCACAATTAAAATGAATCGCTCATGTTTTCCAGAATCTGTGCACTATAATTAGTAACTTACGTTACTTGACAGATAATCTACGTAAGATTATAGTTCCTGTATTTTCAGGAAATGACTATTTCGCAAATCATACAAATAGCCTCTTTGGAATGATAGCATATGAAGAGGAGAACATCAGGGCCCCAGCCATGAAGAAAATTGCAAAAGCACGAAGTTCTGTGGACTAGAATAGTGCCATCCGTCACTTTATCATAGCAGACTTCAAAACTGAAGCTTAAAATTCTATGGCTTTAGTCTACTGACAAAACTGAAAACTAACGGAACCACCTGTTATGGTTTCTTTATCGACTAAAACCGCTGGTGAGTTTAAAATGTTCGGTTAAAGATACCAGTTATTATAACTTTCCTTGTCCCACTCAATCACTAGAAAGATGCGTGATATTATTCATTGAAGCACTGATAAAGTGTGTTTACTAGAACAGAGGGAGGATCACATCTGATCAGTTTTGGCCTCTCGAGAAATAATGGCTTCATCTGAAAGCAAGTTATATTATAAAATTCATTTACATTAAATTCTTCATTTTAAGTTTATTTAACCCGTTTCGGTTAAACATCTCTATATTTTAATTAATAAAATACTAAAACATTTTGCTCGTTTTATGTATTTTTTGTGGCATGAATTGGCTGTTATGAAGTAAAACATCATTAGATGAAGTGATCGTCAATAAAAATGAATGATTAACTTTATTTTCAAGTCTATTACAAATAGTTATAAAAAATTATGATATATTAATAGATATAAAGTAAAATTATTTATTTCTAGACATATTATAGAAATTATAAAAACTTAGAAAAAAAATGAAAATTTGAAATTTTTGAAATTTTTACAAAAAATATGGTTTTTTTGCGGCAAATAAAGATATGATTTCATCATAATGAACATTTACCGGGACATTTCTCATATCTTCATGTAGCTATTGCTTTCTATTAAAAATTGTATTGGTATGTTTGGATAAATTAAAAAAAATGATATAAAAAACATGTTTGTTGCGATTTTTTGGAACTTTGGCCCCTTTGCGGCGGTAAAAGATATTAACCGATCGATGTAATATTTTAGAAATTTATTCTGTAATACAAAAAGGCAACTTTTCCGCGCTATTACATTGCGATTATAAAAATTTCGGTTTTTTTCAACCCACCCTAATGCATAGCACATCACTATCGCGAAGTAATGCACAAATGCCGCAAAAAGATGCCGTCATTCAATAAAATTGACAAAATAAACGGATATCTGATTCATAGATACTTAAAATTAAATATAGTTTATAATAGCTCCATTGTTTTAACAGAAATCATTCGTTTACATTTTTTTCAAAATAGCATGTATTTTAATTACATTTTCTTTCGGTTGTTATGAGAAAATGGCAACAAAAATATATAATTACTATTTTTGAACTATTTTTCCTTTACTTTCTACAGAAATGGACTACTTCCATTGCCAATATTAAGCAAATGGCTCTAAAAACTACAAAAAAAAATAATAATATTTCAAAAATAAATGGAGATACAGTTTTCAAACAAAATTCATTTAAAAGAACTTTTTTCCCCAATACGACGGTATAAAAATCGAAAATGTGCGATGCCTAGATGTTGAAAAAATAATATTGAGCATGTAATCGTCCTGCTTCGTTTTACAGCTGGCTTCTGTAAGGTAACGTTATTTTTTGGAAAACACAGAATAAGCGGGGAGAAAGAAATAACATACAGTACCGGGGCCTAAAAAGTTTCTGGTGCCGTTCCTAATTAAAATTAGGTGGGATATAGTATATCTCACTCCCTCAAGGGGCTAAAGGAACCAAAACCAGATAATGAATTCAATTTAATGTTCTCTGAAGTGCTAAAACGGTGTTCTTGCTATTGGAAACGCAGTACTGAAAACAATTAATTTTCATTACTCTTAAATGAATATTTTTTTAAATTCACTTTATTTTCCCAACATCTAACATAAACATAAACATTCATGCATAAAAAAATAAACATTATCTCACAGCTAAAGCAAACTTTATTTGATTGCATTTTATGTACTAACTTTGGCAACTGTTTTTTACAATTTGTTTGCTCCCTAATTAATACGTTAAATTAATATTAATCTTTTACTAGAGTTTTCCAAAGCTAGCAGAATAGGGTCGAAGATAATTAACTCTATCTAATACACACAGAATTAATGAAAGAATAAACAAGAATATGAAAATAAAATTGCCAATACTATATTCCTTTTTTACATAAACAAATAAATAAAAAAAAATGTCAACAGAAGCATCAAAATAAATCATTTGTTTTTTAATTAACACTTTTAGGACCAGCATTACCAAATGATCACAGTATAGGTACAGCGTCTAGGATATTTAGTGTGGAAATTGGCTATCCCAGTTGAACTTAAAGAAGTGCTAAAATATTGGATCCCTTAAAAGTCAAACGATACTAAAATACAATGAGTCGATCACAGCGACATCTGCAGGATATTTTCTAAAACTCCTGGACGATTTGGTCTAGACCAGTAGTTCCCAACGTGGGGCATACGCCCCACAGGGGGGCAATTTGGTTTTTCAGGGGGGCAATTTCAGATTTGTTATTTACACATTCTCTCTCAGAATTTCTTTATTTTTTAATGAAAGTCATGTTGTATGCTTAAAATAGAAATAATGCATGAAATTTAAGAAATACCCTAATAAAAATAATCTTTCGAAAAGTTCCCACTTAAAAGCTGAAAATACAACTGTTACCGGAATAATTCTATGAAAAATTATGTGGTATTTTTAGACTCGTTTATATTTTAAAAAACTTTTACAATTTTTCTACTTTTAATATTATTTTAGTGCTGCACACCTCTTTTTTTAAAACTATTTATTGACTCTGGCATTTCTATTTTCAGTACAATGTGCCACATGAAGGATTTTAAAATCGACTATTTTGAACATATTTAACCTAAAAAATGTTTGTAATATTTTAACCACGTACAACTTTTATAAAATTAATAAGAACCCAAATGAGCATCACAGAAGGAAATGGGTAAAACGTAAACATCTTATGTCTCTTGTGCATACTACATACACAATATATAAACATACAACATGACATATGCATTTAAATTTGAAAACAGGATAACACATGGTGGTAAACTACCGGCAATGGAAAAAAGAAAGCCAACTAACAGATAAGTATGTTATAAGGAAAAAGAAAAACCGTTGCTTAAAATTGATAAAGTTGCAAATCCAGAATTGGTATTTGTGAATTATGTTATTCATACAGTCTCGGTGTTTAAATGACTTCGCCTGTTCTTAATGAAGTTCAAATATCAACTATCAAATGTATCACTTTTATCAAATAAAATGAAAAAAGAAATTCAAGAAATTTCTTGAAGATAAAAATGCGGATTATTTAACACTTTTGTGGCTGAGGTAAGTTGCCAAACAACTGCACAAAAGTTTTAGATGTAAATCAGAAGAGGTGTGGTCTGATTGAAATTCAAAGAGTTGTGTTTAATCCTAATTATATATATTTTTAATCCTTTATCCTTTTGAATGTGAAAGGATTTATCATACTTAATTATCTCTCTTTAGGCTTCTTCAGTGTGAATAACAGTTAATTTTTGGTGTAATAAAAATTATACGTTGCAGAGGGGAGGAGGGGGGACATCATGATATTAAAGACGCTTAGGTGGGGCGCGACCAAAAAAGGTTGGGAACCACTGGTCTAGACGCTGTAATAATACGATGTTTACTTTGAAATTTGAAAATCTATCACAGATGTCGCTGCGATCGGCTCCCTGGATTTCAGCTTCATTGCACAGTTAAAGAATACAACTTTTTAGAGATGTTTGGATAGCAGATTTCCACACTATATTCTAGACGCTGTAGTATAGGTATAAGAAATCTCGTATTTTGAATGTTATTTCGGAAGTTAAAAGTTCGCTTCATTTAACGGTAAAAAACTGCGATCAAATAGAGAAAATATTACTATTCGGATTCAGTGGTCACAGCATGTAATTTAGACCATAGATAAAAATTTAAAAAAGAAATGTAATTCAGTTCTCTAGGTATTCAGAAGTGGTGTCATTTAAAGACATTTAAATTTTTTATTATCAATAAATTTATATAGTTTTTCTCTTTATTCAATCCAAATGTTCAACGCTTAGACGAACAAATCCCAAGTAGTTTTATGCTATAAATTAACTATTTATGAATGAGTCATTAATTTAGAAAGACATTTCATATTTACACTGGGCGTGAATTTTAGTCGCAACTAGAAAGCCAAAGCAGGATATAAAGTAAGCGTCCTATCTTAAATGGGAGAGGTAACCGTAAGATTAAAGACGAGGTCACATCAATCAAGGTCACACGCCACGTAGCAGACAGTGTTGAACTACAATAAGATGCCTAACTGTTTTCTTCTTTTCTGATAATCTGTTATGGGAAGAGACGACTGGGTCGCCACGCCCATTCACAATGATTTTACCTTAACATTTTATACGCATTTATTATATGTAACTTAAGTTTATCCAAGTGTTTATATGTACTTTAATTCATGTGTTTGATAAAACTGTGCAAGAACTTTACACAAGTTAGAAGTCTACGCTTTTGGCTCTCCTAAAAAATCGTGTTTTTCAGGTAAAAATCCCGTTATCTCCTAAAGCACTCGAGCTATTTCAATATTTTTTTAAGGGGTAGAGTATAAATATAAGATCATGTGTGGCAGACAGTTTTAAAATAATTTAATTTTTTCAGAAAAAAAAAACATTTCTGAAAATAAGAAATTTCTAAAAAATTGCATTTTGCCCTAAAATAAAAAGTTTTAGTCGCAGTAAATATCTGTCAGCCATAAGTCTTGAGCATAATCCAGCGAATAGGGACTCCAAATTTCATAAAAATCGGCCGAGTAATTTCTGAGGAAACGAGTTTTAAACCTAGCATATTTACCATAGGATTGCACCCAGTCTTGTCTTCCCTTAATTATACATCTATGAAACAATTGCGCAAGCGTAAACATCGTGTTTTCATTTGTTTGTAGTATTTATATTCTGACAAAGTAGTATTTATACACTATTAATTTTTATTCGTGATTATTTAATTTATTTATTACAGTTAATTATTTAAATAAAAACAGTTCTTTTTAGAACTAATATCATTTGTAAAAATAGCAAAATGTTGGCCATCTAATAGCTGTAGTTTTCGAAATTGAAAGGAAATTCTTTTTTTTTTTTTCTGATAGAATTCATTTATTTTGTTTTCAAAAGAGTAAAACAAGTTAGCAACGTGTTTTTATTTTATTTTATAAAAAGATGAAATATTATTTAATATGTACTTTCAAATGTCACCGATTTAAATACGCTCGATTTTAATTATGTTCTTTTTAAATGTAATGAAAAATGACGCATAATATTAGTTAATATATGTAAAGATAGAAATTTGTAGTCTCATTTTTTACTCAATTCCTGATGTACAAAAATTATAAAAAGTGATATACACGGTTGTATTCCCGATGAGAATACGACATTTATGATGTTTAGAATATGTATAGAATTTAATTGTAAATAAAATATTCAATTTTAAGACTTTTTTTCGTTTATCGAGCGCAGACGTTAAGTTTCCGATATTCTCTTGATCGCATTGCACTCATGTTATTTAACTTACAGATATTTCATTCATTTAATTTAAAACTCATTTCATTTTATATTCGGAATCAGTTTAATTTAAAATGCACGCATTAAGTGTTGTATGATTAAACGAGCAAGTATTGTTCATTTATTTGTATAAAAATTTTGTGATTCTAGGCAATAGCTTCAATAATTTTCCTAAAATCGCCAAATTAGATTTTTTTTTTCAAAATTCTGTCACGAATTTCAAATTGTTACTCACTCACGGAAGATGAATCTTGTTTATCAGGTTTTTGTAAGATATTTTTCGTACAGTATGTTTTGATAAAAATATGTGTGTTAAAAAAAAATATATTCGCAATCAGTGACGTAGGGGGCGGGGGCGGGTTCAGATTCACTTCACACCACTAAAATGGTACAGTTTTTTTCACCTTCATTAATAGCTGATAATTTTCTGATTAGATAAGCCGAAGAAAACTTTCTAAAATTAGTGGTGTCAAGTGCATCTGGACCCCCGTCACGGACCCTAAGCCACTGGTTGCAATGTCTTTTTAGTTTCGGGACAAAAGGCAGTAATGTTTTCGTAGCATTAATTCTTTTTGTCCCGAAATTAAAATAATATTTTGACTATTTTTTTATACATAATTTTATCAAAACAAACTGTAAAAAAATTATTTTGCAATAAATCTGGTAAACACATAGACTTCTCATATAACTGGACTCAGAAATAGCAACGCCGGGATCACTACCCACGCCGGATTCTTGACGCCGGGATCACTACCCACAGTCACGTGATGGTGGGCAGAGAAAACGCGCCAAACCGGTTTTTCTCCTCTGGTTCCCGCTGAAACTTTCTTGTGTCGGGCGTTTCTCTCGCATAAATCAAATCCGACAGTTGCCAATAAGGTGATCACCGCCAAAAAAGAGAACCTTTTGGCGATGAAAGCGGAAACATGTGTGCCTCAAGTTCTGACCGAAATGACAATGGGATTCGGCCTCTACTTCTTATCTTTACTCTGAGGGTAAACAAGATTTATATTCCATGAGTGAGTAAAGATTTAGAAAATATGCGCAGACGGTAGAAATTCTGTCATACATGACGTCACATTAAAAGCCAGCGGATTTGCATTATCAAACCCCTCCGCAAGATGGCGCAGCTGTGTCAATTTACGTCCGATTCCGGCATTAAGTTTGTACGCTTGATATGTATGCAGTTTTGCTAGAAAGCCCATCAAAGAAGCTTACTTGTTCAGCACCTGTTCAGTTCAGATTAGTTAAACTGAGATTACTATTAAAATGGTATGGTGCTAAAAATAAAAACCTTACACACCCTAAGTGGAAGTATATGTGACATTCTTCCTCAAGTGTTTGACTGGTGTTGCCAGGTGTTCCGCGTGAATCGTTGGTCCAAATGCTCTGGACCCGAGTATTTAAAAGTAACTTTCGTTGCCTTATCTAATGACTGAATTAAACTGTTCTTTTTTGTATTTGTACTACTACCTTAAAAATATGTTTTGTAGTATATTTTTTATGCAGATGTTATCAAAGTGTATGTGGAAAGATTTTTGTTTGTGGAAATGGTAAGAGATTACCTTCAAAATATGACGTGAATTGCGACAGAAACATTTGGGACAACCTAATAAATAAAATAAGAATTCTTTTGAAATTTCCGGCATGAAATCGGAATTTCTCGATAAAAAAGAAATTTCCGAAGTGATCGCGTATATGAGCTTCGGATGCAAAAGTGTAAAAATGAAGTAATTTTTACCTTCAACAAAAGGTAAGTAAGTACCTTGCATGGCTTACTTGCGATTAGAATATTAAATCTTTACTTATTCGTCTCTATCGTACTTATCGCTAATAGATTAGCCGATAATGAATTAAGATTTTGATCTCATACATTCTGCAACAAAAGTATATTATTTAAATAAAAATTGTAGTTATCAATATAATATAGTTTTTTTTTTCTTTTTACAGAAATAAGTGTCTTATTCCTTCAAAAATATCCGAACAATGCGAAACTAACTTTCCGTACTTATATCAAAATTAATATGGAATAAGTTTTACCTTTAATAACTATTAAGTGAATATCATAAATGAGGTACGTGACTTATTTATGATTAGAATATCAATTCCTGGGACACAGGAACTGTCTCAATCTTACTTATCGATAATGGACCAATCGTTAAAAGATTAAATGGTAAGATAATGAGCCCAAGCTGATACATCCTGGAACTAAAGGGTAATATTTATATTCAAATGAAGTTACTAATGTTATATTCTTTTCTTAAAGAAAGAAGTATCTTATTCCTTCAAAATTAATCGAAATATCACAAATTCACTTTCCGTATTTGTTAAATAATTAATATGAAGTAAGCATTATCTTTAATAAGTGTTAAGTGAATATCATAAATGAGGTGCACGGCTGATATATTATTAGAATATCGATTCTTGGAGTAGAGTTAAGTCTATAAATGTCCAAAGATAATGAATTCAATATAATGGTTCATGAGAAGCTAAAACGGAATTCTTGATATTGGAAATTAATTCAATCTAATGTTTCATGAATTGCTCAAACTGTTTTCTTGATTTTGGAAATAAATTTCATAAAATTAAGTAATTTTCATTAACGAACTAGGTGCGTATACTAATGTAAATGCGCGTATAGTGGGCCACTAATTTTTAAAGTTTAAAAACAAGCCCAATATGCATTTCTGAAAAACGACTGAAAGAAATCTGATTGACTAATATCCTTAAATGTTAACTTTTCATAAACTGTTTCGAATAATTGTTTTTTCTTCTGATGGTACATTTGTTTAATTTCTAAAGTATCTTTAACCTCTTAACGGTCGCATTAAATTACGGTTTAAAAATTCAAATTGCTTATTGGCACCACTCTTTTGAAAAAGAAAGATTCATGTTATATTAGGTTGTAACGAAAGTTTTCCCCCAAATCACCATTACATACTACTAATTATAATATATATAATTAACTGTAATTTTATATATAACCACCAATCCGCCAAACTTTCACAGTGTCATGTGATACAACATTAGTACCTAAAGCTGTACACTTTATTCGGTGACATTCTGTAGCTGACTTTTTACAACAGAACTGGATGTAAATGATGGTTCTATACTGGTAGCATGATAGTTTCACTTCAGGCACCCTGTACTTAATAATAACGATATTTTTTTTTTTTTTTTACAAATTTCACAGCACAGTGTTATAAAGTAAATCTCAAATGCCAAAAATCGTTTGACAAAATATGAGCAAACACGTCAACGTGAACTGTTTATACAGACCGTATTAGCTGTGGCGGGAAACTTTCGTTACAACCTGATATAATGACAGGTAAAATGATACCATAATAAAGCAAATTACATTATTTCATAAAACTGATGGGAATCAAACAATCTGAATAAAAGATTGCTCCCTTGAATATCACGGGAGTGATAATTAAGGGGTTAAAAACAATGGAGTTATGAATAAAGATGGGGAGACATATAGAGTACAGTCTACCAGTTGCGAGTGAAGTAACTGAGGATGTTGTCACAAGATGGCTGCTGCTTTTTTTTTATATCGAATCTGCTGTTTCTGATTACCGCCGGGGCAAAATTCCCACCAGTAAAATGGAATAGAAAATTTTGTCTCACTAAAGCGTCTTATTCATAAAAATATTTCCTCACAAATATGTAAAATTTTCTATTTGCTTTTACTGGTGTCAGTTTGTCTGGTAAAACAGCAAGTTTGCTTCACTAGTTGTCACAATATGGCGGAAACGCAGGGTCTGACTTCTGCCAAAGTAAACTTCCACCAGTAAAAATGAAAATCTGTTTCTGCAATTATTTATGACTGAAATTTAAAATTAATAAGGCGTTTAGATAAAGAGATAATTTCTATATCAATTTAGTGGTGGAAGTTTCCACAGGTGGTCATCAACACCTGCGAAAGCGGTTACAGTTTAAGCTTCACTATTTTCAAGATATGCCAGTTCCACTGTACTAATAGTTCCATGTTAAAAACAGACTTTTTGGCAAATTCTTAGAGATTTCATTAAGAGATAAGTTTTTATTTCAAATATTGTTTCTTTAATATTATATTTTATTTTAAATTAAACTGCTATTGATATACTCTATTACATTGTTAATAATTTGCTGAATAAGCCGAAAACGTTAAAATTAATGCATCAGAAATTTACCCTGGTCCACTACTGGAACATCGAGGAAGATAATATTTTTTATTTTTTCCAAAGAATATATATTAAAAATTTGAATGTTTATTCTGATAGATAAAGATTAGGACTAGGCTGAAAAATATATATCTCTTGGAATTCCCTAACACTTTAATAATTATTAATTATCCTTAAGTGGCCCACTACTGGTGCATTTTCCCTATTTGGAATTATCAATTATGTAAAGTCTAAGTCTGCCCACAAATTCAAGACGGGAAACAGTTTGAATACCAGTTTTTGTAAATAGTTAATTTTCCTTTATTTAAATGCAGAAGTAATATTTCTTTGATTAATTAAGGCGATGATAATAATTCGCAAATTCTGGTATTCAACCTGTTATTTCAATCGTATTCTGTAGTAGGCTTGTACGCGAATATATACTGTATGTTGGATATATTCAATTAACATATCTAAATAGACATGGATGCCAAATGTACTTTTTTGATTAGGGTTTTGTTCATCCGACGAAACCCTATTCATCTCACTCCTTTGTCTGTCTGTCTGTCTTTCTGTCATACAGCCCATTCTCAGAAACTATACATGGTGGAGACTTGAAATTTTGGATACTTATAGCTGAACACCTCACATCAAACGACGAATCATAAAATTTTGAAAAAGTCTTATATTTACCCCTCTGGCCTCTAACTTGTGTATTTTAAGCTTTTTTTTTAAACTTAGTCCCTAATTAAGATGAAGACTTGAAATTTTGAATACTTATAGCTGAACACTTATGATCACACGACAAATCATAAAAATTTCAAAAAGTCTCATATTTACCCCACCTGTCTCTAACTTGTGTATTTTAAGCAATTTTTCTAATCTCCACCCTTTTCACTCGGGAAGCACTTTTCTAACTTTTGCCGACACCCATTTGACCACTCTTTCATATTATGCAACATAGCCTTACATATTTTAGTTTCACTTTTTACCGTTAGGCGAAGCCTACCTATCTCGGGTGCTATGGGTCCGATCTCCTCGACTAATATACCTACGGATAGTTTGTAAAACGGAGTTTCGTTCGGATAGAGGTTTGTTTAGAATAGGGTGCGCCTCCTGGTTGCGAAATGTGGAACTAACGGATTTTGTAAAATGATAAAGTGTTTTGAAAGGAATATTAGACGAAACCCTCTGTGCGATCTGTGATCACACTTACCCACTTGTTGTTGTTTACTGTAAAAAAGATCTTGTTAAGCAGACCAGAAAGATCTGTAATGAGGAAAATTGACTGGAATTTGAATGTGAAGCCTGCTTTTAATTTAGACTACTATTAATTTTTTCGTTTATTTATTCATGCTTTAAAAAAATAAAACGGATTTGTTAGGGGGTCTCAGAACTCTTAAAGTTTCAAAATTTTCGAAATTTTAATTATTTTATTTTTGAAACTTCTATCTTTTCTGAACATTTTGATGTAATTGTTTCCTCAAAATTCCCATTAGAACAGAAGTTATGGCTTTTAGAATTGTATCCGCTCAAAAGCTGAAGCGGCTTTCAGCTGAAGTCATTTCACTGAAAATGACATTTTTGGGCGTAACGCGCAGGATATCTCAAAAACTTCGCAATATTTTTTTCATGAAATTTTCGAAATAGATGTTTTATGATAGTCTGTATAAACTGAACCTAAAATTTCCTTTTTATTGTTCAAAAAATATTTTTAAATATGATTATACTGTTGAAATTTTCAAAATTTTGTATTAGCTAAATTCAACTTTGCATTAAAATTATAAAAATGCTTTAAATACAACTTTATTTAGGTTCAGGTTAAATATTGGAACATGACCTATAATTAGGCACCAAAATTTTCATTCTAGTCGCAAAATTTATTTTGTAATCGAGCGCGTAATCTGTCATACCAATTTTCTGCTTTATAACCCTATAAATATTAATTCTGCATTTTGTAATTTTTTAAATATATGAAACGAAAGAACATACTTATATCTTTAATCTCCCTAAAAATTGTGTTATAAAATTCTTCACATTTCAAGATATTAAATGTTAAAAATGGTCTTTTTTTTTATTTTTTCGAATTTTGAGAGTTTTGAGACACTTAAATCGCAAAAGACAAAAACAAAAGTTATTGCTCGACAAAATTGGGCTGTATTAAATTAGTTTTACAACGCTTTAGAAATCCAGCTTCCATATTTTCCATTCTTTCTTTGTACTATTTATTACGCTGTTTCTCGATTATAAGTGAAAAGCAAACAAAACATGTTTTTCTCAACTTATAATAATCAAATGTAATATTTTTTATGGATTTGAGGTTCGTTTATATATACAGGGTGATTCTAATTTCATGGTACAAACTTTAAGGGTTGGTGCAGGACACTGTAACAGTCGTTTATTGCATAGGAATGTATGGGTGTAAGTGAGACGTTGAGGTACAAACACCAAGGGTATATTTGGCCCTTTTTTTATTTAAAATTTCTCACTAATACCAGAAAATTTCTATACTAATCTTTTTTTTATATTTAAGATAATGATTACATAAATCCTCCGCTTCTCTTTTTTTGACGAAGGACTTTAATTCGTTTCGCTTCGCTTCCTCATTGGCTGATGAAGTTTGCCGTCAAATCCAAAAGAGATTGTCCCATCCCGACACGCTCTTCACCTTTTCCTGACGTAACAATGCACAGAAATTGCTGATTGGCTGAGCGCTTTCATAGTTCTCTGAGACATCCAGTTCCACTGGAATCTCATTCCTTTCTGTTTCTAGATCTTTTCCGGCAGTTTGATTCGTTGCGCTTCGCTTCCTCATTGGCTGCTGAAGTTAGCCGCAATCCTTGCCGTTTTCTTTTCAAAATTCGTTATTTTAACTGTAAACTTGTATTTTTATTAACTTTTTCGAATTCTATCTTAGTTTATTTTGATATACTTAATTTATATAAGAAAAAAAAAGTATGGCTCTGGGGCCTTTTCCTCCTTCCCCACGATCCCTGGCTTTCTTTTTACCATTCCAATGCTCAGGAATTCACAAGGAATTCCATTTTTGCTGAACATAGAAACATTAAGAAGTATCGATTGATCACTGTCGACTGAGGTAAACTGAAGCACTGCGACTCCAGTAGGTACTCAATACTTCTGCATTGGTACATAAAGAAAAGATTCTTCTTTGAAAATTTACGGTATGAAATCGAAATTTTTGAATTTGAAAAAAAAAAACGCAAAACTGGCAAATTTGTCAAACACAGGAAATATATGAAAAGAAATAGAAATGGAGTTTTTTTAAATTAATTTAATCTGCCATTGAAAAAGGCGAATAATACTATTAACAAGTCGGAAATTGTGGCAAAATCGTGGCAATGAGGTACCTTCGTACTATAACTAGTTTTATAAATATCGTGGCAAATGAGGTACCTTCGTACTATAACTAGTTTTATAAATATTCAGATCTTGGTCCGGTAGTTGTTGTATTCTTATGCAATAATGCATGAATACAAACTTTATTACGATTATAGATATTAAATTCAGTATACGGAAATTATACGACTCTGCCTTCAATATGACGTAATCACAATGGCTAAAATCATCACCTATTATGGGATATCATTGAATTACTTACGTATGACAAGACTTAATAGAGTGAAGGAAACTTTTGTTATTATATTTTTAAGTTTTGATTCGATTTTCATAAAATTTGAAATGACTCGACAAAATTCTGCAGCGATTACACATATTAAATTTCAAACCATTCGGTTGGGTAGTTTCCGAGGTTTTATATGCTGGCAGACTGACAGACAGATAAACAGAAGGACCAGACGACGACTATAGGTGCTACGTATTTATATAATTAAGAACGTATGGAGAAGATTTTGTGCCAATCAAACAATCTGAATAAAGAAATCTTGGCCGACTAGCGACGCTGTCCTATAACAAAATTAAAAAAAAAAATAAAGCAATTTAACAAATTACAACGACCATTTGGAAAAGGATTTTTTCAAAGACTAAAATTTAAGACATAAAAAATTGCACGGAGTTGATCCTACTTTAGGTAAGCAATGGATTAAACGATAACATTCCTGGAACCATCATGAACAAATTTTAAAAGAAATTTCAGTTTTGCAATTTTCGGTACTGTAAATTTTTAAACTTCTACGGAGCTGGTCGTACATTACGTACGCCATGAATTAAAGATTAATTGTGTTATCACACGTAAAAATTGCAAGCAAGAAAAATGCCTTCGACTCGTCAGATTTTCTATGAAACTTACGTAATAGCCAAGCATTTCATTGGCTGTTCGGGAAAAGGCTTTTCTATCATCAGATTTCCAAAAAATCTCACGGCCAATTTTAAATAAAATATCATTCCTAAACTTCTAAACATCCGACAATATTACTTTTTATACCGTCGGATAGAGAAAAAAATGTACTTTTAAATGCAATTTGTTTGAAAGCTGAATCTCAATTTGTTTCTGATTTATTAATTTTTTTTGTAGTTTTTATTACTTTTTTGTCATAGTGGCAACACTCTGTTGTCCATCGTTGTTGAAACCAAAGAGAAATACTGATTACTGTATATACCAATCAGATAACGAATAAATTGAGGATTAAACCAATGAAAACGTTCAGATATGCTTTTAATTTCCTACCCTGACGAGAACAATAACCATTTTTTCAAATGGTTAAAAAGCAAATATTATATTAGTTCTCCACCAGTAAATTTTTTCAAATATATAATATCAAACAATTTCTCTGCACTTCAAACGTAACTGAAAAATTCTCAAAACGTAAAACAGCTAAAATCAAAGTATTGATGTTATAATACTACGAAAAGTAGAAAGTTTTAGGTTGCCTGCGTATATCTAAATACTTTCATAATTCCATATTCATTCCTACTAATCTTTAATAGAAAATAAACATTATTAACTAGTTTTATTTGAGAGCATCACATGGAGTAATATTAGCAAAAACATTTCATACATTTTAACTCGCTAATTAATATGTAGAAAGGTTCTTGTTTCACAAATGCTGAGTGCAACAGATAATAAGATATAAATAGATTATGAGTCCTCGATTAACAATCATTCTCTAATGTTAGGAGATAATGAACAGAATCTAATGCAACCAGAAGGAATAAAATAATAATCAGAATACTGAAAATGCAGATGCCATTATTATAATTATGTCTTACTGAATAAAAAGTCTTATACCAACAAAATAAATTGAAGCTTCAACAAGAATTGTTTGACGTGTTTTTAATTTTCTAATTAATATGAAGCAAGCATGATCTTCATAAACTGTTAAGTAGATTTTATAAATGAGGTATACAGTGGTTTATTTATTATCATAACTAGGTAAAGCACACGGTGTTGCCCGGAATTTTAAGAATGTTTGTTTTGAAAATTTCAAAATTAAACATTCAGTGTAAAATAAACAATAAAAGAAAGCAATAAAGCCATCTTTATTTCAGTTCTTTACTAAGAATGAGCTCTAGGGACTTAAAACGTAGTGTAAATTCTAATACACTGGGTTTCATAATGATATGAACACCCAATTTTTCAAGCATAAAAAGGAGAAAATGTTACAAAACAAACAATGTTAGAAATAGAACAAATTGTTTTATTTTATCACAAAATATAATTGAAACGAAGATTTATACATAAAATAAACTGCATTTTTCCATTTTGAGGTGTTTCATAATGATATGAACATGGCCAAAAATATAGATTAATAGCCAGTGTATGCACCAGATCTTTTAATTAATGTAAAAATGCGATCAGGCATGCAGTGGACCAAGCTTTTTAATATATTTTGATAAATTGCATTCCAGTGGAAGATGATAGCAGCTTTTAATTCTGAAAATATGGCATATTGTTTTCCATTTGCGTAAACAGCTTTAACCAGTAGGCTGCATACATTTTCCATTGGATTTAAATGAGGAGAAACAGATAGCCATGGAATTGCATGTACACCATTATTAAGAAACCATTCACAAGCGCTGTTTGCCGTTTGTATGGATGCATTGTCTTGTTGGAACATCCAGAAATGCCCTCTAATTTCATCAGCAAATGGCAGCAAGTTTTCTTCAAGTAGCTCTGGGCAGGTTAATGCACTCATTTTGCCAGAGGGAGACAAAATGTTGATCTTACCATGAAATCCAAACGCTGCCCAAACCATGAGTGAACTTCCACCCTTCTGTCGTTTTGAAAACGTTTCTGCTTTCTTGCGCAGAGCGCGCCAATAATAAAAAAAACCGTCCTGACCATCCAAATTGAATTTTTTTTCATCGGAGAATATTACTCTTTAATATTCTAACATCCAGGATATGTGTTCTTTTGCCCATTTCAGTTGATTCTGCTAATGCATTTTAGTCATATGTGGTTCAGGCTTTCTATTCTTGTACCTCATCATCTTAAAGCTCTTGACTACTCTGGACAAGATACTTTTTGACTCTGCTATCAGTGAATCTCTTGAAAGTTCGCCTAAAGTTGTTTTCCCAAAGCTCATTCTTTTTATAATGGCTCTTTTTTTCAATTTTGGACAGCTTTGGCGGACGTCCCGGAGATTTCTTTGCTCCATAATCCTCTTTTAATCGAAAAAAAAAATTAATATTGCATCTGGAGATCTTTTCAATTTTTTTGCGATAACTCTGGCCGAAAGTCCTTGATCCTTAAAAGCCATAATTTTCCCTTTCTCAAAACCAGTTAAAGCGATTTTACGGCCCATACTTCTAGATCAAGTTTGGAAATTTCCTAGTCTGCGAGGTATCTTTATTTGATAAACCAATTTGCATATTTCGGTTTCTTCTCCTCGGAGTGGCTTTCAATATCCCTGTACAGTTTCCACGCTCGTTTAGTGATAATTTCGATCAATGTTCATATCATTTTGCAACACCATTTTTTTTAGATAATTCATATTTTCAGTGAATTTAAAGTTTGTTATTTCTTTTACAGCCATGTATTATGTAAAATTAATGTATTTGTCTCGAGAATGGAGTTTTTTGATAATTATTTATGACTTTTTTCCAGGATATCACAAAATTACTAGGTGTTCATATCATTTTGAAACCCAGTGTATGCATGCATACACACACGTATAGATATGGAATAGATTTAAAAATGGCAAAAAGAAATTCAGAAAAACCTGAAAATATAAAATATGTCACTATTTCCCTAATTTGGTTTTTATCATGTTTCAATACATTTTTTCAAACTCATATGACGTTATAAATTTACCTGCCGATGTCCATTATATTTCCACATTACGTAATATTAATTTTTTTTAAATTCGTCAAACTATTTATTTCATTTTCATTTTTCAACTGGAAATCTTGCAATAAAAAATGTTATGACATAATATTCAATTTTTATTTAAATTCTTCAAGCTATTTATTTCCTTTTCATTTTTCACTTGGAAATCTTGCAAAAAAAAATGTCATGACGTAATATTAACTTTTTTTTAATTCGTCAAATTATTTATTTCATTTTCATTTTTCATGTGGAAATCTTGCAATATAAAAATATTTGTTGTGGTAAGAATTTTATTGTGAATTTTCAGTTCTTTGCAAATACCTCCTATAACGAAAAATGTTTCAATTTGATAGGAAATTGCTGTTAAATTGGTGCTTTTTTATTAATTAAAAATTAACTATAAAATATTTCGATTCCGGATTACTTTAGTTGCCTCGGCCGAGTTTTAATACACATGTACGTAACATTTCACAATTCTGGCTTCCAAACTGTGGATTTGTATAGAATTACAGACAGACAGACAAATTTTCATTTTTATATATTAGAAATTGATTTCAGAATTAAGTAAATTTGTGTACAGCCATGGTTAAAATGTGATCCCCCCCCCCCCCCTCCTAATAACTTTTCCGATAATACTCGTATAAAAATTTGGCTGGTATCAATCGTAATAGCGTGTAATAATAACTACTTTAATTAAATTTTGCTTACATGGTGATCTACTAATAGAAGATGTAAGAAACTAATTTTGACATCATATTTGGAATCTTCGCTATATTTTACTATCGGTTACCAAATGCGATATCAATTTATCAAGCAGTGTTAGGGTTGTTGCAAGATCGTCTAATGTACTAAATTAAACTCATTATGTGCGTTCGTAATTATATAAAAAGGTACCACCTATAGCCATCGCCTGGCTCGTCCGTCTGTCCTTATATAACACGACAAAAACTAGCCAACCGAATTGTTTGAAATTTAATATGTATAGTTGTTGCAGAATTTTGTCGAGTCTCTTCAAATTTTATAAAAATAGAATTAAAATTTTAAAAGATAGTAACAAAAGTTTTCTTCATTCCATTAAATCCCATCTTACTTAAGTCAGTGATATCCCATGATTTGTAATGATTCGAGTTTGCCATGGTGATTACGTCCTATTTAAGATATGGTGATATAAAAACGATTATTGAAATATAAAGTTTGTTTTTCTTTAACGTAGCTGTTTTATTTCATCCGCGACTAATGGAGAATATTTTACTGTTTAAAAATAAAGAATATGGATGAAATATAAGAATGAATAATAAATAATATTGAAATGGAGTCCTATTATTTCCATATTACTGAATTTAATACATATAATCGTAATAAATTTTGTACTGATGCATTTTCTGTATAAGAGTGCAACAGCTATAGCACCAAGATCTGAATATTTACAAAACTAATTATTTTACGAACGCACCTTATTTGTTACGTATGGCGTACAATTTCCGAATTGTTTTTAATCTTGCGGAATAGATTGGGATAAACAATTAGTTTTTTAAGTTAATTCAAAAACGTCTCGGCGGAATAATTGTAATTCTGAATTTCCCTATTTCAAGCTAACGGTACATATAGCCCTTAAAACGGTAACGTAGGACACATGAAAATAACACTATTGCTAGGATCAATAGCAACATAGAGACAAGACGTACAAGCAAAAATCATAGCATAATCTATGCGCAAATCATCGTTTCTGAAAACGTTTAAAAAGCAGTGTTCAAAACTTATAAACTCAGTAAAACTTTCTATTTTCTTCTCGTTTCTCATGCTATTGGTTTTTACAATGTCGTTCTTCGCACGTGTCCTAAATCGCCATTTTTCGAGCTACATGTTTCGTTCCAAAAACAAATATAGCTTTTCAACGCACGGACTATCTTTGAATGGAAAAAATTGGTGTTGCTATTCGAAAATTTGGAAAAAAAGTTACGGTAACCCGTAAACGTACAGACTCGTTTAGTGCAGGGTTTTTGTTTTGATTAAAATTTCGAGAGATATATGGATTTTCAAAAACCCATTTCTCTTTTTTATTTCGGATGGCTGAAATGGTTTCTAGAGAGTTATATATCGGTTAAGTTTCTACAGGGTGGTTATAATTAAACTTCCCTTATAAACAGCATCCTACAGCGCAAACGGGCGAATGGAATGCAACGAAATTTGGTATATAGTCTGTACACGAGATGCGCTCAACGGAATATAGAAAAAAAAAATAGTTCCAAAATGTCCACCAGAGGGCGCTTTTCAGGAAGAAACATTAAATTTAACACATTGAAATGCCAAAACAGAATCCCGAATTGTCAATAAATGTTAATATTATTTCTGGATTCTGTTTCGGCCGTTTATTGTGTTAAATTTAATGTTTTTCCGGAAAAGGCGCCCTCTGGTAGACATTTTGGAACGAAAATTTTTTTTCGAAATGCCGTGAGCGCATCTCGTGTATAGTCTATATACCAAATTTCGTTGCATTCCGTTCACCCGTTTGTGCTGTAGGATGCTGTTTATAGGGGAAGTTTAATTATAACCACCCTGTATATGACCTCCCTGTATTTCGTATTATAGTATTATAAGTTTTATTTATGTATATAACGAATAAACTGATCCCGAATGAATATTTTAAGGTATATGCCTACTCTCATATCGCTGTTTTTGCGAAAATTTTCGATTTTTTAAAAAATTATTTTAAATTAAATTTCAAACATTTAGGTTTCCAAAAAGTCTTACTTTTGGTTCAGCGATAATTAGAAGCAATGTTATAACACAAAATATAAACAGGAAATGAACTTTCGCAGCCCGAAGGCTTTTAAAGAGCGACAGAAGGGTAAAAAATACATTTTAATGCACAAATATATATAATATATGCACAAATATACAGGATGCAATATGCTATCTATCGCCGACCTTTAATTTCCCAACCGTTGGTCGTAGACATATAGTTCCAATTATAAAAACGTTTCAAATGAGGTAAATATTCATGTTGTGGCATTATTTAAAGTGAAACAATTTTATAAAAATTACGAAAACTAACTTTTTATATGTTCCCCCAGTCCCTATGGTTATATTTAGTAAAAGTTTACACAGATCATAACAGATATAACACAAAAAGTTTGACATCTGTACTACAAAAATTGACAAAGTTATTAAATTTCAAATTTTGAGATTTTTGCACAGGATTTTGTCTTTCTTTGAGGGATTAGTTAAAAGATGAATTAAAGTAATTCGAGATCAAAATCAGGGTGCAATGTCCTCTTTACGGCGAAACCACCTTTAGCCGGTATCGCCAAATTGAGGAATAACCAAATAGGGTTATTTCATCTAAAACTTCGAGCTAACTTTTATGGGTTGAACAACATTCAAACGCACCGACGATACCGGCTAAAGGTGGTTTCGCCGTAAAAAGGACATTGCACCCTGATTTTGACCTCGAATTACATTAATTCATCTTTTAACTGATCCCTCAATGAAAGACAAAATCCTGTGCAGAAATCTCAAACTTTGAAATTTAATGACTGTATCAATTTTTGTAGTACAGATGTCAAACTTTTTGTGTTATATTTATTATGATCTGTGTAAACTTTTACTAAATATAATCATAGGGACTGGGGGACTATATAAAAAGTTAGTTTTCGTAATTTTTATAAAATTGATTTTTTACTTTAAATAATGCCACAACATGAATATTTACCTCATTTGAAATGTTTCGGTAATTGGAATTATATATCTATGACCAAAGGTTGAGAAATTAAAGGTCGGCGATAGATAACATATTGCACCCTGTATAAACACCAAAAAATAGGGTGGATTTTAAAGTGGTAAGCTTTATACATAATTTTTTTAGTAAAAATTTTAATTCTAAGATTGTTGACCACGCCATGAAAGCTGATCATTTTTCGAATTTTGCGAATGCTTTTATAATTAGATCCAACTACAGCATTTATGCAAACCGTACTTTTTTTGGAAGCTTGGTACAGTAGAACCGCTGATTTAGCAATTAACGAGGCTGCATCTCTATCAATAGAATATTCAATTTTGTTTAAACTATAATTTTCTTTGGTAACTTCATTTAATGTTTTTCTGCTTGTTGAAGTTTAACACCTTAGTATGACTTTTACGTTAGGAATTAGCTGATGAGGGATTCAGAATGAATCCGAAACGTCTTTTAAAATTGTTTTTAGTGTTTTTATCTTTTTAATGTAGTGTAATTTAATGTATGTAATGTTGAAAAAAAAATTATAATTAGGAATGTATTCAGACGTAACCTTTTGTCTATACATAAAAAAAGTAATTTTTTGTGTTATATCAAAATCTTAATTAGCGTTATCTGGAAAACTGCATTTTTCATTGAGTACGTTTGCGAGAAACATAATTTCTTAAAAAGTTTTTAAGATATTGAAATGAAATTTGTATAAGGTTCTGCTCATCTATTGGTATGTTATGAAGCAAAATACATCTTGTAAGTTTGTATATATTAATCTAGGACCTATTTTTATTGAAAAATACACATAAAAAAATAATCATGTTTTGCATACAAAATATTGTACATTTTAGTAAATTTAAGAGGTATTGCAAATCTTTTGCTTCATAACGCAGGTAAGTGGTTTGCTAATATATTGTTGAAAAAAAGTTATTTATAATTAATAGATTTTGTTATAGAAGGTTTGGCATAAACGCAGTTCTTTAATAAAATTTGATAAAATATTGCCTAGATTTGAAAAGTTAATTAAAATTGCATTAAAAATTTAGATGAATTCATAGTTTTATTCCCTGTCTTAACTAAAAACACATGTGTTAGATAAAAATGTCATATTTTTCAAAAAAAGTGCCCCGAAGGTAGGCATATACCTTAAAGGACTTAAATATTGAACACCTGTCAACCCGGGAATGCCTGTCAGCGCGGTTTTACATTTTTCAGAACTAATTTTCGAAAAGTAATCTTCAAATTAATTAACGAAGAATTTGTGAGCAATGTCAACGATTAAATAAAATGACGATTTTTGTTAGAATTTATAGGTGGCAATATATAAAGTCCTGGATATGCTCGAGCATTACCGGGTTAAGATATATATGTCTTCAAGTCAAAAAATAAAAATTAGAATAATATAAAACAAGTAAGAAAAAAGCATGCGTAAAGCATAGATTATCAAACACTTTCCAACACATTCAGAATAATGTAATAAAACTGCACTGTTTACAAAATTAAAATATTACGTCTAATTCAACCATATGCAAACGCATAATACATTTCAAAACCCAATTTCAGCTGTTCTCATCCACAATCGGAAAATTATGTGAATTTTTTCAGCAGCCCTGTATGTTATTTATGGATTTGAATCTATTAGCCACATTCAAGCCAAAATTTAGTTCACTTAACAGATACATATATTTCAGTTGAAAATTTACCTTCAGCAATTTCCTCTAATAAGGAAAACGGTACGTTAATACTTTTGTGCAGTCCTGTATTTGAGGTATGGAATTTATATATAACGAGTAAGATGCAAAAAATTAATTAAGTTTAACAGCGCATACCGAATTTTAAACAGTGCACTCCAGCAATTATTACTCAAAGACGGTACTGTACTGTAACCGATTTCTTATGTGTGTCCCTGTAAATGAATAAAAAATGCTATGAATGTCCTGTTCTAACGTGATCGTAGTAAAATTCAGTGATTTATATCAGTTTCAATACATTTGAAATAGCATAATGTCATTAAAATGCTCTGCAAATGAATTTTCCCATATCCCATAATGTAATGGAATACTTTTGAGTGCCCCTGTAAATGAACGATTAATCCTACATACTTCATATACAATACCAAACATGCTTTGGTGACCCTAAATAACCTTTATCAATTTCATGAAAATCCGAGTATATTTACGGGAGTTAGAGGCGTGGACAGACGGCCAGACGGCCAGACGGCCAGACGGGCTGACGGCCAGACAAACCGAATGCAGAAACACTTTTCAACTTTGTTGGAAAGTGCTAAAAAGGAATTGTGAAAAGTGTTTTTTATGTATAGCTTATACAAAACGTAATACAGGATAAAACTTATTATTGTAAGATTCTACGTAGTTTGTAAAATCCTTTAGTATAAAAATTAAAGAAAATAATTCAAAATTTAAAATAATTATTCATACCTGGAAAAAAAGAAAATATTAGAATAACCATTTACCTTGTTCAAAATATTAGAATAATGCATTGTAAATAATACGCGTTTTAAAAAAAAAGGAAAAATAATTCAATTAAATTTTGTTGTATCACCTTGACATTTTAATACAGCACGAACTTGCTTTGCCAAACTAGCTACAAGTAGTTCACAGTGTTTTCTTCCCAGACCATGTCGAATTTATGCAGGAAAGAAGCTCAACCTCGTTTTTTGTCGCAACATAATGCAGCCTTTTCTTCCTTATTCCCCACAAATTTTCTATTGGATTTAAATCCGGCGAATTAGCCGGTCAGGGAAGTACGTTAATTTGGTGTTGGGTAAATTAGTTCATGGTGGACACTGACCTGTGTGAATGTGCTAAATCATGTGGGAAAATAAAATAGTCACCACACAGATCTTCCGACGATGGTATAATAAAATGCTCAAGGATTTCTTACTATATCTCGTAATTAATCCTTTCGTTAACGATACGTAGCCTTCCAGGATCATCTGCAGTCATGCAAGCCCATATCATAGTACTGGCTGCAAATTTCACTGATCATTTCATGCAGTTCTTGTTATATGCTTCTTGCTTCGTTTGCCATACACAAATACCTTGATTACCATATGTTACGCAGAAGAAACTCTCATCATTAAAAAATATCTCTCTCCAATCATCCAGACATTCTAAAAGCCTTTTTTTGCACCACATCATTCTCTCCCTTTAACGTTTAATAGTCGTGTGGGGGGCTTCATCTTTGGTACACGAGATTGAAATCCAAGTTTATGGATATGTCTTAGTGTTGTAGATTTACTCACATCAACACCGTGTTCTTTCCACTTTCGATGTTCTTTACTTACACTTCTAAAACAGTTTTCTTTAGTAACACTCTGTAGCATTCTATCATCTCTATGAGCAGTTTTTGGCTTTCGGCCGCTATTCAGATGCTTATTTTCAAAATGTGTGTCGTTAAAATGCTGCGTTATACGTCTACTAACACTTGGTTGAGAACATTTTACGTAACTGGCGATATATTGCTGATTACGACCTTCTTTATGCAAATCAATAATACGATTCTTTGTAAAATCCGTTACGTCAGACGAAAGATCCATGTTTAACACAAAAAGAAAACAATGATGATGCAAAGCGTTTTTATAACTTAAGAAGAAGTCCCACAGCAGCTACTTTTATGCTTAATTTATGCAACCTTCTGAACCAATCAGGAAAATTCATAAGTATTCTAATTTTTTGAACCACCTATTTTAGCACTCTAATATTTTGAATAATGAAAATAAGTTTACAAAAATACAATATTCACTCAAAATTTAATCTTTTCAAGTTCTAATATTCTTTAATAACATGCAAATTTATTAAAACATCAACCGTCGTTCTTTATCAATTGTACTACACTAAAATAAAGCTAAATGAAATTCCAAATATAAAGGAAATGAATTTTTGACTTGGAGCTGTATTTCTCAGATAAAAAGAAATATCATGCTCTTGGCTAAAAAATGTGAATCAATCAAGTCAAATATTAATATTTATATTTTCATTGAACATTTTTGCTCAAGCACAGTACATTTTGCTCTAGTATAAATATGAAAATAACAATAATTTCACTATATAAATAAAATCGTAATGCCGTCAAAGTCATTACCAAGGATTGTCCTAAACTTCAATTTTTTAATTGAAACCCTTATTTTTAAGATTTGAAAAGCTTTAGAATAAATTCAATTATTATATGTGTATATTCATGTCTCTAATTTTTACATATTTGGCACTTTAATCAAAGTAGAAAGCATTTCTATTAATTATACTTCGTTAAAGTTTGTCCCTAGCGTTAGTTGTTATTAACATGTTCCACAGTAATTTTTCATTCAGTTCTCCACTAGATGTCGTTTTGACAAGGAAACGTTCTTAGATTATACACTTTCACATGTTCTCAAGGGCAGTAATGTATAGTCCGGGTGCTAAGGTTGAGAAAACTGCAATTCGTGATAAAAATATATCGATTGGTGAGTATCTACTTTATATTAATACAATTCATTTCAGAGGGGGAGGCATCGCCTAAAGTCGTGGGATTTCAAGATGGCGGCTGTTATTCAAAATGGCGTCATTTTCTGAATTTTCTTACTATTTATCATATAAATGTGTGTTTCATGTCGATTTCAATGTTTTTAACGTCAAAAATTTCATTTTCATTTCTTTCCGCCATAGTTAAAAAAGTTTATGAATTCAGTTTGTCTGTTTGATTGTCTGTCTGCCTGCTTCTCATTCCGTGCTGTAACTCGCTTAAATATCGCTACTCGCTTCAATTCACTCAGATTGTCATGTAATTTATATATGTTATTGAAGTTTACAGTAACATGTTTCAAATAAAAATGAGGTGTATAGGTTTTATAGTCCGTTTACAGGGCCCTCAAAAGAATTCCATTACGTTATTGTCTATTAATCTGTGTGCTATGGTTGAGAAAACTGCAAATCGTTATAATAATATACCAATTGGTGAGTATCTACTTTATATTAATACAATCTATATAAGAGGGTGAGGCATTGCGTAAAGTCGTAGGAATTCAAGATGGCAGTGTTATTCAAAATGGCGTCATTTTACGAATTTTCTTACTATCTATCATATAAATGTGTTTTTCAGATCAATTTCGATGTTTTTAACGTAAAAAAAAACTTTTTTATACTTTCCATTATAGTTGAATGAGTTTATGAATTCAGTTGGTCTGTTTGTTTGTCTATCTGTCCGCTTGCCATTCCATGCTCTAACTTTCTTAAATATCGCTACTAACTTATCACACGCTACTCACTTTTTCACATTATCGCTACTCACTGAGATTGTCATGCAATTTATATATGTTATTGAAGTTTACAATAACATGTTCAGAATAAAAATTTAAGCGTATAGGTTTTATAGTCCGTTTACAGCGCCCTCAAAAGAATTCCATTATGTTATTGTCTATGGGGGGGGGGGAATCGTTTGCAATGTGTTTTAACCGTGTTATACTCTCTGAAACACATTCAAATTGACATCAAATTGACAGTGAGATGCACTACAAGATACTTACTATAGACTAAGGTGTCCATAGTATTTATCGTTTATTTACAGTGTCACACGAAAAAAAGAATACGTGCGTTTATAACTCGTGCATAAATTCTATAAAGATCAGTTAAATTAGCTGTTGTTAGTGAAGCTGCTAGGTATGAAAAAATGCATTTTGTGATAAAGATATCCCGAATGTTCAGTATCTACTTCATATTAATACAAATCATATAAGAAGTTGAGCCATAATGGGGGGGAGGGGGGTGATTGGCCATAATTTGTTTTTGAAAAAAAAATTATGGCCATTTTTCCCCCATTCTGACCAGAATTCAGACTTCTAACTTTTTACGGCTCTCTTTCATCTTCACCTAACACTTCATTTATAAGGACTGTTTCATAATAATTGAAGCCATCAGTCCACCAGAAGAAAATAACTCTGTGAAAGCGGAAACTCCGATAATCGGGACTCTACTGTAGTTCAGTTTTAAGACTTATAACACGCGATTTTATTCTACATAAAGTGACGTCATCCACATCCGCTGAAGAATTCATCATTTGCGATTCACTGTTAAACAACATCAACAGGAAAGTACGCTTAGGACGTCACTTTCGCTGAATAATACACACACACAAAAAAAGGGGGGGATTTTGCCATTCAAAAACTCGACAAAAAAATCGGCTATCTAAAGATTCACAGGCCTTCATTTGTTTGTATTATTAATAAAGATATTTAAAATTGAATTTAGTTTCTAATAGCTCCATGTTTTATCAGAAATCCTTCATTTATATATTTTTCAAGATAGCACGTATTTTAATTTTTAAAAAAATCAGTTTTAATGGGAAAATGGCAACAAAAAGATATAATTGCTATTTTTCTTTCACATTTTACAGAAATGGAGATTTTGCGTTACTAATATTAAGCAAATGGCTCTAAAAACTAAAAAAAAAAAATAATATTTCAAAAATAAATGGAGGTGCAGTTTTCAAACAAATTGCATTAAAAAGTACTTTTTTCCGAATACGACGGTATAAAAATTGAAAATGTGCTATGCTTAGAAGTTAAAAAAAATGTTATAGGGTATTTAATCGCACTGCTTTGTTTTACAGATGGCTTCTGTAAGGTAACGTTATTTTTTGAAGACGAAAGAAAATAAGCTGGGAGAAAAAAATAGCATACCGTACCGGGGGCTAATAAATAAATAACAAAAATGCATTTTTATTAATATCTTAATTATACAAGATATTTAAAAAATGCATATTATATTTAAAGTTAGAGAATATAAAAACTTCATTTTGTATCATCAAATTTCTCACATTCGTTTTGCAGTTTCACAATAATGTACAAGAAAGTCCAACCTTTCCACAGACACACTTATTTTTACAGATTTTGCACACACATTTTACATCGAACACACTTTTATACGATAAATAGTATGAAGATTGCAAGAATTCCAGAAAATGACGCCATTTTGGATAACAGCCACCTTATATAAATTATATGACAATCTGAGTGAATTTAAGCGAGTTAGAGCATGGAATGGCAAGCAGACAGACAGACATAACAAACAGAAAAACTGAATTCCTAAACTCATTCAACTATGACGGAAATTATTAAAACGAAATTTTTGACGTTAAAAACATCGAAATTGACATAAAACACACATTTATATGATGGATAGTAAGAAAATTCAGAAAATGACGCCATTTTAAATAACAGCCTCCATCTTGAATTCTTACGACTCTACGCGATGCCTCCCCCTCTTATATGGATTGTATTAATATAAATTAAATAATAACCAATCGGTATGTTCTTCTCACGATTTACAGTTTTCTCAACCGTAGCACCGCATTAATAGACAATAACGGAATGGAATTCTTTTGAGGGCCCCGTAAACAAACTATAAAACCTATACACTTCATTTTTATTCGGAACATGTTATTGTAAACTTCAATAATATATACAAATTACATGACAATCTGAGTGAATTGAAGCGAGTAGCGATATTTAAGCGAGTTAGAGCATGGAATGGCAAGCAGGCAGCCAAACAAGCATACAGACAAACTGAATTCATAAACTCTTTTAAGTATGACGGAAAGTAATAGAAACGAAATTTTGACGTTAAAAACATTGAAGTAGATATGAAGCACACATTTATATGATAAATAGTAAGAAAATTCCGAAAATGATCCCATTTTGAATAACAGCCGCCATCTAGAATTCCCACGACATTACGCGATGCCTCCCCTCTGAAATGTCCTCTGAAATGCATTGTATTAATATAAAATAGATACTCACCAATCGGTATATTCTTATCACGATTTGCAGTTTTCACCTTATTTTGGTCGTGTAGCACTCGGACTATATTTAATTTAACTATGCATAAACTATATTATTTTGTGCCTTTTGTTGCAAAATTACAGTCAGTGTTAATAGGGTAACTCCGGGAGAGTCGCCGCACCCCTTGTATTTCTTGTAATTATTGATAGTTGGTCATCAAACGCACAGTATAGGTGCACAATGAGATTATTTTAACCTGTATATAGCGTTGTCCCATTTCGATGTTTAATTGTAGAAGTACAGTCCTTAATTTGACGTAAGTGCATGATTTCACAGTCCAAACTTTTAAACACGTTATGTTTAAATGCCTTTCATACACTAATTACTAAATGCATGCATGATTTCGAAGTCAAAATTAAGTGTAGCTTTTGTATAGAGTACTGTGCGTATGATTACATCATTCCCTTTAGCGATTACAGGTCTGTGATGGCCGACGTCTGCACCATGCAAAATGGGATACATTCCGCATTGCTATTCCGGTATACATGCCGCAGTTTCTTTTGTACGGGATGATTAAGTGTTATTAACTTTTCCTTTTATTTTTGCACAGACTAACCATGTTATGCATGTTATCAAGTTTACTAAAGTTATTTACTAAGTTATCAAGTTTTACTTATTCAAGTTAGCCAAAGGAGAAAAAGGGGAAAATAAAAAGTAAGAAGGGCAAGAGAGATGCAAGTCAAGATGATAATAATGAAAAATTGAATTACTCGTAACGTTGACGTTCTTTGCAAGGAATGCTTAGAAAACTACTCCAAAAAAGAGAAAATGTAATTGGCTTCGTTGCATCATGTGTTTAAATGTAGTTGCATAGAGACTGTACTTTTTCGACACTTTTGCTGTAGATTGTAGTCGAAAAAACAGCTCTCTTAACCCATTCAGGGCCATAGGTGCATATAAGCACCTTCATAAAAAGCTTACAAAATTTGTTTCTGGTACCAGTAAAAAAGAAAAGTAATATTTGCTTTGCTTAATTAGAGCATTTTCATGATTATTTAAGTAAAGGTAACTTTTTTTTAAAAAAATGGTACCAACCGAATAAAATTTGTGTAAAAGTCACCGGTTCCGAAAGGGTTAAGAAATAAATTATGTAAACACGATTTTTACTTTTTCTTTCCCCTTTCTAATACATTGTTGTTACGTTGTTGCTGAAATGACAATTAAAATTTAATGTAAAAAAAAAATAAGTCGATAATTTTAATAGTGAAAGTAGGCAACAATTATTAATTTGAATCTACTAATACGTTTCATTGTACTCATTTAGTGTCATTTTGTTATTACATCGTTAATTATAGTCCAGATATGCTTTTTTTTTAATAATTTCATTCTGTTCTTATTGCAAGCGCGGCATAACTACCGCACAAGTTCGGCGTCTCTGCCTGAATGTACGAGTGACGCGCCGCAGTGTAATGTTTTGGAAAAAAATATTTAAAAAATATTAATAACTTGTTTTGAAATTTTTTGTCGCAGTACTCGCATTGTACGTTTAACATTAAATAGCACAGCATGATTTTTTTAAATTTTATAACCACCATGGGACTTTATACACAAGTTCAAAAAAATGTGCTGCATAAATCCCGGATTTACCCTATATGGCTAATTCCATGAAACCTTGTCATGTCTGTCACACAGCTGAAAATCGCTATGCTTGTTGGGCACTGTCATTTTCGAAAAGTTTGCTTCGCCTTATTCAATTGATGAGATATTTCTGATAAAATAAGTCATATTTTTCCGTTCTAAAATACTGGTAGCAAAAAATCGTAGTATGTGACAGACATGACAAGTTTTCATGGAATTAGCCATATGATGACATTACCAAGTCTCTTATTACTGAAACAGATATTTAATAAGTAAACTATGCATAATCAAATATAATAAAGGTTTGGACTGCTTTTAAATTAAGTATCTCATAAACATTCAATCGTTATAGTTTACCTCTAAAATAGATTTAATGTTAAACATGTCATTACCGAGGTCGTTATCGCGATATATTGGATTTGTTGTTTAAGCAACATAGTAATAACAATGTTAGGCATTTGAAAAAATTCATTATTATTTCTTACCAAAAATTACTATTATTTTCATATATGTCGCAATTTGAGCTACAAATCCGTAATTAAAATAATAGAGTTTAATATTTTTTCAAAGCCAAAATTTTCCTTTATCTGAAAATTATCCATATAATAGGACAAGCAATTTTAAAATGTGAACAAATGTTGATAGAAAATGCTTTCGAAAATATTGCTTTTTTCGCTAAACTCAACTTCGCCGTATCCTCTACAGCGCCAAAAGCCCTCCAATAGCAAAGAAGTACCCATTTTTGCTTATAGTATGTGCTCTGGAAGTTTTTTATTGGCACAACGACATAAAATCCATTTAATACTCGCATATTTCAGGAAGTGTAGCACATTCTTGATTTCTCAATTTTCATTTTCTTCTTCATTGCAGAAAAAATCTAGGATTTTTGGAATGTTTAGCATAAATTTACCTCGTTATAGAGCATTTTTGCAGTAAACGTAATTCTGATTTTAATCTGCTTTTAAGATTAACTTTAAACAAATTGAATTCATAGCAATTATTTTCAAAATGTTTTCGTATAACGCTTTTATTTTAAATAGTAATGTGAACAATATGGTTTGAAATTTGGAATAAAACAAGGGATTATTTATAAACATATTTTAATGTTTAATGCTTTTTATAACTTTTACAACAATATCACATAGTCTTAATTTATTTCAATACAAATAAGTAAGAATCTTAATGAAAACCACTTTCCATCTACTTTGATGTCTAATTAATTGACTGTAAGTATCAATCTCAGCAAATTCTTACTGAATCTGTTAATAACAGGTGTCTGATTCATTTATGCTCATAATACAGTAATGTTCTGGAATTAAGTACGAGTCTTTTATTAGCAGAACGTCATAAAACACATTTAATATGTCCCGAGTTATTAAAACAAAAACTGAAACACCGCAATCGCACAATAATGAGTTTAATTTCTTCTTTATAAAGCTTGCATTTTCAGAATTTATAGACATTCTGTTAGGGAATGCTTTCTTGCAGAAAACATAATTTAATTTTGATATGCTTGAAAGATAAATTCAAAGTCCGGTATAACAGTGGTTAGCACGTCGCTCTACTACGTTAGAGGTCACTAGTTGGACTGCGGGCTGCGGACTGGCCAAGATTCACTCAACCTTTTATCTGTTCGGTGTCGATAAAATGAGTGTCAACCTTTCTTGGGAAGTAAACACCGAGGGTTCCGCTTCAGGCTGATCACCTGGCCGTGACATAAGCTACATAGAACCTCGGGGTCCGTGGTCAAGATAACGACGTTGGGCCCTGTTGGACAAGATCATTAACGGAGTGTAGCGCCGCAGGTTTAATTTCCTTTTGTAAGATACATTCTAAATAAATTGAAAGCGTATTAATTACTTTGGAATGTTTTTGGAAAACATTCTTATATTTAATAGTAAAGGTAAAATTATGGTTTAATTCTTTTTTTATAAAAAAAGAAATAGCTTCACACCTTTTAATATAAACACATTTTCTTTTTGATTGCTTTTCATTATTCTTGACAAAATGTTATGTAGTCTTAGTTACTTACAATAGAAATAAATATTTATCTGAATAAAAACAACTTCATATTCTTTTTGCTCGCTAATTAATTTTTTGTAAGTGTCGGTAACATCGGTCTCCGTAACATCGTACTGAACCAATTAATGACATGTCATTCTCAGTAAAATCGTACTGAACCGATAAATAACATGTTTTTGATTCATTTATACAAGTCTTTTATTGGCAGAATGTAAAAACGCCTATCTAATGTATTCCGAGGCAGTAAAGCGATAGTGCAGATTCCTATTTTTCAAGTTGATTTTCTTCTCTATTAATAAAATCTTGAATTTTGCTAAATGTTTAGAAATCAGTCTTGTTAGAGAACATTCTTGCAGAAAACGTTATTATGATTTTGATCTTCTCGTTAGATAAATTCTATATAAAATGTGCTTAATAATGATTTTTGAAATTGTCTTCGTAAAATTGATTTTTAATGTCACGAAAATATTGCAGTTTGAATTTTGGAGCGAAAGAAAGAATTAATTTCAAGTTATTTTTTTATAAACAAAATTTCAGTTTGATTGCACTTTTTTCTTCATAAAATATCACGTAGTCTCAGTCAATTACAATACCAATAAAAAATAATTTTAATGAAAACCACATCACACCTATTTTGTTGTGTAATTAATTTACTGTAAGTATCATCCTCAGCCAATTTGTATTGAATGCGTTAATAACAGGTGTTTGATTCATTTATGCTTTTAATATAAGTTTTGGGGGTAAGTACAAATCTTTTGTTGCACAATGTAATATAATCCATCTAATAGATATTAGATGACGCCTTAGAGCAACCGTAGGACATCTAGTAAGAATCAAAAAGGAGATGTCAGACTTACTGCTATGAAAACTTGTGTCTACATCTAGTGGAACAGTAGGGAATTTTTATAAAACACATCTGACAAGGGAACCACTTTAAGTGTTGCTCGCACCTAGTATTGAAACCTGGTGCATTTTAAAGCTCTATATTAGGAAGTTTGGGAATCGATAAAATTTTTTTGTTAAAATAATATTTTTTGATTTTACAGCAGATTAACTTTCTGAAAATGCAATTTTTGAGACCACTTTTCGGGCTGTTAAAGTAAAAGTTAAAAAAAAAAAATAGTTAAAAATATAAATTAGTCAACAATAACTATAAAATGTTGAAAAAAGTTTTAAAATTCCTTCAAAAACCTACGAATTTGATTTAAAAAAAAATACAATAGTATATTTCCATATTTGGCGGGGAAAGATTGGCGTCTTTTTCGTCCCGTACAGTTTTCCGGCAACCCTAGCTCAGTATTTTCGCTACGCACCGCGTTGTAATGGTTTGGACGTAAACCTATTACAAGTATAAAGCTAGTGAAAATTTTGAAGTGCCATATCTGGCGACTTAACTCTCTTTTGGTGTAAAATTAACAAATAAAAATCCAATAATAAAAAATTATAAATATAAAAAGATATATAAAATATGATTTTAGCAAAGAATTTTTATCGTTTCTCTAACTTTTATGCATAGGGCTACAAAATGCACCAGGTCTCGATTCTAGGTGCGAGCAACACCTAAAGTGGTTCCCTTGTGAGGTATAGTATTAAACATAACTTTGGGTTTCCGAAGATCTTCCACTAGATGCAAACACAGTTTCTTATAGCAGTAAGTCAGACATCTCATTTTTTATTGTTACTAGATGTCCTACTGTTGTTCCGAGGCGACGACAGTAAAGACAGAATAACAAAATCTTACTTCCTCAAGATTGTATTTTCTTCTTTAATAATAAAATCTGACGATTTCCAGAATATTAATGTCTTCACGTCATTAGAAAAAAAATTTGCATAAAACGTTATTCTGATTAGCTATTCTTTCAGTATTATTCTCAGTGAAATGGTACTGAATCGGTTAATAACACGTGTTTGATTCATTTATGATTGTGATTTTTCTGGAAGGAACTACAAGTCTTTTATTGGCCGAATTTACACTGCTGGTCATCCAAATTGCAACACCAAGAATGGATTACACATAGTATCAGTGTTAAATGATTCCAAAGACAACCTTCTTTGCAACGAAGTAGACGGGGAAATTAGTAAGAACTGGTACTCCACATCTGTCAATATCCGCGGGTACACGTCGCGGCATAGTGTGAAAGAGGCTTTGGATGTGTTGTTGGCGAATGGCATCCCACACTGTTTCCACACATATCCAAAGTTCACATGGTGTACTCGCAGTAGCGGCATTCCGAGCTAGGCGTTCTCCAAGCATTGACCAGACATGCTCGATGGGGTATAGATCTGGAGAATAGGCAAGCCAAGGTAATAATGGAATATGGTGAGCTAAGAAGAAAGTTTGAACATTGCGTGCAACATGTTGTAGCGCTGAAACGTGACCGCAGGCAAGCCCTGAAGGTAAGGGAGGAGAACAGGCTGCAAAACCTCAGAGACATAGCACTGGCTGGTAGGTGTACTGTTAATGCGTGCTAGGGGGGTGCGAGAGTCGAATCCAATATCACTCCACACAATAACACTGGGTGCAGGACCAGTGTGACGATGCATAATACAGCAGTTGAGCAGCCTCTCCCCACGGTGTCTCCAAACTCAAATTCGACTATCGTGGTACTGCAGACAGAAGTATAATTCATCGGAAAACACAATGTTATGCCATTCGGATCTCCGTATCTGCCGTCCAGTGCACCATTGTAAACGAAAACACCTGTGGTTCACTGTCAAAAGTATGCGAAGCAGTGGACACCTAGCGGACATTCCACTGTACTGCAAACGACGTCGTATTGTTCGTGCGGACCCCGATTGTTGTGTTAGCGACTGCATTCGTTGTGTTATGGTTGCAGATGTGGCAGTGCGTTCCATCAGTGTCATGCGCACAATATGCCTGTATTCCCGTGTAGAGGTGTGACGAGGCGGTTTCAATCGCTCCTGTTGGTCTGTCTTTCCCTCCGGCATCCATCGAGATTCCATATTCTCATGACTGTTGCTTGGCTACGTTCGATACAATGATCTATTTTTTGGAAGGGTAATCCGCAATCTCTGTATAAAATGATTCTGCCGCGGTCGAAATCAGAAAAGTGCTCAAATGGTGCTTGTCTTTTTGTACGAGGCATACTGAATCTTTACACACAAAAAATCGCAGGAGGAAACAATTTACGGTCTTCAAAACGAAAATCTTACTTCTCTTTAAATGCAGATTGTAAGAGGCGCTGCAGTCTCCCACGATGTGCGCGAGCGCTGAAATCGTATTAATTTGCATATCCTATCGCGGTGTATGCACGGTGTAAATTTCACGCTGTTTGGTTGATCCTTTCATGGTGTTGCATTTTGGATAGCCAGCAGTATAATGGCATATATAATATATCCTAATGTAATAATGTATCCTAAGACTTAATTGAGAATCGCAAAAACATGATTTCTCAAGACTGATTTCCTGCTGTATTATAAAAATTTTGCAGTTTCATAGTTTCATATGCTTTAATATAAACACATTTTCATTTTGATTGCTTTTTATTATTCTTGACAAAATACCTTGCAGTCTTAGTTATTTACAATACAGATAAATATTAATCTCAATAAAAATAACTTCATATTCTTTTTGCTCTCTAATTAATTTATAGTAAGTACTATTCGCAACAAATCTTTATTGAATCAGATAATAACAGGTGTTTGATTCATTTATGCTTATAACATACGTTCTGGAAGCAATTACATGCCTTCTACTGGCCGAATGTAATGCTTTTCATCCAATATATCCCAAGGCAGTAAATCGAGAATTTGAAATTTGTAATTTCTAAAGACTAATTTTCTGCTGTTTTAATAAAATCTTGCATTATTCAGTTTATAAATTTACCTTGTTAGAGATCATTATTCTCACAGTAAAGTTATCTTGATCTTGACCTTCTTGTATACTAATAATTTTGAAATTTTCTTTGTAAAACACTCTGATTTTTACAATAACGAAAATTTTACGGCTGAGTTTTGGAATGAAAAAAAGGATTAGTTTCAAGTTTTTTGTTTTATAAACACGTTTTCATTTTTAATGCATTTTTATTTATTTTTTCATAAAATATCCCGTAAGTTAATTACAATACAAATAAATAATAATCTGAAAGAAAACCACATCCCATCTATTTTGTTCCCAAATTAACTTAATGTAAGAGACATTCTCCGCAAGTTTGTTTTGAATAATTAATTAACAGGTGTTTGATTTATTTATGTTTAGAATATAAGTTTTGAGGGTAGGTACAAATATTTTATTGCAGAACGTAATATCGCAAAATCGTAATAACTGAAGATTGGATTTTCTTCTTTTTTAACAAAATCTGTCATTTTCCACAACGTTTATAATTTTACATTACTAGGGGGCTCTGCCCATAGGAGCTACGCTCGCCAACCGCCATTCAGACACCCCAGATTCTAAAAGCACGCTAACTTGATTGGCTTTAAAAAGATTGAATTATAATTTAAGAAAACAGTGGCGATCTCTCTGTTAAAGGTTGTTTTTTTTCATCTTTGTTTAAATCAGATCAGTGAAACATGTGAAAATAAGCTAATATAAAATGATTTAAGTAAAAAGAGTCTTTGTCTCCCGGTATTTTTTAACAACGGGATAAGAAATATTTTTAAATAAGACAGTTTAAATGTATCGTTTTAAATCTAAAGTAATTTTCACCAAAGTTTTCTTTCTATTTTTAATATTCACATGAAAATACTTTTGTTGTTAGGAAGGAAATATTATTTGCAAGTCTCAGAATTCTCTACACAAGAACAATGCGACTCTTGTAGGCACATACATATAGGCAATAATATCTGCATTGGTTCAAAGTATCTCGATTTGTTGATTATCTATAAGCAAGTAAACCCTATTGGTTTATGTTAGGTAGAAAAAAAATTATAAATAAAAGGAAGAGAAAAAATGAATTTAAATTTATTAAAATTAGGAGTTATAAATATCTTATGTGATTTTTAATATGAATTAGAAAAGGAGAAAGTTTAGTATTAATTATGGCCAAAAGATCGTTAGTGGTAATTGAGAACATTGCATGTGAAAGAAGTAAATAAATATAAACTGAGGAATCTTTATGGCAAAATATAAATAATAAAAATTAGACTCACCTGAACCAGAAACGATAAATCAATTCATCATAGCTAAATTCGTATTTATATAGAGCATATTTTAAATTATATGCTACTTTACTGTTTTCATACTAACTAGACATCAAATAGCATAAACGATGAGAATTATATCAAAATAATAACATTATATCTATGAAAATGAACACTCAAACAATTATGGAAACACATTTGTTTATTACATCAAATAAAAAGTAAATAGAAACTGCGCAGATTTCCTTTACAAGGAAAATTCATATAAGTTAGAAGATTAAAATTTTATATGAAATTGATTAATAATATTTAGATAAATTATAACAAATTATTCATCTATTCAAAATTTTGATTTGTAAGCATATTTGTATACAGGACTTGGCAATAAGTTAAACGTTAAAAGTTCGCAAAATGTAAAGTATCTGAGAAATCAGATCTCTTATAAAATTGATGTACGTTTTTATCATCAACATATCAATCACGATGATAATATATATCGAATCAAACATATTCAAATGGAAAGGATAATTGTTGTTTACTTATCATGAGATCGAGGATAATTCGATGTTGAAACTCATATATTTGAACATACACTTCTCCACGAATTGAAGTTTGAGATCGGAGATCACACCAAAGCATCACAGCATATTCACTATATATTAATCTCGCTTTGAGATTGAAATGCATCGTTCTTTCATCGATATGATTTATCATAATGAAACATCTTGAGAGAGGATGAGCAATAATATATTCTAGTATAGTAACAGTTGAATTTTGCTGTCGATCCAAAATCATAGAAGTTCGTTGGATGATAATGGTGTAAAGAAACATAAAATTTCACAGTCCATTTTGCATAAGCGTAATTTTGAATTTTAGTAAGATATATTAACCGAAGAATACGTTACAATTGGTAGAAATAAACATCTTTGTGGCGTTCAGGAAATAGTTATACCAACGGAAAAAAGTGATTTTTGAGGAGCGGCGATGCCCCCTTGTTGGCACATCGCCGTCCCAAGCTCAAGAGAGCGAGATGACGCTATCAACGAACTTGCGCTCGGCGCCAAAGACGCTGATTGGTTGATTTTAAAATCGATGCCACACAGAGTAATAGAAGTGTTTGAAGAAAATAACGTTAAGTGATAAATTTGAATTTTAGATTTGAAAATTATTATAAAAATATTCTATTACGGTAGAATGTATTAATTTTAAGATTTATCATTTTATTATTGATAATTTTGACGATCTTTTATGGCGATTGAGTTAAAATAGTTTTTAAGGGAAATTTAACTGAAAAACGAACTTAACAAAAATTAATGAATATTTAAAGGTAGAATTTAAATTTTGAAAGTAAAGAAGTTTTTTAATTTAATTTAAATATTTTAAAATAGTTTTTTAAATTAATTTTAATTGGAAAGGATGTTATTACATAACAGTTTACAATGGAAGTCTACGAGAATTTGGCGAAATATTAGAAATATCGCCAAGTTGGCGTCACTTTTTGCGACTAATTTTAGTCGCCAAATTTGGCGATATATCGCCAATTTGACGACAAACTTGACGGCATTTGGTGACAGAACTGGGCCCTCCCCCCCCCCATGGTAACCCACCTTATGGGTATGAAGATTTATTAAATGCTGTTCGATAACCAATGAGATGCGTTTAATGTAGTTATTTTGACGAATTATAAATATTTTCCTGCTTTTAATATGTAATCATTTAATTCTCATTTGAAAGTTTTTTTTCTGTTTATAATAGACACGTGTAAATAAATTTTTAATTTGAAGAAAATATTATTCTTTGTGCTGTTTTTAAATACGGCATCAATTTAAAGTAATACCCTTTTGAAAAAGTTGTAAAAAATCTGTCTCGAAATGCTGAAAATTTGAATTTAAAATATAAATAAAACCTCAAAAAATGAGTCAAATGAAAAAAATAAATGCAGTCTGCACACTGGTACCTTCTAATGTATAAAAGGATCCAAAAATGATTAAATATGATTGATGGAAGTGAATACAAAAGTCTTTTTTTGACAGGATCTAATATCCTCCATCTAATATATCCCGAGGCAGTAAAGCGAAAATCGCAAATGCATATTAGCTTAAGACTGATTTTCTGTTGTATTAATAAAATCTTGCAGTTTCATAGTTTCAAATGATTTAATATAAACAGATTTCCACTTTTATTGCTTTTATTATTCTTGAGAAAATACAATGTAGCCTTAATTATTTAAAATACAGTTAAATATTTATCTCCATAAAGGCAAATTCATATCCTTTTTGCCCCCTAAATAATTTACAGTAAGTAGCATTCTCATCAAATTCTAATGAATCAGATAATAACAGCAGTTTGATTCATTTATGCTTATAACATATGTTCTGGAAGTAAGTAAAGGTCTGTTATTGGCTGAATCTAATAACATCCATCTAACACTTCCCAAGGCAGTAAATCGAATTTCAAATTCATAATTTCTCAAGTTTAATTTTCTGCTGTTTTAGTAAAATCTTGCATTTTTCAGAAAGTTTAGGAATTTACCTTGTTAGAGAAAATTAATCTTGCCGAAAACGTTATTCTGATTTTGATCTTCTTGTTAGATAAATCCTAAATAAATTGTGTGCATACTAATGGTTTTGAAATTTTCTTCGTATAACACTCTGACTTTCATAGTAAAGAAAATATTATGGTTTGAATTTTGGAATGAAACAAAAATTAATTTCAAGTTCTTATTATATTTCAAGTTCTTACATTTTAATTTTAAATGCATTTTTATGTATTTATTTTTTGAAAAAATATCACGTAGTCTTAGTTAATTACAATACAAATAATTAATAATCTTAATAAAACCACATCCCAACTATTTTGTCTCTAATTAATTTAATTTGAGAATCATTCTCAGCAACTTTGTTTTGAATTAGTTAATAACAGGTGTTTGATTCATTTTTGCTTTTAATATAGTGTTCACCTGCAAGAAAAGTAACACATCTCGACAAAAGTAAATTTCACAGGAGAGGCAAAAGAAAATTTGCATGATTTTTCTGTGATATGAAATTATAGCCCTTAGCTCTGCATGCAGGAGCAAAAACGTGCATAAAAATATAAAACCCCTAAGAATGAAAGGCATATGATGAGGTTTGGAGGATTGGATAAATTTACCTTCCTACACAATCCACTCCTCTTCTGTGCTCACGAATGGACAAATAGCGTAATAAAGTGATTTCCCGTATAACTACACTTATGAAACATTTTGTGGGGCAAGACACACCTATGACAAAGCTATATGTGGAATAAAACGCAAAATGAATTTTTGCGAGATGTGTCATTTTGCTCGCGGGTGAGCGATATGTTCTGGAAATTAGTACAAGTCTTTTATTGGCAGAACGTAATAAAATCCATTTGATATATCCCGAGGCAGTAAAACGAGAATCGCAAATTCATAATTTCTGAAGATAGATTTTCTTTTAATTATTAAAATGTTGCATTTTTAGAAGGTTTATAAATTCACCTTGTTGGAGAACATTCTTGCATAAAATGTTATAATGATTTTCCTGTGCTAGTAAAATTATCAGTAAATAAATTGAATACTTTTTAATTTCTTCGAAGTTTTAGAAAAAACCGAAATAATTACCTTATATTTCTGTTATGTAAACGCATTTTCATTTTGATAGCGTTTTTATAATTTTTGACAAATTTAATTTTTGCGTTTTTTCATATAGTCATAGTTAATTAAATTACAAAATGAAAATCAGTTCTCATCTATTTTGTTCTCTAATTAATTTACTGGAAGCATGATTCTCAAAAAATTCGTATTGAATCATAATAACAGGTGTTTGATTCATTTATCATTATTGACAAAATGTCATATAGTCTTTGATACTTACAATACAAATAAATATTAATCACAATAAAAATAACTTCATATCCTTTTCGCTCTGAAATTAATTTAACGTAAATGTAATTCTCTGCAAATTTGAAACTGAATCAGATAGAAACAGGCGTTTGGTTCTTTTATGGTTATAATATGTGTTGAGAAATTGAGTACAAGTTTTTTATTGGCAGAAAGTCATAAATTCCATCTAATATATTTCGAGGCAGCTAAACGAGAATCGCAAATTCGTAATTTCTCAGGACTGAAAGAGGATTTTTTATAAAACATTCTTGCAGAAAACATTATTCTGATTTTGAACTTCTCGTTAGATAAACTTTAAATACTGTTCATACTAATGATTTTGAAATTTTCGTCTCCGCTCTTTGTAGTAAAGAAAATATTATGGTTTGAGTTTTGGAATGAAGCAAAGAACTAATTTAATTTTTTTTTTACTATGAAGACATTTTTATTTTGTTTGCATTTTTCCTTATTTCTTTTTAAATAAAATATCGTGTAGTCATAGTTAATTACATTACAAATAATAATCATCTTAATGAAATCCACATCCCATTTATTTTGTTCTCAAATTAATTTAATGAACGAGACATTCTCAGCAAATTCGTTTTGAATTAGTTCATAACAGGTGTTTGATACATTTTTCTTTTAATATATGTTCTAAAAGTAAGTACAAGTGTTTTTCTAATAGAATGTAATAAAATCTATCTAATGTATCCCGAGGCAGTAAAGAGAGAATTGTGATTCCATAATTACTCAAGACTGATTTTCTTCTTTATTAATGAAATCTTGCCTTTTTTAAATTGTTTCAAAATTATCCTTGTTAGACATAATTCTTGCTGAAAACGTTATTCTGATTTTGACCTGCTTGCAGGATTAATTCTAAACTAATTACACTGAGATATTGTTTATAACACTTCTTAATTTTAATAGGAACGGAAATATTATGGGTTGAATTTTAGAATAAAACAAAGAATTACTTTCATATTCTTTTCATGTAAACACATTTTCATTTGGATTGCATTTCAATCTTTTTTTTTTCATAAAATATCATGTAGTCTTAGTTAATTACGATACAAATAAATAATAAACTTGATGAAAACCACATCCCATGCATTTTGTTCTCAAATTAATTTACTGTAATTATTATTCTCAGCAAATTTGTATTGTTGGAGTCAATAACATGTGTTTGATACATTTATGCTTATATATATATATATATATATATATATATATATATATATATATTTTGGGGGGTGGGGGGTGAGTACTAATCTTTTATTGCAGTACGTAATATAATCCATCTAATATATCCCGAGGCAGTAAAAAGAGTATTGCGAATTAGTAATTACTTAAAATTGATTTTCTTCTTTATTAATAAAATCTTGCATTTATCAAAATGTTTTGAAATTCGCCTTGTTAGAGAAAATTCTTTCAGTAAACGTTATTCTGATTTTCACCTGCTTGTGCGATTAATTCTAAAATAATTATTTTGAAATGTTGTTTATAAATTCACTTATTTCTCATGGTATTGGAAATATTATGGATTTAATTTTGAAATAAAACAAAATATTACTTTCAAATGCTTTTCACTTTGACTGCTTTTATATTATTTTTTTTGTCAAAATAGGATGTAGTTATAGTTAATTATAACAGAAATAGATAATAAACTTAATGAAACCATTTCTCATAGGATTTGCTGTCTAATTAATTTTCTGTAAGTGTCATTCTCAGCAGAATAGTACTCAATCGGTTAATAACAGGTGTTTGATTCAAGTATGTTTATAATATATATTCTGAAAGTAAGTAAAGTCTTTTTTTGACAAAGCGTAATAATATCTATCTAATTTATCCCGAGGAAGTAAAACGAGAATTGCAAATTCGTAATTTATTAAGATTGAATTTTTTCTTTATTATATTAATGTTGCATTTTTCAGAATGTTTATAAATTCACCTTGCTAGAGAAAATTCTTGCAGAAAACGTTATTCTGATTTTGATGTGCTCGTAAGTTTAGCTCTAAATAAATGGAATGCCTATTGATTTTGAGATTTTTTTCGCTTAATCCTCATATTTCTAATAGCAACAGGCATATAATGGCTTGGATTTTGGAATAAAAGAATTTGAAAAGGAATAAAAGAATTCTTATTTTATATATATATATTTTAAAATTTTGATTGCATTATTATTATAATTTTTTAAATATTACGTAGTCTTCCTAAATTACAATGCAAATAAATAATAATCTCATTGACAATCAACTAAATCTTTTTTACTCTGTAATTAATTAACAGTAAGTATTATTCTGAACAAATTCTCATTGAGTCAGATAATAACAAGTGTTTGCTTCATTTATTCAAGTCTTTTATTGGCAGAACATAATAACATGTATCTAATATAACTCGAGGCAATAAAGAGAAAATCGCAAATTCGAGAGTTCTCAAGACTGGTTTTTGCTGTATTTATAAAACCTTGCATTTTTCTAAAAGTTTATAAATTTACCTTGTTAGAGAACATTCTTGCTTAAAAGTTTATTATGATGTTGATCTGCTAGTAACATTAGCTCTAAATAAATTGTGTGCAAACTAATTATTTTGAAATTTTCTTCGTATACACTCTGACTTTTATAGTAAGGAAAATATTGTGGTTTGAATTTTGGAAAGAAACGAAGAATTGATTTCAAATTCATTTTTATTAACCAAATATATAGTGTTAGTTAATTACAATACAAATAAATAATAATCTTGATGAAATTCACACCTCATCTATTTTATTTTGAAATTAATTTACTGTAAATGTAATTCTCAGCAATTTGTATTGAATTAGTTAATAACAGGTGTTGGATTCATTTATGCTTATAATGTAAATTTTGGGGGTAAGTGCAAGTATAATGTTGCAGAACGTAATTTAATCCATGTAATATATGCGGAGGCAGTAAAGGAAGAATCCCAAATTCGTAATACCTCAAGAATTTTTTTTTTTATTTAAATATGGCATTTTCCAGAATGTTTATAATTTCACTTTATTAGAAAACATTCCTGCATAAAACTATATTCTGATTTTCATCTGCTCGTAAGATAAACTCTAAATAAATTGTGTTCATACTAATGATATTGAAATTACTCTGATTTATACAGTGAGGAAAATATTATGGTTTGAATTTTGTAATAAAGTAAAAAATTGGATTAATCTTGTTTTTTGATAAACAGCTTTTATGTTGATTGCATTTTTATAATTTTTAATAAAATAAAATGTAGTCATAGTTATATTCGACACAAATAAATAATAAATGAAACCGCTTCACACCCGTTTTGCTCCCTACTTTTACTGTAAGTATCATTCTCAGCAACCATTCTCAGCTTATTGAATCTATATAATAAATCCTAAGTCATGTGACGGTCATCAACAGTTCCGGTCTGACCGCTTCGCTTTTAATGTGCCAAGTGCCCATTTTCGTACTTAGCCAGGCGCAAGTGATAAATCGCCAAATATTGCTCCAACGCCATCGTTTTATCAATTTTATAATAGCCCAAGTCATGTGACGGTCATAAACAATTACGGGCTGACTACTTCGCTTTTCATATGCAAGGCTTCGTTTTAATTAAAAAATAAAACACGTTTTTTAAATAAAACTACATAAAAGTTGCGCCACGATCGCAAAGAATTCTTGGTACTTTTATGTTAGCCGGTTGTAAATCTTGCCAATAGTATTGTTTTTTTAACACGCCAGTTAGCATTTTTTATTTTTCGCGTGGTAAATTAAAACAATTAACTCGCTTTGATATTGAAATTAAATGTCATGGTTTATGGTATTATTTATTTATTTATTTATTTATTTATTTTCAGAATTAAAAGTAGTAAGCGAAAGCCATTAATTTTAAATGTTTCAGTTTTAAACGAAAGTTTTGTATTTTAAATAAAATGAGTGAAAAGATTACATTTCAAATGAAATTAATGAAATACGAAAAAATGTGAAGGAAACAATGGTAGGGGATTTACCAGCCGTGCCCAGCTAACATAAAAATACAGATTTCTTAATTTCTCTATCAGAATCTTCCCACTTGGCGAAGGATTGAACAAGTAAATTAAACTATGGATAAATGTAACATGATACAATGCTTAGCATACGTTTAAGGAAGACCAAACTGGCTAGTTAGATATAACAGGTGTTATATTCATCTATATTTACAATATTGTGTTTTAGAAGTCAGTATGTTTCTTTTAATGCAGAATATAATAAAATTAATTTAGTACAAGGATTGGCAAGTAATTTTAAGTGGGGTCGAATACTTTTGAAAAATTATACCGAGGTCCAGTGAAAAAAACCCATAAGTAATTTAAATATTAATACTTTTAAATTTTTACATTTACATATACATACATCTACCCTATATATAAAATCCCGATGAAATGAATTTATGAAACGGATATATGAAACGAATTTTTGAAACGATTCTTTGAAACGACTGATTAAACAATGGATTACGTTTCACGGCGATTTCTCCTAAAATATGGAATACTTTGTGATGAAATTAACACCAAAAATCCATATTGATCCGCAGATCTCAAAACTGGTATTAGAATTTTTAAATTCGAATTAGTTTTCGAAATATTAATTTTTTTGGAATTTTAAATACTTTTTTTTATTGATGGCAACTCACATTTTAATCATAACAGATTTTTTTTTCATATTTCAGAAAAGGTTTATTATTTTAAACTAATTTTGCGACTAGTTTGGCCTCTCTTAAATGTATGCTAAGAAATGTATCATGTAACTTTTATTCATAATTCAATTTACTTGAACAATCTTTCTCCAAATCGAAAGATTCTGATAGAGAAATCAAGAACTCGGTATTATTATATTAGGGAGACGCAGGTGATAAATCGCCAAACATTTTTCCCGTCGCATTTTTTTTTTTTATATTTCATTAATTTCATTTAAAATGTAATCCTTTCATTCATTTTATTTAAAATACAAAACTTTCATTTAAAACTGAAACATTTAAAAATGATAGCTTTCACTTCTTTCTTACTTTTTTTTTTTAGCAAAACGATAAGTAAAAAATATTAGGCACAGATGTCATATACGCACCGGGGTACCTAACTGGCGAAAAAATGGCATTATTTTGATTGACATGGTAACACGGCTAATGTTGTTTATTTAATAATAAATGTTTATTTACTTTTATTTCTTTTTTTAAAATTATATAAATTATTTAGTTCTATAGTTATCAATTTTTTTTCGTAATTTCCTTTTGAAAATAATAGAAAATAATTAAAAAATATGGTACTACTTAGTTATTCCGCAGACCAATTTCGCCAAATTATACAAATTTGGCGAAATAATTTTCATTTTAAATAACGAAAGAACAAATAAATTAGTATAACATTAATAAATATACAAATAAAACGTCGAAATAAAAATCACTTGATTACGTGAACACGTGTAACTTGCTTAAAGTCAAATGAATGTGACATTTACGATCACTCATTATTGGCATTTAATCTTATAGTTTGGCGATAGATTTTTGGTCGACGGGATAACTAAGTAGTACCAAAAATACATATGTACTGGTATTCGAAAACGAAGTTTTCGTCCAATTTTCGTAAAAAAAAAATCACGCCAAACCTGCATATGACATCTGGCCAAATATTAAATAATGCAACAAACCATGACATTTAATTTCAACTTCGAATCAATGTTTTAATTTACCACTCGAAAAAAAAAAATGCTAACTAGAAAGTTGAAAAAAAGCTATTGGCGAGATTTGCACCCGGCTAGCGTAACAGTACCAAGAATTCTTTGCGATCGTGGCAACTTTTACGTAGTTTTATTAGAAAAAAGTTTTTGATTTTTTAATCAAAATTGAAAACTGTAGGCACAGATATACAGCTTCATATTGGCGCGATTTTTTTCTGACTCCAATGTCATACACGCAACGGGTATTTACCTGGCGCGAAAGTATCGTTATTTTGCTTGATAGTTGATGACTTGAACTATTATAATATAGATGAAATGATGGCGATAGAATAATATTTGGCGATTTATCACCTGTGCCTGGCTAACATTAAAGTACCAAAATGGCACCTAGAGTATAAAAAACGAAGTGATTCGCCCGGAACTGTTGGTGATAGTCACATGATTTAGGCTATTGTTATAGAGATTGTTTTAAAATACCGAGAGACAAATACTCTGTGTACTTAATTCATTTTATTTAGCTTCTTTTCAAATGTTTAACTGATCCTCTTTAATCAAAAACGAAAACAGCCATTGGATGTCTTAACAGCAACTGATTCGGCCTTAAATTTTTGCAGAATTGAATGGAAACCCGCTTACAGGGAGATCTGCACAGCTTTTTCAGTATAGTTCAATCTTCTCTGATATTTTAAAAACCTATCAGATTAGCGTGTTTTTAGATTCTGTGGTATCTGATTAGGGGTTGGCGAGCGTATCTTGCAGGGGGCAGAGCTCCCTAGAATAATATAAAATAGAAAATTGAGGAATTCGTTCTGAAAAATTTCTACATATACATAATGAAATATAAAAGACAGTTATTCGTTGAAAAATTAATGTGAAAATTTTCACTTGCGGTCTTGAGCCAGTTTTCCGTTGTGTCGCTTTAAATTGGAACTTTCAACAATAGCGACAGTTTTGTTTTATATGAGGGAAACTGGAACAGCTTTTGGCCTGTCAGGCAATTAAAACAACGTTGTTCCGTGCACTAAACAAGAAACTTCCTATTTTCACTGTCATTTTTACGTTTTTTTAGGATACGTATTGAAGTACAAAACGTTATTTTAGCACACGACAATAACAACGCAAATGAACGAAAGTCTTTCACAAGATCGCAATCTACGACTGACAAGACGAATCAACTCCCTCCCAGACGAACCCTCACGCATGCGCTCTAACGCAACCGTCCAAACCCATTTTTTTTAGTTTCACATCATAGCAACTATGCATCACTATTAAAAGGCAAATTAATTACTTTACGCGCTATTAATTGCGCGCTATTACTTGTACAATATAAGAAACATTGATAAGGCTATCCATGAAACGTATCTATTATACGTAAATATCAGTAAATTATTTATTCAAATTGAAAATATTTGGCGGTCCAGGATTCGACATTCCACGGTCCACCCGTTGCTGACTGTGGATTCAGTTATATCGCGAGGTAAAGAAGTCATAATAGCAAATTCTTATCTCTCAAGACTGATATTCCGATTAATTACATGAAACATTACTCATCATTGACAGAATGTTTATCAGAAATTCGCCTGGTTAGAAATTGTTCTTGCAGAAAATGTTAACATAATTTTGATCTATCTGTAAGACGATCTCGAAATAAATGAAATACATGATGGAAATTTTTAACTTAATTTTGTGTAAAATTCTTCTTTCCTGTTGTTGTCTATTTCCATCGTAATTTAATTTAAACTCTTCCATTCTCATATGGAAGCCTTTTCTTTTTACGTTCTTCTATCTTTACAAGAAGAAAGTATTGGATTCATGAAAATTTTCGAATTCCGGTTTTCGACGGATTTACACGTTTTACGGGTCAGAGAACCCGAAAAACATGTTTTTACAAAATGTCTGTCTGTGAGTCTTTCAGTCTGCCTGTGTGTGACACAAATTTTGTGGGAGCTCTATCTCAAGAACAAATGAACGGAACTTAATAAAAATTTATATTCAGTGAATCCATGATATAAATTAGAGCTGATTAGGTTTTGGTGTAAATCTCTCGACAGGTAGCACTGCTATGCAGCATTTTCCCCCGATTTCAACAATAGCTCAATCTCCAGAACTGATGCACGGATTTTCATCAAACTTCAGATTCAGTTAGTCCTTGACAGGAATTGACGTTCTATACATTTTGGTGCAAATCGCTCAACAGGTGGCGCTTCTATGCTGCATTTTTTGCAGTTTCCGGAAAAGCTTTATCTCAAGAACTAATGCTTGGATTTTCAACAAACCTCAGATTCAGGTATATCTTGATATGAATTACAGCTATTTGTGTTTTGGTCAAATCGCTCAACAGGTGGCGCTGCTATGCTGCATTTTTTTTTTCAGAATTTTCACTATATCTAAATCTCGATATCTAATGCACGAATTTTCATCAAACTTCAGATTCAGGTATACCTTAATATCATTTAGTGTTGTTTATGCTTTGATGTAAATCGCTCAATAGCTGGTGCTGCAATGCTACATTTTTCAGAATTTCCGCTATAGCTCTATCCCGAGAACTACTGCGCGAATTTTCATCAAACTTCTAATTCAGATATACAATAATATGAATTGGTGCTAAATTGATGTAATTTCTTGTATCATTTAAATGATTTATTTAACGTGATTTATATAGAAGAAAGTTTTGTGATGGCCACAACATGCTAGTTTTAGGTAGATTTCGTGAGCAATACTACCTATTACACTCTCCCCTATGTTAGAATTTCTGAAAATGTTTTGCAAGATCTACACCGATCATGGCTACTGGAACCCCAACTCAATCCCAGTTCAAAACTTTATCTATCTATCTATCTATCTGTACCACTTTTTTATGGACACAATAACTTTCATAGATCTGCACAAATCTCTTCCACACCGATACATAAAATCAAGGGGCAAAAAAATCTCGGTCAAGTTCGTTAATGATCAAAATCTGTCCAAGAGGGGGGGGGGGGGTTGAAATAGGGAAAGGTTTTGAGAAAACCGAAAAAAAAACCATAGCTTCTTAATTATAATACATATCAAATCAGTTTAAATTTTTTAATTCTTCTAGGAAAAGGGACAAAATTTATGTGTGACAGATATTTGATAAAATAACAAATAGTTTCAAGGGAGGAAAAAGTAAGGTTTTAGAGAGTAAAAATTTCATAACTTCATCAATTATCAAGATATTAAATCCATTTCAATTTATTATAAAACTTCTTAATATTATCTACAGCTTTTATACTGATAAACTTTTGATAGGACCAATTCTTGCCGCCAAAGAAGAAAAAATAAAAACGAAAAACAAATAAAACGAGGGGGGGGGGGGTGTTTGAAGAAGAAACATAATTCATAACTTCGTCAATTCACAAGATATCAAACCCGCTTAGATTTATTTTAAATCTTCTTAATATTATCTACAACTTTTATATTGGCAAGTTTTTGATAGGATCGAGTCTTACAATAATAATGAAAAAAAAATAGCTGTTGATGAAACAATTATCGTATTAACATGATTCTGATAAAACCAACTCTTATAGGAAAATGAAATTAAAAACTCGTCAAAAGCTGCCATATAAAATTGTTAAACTGGGTTTATCTCTAATATTGATTTAGATTTTGTTGGTTAAATTAGTACTTAACTTCGAAATCTACATCAGCCTGTAGGGTTGAGCCTGTTGGGTACCTTACTGAAAAGGATCTTTTCAGTTGTGATATTCAGGTTTTAATAAGACAAATATATACAATTTAAATTTATTTTGTTTTTAATTTGATGTTATAGTACCACACAGTGCAATGTCCTTTGGATAATCGAATAAACATTCCTTGGTAATTGCCTTATACTAAACTTCTACAATTTATTATATAAAGGGGGTCCGGGTCAAAATCTTCAAATTTTGCAAAAATATTTTATTTCATTAAAAATTACTCTCTTTTTTTATTTCTTAAAATGATATTTAAATCATGTTTTTATCTGAGTTAGAACAAAAAATATTAATGTTTTCGTTTTGGTTTGTTTTCAAAATCTAGCTTTCAAGCAATGGCTGTCACGAAAACGACTTCTTGTAAAAATGCGTTACTCATAATAATATGTTTTTTCAACATTTCTCGTATTTAAATTCTTATAACTCGAGAACCGTTAAAGATATAGGACAAACTTGGAACAAACTTGGACAAACTTGGAACATATCTTTTTCAATTGTTTTACTTTAATTTTGATTCAACATATTTGAAAAAAAATATTTACTTTTGAAAATATGATTTTTTTTTTAAATGTTGCACCACTTAAAAAAAAAAAAAATTCGTTAAATATTTTTTATTTTTTTATAAATTAATATTTTGAAAAATGCTGAATTAAAATTAAAACATATATATTTCTGTTTAGTTAAGTGAAAAAAATTGAAATTCTATAAATAATATTTAGAGTTATAACGATTTTAAATTACCCCACTTTTTAAATAAATTTAATTTTAAATTTTAAATTTAAAAAAAATGAGAAGTTTTATCATGTGATTTTGTTTACAAATAATAAGGATAACCATCACAAAAAATTCCGAATTTTAACTCAATAAATAAAAATTATTTTAAAATGTGTCCCGGATCCCCTTATAGATGTACAGAGTGTCCCCGAATTCATGATCTAAACTGTAAGGGACACATAAACGCACACATAAAAAAGCAGTTTTGGTATAGCAATGTAGGGTCGAAAATGAAAAGTTTTGGCGAAAAACAAGAAATGGGGACGAAGTGAAAACGAGCGTTTTATTGCCATAACATAGTAAGTGTGCAGCATACAGTAACAGTAAATATGTATTAAAACATATTTCCAATATAAAAATTTAATTTAAAAAATAAAAAAAAACTCGACTGCATAAAAAGTGAACTAATTAAATATTTCTCATCAATGTGAAACTATTTTTATATTACTTGCCTATTTTTTTATTTACTTGTATTGATGACTTTTAAATTGTGTTTAATTGTTAGTTCCTATTTATAAACACTGTTTCGATGAGGCTTATAGATGTCTATGAAGGTTAGAGTTGCAGTAAAGCTAGAGATCCTACCAACACAACTTCCAGGTTGTGTAATATTTAAATGGAGCTTCTGACTGTAAAATAGTCAATGGAACATCATCTTCATTTTGAAAGACCTATCCAATGATATGCCACTCAATAGGGTACGTAAAATTTTTTTTCGTCTCTACCGCCATTTTTTATTTTACGGCCGCCATTTTAAATTCATAGAAACAAAAATAGCCTATAACCATCCGACGGTTAAGACAAATTAATAGAGACCTCATTCGTTAAAATCCATCTAGTCGTTAGGATGTTTCGATGGTATAAAGAAATCCACTTACCCAGATACGCGTGAAACACATAACCCTTCTTGGCAGCCGGGTAATAAAACATACTTTTATGTAAACATTCATTTTTCTACGAGAGAATGTATTCCATTCAATATGTTAAACTCTTCTCTAATTTTTCTTAATAAAAAATAACAATTTTACAACGTGAGTGAAGTTCTACCAAAAATTCTAATATAATTTTTTGACGTATTGAATTGGATAATTTCGCTTAAGAGAGGTGATTACAAAGTTCGAAATTTTAATATTAAATAACAAATTTCTGATCTGAAACAGCGGTATCTTAGTTCCTAAGTACTTCGGTTCCTTAGAGATTTCAAGCTATGTGAAAAGGAAATATTTATGCAATATTTAATGAGAAAATATACAATGCTCTCAGCTTGTGAAAATAAGAATAATATCTGTTAGACATTCAAAGATAAATAAAATAGATAAATATAGTAGTATAATGTAAAATAGATTACGATAATAAAAATAAAATTAATACAATTTTTTACAACGGATTTACTTTCATTTCAAAGACTAACAAATCTTTGTCACGTTTTGTATAAAAACGATAACGCTTTATCTAGATATGCAGTTTTGAGCAAAGAGCATTATTAGTAAATGATACGTATAATTTAAGAAATACCATTACTAAAACAATCTTCTTTACCAGGAAAAATATTCGTTTTAAGAGTACAATTTTCTTTGTTTTATGGATGGAGAATTTACGAATGTGCTTATCAATGATAAAAGAATCATGATTTTACATTTCTTTTTACGCTTTTTTGTTTCTGAAGAGGACATTGAATAATCTTTCCTTTCTGTTGATGCCTTTTTCGCATTAACTGAAGTGGAATATTTGTTACTGTTACTGTTTAATGGTTAAAAATATAATTTTTAAATTGTAGTAAATCAATCGCTAGGAAAATGAAGTTCCTTATAATTTTAAACGCTAACAATGATTTAAAATGTGTGCAGTCTATGTGACCAAATCAACATAACTATTATTTAAAACTATTGTTTTTTACTTCTTTCTGATGTATGAATGGTTTTAACATTTTATGAGAAATAATTCAAATGTATACTGATATATTGAATAAACGGTCAAGTGCGAGCATTACTCGCGTACAGAGGGTTCCGTAGAATAAATATATGAATTTGTAATTGCATTATAAAAAAAAAAAGTTGCTAAAAGAATACTAAGACTTTGTAAAAAACTATACAACGTAGGGTTGGGTATAACTGTATATATTAGAAAAGTGTAAATGGGTATACCATGAAAGTTCAAAGAGATATGGAACCTAAATAATATCAAATATTCGTATAACTCTTTTTTAATATTATCCTAATCTGTTTATGATGAACTTTATTCGGTACTGACAATAAAAGCAGTGCATAGTTAAACTTCGTTTGGCATTTCATGAAACTAAATTCAGCGTAGTAATAACATTTATTTCTACAGTGTAGCTAAAACAAAACCTTTCTTCAAAGTTTAAATTTGGCATTGTGCTAAGCGTGCTTCGAATTGAGGTCTCAAAGCTGCAACGCCGCCTTGGTCAGTGCCGCGTATTTTCAGATAGGTGTTTAATTAACTTTTAAAGCCATTCGAGGCGTATCGAGTGATACAATCAATGCAAACTATCGCGAATCCCACAGTATTTAAGCGATTCATTCTAATTAAATCTTTCGAGGACGATGCCCTTAAAAAACGGATACCTAATTTTAATTCCAAAACAGACAAACGGCACCAAGAATATTTAATTAAAATTTTCCTTTTATCATGTACGTGAAAATAAGAAAGTTCGGATTTTCTAAAAAATTCGTTTATAAATTCTGGTGTCAGTTCATTTTCCCGTAAGTTCACAAATAGAATTACTCCATGCCAGAAAGGATTAAGTGGTCGCAGGACTCTTAAAGCTTCAAAATTTAAGAAATTTTAATTTTTTTAGATGTTAAACTCCTATCTTTTCTGAATATTTTGATATAATTGTTTCCTTGAAATTCCCATTAGAACAGAAGTTTGGGTTTTCAGAATTATACCCGCTCAATAGCTGAAGCGGCGTTTCCGAATCTTTAAATTCATTATTTTCCAAATGGCGTTTTTTGGGCATAACGCGCAGGATACCTCAAAAACTTCTGAATATTTTTTCATAAAATTTTCAAAACATATATTTCATGTTAGTCTGTATAAACTGAACCTAAAATTTCCTTTTTATTGTTCAAAAAATATTTTTTTAGATGATTTTACTATTGAAATTTTGAAAATTTTGTATTAGCTAAATGCAACATTGCATTAAAAATATAAAAATGCTTTAAGTACAAATTTATTTAAGTTCAGGGAAATTATTACAATCTGAAGTATAAGTAAGCACCAAAATTTTCGTTCTAGTTGCAATATTTATTTTGTAATCCTGCGTGTAAACTGTTATACCAATTTTTTGTTCGACAAATGTCTAACAGTTTCGAGCCCCCTATAAATATTAATTCTGTATCTTGCAATTTTTTAAATACATGGAACGAAAGAACATACTTATATCTTTCATCCCAATTAAAATTGTGTTTTAAAATCATATACATTTTAAGACATTAAATGTTGAAAATGGTCTTTTTTTTTCATTTTTTCCACTTTTCATAGTCCCGAGACCCCTTAAATTAGTATGTTTTTAACAATTTACGTTTATTGCTTTTATACTGTTACTGGACATTACATTACATATATATATCATTAAAAGTTGTTAACTAGGCATAGAGTACGCCGCCCCTGTCCTTGTGTATGTCCAAACTGACCGTACCTTTAAGGGTTAATATCTCGGCTAATTACCGATGATTTTTTTCGAAAATCATTACCAACAATGCTTTTATTCTTCTGCAACGATAGGTATATGCAGCGATGCTCAACAATTTTTCTGAATGCCAGTAAATCGAAATTTGTGTATAACAGCAAAATGCTAATTACTCAAAAACTATGTGACCTAGGGTAATCGCTATAATTTTCCGGCAAGGTTTACATTAACGTCTACTACCTCTAATTTTTTTCATAATTTTAGTTTCAGTAGATTCGGAATTAGATGGTGGGGGGGGGACATATTTTTGCGCTACATTTTCAACAATATCTTTGAAAATATAATACCTAAAATTAAAAGAAATATATTTTTGAGTTCAGCGTTACAAAAGCTTTCACACGATACCCCACATGATATACAAAGAAAAATATTTTTTTTTCAAGTAGCATAATTAGCCCCTCTACTTTTTTACTAAATATATTTATGAATGTTTATTAATCTGAAAATATGTGGGTCAATGGTCTTTATTACTTCCCGGAATTTGAACTTTCCACGTTCCATAGTTTACGAGTAAAATGGCTGTGACAGACAGACAGACAGATACAGGAGTGATCTTATAATGGTTCCTTTTTTACTTTTTAAGTACGGAACCCTAAAAATAAATTGAAAAAAGAATTCGTTTAAGAATAACGAGACGGCGTAAAGAAAAATAAGATAAGCTTAAGGAAAAGGCATAAAAATTAAAAACCAGTAAATGTTAAACAGGTTTTAAAACATATTCCCAAAATAAAACATACTTTTATGTAAACATTAATTTTTCTACGAGAAAATGTATTCCATTCAATATGTTAAACTCTTATCTAATTTTTCTTAATGAAAAATAACAATTTTATAGGTTGCATAAAGTTTTACCATAAATCCTAATAAAAATTTTTTCCGTATTCAATCGCGTAATTTTGCTTAAGAGAGGTGATTACAAAGTTCGAAATTATAATATTAAAAAACAAATTTCTGATCTGAAATAGCGGTAACACATTCCTTAGAGGTTTCAAGGTGCGTAAAAAGAAAAAAAATTGCATTATTTAATATTTTATGAGAAAATATACAATGCTCTAAGCTTGTGAAAATAAGAATAATATTTGTTGGACATTCAAAGATAATTAAAAAAGATAAAAATATGTATAATGTAACATAGATTACGATTATACTATAAATAAAGAATTTTTGTTAAAGAAAATACTTAATTTTTACATTTATTCCAAAAACTAATAAAGTTTTGTCACGTTCCGTATAGAAATCAATAATGCTTTATCTAGATATGCAATTCTGATCAAAGAGCATTGTTAGTAAATGATACGTAAAATGTAAGAAATGGCATTACTAAACACATTTTTTTTTTTTTTTTTTTTTTTTATCAGGAGAAATATTCGTTCTTAAGAGCGCAATTAACTGTTTTTTATTGTTGGTGAATTTATGAATGATGCTTATGAATACTAAATGTTTCAACCTTTTATCGTTCTTTTCACGCTCTGTTGTTTCTGAAGAGAAAATTGAATAATCCTTCTTTTGATTCCTTGTCCTTTTTGCATTTACTGAAGTGAAAAATATAATAATCTTGAATAATTATCCATATCATTTTCAAATTACATTAATTAAGTCTCGAGAAAAAATGATCCTAATAACTGTACGCATAAAAAATGATATAAAAGCAGTGTAGTCTATTTAATAAAATCAATATTTCTAGTATTGAAAATGGTTGTTTTTTAAGTTTTTAAATGTGTACTAATGTTTTCAATATTTTATTAGAAGTTTTTAAATGTTCAGTTTTCCACGAGAAAATGTATTCCATTCAATGAGTTAAACTCTTAGCTAATTTCTCATAATAAAAAAAAATAACAATTTTACAGGGAGAATACAGTTCTACCACAGTTTTTAATCGAATTTTTTGTCATTTTTAATCGAAGAATTTCACTTAAGAGAGGTGATTACAAATTCCGCAGTTTAAATATTAAATAGCCAACGCCTGACCAGAAATAGCAGTACCGCAGTCCTTGAAAACCCCAAGGTACGTAAAAGAGAAGTATTTATGAGATATTTAATATTTTACGAGAAAATATACAATCCTTTAATCTTATGAAAATAAGAAAAATATGTGATAAACATACAAACACCATAAAAAGAAAGAAATACATAAAACTATTAGTATAATGTAATATAAATCACAATCATATAAATAAAAAGAAAACATTAAAGTAAATATACATATTTCGACACTTTCTGTATAAAACAATAACGTTTTATCTACAAAAGCAATTTTGAAAAAAGAGCATTATTAATAAATGATGCGTCTAATTTAAAGAATCGCATTACTAAACACTTCTTCTTTACCAGAAGAAATATTCGTTCTTAACAGCACAGTTAACTTTGTTTTAAGGATAAACATTTTTATAAATAGTGCTTATGAATATTAAATGCTTCCTATTTCTAGCCCTTTTGCTTTTCAAGAAAAATGTGAGTAGTCTTTATTTTATATGATGCCTTTTGCACGTTCACTGAAGAGAAAAATATATTATTCGTGACTGATTATCCATATAACTTTCAAATTGTAATAAATCATTCGGGAGAAAAAAAATTCCTAATAACTGTAAGCGATAAATTAGACTAAAAATGAGTGTAGCCAATTTAATCAAATAATCATTCCTATTATTTTAAATGTTCGTGTTTCTACATCTTTCCAATTCTAGCACAATTTTCAATAGAATTTTTTGCCTTATTTAATCTTAGAATTTTGTTACACATCCCACGGTTAAATGAGGTCATTGAAAAGAATGCAATTCAATTACTCAAAGACATAACCTTTCCTTTCGCTTATTGACGCATGTTAATCGAAATGGAAAATTTCAGTGAGTATCCACATAACTCAATAATTAAACAGTGATATCAGCAATAATAATATGTTTTATTACTCAATTACTCAAAATATATCTTACTTTTATCTGACTTTTAAGGCTCTTCTGTTTTTAAAGGGAGCATTCAATAACCTTTCCTTTCGTTTATTAACGCACGTTAATTGAGGGGAAAATTTTCAGTGAATATCCATATAACTCAAGAATTAAACAGCAATATCAGCAATAATTAAACTCTAATTTATCACAAGAAATATTCGTTTTTAATTGCACACTTAATTTTGTTTTATGGACGGAGACATTATTAATAGGGCTTATGAATACAAAATATGTCTTACTTTTATCTTACATTTCAGGCTCTTTTGTCTCTAAAGAGAGCATTCAATAACCTTTGCTTTCACTTATTGACGCATGTTAATCAAAATGGAAAATTTCAGTGAGTGTCCATATAACTCATAACAGCAATGACTAAACTCTTCTTTATCACAAGAAATATTCGTTTTTAAGAGCACAATTAACTGTGTTTTATAGACGGATAAATTATTAATAGTGCTCATGGATACAAAAAATTTCTTACATTTATCTTACTTTTCATGTTCTTTGGTCTCTAAAGGGAGCATTCAATAAATTTTCCTTTCGCTTAATGACGCACGTTAATCGAAGTGGAACGTTTCAGCGAATATCTATATAACTCAGAACAGCAATAATTAAACTCTTCTTTATCACAGGAAATATTCGTTTTTAATTGCACATAACTTTGTTTTATGGACGGATAATTTATTATTAGTGCTTATGAATACAAAATATTTCTTAATTTTATCTTACTTTTAAGGCTCTTTGTCTCTAAAGGAAGCATTCAATAACCTTTCCATTCGCTTATTGACGCACGATAATAGGAGGGGAAAATTTCAGTGAATATCCATATAACTCATAACAGCAATAATTAAACTCTTCTTTATCACAAGAAATATTCTTTTTTAATTACACACTTAATTTAATTTTATGGACGGAGACTTTATTAATAGGGCTTATGAATACAAAATATGTCTTACTTTTATCTTACTTTTCAGGCTCTTTTGTCTCTAAAGAGAGCATTCAATAACCTTTCCTTTCGCTTATTGACGTATGTTAATCGAAATGGAAATTTTCAGTGAATATCCATATAACTCATAACAGCAATGACTAAACTCTTCTTTATCACAAGAAATATTCGTTTTTAAGAGCACAATTAACTTTGTTTTATGGACGTAGAATTTATTGATAGAGCTTATGAATTCAAAATATTTCTTACATCTTTAGTTACTTTTCAGGCTCTTTTGTCTCTAAAGAGAACATTAAATTACCTTTCCTTTCAATCGAAGTGGAAAATTTCAGAATATCGATATAACTCATAACTGCAATAATTACACTGTAATCACAAGACGTATTCGTTTTGAAGATCATAATTAATTTTGTTTTATGGACGGAGAATTTATTAATAGTGCTTATGAATATTTCTAACTTTTCTTATACTTTTCAAGCTCTTTTGTCTCTGAAGTGAATATTCAATAATCCTTCCTTTCGGTTTTTGTTTTTGACTTTTGCCCGTTAATCGAAATAAAACTTTTTAGTGAATATCCATATAACTCATAAATGCAATAAATAAGTCATATAACTACAAGTAATATTTAAATTATGCATAGCTAATTTAATGAAATCGATTCCCCTATTATTCAAATTATAGTCGCTGAATTTCTTTCAAAATTGTTTGATCAAAAATTTAAGATATACTTTGTTTTAAGACGTTTGAACACTTTATTATGTCTTATTTCACTTTTTATTTTCTTTATACATTCTGTATGCACAGGATTATTAAAACAAATATTTATATAAATTACTTGAACCATGGAGTATAGTTCTGCGAAAAGCCGAAAATTCCATTTGTGTCAACACAAAACCGGACACGAAATCCAGACATTAAAACCTGAACCAAAAATCATTCCGAAATGCAAGAAAATTAATTAATATTTTAATACGGTTATGGGAAAATAGTGTACAATTTTATCTCTATTATCATGATATTTCATTTTGTAAAATGCAGTTAGATATATGTATATATATTCTATTTATATATATATAATGTAATTCATAAAGATCGAAATAATAGCCTATTTCCTTAAATATTGCTTCTAGACATATACATACAATTGCAATGTTCCATAACAAAGATGCAAAATGTAATGACATAAGTTGTAACCCCACAGGGGGATCTATTTGAAAAAAAAAAAGCACAAACTAAATTTTTATACGGCCCCCGTATGGTAAAATTTCCAATTAGGAAATTTTCTATATCCGTTCCTGAATTAAACACAAAAAAATCCAACTTGATATCTGCAAAACTCACAGAGATAGGCCTGTTTAAATAATTCTTCAGGTTTTAAGGGTGCTAATTCTAGAAAAAATTGTAATTTAAGGGGCGACTCTTTAATTTGCAATTATTTCTTGAATTAACACCCTTAAAATTTACTACTTTTTAATTTATTTTCTGAGTTAGATTTTTTTTTATGATTAGCCACATAATTTTTAAATAAAATTACATCCTAAAATTTTTCATAAAGTTTTTAAAAAATTTTAAAATTAAATTTTTTTAAAAGAAATTGCGGAAATTTTAAATTGTTATAGCTCGCAATATTATTTATCGAATTGAATTTTTTTTTATTTAATTAAAAAGATCAGTTAAATCATCAGTTCCAATTTAGTTTAAGCATTTTTTAAAACATTAATTTATAAAAATTAAATAAATAAATAAATGATGTAACTTATATTTAAATAAACGGTCAAGTGCGAGTATTACTCGTGTATAGAGGGTTCCGTAGAATAATATGTGAATTAGTAAGTATATTAGAAATAGCCATTTCTAAAAGAATACTAAGACTTTGTAAAAACTATACAATGTAGGATAGAGTATAGCTGTATGTACTAGAAAAGTATAAATGGTCAAAGAGATATAGTAGGGTAATTTCGGGATTTATGCTTCACATTTTTTTTTTAATTTGTGTATAAAGTCCCATGGTGGACATAATAATAATAAAAAATATATGCTGTGCTATTTAATGTTAAATATACAACGCGTGTACTGCGACAAAAAAAAAAAATCAAAACCAATTATTAATCGTTTTTAACAGTTTTTTTCTAAAACATTACACTGCGGCGCCTCACCCGTACATGCAGGCTGAGACGCCGCACTTGTGCGGTAGTTATGCCGCGCTTGTAATAAGGACAAAATGAAGTTATAAATAAAAATATTCAAACAAATATTCACATCTGGACTATAATTAACTCTGTAATAACAAAATGAAACTGAATGAGTACAATGAAATGTATTAGTAGATTCAAATTAATAATTGTTGCCTACTTTCACTATTAAAATTATCGAATTATTTTTTTTACATTAAATTTTAATTGTTATTTCAGTAACAATGTAACATCAATGTATTAGAAAGGGAAAAGAAAAAAAAGTAAAATTGTGTTTACATAATTTATTCGTTAACGCCTTTTGGAACCGGTGGCTTTTACACAAATTTTATTCCGCTCGTACCACTTTTTTAAGAGAAGTCACCTTTACTTAAATAATCATGAAAATGTTCTAATTAAACAAAGCAAATATTACGTTTCTTTTTTACTGGTGCCAGAAACAAATTTTGTAAGCTCTTCATGAAGTTGCTTATATGCACCTGTTGTCCCGAATGGGTTAAGAGACCTGTTTTTTCGACTACACTCTACAGAAAAAGTGTCAAAAAAGTATAGTCTTTATCTAACTACTTTTAAACGCATGATGCAACGAAGCCAATTACACTTCCTCTTTTTTGGAGTAGTTTGCAAAGAAAGTCTGCGCTACGCGTAATCCAATTTTTCATTATTATCATCTTGACTTTCATCTTTCTTGCCCTTCTTATTTTTTATTTTCCCTTTTTTCTCCTTTGGTTTTAGTAAACGTGATAACATGCCTAACATGGTTAGCCTGTGCAAAAAGAAAAGGAAAAGTTAATAAACTTAATCATCCCGTACAAAAAAAACTGCGGCATGTATACCGGAATAGCAGTGTGGCATGTATCCCATTTTGCATGGTGCAGACGTCGGCCATCACAGTTACCTGCCATCGCTAAGGGGAATGGCGTAACCATACACACAGTACTCTATACAACCGCTACACTTAGTTTTGACTACGAAACCATGCATGCATATAGTAATTAGTGTATGAAAAGTATTTAAACATAACGTGTTTAAAAGTTTAGACAGTGAAATCGTGCACTTATGTCAAATTAAGGATTTTACTTCTAGAAGTAAACATCGAAATTAGATTCAAGCTATACACTGGTTAAAATAATCTCATTGCTCACCTATATTGTGCGTTTGACAACCATCTATCGATAATTACAAGAAATACAAGGGGTGCGGCATCTATCCCGTATGCGGCTACTCTCCCGGAGTTACCCTACCTAAATAATATCAAATATACCTATTCTGCATTACTCTTTTTTTTTTTCAATATTATCCTAATCTGCATAAAATTTACTTAATTCGGGGCTGACAATAAAAGTAGTGTATATTTAAACTTCATTTGGCATTTCATAAACCAAAATTCAGGGTAGTAATAATCTTTTATTTTTACAGTGTACCTAAAGCAAAACACTAGTTCAAAATTTGCACTTGTTCAAAATTGCTCTGCTATGCACGCTTCGAAAGGACGTCGCAAATTGCAACCCTGCTTGTGACGCGTTTTTCCATATACGTTTTTAGTTAATATTTAAAGACATGGTAGGCGTGTTGAAAGAGCCACCCGATGCGAACTAGTTGCGAAACCCATAGAATTTATGTGATTAATTTTAATTAAATTAGTCTGATTTTAACAACTTGATTACACAAATATATTTTTAAAATTAGTTAGCTAGGCTTTAACAGCCGATGGAGCATAGAGTACGCCGCCCCTGTCATTATGTACGTCCAAACCGTCCATGTGTTTAGTGTTACTATCTCGGATAATTACCGACAATTTTTTTCACACATCAAGATCAACAATGCTTTTATACTTATGCTACGATAGGTACCTCCAGTGCTGCTCAACACTTTTGCTCAATGCCCGTAAATCGAAATTTGTGTGTAACGAAAAAATGCGATTTTCTCAAAAACTATGTGACCTAGGGTAATCGGTATAATTTTCCTGCAAGGTTTTAATTAACGTCTACTACTTCTAACGTTTTCATAATTTTAGTTTCAGTAGATTCTGAATTAGAGGGGGGGGGGGGTATTTTTGCACTACATTTTCGACGATAACTTTAAAAACATAATACCTAAAATTAAATGAAATACATTTTTCATTTCAACGTTACAAAAGCTTTCACATGATGCCCCACACGATATACAAAGAAAATATTTTTTTTCAAGTAACTGAATTAGCCCCTCTACATTTTCCCTAAATATATTTTTGAAAATTTATTAATCTGTAAGTATATCGGTTAATTGTCTTTAATACTTCCCCCAATTTGAACTTTCCACGTTCCATAGTTTACGAGTAAAAGGGCTGTGGCAGACTAACAGACAGACACAAAAGTGATCTTATAATGATTCCGGTTTTACTTTTCAAGTACGGAACCCCAAAAATCATATTTTCAGAAGTAAATGTTTTTTTTTTTTTTTATTATTTGCTGAAAAAAAATTAATGTAAAATAATCGAAAAAGACATGCTCCAAGTTTGAATCATTTATCTTTAACGATTCTTGACTTATAACAATTTAAAGACGAGAAATGGTGAAAAAACCCATTATGCAGAAAAACACATTTTAAAGTTTTAAACAAAGATTGTCTCCTAATAGAATGTTTAGATGATTTTTAAAATCTTGTAGGGGAGTAAGTAACTCCTTCCAGTTGCTTAAACTTCTGATTCAGTTTCATTTTTGCCATTTCCACTCCACTTTCTTTCTGTACTGTTTAAATGTCTCAGTTGATTTAAACAAGGCTTTTTCTAACATGCCGATGTCCAGTTTTTCTCATAATTTTATACTTCATAACTTCAGTTTTTTTTATCGGCCTAGGCCGGTCCGTTAAGAAAAAGTCTTTATTCTGCCTGTCCTGCCCGTTTAAAAGTTTGCCTTCGTTTTGCCTGCTCAGACCGCGGGCTCGGCCCTATTTCTATTCACGACACTCGGGCTGGGCCGCACTGGCTCAGGTCTGCATTCTTTTCGGGAACGTGTGGGCTAGGCCAGGTCTGGGCCGTGTAAAAATCAGTAAAATTGGCGAGGTCCAAAAAATTGTGCAAAAAATATATATTATTTTTAAATCCCCATTATTCTACACTTAAACCTTAAACTTTATGCTTTTTAAATAATAATATCTTTCTAGGCAATAAAATTAAAATGCAGTAAAACCTGTGAAAAAGAACTTGCCTATTGCGAAATCCTCTCTTAAGCGGAAAAACGTGTTTATAGAAAAACGTGTAGAATAGAATACGGTTACACCTGCTAAAACAGGACCTTGTCTATAATGCATTTTTTTTCCCTTTCTTATGTGATTCCGCCTTAAATATTTTACTGTATACCATTTTTCAAAGTTTTCAATGCATGGAATACAGATTAACGCTATTAATAATAACTGAAACATTTACATACAAATATAGATTTATTAAAAAATAAATATCACACCCTAGAGCACTTCTTTAAAAATGAAGATTATAGACACGAAAAGAAAGTTAAAATAAATATTTTTCTCTGAACTCCTCGTACAAAACAATATCGACTTTAAAATCCATGTTTTATAGAATTTCAGACGGGCCGTGCGGAGCCCGGTCCTAACATTTAACTTTTTTACTGAGCCTGGCCAGGCTGAACGTTTCTCTATGGTTTGTGCGGAGCCCAGGACTGGATGTTTCGGTCTGTGCAGACATGTAGTGCAGATCACCAGCAAATTTCAAAATAATCCCTATCTGGCATTCCCAATTAATGCAATATCACGTCCCTCAGAGGTGTTCTTAAGTGGTGTAAGTCACGAATTTTGGATTTTAACATCTCTGTGAGTTTTGCAGATATCAAGATGGAAATTTCTTTGTTTAATTCTGGAATGGCTAATGAACTTTTCCTAATTGGAAATTTTACCCTTTTGGAGGCGTGTAAAAGTTTAGTTTTTTTAAAATTTTCTCGAATAGAACCCCATGGCGTTGGTACTTATGTCATCAAATTTTGCGCCATTTTATGAAACTTTTCAATTGAAAGTATGTGTCTAAGTTCTATATTTAAGGAAATAGGCTGTTGTTTTGATCTTTATGAATCACACTCTATATACAGGGTGTATCTGAAATGCTTCAACGAACTTAGAGGGATGTAGTACTCATAAAGACGAAAAAAAATGCAATGGAACATGGGGTCGTAAATGACGTTTAAAGGATGAAAATCGAGAAAATGCGTCTGGAAATAGACAAACTGAGACAAGAAAGAAACACTCCAGTAAATTATTTATTGCACAGAATAGGTACAACACAGCTCGTGATGTCCCGGGAAAACAAATATTATGATGAGACAACAAATAAATGATACTAATTATCGTCGCTGGAGGTTTATGTACTTGAAAAGTATGCTTGCTGCAAAGTTGCGTTTATTGGTCTGTTTTGTAAGTAGATAGAAAATTTTCATACGTGGAGTCCTGCTCACAGATTTGTTTGGCTTTCTTTCAAGTTTTTGTTATCTCCTTCTGACCCGATATGCACAATGTGAAAAGAAAACCAGCTTCGTGCTACTAGCCAATTCTGCAGAAAAGCAGCATGCGAGATTTCAATATTTTTATTGGTTTTGCGATTTTCACGCTTTAAACGTCATTTGCGACCCAATGTTCCATTGCATTTTTTGTTCATCTTGATGAGTATTATTATCCCCCTAAGTTTGTTGAAGCATTTCAAATACACCTTGTATATACTCATATGTTCAAATATATAAGTTTTTTTTAATCTAAAAAGAAAAATAATAAATTGGTTTGGGAAATCTCATTTTTTAAAACATCGAGTCAAGCTGGGTTCGGAAAAAATTCGGTTGCCCAGTCTGATGCAGGACTATGGTGTACTACTTACACCAAAACAAAACAAAAAGTTTTAAGTCAATCCTGTGTCAAAGTAGTCGAGTCGACCAGTTGAGAGGTACCGAATCACTACAAGTTACAGTCTAGTTACAAACATTGGCTTGCATGCACATGCCAAAAATAGTAGAAATATTACATACCGGAATTCTAAAAATCTTTCTGAAAAATTAATTTTAACTAAATTCTTAATAAATATTTTAATGTTTATCCGAAATTCGAATCTTAATTTTTTTTTATTTTTCTACATAAATTCATGTCACAATTAAATCAGTATTAAAAACTTCTAAATCACATTTTCTGCCCTGTAATGTACGCTCGATGCCGAATCTGGTTCTTAATTTGTCATCTTTACTTATTGACTATAAATATTTACTTAATCTAGCTTTTAAAATTCAATCGAAAAATAAATTAATAAATAAAAGCCCTTGAAATTCTGCTCATAAGTAAAATGATTTGGTGAATATGTATATTTGAAATAGTTTACTCCGGAAAGGACGCTACAAAACACTCGTAAAATTAAAATGCAATAATATGTGAAAAAAAAAAAAACTTTTTTTTTCTGCAGATAAGTTCAACATAGTTTAGTTGTAGTTATAAACAAAATATGGATTTAACCCATAAACTGACTTTTACCTATGAGGTTTGTGCGCGCCAGAGACACTCTCATACCTTGGTAAGAATAAGAATTGTAAAAGAATAAGTATCTATTATATAAGTTACACAATTTTTACATTTATATCAATGATTAACAAACTTTTCTCACGTTCTGTATAAAAACGACAACGCTTTATCTAGAAATACAATTTCAATCAAAGAGCATTATTAGGAAGTGAACGCACTGTAAAGAAAAGATCTCTCAAATTGAGAGAAAAAAAAATTGTCAGAGGGAAACCGTTTAATTTACAGAAAATATCTGTAATTTTTCATTAAAATAGTTTTTCTCTGCAAAAAAATTAGACTTTTTCTGTAAAAATTGCAAAATCTGCGTTTTTTCACAGAAAAAAAAGCTGTTTTTATTTAAAATAATTCTTTTTTTTGTAAAAATTACATTTTTTTTTTCACAGTGTGTATAATTTAACAAACAGTATTACTAAGAACTCCTTCTTCATCAGAAGAAATATTCATTCTTAAGAGCACAATTAACTTTGTTTTATGGATGAATAATTTATGAATAGTGCTTATCAATATAAATGATTCATCCTTTCATTGTTCTATTCACGCTCTTTTGTTTCTGAAGAGAAAATAGAAAAATCCTCCTTTTCATTTCTTGTCTTTTTCACGTTAACATAAGTGAAAAATATATTACTCTTGAATAATAATCCACATAATTTTCAAATTGTAGTAAATCAGTCGCGTGAACAAAGGATCCTAATAACTGTAAGACATAAAGTAATGATTTACAATGAGTGTAGTCTATTATCAAATCAACATTTCAATTATTGAAAATGATTGTTCTTTTACGTCTTTGACTATGTACTAATGTTTTTAATACGTTGTGAGAAATATTTATAGTGTATAATGATTGTAACATTTTAAAATAAATAGAAATAAGATATATGATACACTAGTATAAAAATAAGGAAAAGGTATCTGAAAAAGGTCATAAAAAATAAAAAATATTGAAATGTTAAACCGATTGTAAAACATATTCTCAAAAGAAAATATATTTTTGCGTAAATGTTCAATATTCTACAAGAAAATATATATCATTCAAAAAAGTAATATCTTGTCTACATTTTCTTAGTAAAAAATAACATTTTTATAGGGCTTGTACAGTCACAACACTTTTTTAATAGAAATATTTGCTTCTTTTAATTGAAGATTTTCATTAAAAATGCTACAATTAAGTGCGGTTATTAGGAATTCTACCATTTAAATATTTTATAAGAAAACGTACAACGCTTTAAGCTTATGAGAATAAGAATAATATATGATAAACATTCAAAGATAAAAAAAAATAAAGAAACCAGAATTTTATAGTAAAAAATTGTATAATGTAAAATACATCATGATTGCATAAATAAAAAAAGAAAACATTCAAAAGTAATTATTCAATTTTTTACAATGAACTTATTTTCATTTCAAAGACTTACAAAATTTTGTCACGTTCTATATGCAAACGCTAGGGCTCTATATAAAAAATAAAAAGATCTTAAATGTTGAATCAAGCGTGCAATTTAAGAAACAGAATTACTACTCGAATAACGCTTCTTCTTTATCACAAGGAATATTCGTTCTTAAGAGCACAATTAACTTATTTTTATGGATGGAAAATTTATTAATAGCGCTTATGAATACTAAATGTTTCATCCTTTCATTGTTCTTTTCACGCTCTTTTGTTTCTGAGGAGAAAATTGAATAATCTTTCCTTTCATTTCTTGTCTTTTTCACATTAGCTGAAGTGAGAAATATAATACTCTTGAATGATTATCCATATAATTTTCAAATTGAAGTAAATCAGCCTAGAAAAAAATTATTCTTAATAACTGTAAGATATAAGAAAAGGATTTTCGATGCGTGTAATCTATTTAATAAAATCAACATTTCTATTATTGAAAATGATAGTTCTTTTACGTCTTTGACTACGTACTAATGTTTTTAATACTTTGTGAGAAATATTTTTAATATATAATTCTTGTAACATTTTAAAATAAATAGAAATAAGAAATATGATATACCAGTATAAGAATAAGGAAAAGGTATATGAAAAAGTGATACAAAATGAAAAATAATGAAATGTTAAACAGATTTTAAAACATGTTCTCGAAAGAAACTATAATTTTACGTAATTGTTCAATATTCCACAAGAAAATATATTTCATTAAAAAAAGTAATATCTTGTCTACCTTTTCTTAACAAAAAATAAAATTTTTACAGAATTTGTACAGTTCCACCACACTTTTTTTAAAGAAATATTTGCTTCATTTACCTGAAGAGTTTCACTAAAAATTCTACTATTAAGTGCCGTTATTAGGTATTCTACAATTTAAATATTTTATAAGAAAATGCAGCTTATGAAAATCAGAAAAATGTATCATAAATATTCAAAGATAAAGAAAAATCATAAAAAATCTAGAATTTTATGTTAAAAAATTGTGTAATGTAAAATAGATCATGATTTCATAAATTTAAAAAAAAAACTTTTCAAAGTACCTAATTATTCAATTTTTTACAACGAACTTACTTTCATTTCAAAGACTTACAAAATTTTGTCACGCTCCATATAAAAACGTTAATGCTCTATATAGAAAAGAAAAAGATCGTAAATGTTGAATCAAGCGTACAATTTAAGAAATAGAATTACTACTCTAATAACACTTCTTCGTTATCACAAGGAATATTCGCTCTTAAGAGCACAATTAACTTTGCTTTATAGATGGAGAATTTATTAATAGCGCTTATGAATACTAAATGTTTCATCCTTTCATTGTTTTTTTCACGCTCTTTTGTTCCTGAAGAGAAAATTGAATAATCCTTCCTTTCATTTCTTGTCTTTTTCACATTAACTGAAGTAAAAAATATAATACTCTTGAATGATTATCCATATAAAGGGCATAGCCGGATAAGCATTGGAAACATGCCTTTCACTCAAATTTCCTGATTTTTTTCCCAGATGTGGCTACATATCTGACAATATATTTCCCCTATTATCATCCTATAAATATTGATATTTAATGAGATAAAAATGTTTTTTTCGATTTTTTGAAAAACGGATTTTCTCAAAAGCTGCTGCGCGGAATTTCATGCTATTAACTGAGGATATATATATACCAAAGATGCATAACTGGTATCTTTTGTATAATTTTCTTTTTATAAAAACTGCGTGAAATAGCGAAAGAAAAATTCAAAAAACTAAAAATCATATCTTATGGTTATCCGAAAATTACCATTTTCTTGTAAAAAATTCTCCTTATGTGCCCGTATATTCTGTATAAATGCAGAAAGTTTGCGTTGGGTACTACATATAAATATTTACAAAAATGTATATTAAAATTATTGAAATTCATTTTAAGGCGTTGTTTAGGGCGGAGCTACCTAACTTCGACATCCGAAGAATTTTTGGAACAAAGTCAGCAGACAATATGTCAACTGATGTATTTTAGATTCCATTAAGCATATAAGCCATGTTTTTCAACTTCATGTTCATTTTGATATCGACAGAGTTAAGAATGTTGCTCATATGTTCATTAAAATTTAAATTACAGCAATTCTGTAACTGTTTATACCAAAAATTCTTCGTGTGTGGAAGTTGAGTAGGTCCGCCCTAAATAACGCCTTAAAGTGAATTTCAGTAATTTTAATATACATTTTTGTAAATATTTATATGTAGTACCCAACGCAAACTTTCGGCATTTATATAGAATATACGGGCACATATGGGGAATTTTTTACAATAAAGTGGTAATTTTCGCATAAACATAAGATATGATTTTTATTTTTTTTATTTTTATTTGGTTATTTCACACAGTTTTTATAAACAGAAAATTGTACACAAATTACCAGTTATGCATCTTTGGTATCTATATATCCTCAATTAATGGCATGAAATTCCGTGCAGCAGTTTTTGAGAAAATCCGTTTTTTTTTAAATCGAGAAAACATTTTTATCTCATTAAATATCAATATTTATCGGGTGATAATAGGATAAATATATTGTCAGATATGTAGCCACATCTAGGAAAAAAATCAGGAAATTTGATTGAAAGGCACATTTCCAATGCTTATCCGGCTATGCCCTTTCAAATTGCAGTAAATCAGTCTAGAAAAAAAAATATTCCTAATAACTGTAAGATATAAGAAAATGATTTAAGGCGAGTGTAGTTAGTCTATTTAACAAAATCAACATTTGTATTATTGAAAATCCTAATTCTTTTACGTCTTTATCTGTGTACTAAAGTTTTTAATTTTGAAATATTTTAAATGTATAATGATTGTGAAATTGTAAAAAAATAAATATAAATAAGAAATACGATATACTTGTATGAGAATAAGGTAAAGATACATGAAAGAGTCATAAACAATGAAAAATAAGGAAATGTTAAACAGGTTTTAAAACATAGTCTTAAACAAAAACATTCTTTTATGTAAATTTCCAATTTTCAAAGAGGAAATTTATTCCATTCAATATAGTAAACTCTTGTCTACCTTTTTTAAATAAAAAATAACACTTTTACAGTCACAGCACAATTTTATAATATAAATATTTGCTTTAACTGCAGAGTTTCATGAAAAATTCTAAAATGAGACGTTCGAGGATAGTTGTTCGTCGAACTTGTACTAAACGATCCTTGGATAGGGAATTAACTAAGGTAAACGCGGCAGTAGTAGGCCATTTCAGGACATATATCTAATTATTATTAAAATGTTAATGAATTCTAAAGGTTTTAAGGTAAGGTACCCTATTTTCGTCCCCTCTGCCACTTTTATGCCCTAAATGTGCTAATGTTCCGTAAAAACCTACCAAATTTGGATTTTACATAGACTAACTATCCACTTACATAGAAACATAGGCAAATATCGTACAAAAAATTTTAACAATGCGAAAAATTGGTTTTTCAAAAGCATCTATATATGGCAAAAGAAAGTAAATGGTCCTAATTTCGTCACCTCAAAAAACCCAATATGTTCGAGGCTAGATGTTCATCGAACTTGTTCTAAACGAGCCTTGGATGGGAAATTAACTAAGGTAAACGCGCCAGTAGTGGGCAATTTAAGGACATTTATCGAACTATTATTAAAGTGTTAGTGAATTCCAAAGATATATACTTTTTTAGCCTTCATGTATGAGAATGAATGTTCAATATTCCAAAATACTCTTCGAAAACAATGAAAAATAAAAAATGCTACCTTCCTCTATGCTCCAGTAGTGGGACTAGTAAATTTTTGATGTATGAACCTTTAAGTTTTTAGCTTATCCAAAAAATTATTTAGAATGCAATAGAGTATATGAACAGTAGATTAATTTAAAATAAAATCTAACATTAACCCACTCGCCGCGTAATTGTTTTATCAAAATATCTTCAAAAATTGCCTATTTAAAACCCCTTTGCGACGAGCGTCTTTTAAGAATTGTTATTCTTTTGTCACCGGTTATTCAAAACAAAAAATTTTGTCTAATTTAATTGAGAAAATGCTCCGATTAAATAAGGCAACATTTACAATAAAATAAAATATAATAATAATAATAATAATAATAATAATAATAATAATAACTGGTGGAATAATCAAGGAGAGTTAATCAGACGGAAAAAAATGCATCCCCAAGGAAATCTCGGGTTGAGCAAATTTTGCTACGAATTTTGCCCGAGGAAGTCTCGGGTTGCGCAGCGAGAGTGTTAACCCTTTGAGGGGCAAGCAATTGTGTTTCTCTTATGTTGATTTCCCACCGGAAATTTGGAAACATTTTATTTTAAAATAAAGGAAAGCAATTTTTCAGCTAGCTCCTTTTCACCAAAGTTATAAAAGTAAAATTCAATCAAAAATATCTGGTGCAAATCTTAATTAAAATTAGGGGGAATATAATATATCCCACCGCCCCTCAAGGGGTTAAAGAAATAATATTTTAAATAAAAACTTATCTCTTAATGAAATCTCTAAGAATTTTCCAAAAAAATCAGTTTTTGAAGATACTCTAGAAAATAAACAAATGTACCAGCAGAGAAACTATTCAACTATTTCAACTATTTTGTGGAAATTTAAAGTTTAAGGATGTTAGTAAGTCTGACCTCTTTCAGTCGTTTTTCAGAAATCCGTTTTGGGCTTGTTTTTAAATTTTAAAAATTAGTGGCCAACTACTGGTGCATTTACGTTATACTTTAAAAAGAAAGACATGTGTTTCTTAATCAATAAATATGTAATACAAGCACGAACGAAAATATGCAATAAGCTCTTCCGAATTACCCATGATTCCGAAAAATTTTCTTTATCTTTATAAACCCCAGAAAACAATATATTTCAAGCTTTAAAGAACCATTTATAGAATCAAAGTTTCTTTTGCTGCCAACGATTTTTGGAAACGATTCCAAGAAGTTTTAATGGTACAGTCGTTGAAAAAAGTAAACACCCCTACTCACTCTTTAACAAATTATCGTAGAAGAAAGTTACTGGCACCGAACGATTGGAAATAAAGTCTACTTTAAATGGTGTATATAAAATTTGGTTAGGGCGCCATCAACATATTAAAAAGAACTCAAACTTTATTTTTTTCAATGGCAATACACAATTTTAACAAGATATTTGAAATCTTTGGTTCAAACTATGCCTAGACACAAATTTCAAGTCATTTGAATGACAAGTTTTTGAATTATAGACATTCAAAATTTAGTGCTTCAGATGTTAAATTACATTTTCATATTTTTATTAATATTCCTGAAATTATATTCCTAATGTGCTAATTTTTTGTGTAGCAATCCTACTAAAATACCCGCTCACAAATACGTTAAAGTTGCAATTTTTGTAATTATATAATATGAATTATGAAATTAATAGTCGAAAAAACTATGAACTGGAACCTAAATTTTTTTTTTTGATGAATTTAGATTTATAAGTCCCGCTTTATGGAAATCCAAAATTTCACATTTTTCTTCCAAGTAATTTTCAAATTATGCTTAAAAAACGGCAAAATGATGATTTAAGAGGCCGTCTATGATAAAAGTGACTAGATATTTTGAAATTTCTTATGCTATTCTGTAATCTAGCAGTCTTCAATTACTGCTTGAGTGGCGCTCACAAGCCTTGATCAAGAAGGGGGCTCTATGTGTCAACAATCGAGTACTGAACTTCAATTTGGGACAGCCCCTAAAATACGCTCGTTTTAAAATAATTAATTTCTCGGAAACGTAATGTACAAATTGCATAAAAATTTGTTTTTAGGCTAATTGGATGGTGTAGAGTTTATTTATGCTGTCAGTATTGAGTACTGCTATTGAAAAAAACATAGTTATGGTTCGTATTAATATGTAGATGCCCACCTAAGCAAATTTTATATACATAATTTAAAAGCAGACTTTTTAACAATCGTGTGGTACTAGTAACTTTCTTCTACGATATTTTCGAGCAGAGTTAGTAAGGGGTGTTTACTTTCTTTTCCCCACGACTGTACATTAATAAACTTTCTCAAACCAGAATATCGTTCTTTAAAATGTCGCCAATACTTGAAGAAACATTTTTAGCTGCATAAGTAAATTTATATTTGCATTTAAGAGTTTCAAAATAATATTAATTAACCTATTTATGCATAGCGTCCTAAAATTGGGACTTTTTGATTTTGTAGACGCAAATTGTTAGTCGTTTACACTTATTTATTTTTTCATTTTCTAAGATTATTTTGAACAAATTTTAAACAGAAACTTCAGGAAAGTAGAACATAATAAATATTATACATATAGAAATGATAATCATTAAACAAAGTATTGAAAGTAGAACCAAGTCAGAAATTGCTCGTCAAACGTGGCAAATGAGGTGCGTTCGTACTATAACTAGTTTTATAAATATTTTTTGCACCGCATATTGTACTAAATGCATATTTTAGTACGCTTCATAGTGCATATCAATTTCATTCTGTTCGAAAAGCTGTAACATCATTAAAATGCACTTGAACTTATTTTTTTCATTGGCCGTAATTTAACGGAAAACTTTTGACTGTCCCTGTAATTAAACTATATATCCGATTTTCATAAATATTGAAATGACTCGACAAAATTAAGCAACAATAATATATTTTAAATTTCAAACGATTCAGTTGGGTAGTTTTTGCTCTATTATATGCGGACGGACGGACAGACAGACAGACGGAAAGACGGAGTGAACGACGACTACAGATGCTAGGTATTTATATAATTATGAACGCACCAATGCATAGAGTCCAGTTGCGAGTGAACTAATTGAGGACGTTGAAACAAGATAGCGGCTGATTTTTTATATCAGATCAACAGTTTCTGATTACTGCCGGGGCAAACTTGCACCAGATAATTTTGAACAGAAAATTTTCCGTTTTTTTAGCGGATTATTCTGAAAATTTTCTCTCACAAATATGCTAAAAATTTCTATTCGTTTTTACTGGTTGAAATAGGCCCGGGTATTATAATCTACACTGGTTATCAAAATTAAGGAAAAGTCACAAAATGCTAATTTTCAAATACGCGAATACTCAAAAGAAAATAATGTAATTCAAGTAATTACTATCTCTACAACACAGCTAGTCCATATAACATCTCATTCATGTCACAAATGTCACAGTCACTACGGTGAAGCAAAAAATAGGAAATTCCATACATCTTATTATGAGTCTCAAATGATCACTATATGTGTCTCCACTGAGACGTTACTGTGACTGCTGCTTTGGGACGAGTCACCATGTGACTTTACAATGTAGTTACATTGTGACTCTCATGTGACTGTCATTTGTAGACTCAATTTCATAGTCATCGTGAACGCTGCATCGTGATAAGTTACCAAATAATGTCACATTAAAATCACATGATGACTTTCAGGTGACAGAGAGACTACTGTGAGTCACCATTGTGCTCTTTTGGGAAAAGTCTCCATGTGACCATAATATGATATTATTTGGTGACTTATCATAATGCAACGTTCATGATGACTATGAAATTGAGTCTCAAAATGACAGTCACATGAGAGTAAAAATTTAACTACATTGTAAAGTCACCTGGTGACTCGTCACAAAGCAGCAGTCACAGTGACGTCTCAGTGGAGTCACATATAGTGATCATTTGAGACTCATAATGACATGTATAGAATTTCCTATTTTTTTGCTTCACCGTAGTGACTGTGACATTTGTGATCATGTAAGACATGAATGAGATGTTATATGGACTTGCTGTGTTGTAGAGATAGTAATTACTCGAATTATATTATTTCCTTTTGAGTGTTCGCGTATTTGAAAATTAGCATTTTGTAACTTTTCCTTAATTTTTGATAACCAGTTATATAACTGGCACTGACAGGAAGTTGTTTAGGTTGGAAAAATATGTCGGAAACGTGGCTAATATGGCTAAGGACTGACTGCCGCAGAACTAAACTTCCACCAGTAAAATTAAATAACTGTTTTTGGCCATAATTATGATTGAAATTCTGCATGAATAAGGCGTTTGAATCAGTAAAAAGTTCCTTTTCAAAATTACTGTTGGAAGTTTGCTTCGACGGTGATTACTAACGTCTATTCTTCGATTTTTCACCAAACGTGCGTCTTTGTATTGTTTCCAAAAGAAAAATTTCCTCTATTCAAAACAGGAATTTTTCGTTTTTAAAACAAATGTGAGCAATAGAGCAATATTTAAATGAAATCGATATAATAATTATATATACTGATGCATATGTACACGGAGCAGGCATGTGTGTTCAATATTATCGCAGCCGTTTATTATTGCCTTGCCTTCCTCCGTATTTAACTTGATAATCGACACTAGACGATATTTAACTTGATAATCGACATTAGACGATATTTAACTTGATAATCGACATTAGACGATACATGCTCTGTTCACTACACCAAATGGCCACATCTGACGACTTGGTTATAGGTAAAAAACACCAGTTATTAAAATTTAAATGGAAATTTTCCGTTTTCTCTCAATTCAAATTGAATATTTTCGCTTGTTTGTCTTGGAAGTAACATTTTTGCTCTTAAAATTCAACGAATAATGATAAAAGATAAATTTTCAGTTAAATTAATAAAGACAGACATTTCCCATAAAATCAAACCTATATGTACCGAATTTGTTTGGCAGTGCACAGGAAAGGAACCGAAAAAAGCATCGCCTTCCGTCGCGTAGATGTGGGGCAAACTTTTAAAGGTGTTTGACTTCACTAAAACTTCCTCCTTATTTTGTGGAAAGACTTTAAGGTTCATTACATTAATATGGCCGTTTTGATGAAAATTTTGAAGTTTACTTCTCATCGTTTTATTTGGGCGAGCAATCATTTACGATTCCAAATATGTTTTAATTTTGTTTTTATGATTCCTAGAAGAGGAGTGAGGGCCAATTTAATAAACAGGAGTCGAATACCAGACGCGAGTAGAAAGGCCAAGAGAAATATAAACATTATTTCTGTGCATGAGTTTCTTGCGTTTCTTACATAAAAACACTAATAAACCTTAATTGCACTTCTAGATTAATTTTATAAGCAAAAAGTTTCATGAATAAAAAATCTTCATATGTGATTTCTGTAAAATCAATTTCTCCCTTATTTCCATGTACCATAAACTTCATTACATAAAATGTTTTAAATATATTTCAGTGAAAATTTGTAAGATTGCTTTCAATTTTTCTCACAATGCACTAAACTAGAATCTAAGCTCTATGTCAGTGTGGTCCAACCTTTAGTTAGTCGAGGGCCAATAAAACTTTAGGATAGAAATATGAGGGCCAGAGACATTCCGGAAAGAAAACGAATTACGCATTTTATTCAAAAACTTTTATTAAAATTTATATTAAAAGAAGTTTAATGTCTAACTCCATTTTGCAGTGGGGAAATCAATGTGATGATTGGCACTGCTCTTCTGACACAAGTTTATCAATGTCCAGTGTAAATTCAGTAAGGCAAAATTTTAGGACCAATTCCAGTGAAGCACTTTCAATTCGATTTCTAATTTTTGATTTAATTTGTTTAAGAGCAGATAAGCACTTTCGCACACATATGTACTGCCAAACAGCGATGACATTTGCAGGGAGAAATCTAACAGTTTAGGAAAACGTTCTTTAGAAATCCGTTTGCAGAAATTTTCAGGGGCATCACACTTTTTAGTCTGGTAGAATGGGTCTATCACAAATTTATGTTTGAAGGTCGGTGGGAACCTCACTCACTTCAATACCCATGGAGATGTTGAACAGGCCAAGTTTTGGTTTTAGGGGGTCAAAATCCTGGAATCTGTCGTGGAACTATTTCTCGATATCTATTATTATTTCATGAAACATGCTAAAATTTGTGTCACTTTTTTCTTCTTTCAACTGCTGAAAAGATGAAATGTGTGCCGCATTATTTGCCTTCAGTGCAATTTGCATTACATTAATTTTTTGCGGAAACCCTCAATATGTCCATAAAGCTGGGAGATGTTTCGTTTTCTGCCTTGTAGTTACAAATTTAAAGCATTTAGATGGGATGTTAAATCTTTCAGAAAAGCAAGATTATTTAAAAATGGGTTTTTTTTTCAGTTCTTCTTGATACTCATGCCTAATGCCCTCATTTTTGAGAAAAGCAAGAATTTACTTCCCCAACCCCAAAAACTGTTGCAGACATTTTCAAGCACTCATCCACCGCACTTCACTGTACAGTGAAATGTCACCATACTCAGCTACCAAACTGTCCAGGAATACAATAAATGTTCTTTATCTATGGGGTTTATTGCCCCCCCCCCCTTATTAAATTTACAGTATTTACAACAGTTTTCATTGTCTCACAGAGCCTTACAATTTTTCCACAGAGAGCCTCCTGGTGGATAATGCAGTGGAAAAACAAACAATTCATGCCTTTTTCTTTTCACAGTCCTACTAACGCAGTTTTATGACCAAACATTGTTTTAGCTCCATTTGTAACAATACCAGACAACTTCACAAAACATCCATATTCAGAAAAGAAATCATCCAGTGCATTAATTGATAACCACTTCGAACTTCCCTGCAATCCGTTTTATAGGGGAAACTTCCAGAAAATCCTCTGCAGCACACGAACGATTGTGAACCTATCGGCAGCTACAATCACTGGCGACCACCCACCGTCTGGATATGGGCCAGCTTCTCGCCTTTCTTACCTGCCTTCTTCGTAACAGTACTGAATGAAAGTTAAAATCGAAGTAATCGCACCATGGATTATAACGGCCAAAAAGAGAATTTTCAATATGGCCGTTATAGCGGAAATAAAGATTGTAAGATGCTACTGAAGTAAACCTAAAAAAAAAAAAAAACGAAAGTAGTATTACTTAAAAACTTAAAGCAGAAAGAAGGGTAAACGATTTTTTTCCAAATGTTAAATTAAAATATTTTTTCCAGTAAGATGGGCAAGGGCCAACAAAAATGAATAAGAGGGTCGCATGCAGCCCGCGGTCCGCGGGATGGACTACGCTGCGTTAAGTGATAGCATTTCTGAACTCAGTGCAATGGGAAAACAGTAAAAAAAGTTATTCAGAATTTTTTTTTTAAATAAGAACTCTCTTTTTCCAGCCTTTGAATCAATGTTCACTAAAGAAGGATTTACATCATGAGACTCTTTAGGTGATTTTGTAATTATATAAACACATAGCACCTATAGTCGTCGTCTGGCCCGTCCGTCTGTCTGTCTATCTGTCTGTCCGCCTATAACAGCGCAAAAACTAACCAACCGATTGGTTTGAAATTTAATATGTATAACTAATGAAGAATTTTGTCGCGTCACTTCAAATTTTATGACAATCGAATCAAAACTTAAAAAATATATTAATAAATTTTTCTTCATTATATTAAATCCTATCATGCGTAATAAATTCAAGAATATCACATAATAGGTAATTATTCAGTGCGCTATGCTGATGACGTCACATTTAAGATGGACTTATATTATTTCCACATTATTGAATTTAATATGCATAATCGTAATAAATTTTGTATTCATACATTTTTGCAAAAGAGTGCAACAGCTATTGCACCAAGATCTGAATATTTATAAAACTAGTTATAGTACGAACGCACCTCATTTGCCACGTTTGCGCACAATTTCCGACTTGTTAAAAAATAAAAATATATCAACCAAAAATGTTCTTATCTTAAAGTTAAATTTGCAAAGCATTGTCATAACTTGACATTCGGAAGAGAATTATCTTTTAAAAACATAATTTTTTTACGTTTTAACCGACATTCTTGCCTGAAAATATAATGATATCTTTAAGATAGTATCGTTTAAATAGCTTCTCTTTAACTATTGAACAAGGAAATTTATATAATTAAAGCTTCACTTTAACTCAATAGTTTTGAAGAGAACAATTGAGACATGTGCTAAAAAATAACTTTCCAATTAAGCTGTATTCTGTATCTTTGCTTAAAAAGTTAATTAGTTAGAAAGGCTTATGACTTTTTTCTTTCAAACCTTTTGATTCTTTTGTTGTTTGAGGAAAGATTACACGTTATCAGAGTGTAAATTTTTATTTTCTTAAGAAAGGTTATAGATTTTGTAGCAAACTAAATAGTAAAAAAAAAAAATAACTATAAAAAAGTTTGTTATAATTATGTATAAGAAGAGAAAACAATCTAAGCCTAGTTGAAATAGCTAATAAGTAACAAAAATTTTTGAGTGTTTACAGATACTGTAAAAGAACAAGTCCATGTTTGCGTAATGAACTACTATTACTTGAAAACTCTTATTTAACAAGGTCTGAAAAACAAAAGAATCACGGCATTTTTTGTTGTTGTTTCTTTGGCATCTGGTTTATGATTAATTTTAAGAATTTTAAGATATTGGATTCTATATATCTTATACTATAATGCTAGCAAAAATTGTGTGTGTGTGTGTGTGTGTGTGTGTGTGTGTGTAAATTTTATCTTGAAAACGGCTCTAACGATTTTGTTTAAATTTTACACCCTACCGTTTTCGGGCACAAAAAGACCAATGGGATGGGTCACGTGTTCGAGAAAATTCGATTAGTGTGTCATTTTGGGTCATAATGGGTAAGGGTCAAGCTAATTATATCTAAAGAACGGCTCAATCGATTTTGACTAAATTTTGTATCCAACCATTTTCGGATACAAGAAGACTATTGGACTAGGTTACATCTTCGAGAAATTTCGATTTGTGGGTCATTTTTGGGTCACTGTGGGTCAAGCTATTTTTATCTAAAAAACGGCTCTAACGGTTTTCACTAAACTCTATATTCAACAGTTTTGGATTAAGAGAAGACCATTGAGCTAAGTCACCTGTTCGAGAAAATTCGATTAGTGGGTCATTTTTGGGTCACCGTGGGTCAAGCTAAGTTTATCTAGATAACGGCTCCAACGATTTAGAAGAAATTTCGAAATCTACCGTTTTCGGGCACGAAAAGGCCATTGGGATGGGTCACGTGTTCGAGAAAATTCGATTAGTGGGTCATTATGGGTCAGGGCCAAGCTAATTATATCTAAAAAACTGCTCAAGACATTTTCACAAAATTTTGTAATTTACCGTTTCTGGACATGAGATGACAATCAGGCTAAGTTACATGTTCGAGAAAATTCGATTAGTGGTCCATTTGGGTCACAATGGTTCAGGGTCAAGCTAATTGAATCTAAAAAAAGGCTCAAGACATTTTCATAAAATTTTGTAATTTACCGTTTCTGGGCATGAGATGACAATCAGGCTAAGTTACATGTTCGAGAAAATTCGATTAGTGGTTCATTTGGGTCACAATGGTTCAGGGTCAACCTAATTGAATCTAAAATACGGCTCAAGACATTTTCATAAAATTTTGTAATATACCGTTTCTGGGCATGAGATGACCATTGGGCTAAGTCACATGTTCGAGGAAATTAGATTAGTGGGTCACAATGGGTCAGGGTCAAGCTAATTGTATCTAAAAAACGGCTTAAACGATTTTGACTAAATTTTGTATTCTATCGTTTTCGGCCTCAAGAAGACCATTGGGCTAGGTCGCATGTTCAAGAAAATTCGATTAGTGGGTCATTTTGGGTTACAATGGGTCAGGGTCAAGCTAATTGTATTTAAAAAGTGGTTCAAAACATTTTGACAAAATTTTGTATAATACCATTTCCGGGCATGATAAGACCTTTGGGCAGGGTCGCATGTTCAAGAAAATTCAATCAGTGGGTCATTTTGGGTCCTAATGGATCAGGGTCAAGTTAACTGTGTCTAAAAAACGGCTCAAACGATTTGGACAAAACTTTGTATTACATCGTTTCTGGACAAGATAAAACCATTGGGCTGAGTCGCATGCTCAAGAAAGTTCTATTAGTGCGTCATGTTGTGATAAATGGTCGGGGTTAAGCTAACTGTATCTCAAAAAGGTTCAAACGATTTTGACAATTTTTTTTATACCGTTTCACAGAACAAAAAGACCATTGGAATAGGTCACATGTTCGATAAATTTCGGTCAGTGGGTTATTTTTGAATCAACGTGGGTCAAGCTTATTTTATCTAGAAAACGACTAAGGATTTTCCCAAAATTTTGTATTCCATCGTTTTCAGACTCGAGAAGAGCATTGTGTTTGGTCGCATGTTCGAAAAAATTCGATTAATATTTAATATTGGGTCACTATGGCTCAGGGTCAAGCTAATTGCATCTAAAACAGCAAGAATGATTCAGTGGGAATAATATATCGACATAAACACAAAGCTAATTTTGACCGAGCTTAGGTCGGTCATTCCTGCTAGTATATATTTAAAATAACTAGGCGTCTCTATCCCCTACGGGCTATGCGCGCCAACTCACGTCTAGACCACTCAAGCTCTAAATTCCCCTTATTTGATGTATTTTAAGCACTTGATTACCCGATTACGGAAGATTGAGTGAAATTATCATGAACAGTGCTGATCTTCTGTATTCAGGTTGTCATTCATTTCTCTTTAACGGAAAGATTTTTTGGGGCTAAAGTCCATATCCAACTCTGTCGGTACATTTGGTGGCTGTTTCTTGATTGACTAAGTTAGAAAAATTACACATTTGAAAATCAGCTTATGTAAAATATTTAAATGAAATTGTCGCTGCTGCCCATACTTTTATAACAATACAATGATATAAAAAGAACAGCGCCGAAAAGCAACCGAATAACCAACGAAAAATGTAGTGTAATATTATAATATTATTTTTTGCGTACTCAATATCTCACCCTAAGTAGAAATTTTGTGGAAGGATTAATATTAGGTTTGGTATATATAATGTAAAAATACTTTTGGTAAACCTTAAATGCGTTTTTCTTTTGCAGGTTTTTTGGGAATCAACTTGCACGTTAATATTTAGCTGTTGAAATCCTTTAATAAAATGTCATACTGTTTCAAGTTTCGTTAACTTATAATACCAAACATTTTGTCACATATTACTCTTACAATAACGTGTTTTATATCGTTCTTAGAGTAAAGAAGATTGATATTCACACGCAGTTGTCTTAAGTGTCTACTACTCTTAACCCCTTGGGGACGAGCGAAACGTATATGTGCCGCATGAGGTGATCAGAATCCATGTTTTTCCTCACTAGTAAAATTTTACTGTAAAATTTGCTTTATTTAATCAGCGCATTTTATCGATTCAAGAAGACACAAATTTCTGTTTTTAAAAAACGGTGACAAAAGATTAAAAATTTCGAGAAAGGCTCCCGTCCCGAAGGGGTTAAGAGTCTCTTAAGAGTTTATTAGAAAGAACCCGAAAGCATTCATAAGCTAAAGCTAAACATAATGGATCGTTCTTTTCCCATTTCTTATTTGCATTTTAATATTTTTGCCTTCCCCAACATTTTTTTTTCATAGCATAGCTGAGGTAGATGGCTAAACGAGCACTTTCGTAATTTTTACTTTCTTCTATCTTTACAAGAAGAAAGTAATGGATTCGTGAAAATTTTCGAATTCTGGTTTTCGACGGATTTACACGTTTCAGGGGTCAGAGATCCCGAAAAACATGATTTTGCAAAATGTCTGTCTGTGAGTATGTCTGTGAGCCTGTCTGTCTCTCTATGTGTGTGACACAGATTTTGTGGGCGCTCTATCTCAAGAAGTAATGAACGGAATTTAATAAAACTTTAGATGCAGTTAGTCCCTAATATAAATTGGTCCTGATTACGTTTTGGTGTAAATCGCCCAGCAGGTGGCGCTGCTATGCTGCATTATTCCTGATTCCCACAATAGCTATATCTCAAGAACTGAAGCACGGATTTTCAGATAAATTCATATTCAGTTAGTCCTTGATGTAGTTCGGTGCAGATCCCTTTTTTGTGTAAATCGCCTAATAGGTGGTGCTGGTATGATGCATTATTCATTATTATCGTAATAACTGTATCTGAAGAACTGATGAACGAATTTTCATCAAACTTCAGATGCTGTAGATTCCTGATATAAATTAGTACGGTTTAGTTTTTGGTGTAAATCGCTCAGCAGGTGCAACTATTATGCTGAAATTTTCACGATTTCCAAAATAGCTGTATCTCAACAGCTAATGCATGAATTTTCATCAAACTTCATATTCAGTTAGACCCTGATATAAACTGATCCTGATACGTTTTTGGTGTAAATTTCCCAGCAAGTGCCACTACTATGCAGAACGTTTCACGATTTCCGCAATAGCTCTATCTTAAAAACTAATTCGCGGATTTTTACCAAACTTCAAATTAAATTAGAATTTGATACAGTCCTCAGCAAAATTTTAGACACTGGTGATTTTTAACCTTTAAATAAAAAATACGAACACTTGGGTTATATAAATGGCTGTACTTATTTTTTAATATATTTTAAACGTTTTAGATCAAAAATAACGGTTTTAATGTAGGATATTACTTAATTTAACTGAAAAAAGTGATATTTCCATATCGCAAAAGTTTAGACACTTTTGTGATTTTTCGGCAACTGTTCACGGAAAAACGCAAATTTCAAATTTATGACGTCACATGCATGAAGTATTTAAGTGCAACTCGCGATAGTATCGGTTAGTGAAGATGCCGCGAGCTAGAAATTTTCACTCAGATGAAGTAATTAAAACATGGAAGCTGAAATCTAAAGGGAAGACTGTTGCAACAATTTCAGCTACTTTGAATCGTCCAAAGAAGTTTGTCGATTAAGTACTGTCTAAGGGTGACTCTTTCAAAGTAAAACATAAATCTGGAAGGCCTTTTGTGGCCAAAAAACGAGATTATAGATGGATCCATAAACTGGTATCTAGACAAATGATGACTGCTAATCGCATTAAAAGTGAGCCAGAGCTTTCTGTGTCATCGGATACTTTCGTAGATGAATTATAGAAAAATGTATATTAGTTTACATGAAAATGATAAAACAACCAGCCTTGAAATCTCACAACAAATTTATCCCTTTCCATCGCGGAGTAATTCTGTTTATAAAACTGATGAAATAATGGACTGAAACCAGAATTTATAAACGAATTTAATAGAAAATAAGAACTTGTTTATTTTCACGTACATTATAAAAGGAAAATTTTAATTAAATCTTCTTGGTGTCGACTGTAAGTTTTAGAATTAAAATTGGGTGTCCTTTTTAAGGACACCACCCTCGAAAGGGTTAATGATTTAGGCCTTACTTTGTTTTAATTCTCAAGTATCTCTGGAGTTTCTCAATGGTCGCCAAGCAGCGCAAGACTACATACATACATTGGAAAACAATTTACAGCCATTTGGTGCACTTTTAGCTCTTCCAAAGTATGTATTTGAGCAAGATAATAAGTCTATTTATGTTGCATACAAATCAAAAAAAAAAAGTTTAACTCTCAAAATATTACTGTTCTGGACTGGCCCGCGTGTAGCCCTGATCTGAACCCAATCGAAAACTTTTGTAGCATCATATCTCAAACGGTTTACGGAATTTTTTGACAATACTCCTCTGTAAATGAATTTCGACCTACTGTTGAACGAGTTTGGTACGAAATAGACCCCCATGTGATGCAGGATTTAGTTTCTTCGATGGGAACTCACATTTTTGCATTAATAGCAGATAATGTAGGTGCAGTTCGATTTTAATTTATGGATATTTTTCTGTTAACAGACTTTTTGCCACAATGTTAAATTGTTTTTTTTTTTGTCATTATATATTATGTAAAGTGTATAAATTAAAATTTATTGTCTGTGTATGAAAGGTAAGTCCCCAGTAATATATGACAGTTGAGTTACAACAATTCGTTACATACTTCTCAGTACAGAAGCATAATCTATCATTGTCTAAACTTTTGCTGAGCACTGTATAAGTTGCTGCTGATTAGATTTTGGTGTAAATCACCTAACTGGTGGCGGTGATATGCTGCATTTTTCAGGAAGTATTAACATTTATGAGATAGAAGAAAGTTTTTGGACTGCCGCATCCGACTAGTTTTCATTTTGATTGTAGTTTTCTTTATGATTTTACTTTCATATTCGAATCGGGTTTCGAAATAAAATGTGACCTAATATATATATTATGTAGGACCGCATTTTGACTCTCCTTATTGAGCGAGCGGCTGAACACCACCCACTGAATATTGGGCCTGAATGCTGACACAAAAATGGCGGCTGCCGAAGGCGGGCATTTTTTTACCGTAGGTACGGTTCCTTAAATGTAGACAATAGAATTTTATAAAAGATTTCTTTGACTTGATTAATATCAGAAAAATAAAGCGTAAAAAACCTAAAAAAGTTATTTTTACGAATATTTAGGGGACCGTACACACGCTGAAAAAAATCCGCCTTCTGCAGCCGCCATTTATGTGTCAGCGCTCAGTCCTAGTATTCAGGGGGCGGTGGGCAGAACTCAGTCGGGTGTCGCCTTGGAAAAATATCATGTATTACGTCATAGAATGTACGGAGGTATGTTAGGAAAGCAATTCGCGCCAGTTGTCTATTAGATAAAGATGTGGGGATCGGGCGGCCGCTAGGCTCAGCGAAAATTTATATTCTGATTTAAGATTCGACGAGATTGTGTGTGGGACACAGTGGAGCATTTGCAGGAAAATCCTGGCGAAAATTATTTTTCACGTGTTTTACAGTTAAAGTCTTTGCTGTTGACTTACTATTTATAAATGCACTTAATTAATATATTAATTATATTAATATATTAATATATTAATTAATATATTAATTAAGTGTGTCATGCTAAATTTCATGTGTCTGGGCCCTTCAGTAACACAAAAATCCCCTTTTTAGAACGTTTTTCCCTCCTGCGGCCCTTTGAGCTAGTGGCATCGGCATAATATCTAGACTATGTTGGCAATTTATTATTTGGCAGTCATTATTTTTTTAATCGGTTTGGTATTCCTTGAGATTGCGTAGAAACCATCATTTAGAACGTTTTTTAGAACGCTTTTTGCTCATTTTGACTCGTTTTACATTTTGAATTGCTTAGGAAATGTTCTTAGAGATCCTTTATATCTTAAATATCTTAAATATATCTAATATTCTAAATTTTATATTTCTAGGCCCTTCAGTAACACAAAAATCGCATTTTTAGAACGTTTTTTACTCCTACACCACCATTGGGGTAGTGGCATCGACATAAGATCTAGCCTATGTTGGCAATTTATTATTTGGCAACCATTATTTTTTAAATCGGTTTGGTATTTCCTGAGATCGGATTGGTATTTCCCCCAGGTGGTAGTCACACCGACATGAAATAGAGCCTATGTTGGAGTAATGGCTGTCACCATCATTTTGACACCATTATCTTTTTAATCGGTGGGGTTGTTTCTGTGATTGCGTAGAAATCGCCATTTAGAACGTTTTTAGAATTATTTTCGCACATTTTCACCTCTTTTCAATTTCTAATTTTTTAGGAAATGTTCTCAGAGATCATTTATATATTATAAGTAACTAATATTCCAAATTTCACATTTTTAGACCCTTCAGTAACACAAAAATCGCATTTTTAGATCATTCTTTCTACTATACCCCCTTTGGGATAGTGGTATCGATTTAAAATATACTCAATGTTCGAATGTGGACTAACACAATCATTTTGATACCACTAGCAAAAGCCATGCTTCGTTTGGATTCTCGAAGCAGTATTTAATAAGATAAATATTTGAAAGTAACAATATTTTTTATATTATTTTTGTATCTTTATTAAGCAAAAACGTTATTTTATGTTTTGGCGCATTCTAATTTTAGAAATGTAAATTCAGCCGAATAACTAATAATTTCCTAGGATTTTTTTATTTATGATATGACGAATTTAACAATTAATTTTATTTGTTTACAATTCTTTTGTTGCAACTTTACAAAAAAAATTCATAATTTATTCTTTTAAAATGCGTAAGTATCGTCTGCATAAATGATTTCACATTAATAAGAATAAATTGTGTATTGGAATTCTTAACACTGAAAAAAACTTTTATAATTGAATGTAAATAATTGAATTTTCACAAATTTTAATTCATTAAAAATATGCTATAATTTTCATAAAAAAGGTATTTTAAAAATTTCATAAAAGAAATCGTGAAACTGTTTAATTAATCATGATTCTATGTATAATGACTATTTTCGAAGCATAATTTTACAAAATATTTATATAAAGAATTTAACAATGAATTTTATATAGGCTCCTCCTCTGCGCCAATTTTCCACCACTGTTATTTGTTTAGAATTATTTTGTTGCCACTTTACGAAAAAAAAATGATAATATAATTATTTTAAAATGCGTAAGTATCGTTTACGTAAATGATTTACCATAATAAGAATAAATTGTGCATTTGAATTCTTAACACTGAAAAATACTTTTATAACTGAATTTTCACAATGAATGTAAATAATTGAATTTTCACAAATTTTAATTCATTAAAAATATGCTATAATTTTCATAAAAAGGGTATTTTAAAAATTTCATAAAAAGAAATCGTGATTCTATGTATAATGACTATTTTCGAAGCAAAATTTTACAAAATATTTATATAACGAATTTAACAATTAATTTTATTTGTTTAGAATTATTTTGTTGCCACTTTACGAAAAAAAAATGATAATATAATTATTTTAAAATGCGTAAGTATCGTTTGCGTAAATGATTTACCATAATAAGAATAAATTGTGTATTTGAATTCTTAACACTGAAAAATACGGCATAGATGCCGTATCTTTCCCCAGCCGTTGTTTTGAATTGTTTGGCGATTTTTTGTTGGCGGTGTTTACGGATATGACAAATTCGATATGGAAACCCCCGTGTGACGTGTCGTGTTCTGGCAACCCCTGAGAAGCTTAGAATTTTGTGCATGTATTTTGATATCGTGTATCCTGTTCTATCGTTGTCTTTTTATTTTTATGTTAAATTTATTGGATGTATTTCATTGACTATAGTTTCTGTAGTCCGTTTAAACGCTCTTGCTGAACTAATTAAGAAATATGAGGAAATTTTGACAAGAAAGGGAGGTTTGTTTATAGCGTGTCAATACGTATTAAGCCTATTTTGGAAAATGACGGCGTGTTAGAGATATTTTGTGCTGGAGGCTTCAAGAAAGCAGATGTCTGTTAAGGTATGTTGATAATTTTATGTATATTTTGTTGCTTTAAGAGTTTTTTACATTTTGAGATTGCTACAAAACGAGAACTGCTGAATTTTGAGAATGCTATAGCGCGAAAAATGCGGAATTCGGCGATGTTTTTTTTTTCGGTAAATGAGCGAGAAGCGCTCATACAACTATTGCTGATTGCCACATTAGGGAGTTTCGTTTTTTATATATATTTTGCTGCTTTAAGAGTTTTTTACGTTTTGAGATTGCTACAAAACGAGAACTGCTGAATTTTGAGAATGCTATCCCACGAGAAATGCTGAATTCGGCGGTGTTTTGTTTCGGTAAATGTGCGCGAAGCGCTCATACAAGGATTACTGATTGCCAGTTTAGCGAATTTTGTTTATTATTTACATTTTATTTTCGTTAACCCAAAACATGCGTATAAACCGGTGCTTGGCGACATTTACTACTTGGTGGAAAAGGGGCTTTCACGCCAAGAAGAATTCCAAGATGGCGGCCGGGGGGGAACTTTTGACATCTGTTCCAAAAATACTTTTATAATTGAATTTTCACAATGAATGCAAATAATTGAATTTTCACAAATTTTAATTCATTAAAAATATGCTATAATTTTCATAAAAAAGGTATTTTAAAAATTTCATAAAAGAAATCGTAACTCCATGATTTATATATTCTTCTGAAAATACACGTGTTTCATTTTTTATTTGAAAAAATGCGTCCGTATTGGAAAAACATGTAAAATAAATTAAGTAAAATAATAAATCTTTTAAGGTTATTCTGTAAAAAAATAACATAGTGCAAATCTACAGATCATAATTTATTTTTATGTTTAATTTCAAGTAAAAATACCGAATAGTTTTTTTGTAAAGTGTACGATAAAATGTAATTTGTGTAGCCTAGTAGAGGATTCACTTCGCTCATCCTAATTATTTTTGAAATCGGTTCGGTAGTTCCAGAGATTCGGTAGTTCCAGAGAGTTTTCCTCCTTCAAACAAACTAACAAACTTTACTTTTTTATAATATCTTACGACTCTATATTCGGTATACGAATATAGCCGAATTTTCGAATAAATAAGTTCGAATTAATTAAACTTAATTAATGTTACGTACACATAAGAGTATGCATTTAAAAAAAAGAAATATATATAATGCAACGTTTTCTTAATTTTTTACTATTTATAAGAGGAAAGTAATTGTTGATAGAGCCGTTTTACTTACAAGTAATATTTAATTAAATGTAGTTAAATTTACTATATGTAAACTTATAATTATATATATATAAACCAATGTATTAATATAAATATTATTTGCATTTAGTATTTAGCAAAGTTGGGTCTCTTAAGTTGAGTTTTAGTATAGATATTCTGGTTTCTGTGTGTTATTAAGAGTTACCATTATTACCAATACAATTTATATTTAAAAATGGCAAATATTTGCAGAAGATTTTAAAAAAAATCGACTTTCAAAACTATAAGCAATACAACTATACTTTAAAAATGGTCGGCAAATCCAAGCACACCTTTAAAAAGTAAAACTGAAAAAATACCTTTAAAACTATACATCTAAAATATAACTACAAAGTTTTAAGAAGAACACATTTTTAATTTAAATTATTTTATTACATCAAAAATAAAGCTATTCCGTTCAAGAATTCATTAACACTAGAACAGCCAAGGCGGTCATTTTGACCGTTTCGAAGCTTTCATTCCGTACCAATTTGTTTCTATTTAGAGTATAACTTTCAGTTTCCGTGACTTTTCCTATAATTCGAAAAGCTATGATATGCCAGTGATAAATTTTCCAGTCAGCCAAAATTTATAAAGTATTGCAGTAGTATACCTAGAACCGCTGAAACGGTCAAAATGACCGCCGTCAATTTTAATGCACATTTTATCTAGTAGATGTCGCAACAGTCCATACTTCATAAAACCATACTTCAGCAAAGGCTACAACATTACTACAGATAACTTATTCACTTCACTGCCCCTTGCAGAAAAGCTGAAGTCATTAAAAATAAAAATTGTTGGCACAGTCAATTGCGGACGAAAAACAAAATTCCCCAGGCCATAATGAAAAAAAAAAGTCTTTGTACAGTAACCAAATTCCTGCCAAAGATGATGATTACGTTGATTTCATCAAGGGAAGGGAAATAAATATGTTTTAATTCTTAGTTCCCGACATCCATCCGTTACTTTTGAAACTGGTGATAAACACTTACCAGAAATTGTAAAGTTCTATAATTGTAGAAAATTTGGAGTCGATGTGCTCGACCAAATGGCACAGAAGTATTCTACAAAAGTTAGTTCTAGGCGATGACCTGGACAAGTGTTTTATAATTTTCTTCATCTAGCGGGCGTCAATTCTGAAAAACACTGTCAAAAAATGTGTTAAATACCAGTATTTTGTTAAAGAGAAATCAGCTTTCTTTAATCCCTTTATATTATTGGTAGTATTTTCTAGAAGAAAATACTGGTAGTATCCTCTTTTTTTTAACTGTATATTTCCCTGATCACTCGCCACCCTGAATATTGTATTGCTCAGGGGATAAATATAAATGTGTGCTTTCACAAAGTTTATTTTTCTTTTTAGCAATCTCGATTTCTCATGAAAAATATTTTTTACTATCAAAATATTCTTAAAATAAAAAATATAAATAATATATATGTATCTCAATATAATATAATTATAACATAATAAAATATAATAAAAATTATGAAATATATATTATTATATGGGAAATGATGGTAATAAACGATACTAAGAGTAAAAAATGGCAAGTAAACAATAGTTGAGCATGGTAATCCACATCATTCAAAATGACCGCTTTAGCGGTTCTAGGTATACGTTTTTACCGGCGGCGGTTCTAGTGTTAAACTGCAGAAAATATAGAATTAAACATAATTAAATATAGCAACAATTTTGAAATGTAACAATAATGTCTTCTCGCAAAGAAACCTCCACTTCAAATGAAGCTAGGAGCCGCCGCAGGGTGGGTGATTTACCGAATCTAGCTGGCGAAAATTATTTTTGGCGTCAATATAGTCGCATCACCATGAAATTGAAAAATATTATTGATGTTCACTATTGAATGTTAAACATTGCAAAATGTAGCATGCAGCAGTCATAATTTAGTTACAGGGACATCCAAAAGTATTTATTTACATTACGGGCTAAGGAGATTAATCGCTTGCGGCGGTTTTTAATGTTATTTCGTAATTTCAAACATGTTGAAATTTCTATACATATCTTTGAAGTATACCACAGGATGATTGCTATAGAATATGGTACGGATAGCATTTATCGATCATTTACAGGCACACTAAAAAAAATATGTTACATAATGTTCTATGGAGAAAAATTGTTTGTGGTGTATTTTGTTCATGTTACATTATTTCAAAAGTATTTAAATTGATATAAAATATATCTCTGAGGTGCTCTATAAGATGCTTACTATTGAATATGATGTGCCATTCATCTTTCATATACAGGGTCACACAAAATAAATCAATTATATTTTCCTCTGTTTGAACAATAATCGATGGAAGTGCGTTTTCAGTTGTGGAACACTTTTTTAAATTATAAAAATTGCATACTATTTAATGTATATAAATTCTATAAATCATATGCAGGGCAGCACAAAACATCTGAAGTACATTTCCGTTTATTGACGGAAATTGCTAACGAGGAATTTTCATCTGTGCTATGCGTTCACAACACTGTTCTAAATTTTAGGATATTGTGAATTATATGATAAATCTATAGTTCATATACAGGGATGTACAAAATTTTCACCTATTTTTTAGACTTTGGTGGAAATTGTGTTTTCAAACGTGTTATATGTTTTACAAATTATTACTTAGACATCGTTTTTCACGTTATTAAGCTATGAAGTTTTCTTATAGTAGTCCAAATGCGTTGAAAAATGTTTCATAATCTCATTGGCGCATGATTTTACGTTCTGCTAGATAACTTTAATGATACTTTCTTAAAGGTATGGAAACCAAAGTGATAAAAATATTTTTGTATTATTATAACAAATCCTAAAATTTCTTTTTCTAAAATTTAAGATATGGGGCAAACATTCGACAGCTTTAATGGAAATTGCTGTGTTGTATATTCTGTTATTTATTTATATTTATCTCTACACAGAGGAACCTCATGTAAAGAATGGGAATCATAACATATCAGGAGAAAATGCCTACATTATGTTTTGCATTGTATCAAATCTGAATTTGGAGAACTTGTCTGGATCAATTTTGTAACCGCTCGAAATTTGCAGCCAAGTAATACTATATCTTAAATCATTTTGTCCTGAGTTATCTACATACAACTGCCAATTTTTGTCCAAATTTGATCATAAATTTAAACATTTCGCTCTTTCAAAACTTCATGTGCTCTTCATTGTAATTTTCCTCTATAAACAAAATATTTTCAACGGCATTCATATTTTCGTTAAATTTTAAATCTTGTTGCCATTGCATATTGGTGCAAAAGTTTATTTATGTGTCTAACTTAAATTCTGCTGTTTTTGATAAAAAATAGAGGTACTTGAACTAAAATTTCAAAAAAAAAGACTTATTTAGACTTAATAAGCTAAAAACAATTCTAAGAACTGGGAAGGCACCTTCGCGCAGCCAAATTAAATTAGAACGAAAAGATAACAATCTAAACTATTTAATGATATCAAATTCTGAGCTTAATAGCGCTTTATCAGATAAGTTTTTCTACATTAAAACTGAAAAATTGTAAAAAAAATACAGAATTTTTTCCGACATTAAATATGAAATAACAGTTGATATCTACAAACTTTGGGCGAAATTAAATCCGATAAAACAAAGTCCATATTTAACTTGGAAGCGTCCATAATTGAGCAGTACATTTTATTCCGCTTCATGTATCAGATTAAAGAACTATACTCAAATTGATTGATTCATTCCGAACTAAGAAGCACCACCTTTGAGCTAGTCTATGGATCGTACAATAATGTTTATACCAAAACGAGTAGCAGGGTACAACGCCCTAACTATTGAGCTATAACAGGCAAAAAATAAATTACGCTAAGATAAACTTTTAAAAATCGACTTTTGGCCAGCTAGAATCGGTAAATCACCCACCATCTGCCGAATATGTCTTATGCTTCGGAAATAGATCAAGATCGATGCAGCAGTTACCCAGCTATTAAAAAATATACTTTTTATACAATTGTTGAGCAAATTTTAATTTTTGCATTTTTGGCCAGGTATTTTTCTGTCAAATACTCCACTGTAAGGGCGATGTGAGCCATTATTGTTTTTTTATTAAAGCGGTATTATTTCATTGTAAATACAGGGTGATCATAAAAAAAACTTCCCCGATATATATTCCCCCTAGCGTCCTAACCTCTCAACCAATCAAGAAGAAATTTTAGATATACCTATTAAAGATATTCGCTCGAGATCGTGATGATTTAAAACAATAGAGTTACGGTTAACTTTTAAATTGTTAAACGGAGAACTGTTAAAACAACACGGTTACGGTAACAGTGAAAAAATTTCGAAAATTTCGAATACTAACACCCATTTTTTTCATGCGCAAATTCATGAGCTCATTGGTAACCGTAAATGGCATTAGAATGATACACAAACGATGAAAATTGTCGGTGTAAAATACTTCCAAAAAAGACCATTGCGAGCGAAGAAGAAGTGGCTACAAGACATGTTTTTCAACAGCTGATTTTTTTTTTTCACTTGTGAACTGAGTAATGTTGTAAGATTTGTTTCAAAATGTGTTGTTGAGTTGTGTTTGTGTACACATAGTGAAAATAAAAATGTAATCATTGGTTTTAGAGCGCTGAATATTACGTTATATAGTAACTGATTAGTATTGAGTGCCACGATATTACACAAGCAATTTTAGTCATACGTGTATCGGTTCCAACACCATTTATGTTTTTTTAATGCACTGATGAATTTGCGCAGAAAAAAAGGGTGTTGCCATTGGAAAATTTCAATTTTTTTTCACTGTAACCGTAACCGTGAGTAGTGATGGGCGATAACGAGATGTTTTTCACGATTTTCTCGATTGTATGGACATCTCGATATTTTTCGATTATGTAATTTTTTTCTCGATGAGTACAGTTTGCAAATTTTTTTTATAAATCATATATTATGTATTACATACGTCATACATTTATCAAGAATCGTCTGTGGCTGAACTGGAATGAGTCGATGTTAATAAAGACTAGGTGACTACGACCGCTAGCGGGCCCCTCGTTTAATCGGGGCCCCTAATTTATACGTAATCTTGTAATATGAAATCACGAACAGGTTACCCGCCATATACGGCACTGATATATGATAGCAGGCGGGTGTGGGGTGCACGCACTACAAAATCTTGTAAAAAATATAATATCGAAACGAATGAACCTCGGACCAGATCTCTTGGGGGAGGGGTCAAAGCGAGCGGACGGGCTCAGCAGCTGCATAATATGATTAAGTCGTCACAGGTTTTAGGCCTTTCCAACCATATGTCACATGAGAAGTTTGGATCTGAATTTATAAAAATGCCCTCCCCGTGGGGGCAAAGGAGGAGAGCGGTGCGGGAGGTGGATAACATGAGTAAGTGGTCATAAGCCTTTCCAACAATATGTCACATGAGGACACTCGGCTAAATTTAGAAAAACACCCCCGTGGGGGAAAAGTGGGGGGGGGCGGTACCGGAGGTGAATAAGTAGTTATCTTCAGTAAGTAGTCACAGACCTTTCCAACGATATCTCACATGTGGGGTCTTGGCTAAATTTTTAAAAGTGTCCCCAGGTGGGGTGCAAAATGGGGGGATGGACTTGGGAGGAGCATAACATCAATAAGTAGTCACAGACCTTTCCAACGATATCTCACATGAGGGGTCTTGGCTAAATTTGAAAAAGTGTCCCCCGGGAGGGGCAAATTGGGGAGACTGTCACCGGAGGTGCATAACATCAATAAATAGTCACAGACCTTTCCAACGATATCTCACATGAGGGGTCGTGGCTAAATTTGGAAAAGTGCCCCCGGGGGGGGGGGCAAAGTGGTGGTGGGGACACCGTTGGTACATAACATCAATAAGTAGTCACAGACCTTTCCAACGATATCTCACACGAGGGGTCTTGACTAAATTTGAAAAAGTGTCACCCGGGGGGGGGGGCAAAGAGCGGGGGGTCTGTCACTGGAAGTGCATAACATCAATAAGTAGTCACAGACCTTTTCAACGATATCTCACAAGAGGGGTATTGACTAAATTTGGAAAAGTGTCCTCCGTGGGGGGCAAAGTGGGGGGGGCGGCCACCGGAAGTGCATAGCATCAATAAGTAGTCACAAACCTTTCCAACGATATGTCACATGAGGAGTCTTGGCTAAATTTGGAAAAGTGTCCTGAAATTTCATATATTATAAATAATATTTAGCGGAGGGCTCCATAACAATATCCGATCTAAAATGATAAAAACGGAAAAAACTACCCTCGCAGTGGGGGCCAAATTGGGGAAGGGAGGAAGAAAGTCTAATAGTATGAAAGAGTCATCCGAGAGCTTACCGATGACATATCACATGACTGGTCCAAAAAAAGTTTGAAAATTGCTCCCCCTCCCTATCCCCATGGGGCCACTCTTTCGGCCCGGAATTCACACAGCCGCCACTTTAAAATTTTTATGTTCAATAAATAATATTTACCGGAAGACTGCATAAAAAACCCACATCTAAAGTGATAATTAAATTTATTATAGAAATCGGCTACGGTTTTAAAAATTTGTTCGCCCCTTCCCCATCCCCCTTTGGGCGAAGAAAGGTTCATAGTATGAAAAAGTGGTCAAAGGGCTTTTCGATTATATGCCACAGGAAGGGTTCGGTAAAAATTTTAAAATTGCACCCCGCATGAGTCCACTCTCATGTCCTCCTCCCTCGAAATCACCCGACCCACCTTCCTATTTGAAATTTATATATTTAATAAATAATTTTTATCGGAGGGCTCCAGGTATGTGACATCTTGGTAGGGCTAAAATAAGAGAAACTTTGAAAATTAGGGCTTCATTTCACAGCTCATTGTCATGCCTCTTTCTCTATCTCGTCCCTTGGTACTCTCGATAAATTTTCTTACTTTTCTTCTCTGCCGAGGACGAGAGAAATCCTCGAAAAGCTTCTCATAGCGAAATGTTGAAAAGCGCGAGAGAAATCCTCGAAAAGCTTCTCATAGTGAAATGTTGAAAAGCGCGAGAGAAATCCTCGAAAGGCTTTTCATTGGGAGATTTCGGAAAGGACGAGAGAAACCAGCGAGAGGCTTCCCATCGGGAAAGGTTGAAAAGGGTGAGAGAACCAACCGTCGAGCAGCTTCCCATCTGGAAACGTCGAAATGCAGGAAAAATCATCGAGATGAGATTTGCCGAAATGCGAGATGGAAATGAAGCTTTCAGAGTCAAACTTACCGCATTTCTGGTTTAAGTCGTAATTTCTCAAAGGAGTCCATCTGCTTATCCAATCTCTTTTTAGCTCACAGGCTATCTAAGCCTGAGAGCTAACGTACCCGTCGGTTCTGTGTGTACGCATGTACGTACGTACGTACGTATGTATGTACGTAACGCGATAACTCTTCATTAAAATGTACGATTTGCTTCATTTTTTTTATGTTCATTCTGATAAGGCGTTCCGCTGATTAGTTTTGACGGTTCATTGGTTAAGGATAAAGTGAGAGAAGGGGGGCTGCCCCCCCCACCTCCCGAATTTAGATAAATAGGTTTTTCATGCAGAATTATTCGATTTGCTCCAAATTTCGTAGGTTTATTATTTTAAGGAGTTTCCCTGATTAAACTTGGAGGTTCATTAGTTAAGTATGAAGGGGGTAAAGGGGGGTAGACCCCCTCCTTAATTTAGAAAATGGGTTTTTCATGCAGAATTATTCGATTTGCTCCAAATTTGGTATACCGGTTTATTATGTTAAGGAGCTTCCCTGATTAAACTTGGAAGTTCATTGGTTAAGGATAAAGGGGGAGAAGGGGGGCTGGTCCCCCACTTAATTTAGATAAATGGGTTTTTCATGCAGAATTACTCGATTTGTTCCAAATTTGGTATACCGGTTTATTATGTTAAGCAGCTTCCCTGATTAAACTTGGAGGTTCATTAGTTAAGTATAAAGGGGGGAAAGGGGGTAGACCCCCTCCTTAATTTAGATAAATGGGTTTTTCATGCAGAATTATTCGATTTGCTCCAAATTTGGGATACCGGTTTATTATGTTAAGAAGCTGCCTTGATTAGATTTGGAGGTTAATGGGTTAAGTATTAAGAGGAGGGGCTAGTCTCCCCCTTAATTTAGATAAAAGGGTTTTTCATGCAGAATTATTCGATTTGCTTCAAATTTAATATACCGATTTATTCCGATATGGTGCTTCCTTCATTAGATTTGGAGGTTCATTGGTTAAGTATACAAGGGCGAAAAGGGGGCAAGTCCCCTCCCCTTAATTTAGATAAATGGATTTTCAATGAGAATTATTCAATTTACTTTAATTTTTTTTTCTATGTTCGTTCTGATAAGGAGCTTTCCTGATTAGATTTGGAGGTTCATTAGTTAAGTATAAAAGTGTTAAAGGGGTTAGACCACCCTTAGTTTAGCGATATGTTTCTTTTTTTCATGCAGAATTATCTGATTTGCTTCAAATTTGATATACTGATTTATTATAGTTAAGGAGTTTCCCTGATTATATTTGGAGGTTCATTGGTTAAGTATAAAAGGGACAAACGGGGGATATTTCCCTTCATTTATTTTTTGCAGGACATTATTCTTTGAAATAAGAGTATAATATACAATTAGTGTGAATAACCTGTGAGCTCAATGCCATCAGTTTAACTGGCACCTATCTTTTTATTGCTATTAACCGATGTGGGTTATGAAGCATAGTGGTTTATGTATTCAGTTCTGTATAGCCCTAGTTTCAAACTTTACTGTTAAATTTAGTGTCATTTTGCCCCGAATTTTCAATGTTTCTCTTATTTTAGCTATGCCAAGCTGCCCCATACCTGGAGACTCAGATAAATACTATTTATTAAATTTAAAAAGTTCAAAGAGGAAGGTGAGTGAATTCTGGGGGGCGCGAGAGTGGACAAAGGGGGGGGGGGGCGGGTAATTTTCAAACTTTTACCAAACCTCTCCTTGACATATCATCGGAAAGTCCTTTCACCACTCTTTCAAATTATTAGCCTTTCTCCTCCCAGAGTTGAAATCTGGAAGGGGGCGGGGGGGGGAGCGGTGCGGGGGTGAATTTTTTTTTAATTGTAGAGATTTCTACAATAAATATCATTAAATGAGGTTTTTTAATGGAGCTCTCCGATATATATTATTTATTAAATATAAAATTTTAAAACTGGGGCTGCGTGATTTCTGGGTATATTCTGGGATAAAAGAAGGAACCCACGTGGGAGGGGTAGATTTCAAACTTTTTTTGGACCAGTCATTTGATATATCATCGGAAAGTTTTCGGTTATCATCGGAAAGTTACTCTTTCATATTATGAACCTTTCTTCTTACCTCCCTAGTTTGGCGCCCCGAGAGAGGCATTTTTGGAACTTTTTTGAAATCGTAGCGTTTTTAAACATTTTAGATCGGATTTTTTTACGGAGCCCTCCGATAAATAATTTTTAATATATGAAAATTTCAAAGAGAAGGATGGGCAGGGTATATTTCGGGGGACACGATAATTGGAATCCTGGGAGTTGGGACTCTTTTCTATCTTTTGCTGACACCCCTCATGTGATATATCATTGGAAAGCTCTGTGACTACTATTTCATTTTATATATCGCCCGCGCCCCTCCCCTTACTTTGCTCCCGCGCGGGGGCACTTTTCTAAATTTAGCCGACACCCCTCATGTGACATATCGTTCGAAAGTCCTGTGACCACTTATTCATATTATGCACTTTCCTTGCCCCTCCCCCCTACTTTGCTCCCCGCGGGGGTTCGTTTAATGTATTCCAGTCGAAGACTTTCTAAAAATGGGGAAATTAAAGATCCAATCTCAAATGACGTAGAAAAATCAATAAAAAATTTTGATCCCTTTTATCATCCTTTAGTTCATGTTTTTGCCACTAGGGGGTGCTTTTGATTCTTATTTCTTTGGCCATTTTGGTGCTAATTGCCGAAAAATTCTAATTTTTGATACTTAAACTCCCCTTACCGCTTCATAGCTACTCGCGTTTTTTCAGCTTTTTTCAACCAGGGGCAGCCTTACAAGACTTTTCCAGTCTTATGGCTCCTTTATAGCCTTCCTTTGGTTTGTTGTTTTTTTATTCCATCTGTTTTCAGTTACCCTATATTTAATAAAATCTGCCTTATATATATGTAAAAACAATGATTTCAATAATCGATTCTAGAACATCTCCTTTGTAGATTCTCGAAAAATCGATCACTGTATCGATTGTGTATTTTACGATAACGATTTTTTTCAATTGGTAAATTTTCGAGAATCGCCCATCACTAAGCCCTATCACTACTATGAAATTGTCGGCCAGAATAACAGCTAAGTTTTCCAATAACTGTTTTTAGCTTTTCTCGTTATAATCGATTGTAAAACATCTCGATTGTAGATTCTAGGAATTAATCGATGGCTGTATCGATTGTGATTTTTTACGATGACGATTTTTCTCGATTGTCGAATTCTCGAAAATCGCCCATGTCTAACCGTGAGAGATCAATCGTTTTAAATCATCACGATCTCGAGCGCATACCTTCAAATAACTAAATCTGAAATTTCCTTTCGATTGGTTGAGCGGCTAGGTCGCTTGGGGTACATATATCATGGGGTACATATTTTTTTTTATGACCACCCTATATTTCAGAACACATGTATCATTTAATTTGAATATAATATTTTAACAACATAAAAGGTGTCAAAGTTTTCTATGAAGTGAATCAAATACATGCAATCAAAATCGAAAAAGCAAAGAAAAGACTCGTTTAGATATCCATCTCAGATATCCCAAAAGAAAAAAAAATTATAATTATTGACATTCAAACGAGTAATTTGAAAAGCACACTCCCATAGGTTTAACATTACCTGGCGAGTGTCTATTTTATTTTAAACAATGGTGATAAATTAATGGATATTTTTAAATTGATATGTTATCATATAGATAGTTTTTACCCTTTTTTCTGGAAGCTAGTCTTTGGACTTTTTAATTAATAAATATGTGCTTTTTAAAAATTCATTATACGATGAAATTTTTTGTATTTTCTTTTTCTCAAACCTTTAGAAAATTATGTTTTTTTAAGTTAATTAGCTGTTTACGTTTTTGACTGCTTCATAATCATTATTCTGCAGAATATTTTTTTCTATTAAAGTGTTGTTTTGCTAAAAATATCTCCAGCCCTTAAAAATATGTTTCATAAAAAAAAAAAAAAAAAAATGTTCATTAATTATTTTTTGAGCTTTCTGTTAATCAATTAACTTTTTACTGAATATTTCTTTTTGTATGAGAAAATTTTCGCCTACATTTGCCAGAATAAAAATACGATGAATAAAAAACCTGAAAGAAATACCCCAGTGAACATAATTAATCAAATTTAAACAATGTTACTCTATTAACTTTTTTAAATTGAATCAGCTCGAGTCAAAATATACAATTTCCTACCTTATCTCTGATAATTAGCCTTTTAATTTCCTTAAATTTTAAAAACGTACTTTATATTAATTTGTCATGTTATAATGCGATGATTTTTAGAGCTTTTCCTTTGCTCTAGCCCTAAAGAAATATGATATATTTTGTAGGTTATTTAGATTTTTTATGCGTACGATGCTTTATTACAGGCAATAAATGTACAGTCGAGGAAAAAAAAGTAAGCACCCCCTACTAACTCCTCAACAAATTATCGTAGAAGGAAGTTACTGTTACCGAAAGATTGGAAATAAAATCTACTTTTAAATGATGTATATAAAATTTGCTTAGGGGGCAATCTGGATATTAAAACGAACCATAACTTTGTTGAAATGCAGTAAACCAACGTTTAAAATGCACAAATAATGCGTGAAAAAGCAGCAAACAGCTGTTTCGAATCTACAGCGAGATTCTTCTTCAGTGCAAGAGAGGGAAAAAAGGAACAGTTTGTGGCCTTTCTTATATTGGCCAGACTAAACGTGCTCTTAGATTTCGTTTAAAAGAGCATGAAGGTTATGTTAAAAATCAGGAGCTCAAACGTTCTTCTATTGCTCAACATTCTTGGTCTTCTCAACATAGGTTCGATTTTTCCTCAGCCACCATTATCCAAAAATGTTCTTCTAACCTTGATCTTGATTTTTGGGAAGCTTACCACATCATTAAAAATTCTCACTCTTTTGTCAATGACTTATCTAGTACTCTAGATTTTCCAAGTATTTGGAAAGCATTAATTTAATTTCCTCTTTTTTGGTTTCATTTTCTCTCCTTTTCCGGTAGATGTCGCTACTTGTCCACCCAGTCGTTTCCACTGCTTCTCTCTCACTGGTTGTTTCTGGCGCTTTCGCTACCCGCATAGGGTATATAAGGCAGCGCGTCTCTGTCTATCATTTTGCTCAGCCTTGCTTTTTCTAGCACGCTGTTCCTTTTTTTCCCTCTCTTGCACTGAAGAATAATCTCGCTGTAGATTCGAAACAGCTGTTTGCTGCTTTTTCACGCATTATTTCTGCATTTTAAACGTTGGTTTACAGCATTTCAATATTCCTGCACAAAGGCTTTAATTGCTACATAACTTTGTTTTTTTTTTTCAATAGCAGTACACAATTCTGACAGCATAAATGAACTCTACACCAATCAATTAGTCTAAAAAGAAATCTTTATGCAATTCGTACCATAAGTTTCCGAGAAATTAATTAGCGAGCGTATTTTAACCCCTTGGGGACGAGCGGCACGTATACGTGCCGCATGAAGCGCTCAGAATCCTTGTTTTTCCTCACCAGTAAAATTTTACTGTAAAGTTTGCCTTATTTAATCAGCGCATTTTCTCGATTCAAGAAGACACAAATTCTGTTTTTAAAAAACGGTGACAAAAGATTAAAAATTTCGTAAAAGGCTCCCGTCCCGAAGGGGTTAAGGGCTGTATCCAAATTGAAGTTCGGTACTCGATTGTTAACCGTGAGAGCTCAATTCTTGATCAAGGCACCTTAAGCAGTCAATTAAGCCTGTTGGATTACAGGATAGCATAAGAAATTTCAAAATATCTAGTCACTTCTATCATAGACGGTCCCTGAAACCATCATTTTGCCGTTTTTTAAGCATTATTTGAAAACTACTTGGAAGGAAAATGTGATATTTTGGATTTCCATAAAGCAGGACTTAGTAAATCTGAATCCATCAAAAAAAATTGTAGGTTGGAATGCATAATTCTTTTGAATATTAATTTCATAATTCATATCAGAAAATTATAAAAATTGCAAATTCAACGTATTTATGTTTGGGTATATTAGTATTATTGCTACATAAAAAAATAAAACATTAGGATCATAATTTCAGAAGTTATAAATAAAAATATGAAAATGTAATTTAACATTAGAAGCACTAAATTTTGAATGTTTATAATTCAAAAACTTGTCATTCAAATGGCTTGAAATTTGGTGTTTAGGCATAGTTTGCACCAAAGATTTGAAATATCTCGTTAAAATTGGGTATTGCCATTGAAAGAAATTAAGTTTGGATTAGTTTTAATATGTAGATGGCCCCCTATGCAAATTTTATATACGTCATTTAAAAGTAGACTTTATTTCCAATCCTTCGGTACCACTAAATTTCGTCTTCGATAATTTGTTGAGGAGTTAGTAGGGGATGTTTACTTTTTTTTTTCCACGACTGTACTTTAGAAATTAATTGTTTCTTACAAGGTAACCACTTTAGGTGTTGCTCGCACCTAGTATTGAAACCTGATGCATTTTAAAGCTCTATATTAGGAAGTTTGGGAATCGATAAAATTTTTTTGTTAAAATAATATTTTTTGATTTTACAGCCGATTAACTTTCTGAAAATGCAATTTTCGAGACGACTTTTCGGTCTGTTAAAGTGAAAGTTTAAAAAAAAAAAAAGTTAAAAATATAAACTAGTCAATAATAACTATAAAATGTTGAAAAAAGTTTTAAAATTCCTTCAAGAACCTACGAATTTGATTTAAAAAAAATACAATATTATATTTACATATTTGGCGGGGAAAAATTGGCGTCTTTTTCGTCCCGTACAGTTTTCCGGCAACCCTAGCTCGGTATTTTCGCTACGCACCGTGTTGTAAAGGTTTTGGACGTAAATCTATTACAAGTATAAAGCTAGTGAAAATTTTGAAGTGCCATATCTGGCGGCTTTACTCTCTTTTGGTGTAAAATTAACAAATTAAAATCCAATAATGAAAAATTATAAATATATAAAAAATATCTATAATATGATTTTAACAAAGAATTTTTATCGGTACTCTAACTTTTATGCATAGGGCTACAAAATGCACCAGGTCTCGATTCTATGTGCGAGCAACACCTAAAGTGGTTCCCTTGTTAGTGGAAAATTTATTTAGCCGCTAGAAATTTATATACTACATTGAAATAAAAAAGGGGATATATCCGGGCTCCCCGAGTTACAGAATATAGATAAAAACCACTTTTTTAATTGATATCTATGTTAGATTTTTTACATTTAATACATATTTTTGGGGGGGAATATTCACTGGCAATCCCAAATATCATATTTATATGAAAAATAGCAAGTAGTTTAAATAAAGTTTTGAAATTTATTAAAAGAGATGGTTTTGTATTGGCCTCGCACCAGGAGTTAACAGCAGAAGAAATTACCAAAAATCACGATTTAAAATCAGCCTTTTTAAAAATTTCTGATCATTTTAGTGGTTAGTTCAATCACGTCTTAAATTTGTATTTTATTTATATTTTACTGTTTTATTTATTAACTGATGAATGTTTTAAGTGGTATCAGGACTCTTAATGCTTAAAAAATTTTTAATTTTAATTTGTTTAGATTTTAAACTCCTATCTTTTCTGGATATTTTGATATAATTGCTTACTTGAAATTCCCATTAGAACAGGAGGTATGACTTTCAGGTTTTTACCCGCTCATTAGATGAAGCGGCGTTTCCGAAACTTTGATGACGTTTTTGGTCATATCGCAAAGGATATCTCAAAAACTTCTGAATGTTTTTTCATAAAATTTTCAAAACAAATGTGTCATATTAGTTTTCATAAACGGAACCTAAAGTTTCCTTTTTATTGTTAAAAAAAGTTTTTTTTAGGTAATTATACTGTTGAAATGTTCAAAATTTTGTATTAGACATATTCAACTTTGTATTAAAAATCTAAAAATGCTTTAAATATAAATTTATTTAGGTTCAGAGTAACTGCTAAAATCTGAAATGTAAGTAGGCACCAAAATTGTCATTCTAGTTGCAAAATTTATTTTTTAATCCTGGCGTAAGCTGTTATACCAAATTTCTGCTCGTCAAATGTCTGACAGTGTGGAGCCCCCTATAAATGTTAATTCTACATCTTGCAATTTTTAAATACATGAAATGAATGAATTTACTTATATCGTTCATACCAATAAAAATTGTGTTTTAAAATCATATACATAATGGGTTATACACTCTAAAAAAAATCTGTAGTTCTACAAATATAAAGTTACTTGCTCACTAAACTTTCATCTGTAACTGTACAAAAAAAGCTGCATATCTACAAAACTAGTCTTTGTAATGCTACAGAAAGCTGTAACTTTACAAATGAATCTACTAAAATTACAGTAATTTTACTAAAATTTTATCTGTAACCCTGGTTGCAGTTACATGAAAAGTTCTAGCATCCCAGTTTCCTAAACAATTCTTAGTAACCTTACAGATTTTTTGATTTTCGGCGCAAAAGTGCGTCTGTTACATGAATTTTTGTTGTTGCCGTTACATAAAATGTTCTAGGAATCCCAGTTTCCTAGAAAAACTTTAGCAACTATAGAGATTTTTTTTTTTTTTTACAGTGTAGGAATATTGAGATTTTATTGTTCTTAATTCATAGCTGCCAACTTGTACGGATTTTTGCTACCACTAAAATTTAATAGAAAAATTTGCCTAAGTCAATCGCCGAATTACATTGAATTTTTGATAATTAATTAAGGCAGAAATTTCTGTTAAATTTTAGTGGTAGCAAAAATCCGTACAAGTTGGCAGCTATGTTAATTGATATCTCGACATTATAAACATTTTTGTTTCGAAATTCATTATCAACAAGCCTTCGATGATTCCGCGACGATAGGTACCTCGGGCATTTCAAACTAGGCTTTAAATGACTGATGATTTTCCCAAAATTTGGGAAACTGAAAGTGGGGAGAAGATTAATCTTCTGACAGCTAAGAACTTACTTAAACGTTTTAATGTAGCAGCTGTGTAACATAACATAAAACTGGCTGACCACGAGTTGTGAATTTTCAAATTTAGCAATGGAAAGCAGAGCACAATCCAACCACTAGCGCTCGAAGAACTATTGCAGCAACTACACTGTAAAAAAAAAATCTGTAAAGTTACTAAAGCTTTCTAGGAAACTGGGATTCCTAGAAAAATTTGAGTAACTTTACAGATTTGTTTTGCAGTATAGGGCACTCCAAGCACACAACGTGTCGATCTTGCTAAAAATAACTTATAGGAAGCGCAGAGAGGGCAAAATATGAATATACTTTTGATCTATCCTAATATTTCGACGATGTAATCAGGCATTAGTAGCGCATAGGCAACGTCTCCAATTTCAAAATGGGAATCCGATTCCATTGCGTTAGAAGTGAGAAAAATTCATTTTTAAATTTCTTTACATCACTGTTCAAGCCCAGTAGTGTAGTGGTCAGCACGCCTGTCTGCCACGCTACAGATCCGGAACTCGGCTCCCGGCTGGGCAAGTTTCACTCAACCTTTCATCCCTTCCGGGTCGAGAAAATGAGTACCAATTTTGCTTGGGAACTAAACACCGAGGGTCTCGCGGTGGGCTGACCACCCGGCCGGGGCACATGCTACATAGCACCTCGGGTCCCAGGAACAAGAAAACAGAGTTAGACACTGTAAGCCCTGATCCTGCATGGATCGTACAGCTACAGATTTCATTTTTTTACATCACTGTTCAGAATGTTGAATGGAATCAATCCACATATTTTGCATTTTTGATTCTCTCAATGTTAATGTTATATTTTACCATTTAGGTGCGTTTCTAGTTATATAAATACGCAGACCTATAATCGTAGTCTGGTCCGTCCATCTGTCTGTCCGTCTGTAACAGCGCAAAAATTACCCAACCGAATGGTTTGAAATTTAATATATATAAACTTCTCAGAATTTTGTCGAGTCACTTCAAATTTTATGAAAATCTAATAAAAAATTAAAAAGATATTAATAAAAGTTTTCTTAATTCTATTAAATCCAATCATACGTAATTAATTCAATGATATCCCATGATAGGTAGTGCTTCTAGGTTGCCACGGTGATTAATAATTTCCCATTATAGGTAATGATTCTAGGTTGTCATGGTGATTACGTCCTATTTAAGATGGAATCCTATTATTTTCGTATTACTGAATTTAATATGTGTAATCGTAATAAATTTTGTATTCATGCATTTTTGCATAAGAGTGCAACAGCTATTGCACCAAGATCTGAATATTTATAAAACTAGTTATAGTACGGAAGCACTTCCTTTACCACGTTTGACGCACAATTTCCGACTTGTTTAATAATTAAATACAAAAGGGTGTTGCTTCAACCTTCTTTAATTTTTAAAAGCTCTCTGAAATTCTAATTAAATTCCGTCACTTTCGCATTACTTCCAATTCCCCTTTAGAATATACTTTAGAATAAAAGTTTTCTTCACTCTATGAACTCCTATCATGCGTCATCAATTCCCATGATAGGTCACGATTCTAGATGTCCATGGTGATTACGTACTATTTAAGATGAAGTCCTATTATTTCCGTATTTCTGAATTTAATAAATAGAATCGTAATAAATCTTGTATTCATGGATTTTTGTATAAAAGTGCAACAGTTATTGCGCCAAAATCTGAATATTTATAAGCTAGTTATCCTCTTCGGTCCCTGGGTCCCCAAACGGGGACCTATGTTCCTTTTCTTAAAAAGACTAAAATGTTTGAATTTTTATCCGACTGCCAAGAAGGGCTATGTGTTTCACGCGTATCTGGGTATGTGGATTTCTTTATACCCCCGAAACATCCCATAGGCTGGATGGATTTCAATGAATGGGGTCTCTATCGATTCGTCTTAACCGTCCGATGGTTATAGGGTAGCTTTTGTATTTATAAGTTCGAAATGGTGGCCGTAAAAGAAACAATGGCGGTAGAGACAAATAAAAATTACGCACCCTATTAAGTGGCATATCTGGACAAGTCTTTCAGAATGAAGACGATATTTCATTGACTAATTTACAGCCAGAAGCTCCGTTTAAATATTACACAACCTGTAAGTTGTGTGGGTAGGATCTCTAGCGTTACTGAAACTCTAACCTTCATAGACATCTATAGGCCTCATCAAAACAGTGTTCATAGATAGGAACTAACAATTAAACACAACTTAAAAGTTATCGATACAACCCTGTTAAAACCCTATTCTTAAAAATAAGTAAATTGTACTAATTATTGAGCACTTCCCGATCTTAAAATAGCTCCGAGTACTTAAATCTTAAATTTGAAAAACGCTTGTACTCATTCTTTTTAGTACATACAGGGACTCGAAAATAAGTATGTATAGAAACACATATACACTATAAGGAAAAAAAAACGAAATTACAGAGAACCGACAAATTACCATTTTTAATTTCGGTAATTTTGAATTGCGAAGAACTACAATTTTTGCAGCAAAGAACAACTAATTTACTATTTTAATTCTTGAAATTTTGTGTAAGAGCCGCCCCGTGATTTGAACCCGAGTCCTCGAGGTGGGAGAACAGTATTGTACTGACTGCGCTATAAGAGCAGTTACCAGATGCTTCCAAATGACACCTTTTATGAATCAGCGATGGAAGATCGCTAACAGCAGAGATGAATTTTCCCTTTCTTAAATAATCTAATTTCTAATAAAACAATTTTTAAACTAAATTTTCTTCTTTAACATTTCTAATGAAATTGTAAATAAATCTGAAAAGCGTGTATTATAAATTAAAAATTAGGAACAGATGTCATAAGTTCCCCCCCCCGGCCGCCATCTTGGAATTCTTGGCGGGAAAACCCCTTTTCCGCCAAGTACTAAATGTCGCCAAGCACCGGTTTATACGCATGTTTGGCTTAACGAAAATAAAATGTAAATAATAAACAAAATTCGCTAAACTGGCAATCAGTAATCCTTGTATGAGCGCTTCGCGCACATTTACTGGAAAAAAAACATCGCCGAATTCAGCATTTCTCGCGATATAGCATTCTCAAAATTCAGCAGTTCTCGTCTTGTAGCAATCTCAAAATGTAAAAAACTCTTAAAGCTGCAAAATATACCTAAAAAACGAAACTCGCTAAAGTGGCAATCAGCAATAGTTGTATGAGCGCTTTGCGCTCATTTACCGAAAAAAAAACATCGCCGAATTCAGCATTTTTTGCGGTATAGCATTCTCAAAATTCAGTAGTTCTCGTTTTGTAGCAATCTCAAAATGTAAAGAACTCTTAAAGCAACAAAATATACATAAAATTATCAACATACCTTAACAGACATCTGCTTTCTTGAAACCTACAGCACAAAATATAACACCGCCGACATTTTCCAAAATAGGCTTAATACGCATTGACACGCTATAAACAAACTTCCCTTTCTTGTCAAAATTTCCTCATATTTCTTAATTACTTCAGCAAGAGCGTTTAAACGGACAAAAGAAACTATAGTCAATGAAATACATCCAATAAATTTAACATAAAAATAAAAAGACAACCGTAGAACACGATATCAAAATCAAAATACATCGATGCATCCACAAAATCTAAGCTTCTCAGGGGTTGCCAGAACACGACACGTCACATCACATACGTCACACGGGGTTTCCATATCGAGTTTGTCATATCCGTAAACACCGCCAACATGACAACAAAAAATCGCTAAACAATTCAAAACAACAACAGCTGAGGGAACATACGGCATCTGTGCCAAAAATTATAACAAAGATAGACATAACTTTAAATAAAAGCTTGGAAATCCCTACTGTCAATTCGGTATAAGAAAGGGTTTATCAGAAAACTCATATTTTTGAGCACATAGGATTTAAACATGAATATTAAGACTTTAAAATACAAAATATATATATTCATTTCTGCATACATTTATAAATCAAGTATAAGTATGCACAACTTCAAAATATCATGTACTCGTTTCTGAATTAATTGTACTTAAAAAAATCGAGTACAAAGAAATTTTCATTTTTACTAGATTAATGCTCCTTTTTGAAGCAATTGTACTTAAAAAATATGAGTACATAGAAATGCTTATTTTTAAGTAGATTATTTTTAACAATGTACTTCTTTTTGAAACAATTGTACTTAAAAAAATACAAGTACATGGAAGTTCTTATTTTTAAGTAAATTATTTTTGAGAGTGAAGTAAATAAAAAAGTAAGTAAGTAATATAAAAAATGGTTTGACATTGATGAGAAATAATTAATTAGTTCGGTCTTTACGCAGTTGGGTTTTTTGATTTTTTAAATTTAATTTTTTCTTGTTTACATTTTTACACCCACTTCTTAATAGCTGAATGTTTTTTGTGTTCAAAGCAAGCGAATAAACGACAGCATGTAAGGTGATTTCTATATAAAATAAATGTTATTTTCATCTGAGTTTGCAAAATGCCTCAAAATGCCCAAAAGACGGTATGACCAAGAAAGTGAGAAATTTTCATAAGTATTTAACTTAAATCTTTTTCAATAAAAAATTTGAGAATTTGTAGATTTTTTGCTTGTTATTAAAGCTCTCAAACTTGTGATTGCGTTAATTAGGTTAATGGTTACTAAATTGATGTTTTAAGGGGGTTTGTAGTTTTAGATCCATATATTTGAATCTAAATTACTAAGCGCCTAAAGGATCAATTTCAGAAAAGATATTTTTTTCTGTCATTGATGTTGTCATTTTGTTTGGAAAAAAAACATTGAATAAGCATTTGTATTGTTATTTTGTCTTCGGAACTGAAGAGGTTAAAGTATGAACGTACCTTATTTACCACATTTGACGTACTGGTGGCGTGATTCTCCCATTTTTAGAGTTTCGTTCTTCTTAGGAAACCCTATTCGCCTCGCTCCTCTGTCTGTTTGTCCGTCACAGAGCCCGTTCTCAGAAACTATGTTGGAGACTTGAAATTTTGCATATTTATAGCCTGAACATCCCACATCAAACGACAAATCATAAAATTTTGAAAAAGTCTGATATTTACTCGTCTGGGCTTTAACTTGTGTATTTTAATCTTTTTGTTCTAACTGAGCCCCTAATTAAGTTTAAGACTTGAAATTATGCATACTTCATAGCTGCCAACCTTTACGCTTTCTTCCTACCACTAAAATTTTCTTGTAAATATTGCCTTATTTAATAGTCGAAATATCACGATTAAAGAAGGCGAAAATCTCTTCTGAATTTTAGTGGTAACAAGAAAGCGTAAAGGTTGGCAGCTATGATACTTATAGCTGAAAACTCACATCAAACGAAAAATCATAAAATTTTGAAAAAGTTTTATATGTCTGGTCTCTAACTTGTGTATTTTAAGGTTTTCTTTCTAACTGAGCCCCTAATTAAGTTGAACACGTGAAATTTTGTATTCTTATAGCTGATCATCTCACATCAAACGGCAAATCATAAAATTTTGAAAAAGTCTTATATTTACCCCTCCGGTCTCTAACTTGTGCATTTTAAGCAATTTTTCTAACATTCCCCTCCCCATTGCACCCAGTGGGTACTTTTCGAACTTTTGCCGACAGCACTTTGACCACTCTTTTATATTATGCACATAGCCTTACATCTTTCAGTTCTACTTTTTACAGCCAGGGGTCGCCTACCTATCTCGAGTGCTACGGGCCCGACCCCTTCGACTAATATATCTATGTATACGTTGTAAAACGGAGTTTCGTTTGGATAGAGGTTTGTGTAGAATAGAGTGCCACCTTGGTTGAGAAATGAGGAACTAACAGATTTTGCAAAAGAATAAAGTGTGAAAGGAATATTAAACGAATCCCTCTGTGCGATCTGTGATCACACTCACCCACTTGTTTATGTTTAGTCTGACTGTTTCTTTTAATTCTTGAGGAAATTATTTCAAAATGTATAATGTTCAACATAATAGAATAATAAGAATTATCGAGAGTTCTAAGGAGAGAAACTTATAAAAATACAGGAAAAGTACAAAAGGAAATTAAAATTAAATGCACAACAAATCCTTTTCAATTATACTTTCTAAAAAGTATCTTACGTGGAATAAAATAATACTTGCATGTAAATACACAATTTCCAGCTCAGCAGCTCTTTGCTTTTCACATTTGCATTAAAAAAAATCCAGTCTCTTTTTTTAACTTTTTACTTTTTTCTTTCTTTCTTTCTTTTTTTTTAACAAAGATCAAAGAATATTTTTAATGGATGTTAAGTGTTATACCGGAAATAGCATTGTCAAACATTTCTTTTTTAAGAGAAGAATTATTCGTTTTTAAGTGCATAATTTGCTTCATTTCATTCATAAAAAGTTATGAAATGAATGCTAAACGACATTTTGCTTTTCATTTTGTTTTTAACGTTTATTTGTTCATCAAAAGGGAATTAACTGATTTTTTTTCCATGTACCGCCTTTTGCACTCATCTGGAATGGAAAATATATTTCTCTTAAAATAACGTAACTCTTATTTAAATAATATATATATTTGCCCAAGCGCGAGTTTTATTCGCACATAAAGAAATCCGTAAAATTTATTTATTAATTACTAACTTCAATATTACAAACAAATTCGGAAATTTTACGTCAGACGTAGCAAATGATGTGCGTTCGTGCTATAACTAGTTTTATAAATATTCAGATCATGGTGCAATTACTTGTTGCACTCTTATGAAAAATACTTGCATACAAAATTTATTACAATTGCAGTAGAACCTAGATTATCCGAGGTAATTGGGACCGACCATCTTTCGGAAAATCGAAATTTTCGGATAATCGAGAATGCTTTAATTTCAAGATTAAGAGAAATATATATGCAATATTTCTTATTATGGTAACAAGCGCTTAATAAACATAAAGCAATATCAAAATAAAAACAAGAAAAATTACCTGAGTTTTAATTTTGAAATTAAGTACCTTTTACATATATCACAAGGGTTTGAAAAAATGTTTTGTTTGTCGCAGTTCCGATTGCCTTTGCTTTGAAGCTCTATCAGGGATTTTTTTTAATATTATTAATTCAACAGTATCACAATCTTTTTGCTGCTCCAGCCATGCCAGACTTCTTTCAAAACATTCAAAAGATTAATAATTGCTAATTTGTTTGTTTATTTCGTTCCACTCCGCAGCTTACGGGAGCTCAAGTTAAATCAAAGGAACTCTAAGAAATGGGATCCAAAATGTTTATATGTACTCGTAGTTCGGAAAGGACCGCTTTTAATATTTACACAAAGAATATGATAGTTTAAAAAAAAGCTTTCAAAATGGATTTTGCATACAAAGAATGTGATAGTAAAAAAAAAAAAAAAAAAAAAAAAAAATTAAAAATGGTTTTCGATTAACCGAGAGTTTCAGTTAAAAGAGTTTCGGATAAAAGAGGTTCTACTGTATATATACTAAGTTCAGTAATACGGGAATAATAGGACTCCATGCTAAATAGGAAGTAATCAGCAAGGACACATAGAGTCATGACCTATCACGGGATATCATTGAATTCATGACGTAAGATAGAATTGAATAGAATGGATAAAACTGTTATTATTATCTTTTTAAGTTTTGATTCGATTTTATAAAATTTGAAGTGACTCGACAAAATTCTGCAAAGTTTATTTATATTAAATTTCAAACCATTTGGTTGGGTAGTTTTTATGCTGTTATAGGCGGCCAGACAGACAAACCAGACGACGAGTATAGGTGCTACGTATTTATGTAATTAAGCACGAACTTAAAAATCGTTATCAATTACATGTTGAGTCATAAGATATTGTTGTCTCAAAACTACTGACTTTTAACATTTTTCACTCTGTTCTTCGGCGACATGATAAGGTAAGTGGAAAACTCCGTTGTCGCCGCTGCGGCGACATCATCTTTTCTTACAAAATTTGTTTTTGGCACCAGTAACAAAGGAAAATAAAATTACCTCATTTAATCAGAGCATTTTTTACCCGACTACGGCAAAGCCAAAGGAGGGTTATGATTTTGACAGGCTATGTATGTATGTATGTATGTATGTATGTATGTATGTATGTATGTATGTTCATCTGTTCCCTCGTAACTTCTAAACCACTAATCAGAATTCGACAAATGACATATCATTAGAAGCGTCTTAATTGTCCGCTGGTTATAGGCTATATAGATTTTCACCAAATTCAATGTGGCGCCTTCTAGCGGACAAAATATACAGAGTAAAAAAATAAAGTTAAGCTAGATATGCCGTGTTTGGTATCATTTTAAAGCGCTTCACTTCAAAACCATAGAGGGTTTGTTTATAAGTGCCTTGGATCATAATAAGTTGCTTAAAAATCCACATGACAGTCAATCGTTAGCAGAATTAGATAGATTAAGAAATCTTCCTAGGTCATCTTAATACATGAAACCTTCAATCTACATTACACATTTACACATTACACTAACGACCTCATCCACTAATCGGTCCATTACCCATTTGCTGCCATCGACGGATATGTGCGTCACTACTACCAAATACTGGAAGCGTCATACGTCAAAAAATAAAGTTAAGATAAATATGCCGTGTTTGGTATCATTCAAAAGCGCTTTACTTGTACATTTTGAATATATCTATATATTACTAGCATTTGCTTGTGACTTTACCTGTATTCATGGGGTACTTTTATACTTTTTCAGCGTAGTTTTTTGTCGTAGTTGGGTTTTAGTTTTTTTACTTTATTAAATTGTGTACTTGAAGGAACCTTCTTTTAAAGAAGTAGTGCTGACCAAATAAAATATTTGTGTAACGGCACGGAGTTGCTGGTAGCCCATACTCAAAATAACATGGAGTGCAAAGGATTAATGTCTTGGAATTATTCTATAAATAATTTTTAACAATGGACTTCAATAACTCAATCCAGTTCAAACGAAAAACGTTGTCTGTTTATAACTCTGATTCACCTTAGCTAAAACAAAGACCTTGTACGAAAGTTATATATAAATATTATACACATATATATACAATAAATACAATAAACACAACTGGAGTAAAAAAATTAGCCAGAGCCAAGAATCGAACCTGGGATCACAGCGTTCTAGGCTGTTGCTCGACCATTGTGCCACTCAGACCGATATCTGGGTCTGCAACTTTTAACTAAAGCTGCTATCAGATTCACGAACTTTTCGAGCACTTTTTGAGCCATCTCTTGATTTCCTCCAACTTTTCGCGAAATATTGTCTCAACACCCAAGCAATCAGCAATATCCCCAACTTTTTATCCACAGCTCTGAAAATGTCTGAGCTAGCCGCGACTCACCCCCCCCCCTTCCTTTCATCATTTCAGCCAATCAAAGATAAGCAATTGATACGAATAGAATATAAACATTAACGGCTGGTACTAGTAGTACTGGTTTTCTTCCAGCTTTAGCAACGACAATTGTAACCTTTTTCTCCCTTTGAGAGGGAAAAAATTGGGGTAAAAATCGGGTGAAAAGTTAGTTGCTCGAAAAGTTGGTGAATCTGATAGCAGCTTAATATACCATGTTGGGGAAATTCATCAGCCATGTATCACACAACCTTGGATGACAGGACAATGACAGTTCCTGGCTCTGGCAAATTTTTCACTCCAGTTGAGTTTATTGTATTTATAGCATATATGTCTGTATAATATTTATATATGCCTTTAACCGTTGAATGCAGGCGTTACTTATGTATGTATATTTGTGTTTTATTATACCTTGTACAAAGTGTAAACTAGGTGTTATGCGAAGCGCGCTTTGAAATGAGGTCGCAATTTTATAACACGACCTTTTTCCGTGCCGCGTTTTTCGAGATAGCTTTTAATTAATATCGCTCACCCGCAAGAAAATTGACACATCTCGCAAAAATTCATTTTGCGTTTTATCCCACTAAAAGGTCTGTCATAGGTGTGTCTTGCTACACAAAAAGTTTTATAAGCGTAGTTATACGTAAAATCCCTTTGTTGCGCTATTTGTCCATTTATGACCAAAGAAGAGAGGTGGATTGTGCTGGGAGGTAAAATTACTCAACTCTACAAACCTCATCCTACGTTATCATTCTTAAGGGTTTTAGGCTTTTATTCCTGCACGTTTTTATTCCTGCATGCAGAAATGAGTGCTATAGTTTCATGTTACAGGGAAATCATGCAAATTTTCTTTTGCCTCTCCTGTGAAATTTACTTTTGTCGTGATGTGCCGCTTTTCATGCAGGTGAGCGATATATCGGCTAATATAGACACTTTTTTCAGAAATCGTTATTAACAATCCTTCGATGATTCCACAGCGATAGGTACCTCGAGCGTCAATTCCCCCTATGAGCGCCCGAAAAGTAAATTTTGTGTGTAACGGAAAACGATTTTCTTAAAATTTATGTAACCAAGGATAATTGCTATAGTTTTGCAGTACATTTTCGACGATATCTCTGAAAAAATAATGTCTAATATTAAAACTAGAATTAAATATTTTGAGTTCGGTATTGCGAGATCTTTCGAACGATAACCACTCGATAAACAAAACAAACATCTATTTATTTTTGTAATAAAAAATAAATAAATTAATGGAACATAATTAGCTATTATTCATGTAACTTAATATTTCCCCAAAATAATTCTTAAAGCAGGGTTGCCACAGACGACTCTTTTTTAATTCTATTTCGCACAATTTTTTCAAAACAAAATTCTTTTGCATACGCTTTGACAACATTTGAAAGAGAAATATACAACAAAATGTATATTTTTAACTAGTGGTGCGAACAAAATATAAAAATAGTCTTTGTGGCAGCCCTCTAATGGTTAATAATCTATAAATATGTGGGTCAATAGCCTTTATAACTCTTCCAATTTTGAAGTTTCCACGTTCGATTGTTTTTGAGAAAAACAGCGACGGACAGACAGCCACACAAGTGATCTTATTATTTTTCCGTTTTTACTTTCTAAGCATGGACCGCTAAAAAAACGAAAAAAAGCATATAAATAATTAATATTTCTCATTGATATTTCAAATGATATTACCACAAATATTTAATAGTTATTTTTCACTTATTTAATCGTCTAGACATGATCCCCCACTAAATAATGGTGGTATCCACTCCTGCATAAAACTAAAATCTTATTTATTTGTTGTGTTTGTTGTTTATTTCAAGAAGTTAAAAGAATGAAATTTTCACGTTTAATTGGTATATGTTTGGAGATTTCAAAAATATAAATATGTAATAATATTAAAATATCGCTATTTTAACTTAGTTAATTTATCCAAATTCTTATAATATCTACCTTTTTTACCTGTCTTTTAATATCTGAAATATCAATTATATTTTAATCCCATGCCTTTATTTCAGCGCATTCTTTTATTTTTTATTCTAAAAACCTCATTCTGTTAAAGCAACACTCTTCGTAAAAACCAATTAATTTATTTCATTCTTTCATATTTCGAGACATTAAATTCTTATGTCTTTTGAATGTTTATCAATATCATTTTAATCCTTTATTAAAATTATTATTCGACATCCCAGGATTCCTTGCAAGATTTTGCGCGTCTAATCCTTTTCCTCCTTTAATACTTCGGCTATAAGTAAAGAGTTTTGTCACTACGTTAAGTTTTGTCCACCTTACGCATCCTTTCATCCAATCGCTAAGCGCGCTTTCTCTTCGCTTCCCCCTAACTTAAATTTCGTTAGCTGTGACTTAGAACGCGTTAGTGTACCTTTGAGTTCTTTGCTGAAATTTATACAGCTTACACTGACCTGGAAGATAGAATTTGTACATTTTTTGTCTTGTCTGATAACCTTATATTACCGGGAGAGATTTTCTTCAATTCGATATGCTGTCTGTAATATTCTAACATCTCTAATTCTATTTTAAGACGTGACACGAACGATTATAGGTATCAAACCCGTTCAGCTGGGGTGACCCGGCAAATAATGGCCTGGTCATCGGTTAGAATGAAAGACGTGACAGGACCCGCATATACGTAAAACTAGATAACCGGTGTGCTCCTATATATGAAGTCTAATAAACTAGTTGATGAAAATTGTAACTTCTTTTATACTTATGGGAAAACAACTAATGCATTCATAATCTGGCTTTCCACAAGGACTATAAATTTTTTTCTGATTCTCCGGGTTGGTGATATGTGATGGGTTTATTTCACTGATAATTTCGACATGTTTTACCAATACTTGGCAAAGTATTCCATATATATATATGTTGCATAAAAATGTTACTTTGCAATATTCATTCAAATTATTCTAAGTTTCAGGCATGTTCATTATTTCCCTGTTTCTTAATAATGTCTATTACTTATTCCTGGCTAATTTCCTCTAAATTTAAAACGTGTATATTAATAATTATCTTATTCAAAATCTTAATCTAAAACTTTTAATCCCTTCATAAATTTTTATCAGCTACCCAAGCTGAGCCATTTTGAGGGAAGCTAGTTTTTATCTTCGAATGTTTTTAAGAGCCATTTTGCTATTTTTATTATTAATCTTAATTCCACGAATTTAAGTTTTCCGCGCCTTTTAGACGCTAGAATTTTCACATCGAAATCCCTTTGTTACCAGAGATGGGATTCATTCACCTAAACCACTCCCTCTCTCGCGACATCAGTTAGCTTCCCGCTGCTCGAAGTGCACTTTTCACCGATTGTTTCGTTTCGGTACTCCATAGACATCTGTCACCCTCCGCTACTTCTAACAAAAAGCGGATGCGATGACTTCGGAAATCAGAAATCTGTCTTGTTCCTGTGCTTCCATCTATGTTACCGGTGTCTAACAGACTGCAGAATTCTAGCTTTTTAAGATCTTTTAGCATGATGTAGCGATTCATGCTCCAGCCTAATGGCTCTACGAATGTTCTTGCAAAACGAATACTTGTGTTTCAATTGGACTTAGCCGATGTCAGCTATTACCAACAAATTCATGTAGTTGATTGGATTTGTCGGCTGTAACAATAACCCAACCTGTCACAAGTCGTCAGTATTCTACGAACGTGATGCATTTAACTATGGCATTTCACTAGTTTGACAATGATTTTATACAAACGTTTAATATATATATATATATATATAATTTAATGTTTAAAAATCCATATTTATAAATCTACATACACAACTGTAAATTTTAGATAGTTTAAACAAGATAAAAAAATATGTATCTATATAAAAAGACTAGCAGCCTAACGCCCGCTACGCTGGCCAGTTTTTCTAAAGAAACCTTGAATCAAACGAAATATATCTGTAAATTTGATCATGCGTTTTAAAGCAATATGGACATTTACCTGGAATGCCCAAACAATATGAATGTTATTACGCTATTATATCTTTTGAGCCATACAAAATTTAGGCTGTTAAGGGCCAACTTCTTTCGTTGATCATTTAGTGTAGTATTCGGTGAAGAACGATAGAACAATGTGTAATATACTGAAAGTGTTCATGAAAAATTATCAATGCAAGTCTCATCAGAATCTGTTAATCGGACATACTGAAAAGGCTAATCGTTCATAATTTGGTTCGCCTGCTTCTAAAATATTCAGCCTTAATTCTATAATCAAGCAACCTGACGACCAAGCAACACTAAGCGAATGATACGTGCTTTATACTAACTAAAACATTCATTGAAAAAATAACTAACCGGGCATGTTCTATCGAAATCCACTGAGCAGGATCTTTTAAACTGGAAAACGTACCGAAACATTTCATAAAAATAATATAATTAACTTTTTAAATCCCGTGAAAATTCATTCAGCGGAACATTAAAAAAAAACCTATCTTTCGAAATTGGGTTCATCTGATTTAGATCTTTACGCATAATTATTTAATTAAGCAACGTAGAACATTATATTTTATACTATCATCTTTTCTGTAAATTATCTAACTAACAATGTAAGCCCCATCAAAATAAATTCAGTAGAAGTAAATTTAAAAGAGGCCGGAATGAAATTTCTCTTTGCATTTTATATACATTGAGATAGTTAAATATAGCTATCATAATCGCGTTAACCTGATTATATAGAACTCTCAGGGATGTAGGGGTAGGTATACGTCGCATCATTTCTGGATTTTTAAAGAAACTCTGCACAACTTCCATAACTATAGCTTTCTAGTATACGTCCTTTGTCTGTAGCGTATTATCCTCCAATTTTCTTTACTATACCACAGATAAATTTTTCCGCATAGCTTCGTAACTAAACAATTTTGAACGATATGATAAATATTGAAAAGAATCCCTGAAATATTATCTAGCTAACTGTGCAACTGTCATTAAAATCAATTCAGTAAAACTTGAAATCTTTCCTAATCGAGTTCACCTAATTTTAGAACTCCCGTAACAATTACTAAGCAACTTGGAACGATGTTTTTTAGATTAAACTATTTATAAACCATATTTACTATCTAATAGTGTAAGTTCTGCAAAATTATGTTCAGTAGAATCTGAGTTATAATCAATCGGAATGAAATAGGAATTTACGCTTTACATATAGTAATAGAAGCCTTCGCCCGCTATACGCTGGTCGGTTTCTCCAAGCGAAGCTTTAATCAAACGAAATATATCGGTGTATTTGATCTTGTGTTTTATAGCAATAAATACATTTATCTCTAATGATCATCCGCGTTGCTGAAAACAACATGAAATACATTACGGTTTTATATCTTCTAATGTCTCAGACAAAATTTGGACTGTTATGAAGAAAATCTTTAAGTTGATTATTTATAACTCGATATAAAAAAGAACCGAAGAACAATATGTAGCATATTAAAATCATCCCTGAAAATTAAAAAATGCAAATCCCATCAAAATCCGTTCAGTAAAACCTTCTAATAAGACTAATTTTTCATAATCGGGTTCACCAGATAATACAACATTCAGCTATGATTCTATAGCACAGGAATGTAGAACAATATGTGTTATATACTAAAACCTTTCCTGAAAAAATATCTAACAACAGTGCTAATTAACTCAGTAGAACCTTTTAAAAAGGCTAATATTTCAAAATAGGGTTCACTGATTAAAGAACTTTCGCACATAATTCTATAATTGAGCAACGTAGAATAATATGTGTTATATATTAAACATTTTCTTGAAAATTTATCTAACAATGCAAATCTTCTCAAAATCCATTGAAAAGAACTCGAGTTATAAGCGGTCGGACCGATATTGCCCTTTTTATTTTATATTTGAAGTTGATCGTTAAATATATCTTTCATAATCAAGTTAACGTGATTGTGGAATTTTTAGGAATGTAGCATAGACTATACGCCGTAGACCTTCTGGTGTTTTTTAGAAACTCTGCACTCCATAGCTATAACGTATATACTCTCTAATATATACCCTCTGCCTATAGATTTTATCCTACTTTTTTTTCAACTACACCACTGAGAACTTTCCTCATAATTCCATAACTGAAAATGTAGAATGCCATTTCAAATATTGCAACAATCCCTAATATTACCTAACTGTGCAACTCCAATCAAAGTACGTTCAGTAGAACTTTAAATAAATGGTAATCTTTCACATTCGGGTTCACCTAGTTTTGGAACTTTCTCTTGTAATCTAATTTTCTGCAATCTGATTTGTTGCCAAGTTTGTGCTTCAGAAAAACAATAAACCAGAAGAAAACTTCGCTACAGAGAAGTACCAACCATCCACAAAAAATAATCTAACTAATAGTGTAAGTCCCATCCAAATACATCCAGCAAAACTCAAATTATAAACGGGTGGAAGGAAAAGCAAATTTGCATTTTAATACATGCTTTACACTAATGTCATTGAAAAAGATGAAAAGTAAAACAATAGGAAATAATGCCATAACTTAAAACAAAGATTTTTTTTAAATTTACATACGCGAAATGTAACTACTGCTATTGGCATTTTTTAAAATGCTAATGGTGATATTTACATACGGATACGGCTGACATAAAAGTACCCATTTTTCCTTCTTATCCAGGAGAAAGTGATAAATCGCGATGTATTATTTCAATTCCAATTTCTTCCATTAAAAAAAGTAATACTTACGCATTAATCGGACCATGAGATTGATCGCCAAAAATGGTTGACAATTGCCAATCTTATTTATCGTTTGCCAATTACGTTCAAAAAAGTAATTTAACATTCTTAAATACATAACCTTGTTAAAAATGGCAAATTGTTTTAAGTAAATAAATAAATAAAATATATAACATAAAACTACATACTATAAACTATAATAAATAAATATTATAATAATAAAATTAATTTAAAACTATACTAAATAAACTATCAAATGGACAAAAAATAAGGGTTGCTGTAATTAATGTAATTGCCATGCTTGGCGCAGTTGTATCTGACATGGCCCGGATGTAAGTACCACAAAATTTTTAAAGTCGTACAAACATTGCTTTCATTTTTTAAATATTTTCGTTTTATAATGTTAATTTCTAAGTGGATCGCTTCTTTGTATTTTAAATAAATCCAATATTTTTTTCTCTTTTTTTCAAGGCGTTTGTACTTATTTATTTTTTTCAAACTCATATAGCCGGTTCAATTCTTTAATCAAAAGATTTAACAAAAAGATTTAATTTGAATTTCTTCCGTTGCTACAGTAACGAATGTATAAGATGAATGAATATGGATGAATTATCACTTATAATGTTAGGTATTTCGAGGTTTTGGCGCCAAAGACATCGCCAAATTAGAAATATATGAAATATCTCGCGAACTATTGGACTTGAAAGAATTTAGTTAGCACCATTCGATTCAGCATACAAAAATACACCAAAATATGTTATCAGCTGAAAAATAGCTATAAAATCAGATTTTTAAGGAATTTTTTTAAAGTTCGTTCCATTTTTTACACACCTTAGGGGTGGAATTTTAGAAAATCCTTTCTTAGCGGCACTCTATATCATAAGAAGAATTTTTACCCCAAATTTCAAGACTTTAGGTTCAGTAGTTTGGGCTGCGCGTTGATTAATACAAAATCCAGACTTTCTTTTATATATATAGATTATAATGCTCTTACTTTCTTCAGCATACTAAAAAAAAAAAGCATTTTTCTTCTTTTTTATTTTAACCAATTGTATAAGATAATAGAGCTTTATCAAAAAAAAAGAAAAAATGCATGTCACTTGTTTAAGCTCAACGTGTATTTAATTTTTTCTTAGAGAAGAAAAATTTCCACTTCCTTGTGGCGGAATTTTAATATTTCAGCAAACGCAATCTTGAGAAATAATGCTCTAAAAATAAATTTTTGTATACATTCAATGTAAATATTTTAACCTTTGCATATAATGAAACTAAAAGAACTAGGATTATGTATATAAGGAAAATAAAGGTTCCAAAACAAACAAACAAAAGAAGTTTTGAAATATAATTGGAATTATAGATATATTTTTAAAAACTTTACATGTTTTTACAAGTAAACAAATTCCTATGTAGATGTTACTCTTAACAACAACAAAAAACTTATATTACAAAGTAAAAACATGTCCTCTAGTAACGCGGACGAGTCATATTTACGGCGACAACACCTCATCAATAAATTTCGCATTTATTGCAATTTTTTCAACTTTTAACCGTCGCACAATTTTAGTTTTTGGACCGTCGAATTGGACAAAAAATGTTTTTCAAGTACAATTTGTTTGAAATGTGTCTCAATTTGCTAATTTTTTTAAAGGGTTGTTAAATAATTTTTAAGTATAATTTAAAAAATTGATATTTCTGTCACGTCCATCACAATTACAAGAGATTAACCGGTTTGCAGCTAAAAGAATATAAAGAGTTCAGCATTTGTTTCTGGCTAATATTCCACAACGAAATTAAAATTTCATCAATGCGTACATAAAAGGATAAAATAATATTAATAAAACACGAATTTAACAGATATTTAACCAAATTATACTCTTCAATCCCTGAAATTGCTATAATCAAGAAGGTTGCCACAAGTGACAAAATCTTTAGCCATTTCTTCGACTATAAAACCCAAGCATGCGGTTAATACGAAAGTATCGTTTTTAATAAACTTTAAAACTTAATTTGAATACATTATTGCTATGATTTTTGATAACTTTATGAGCAATCTAAACCAGTTGAATGTGCCAATCGAAAACTTTCTTCTATCTCATACATCTTGATATTTCAAAAAATAGTTACAAATGTTCAACTTCAAAATTATCAGATCGATACTATTTCAACTTTGACTTTCACCTTAAATTCCTGATTCAATCAATCAATATGAATAAAAAAGTGTTAATATTGATCGCGATATTTAATAAAATCAATACTTAAAAATAAGTTATTTATTTTTTATTTATATTTATATTTTATTTTCTATTTTTTAGTGTTTAAAATATTACGTTGCTGCAGTTTCACAGCCAAATGACATATTTTAGCGAACGTTGTTTGGCGCATAATGAACTCCATTGTTGTTGCAACACGTATATGCAAACATAAAGACTGTTTAAAGATTTATCAATTCCCCCGTTAGTCTAAAAATGCCTTAAAATAAGTTAGTTACTTTTAATTAAATTCTAAAAATATTAAAATGTTGTACTGTCTTCGGAAACACACATGTATACATGTTTTGTAATTCTAGCATGTGAGTAAGTGGATAAAAAATCAATTAAAAAGTTCCATCTTTGCATGTATGAGCAAAGTTATATTTGTAAACAAAAGAGTGTAAAAAAATCCTCCTTTAAAATACTGCTGAAAATATTAAAATGTTGTACTGTCCTAGGAAACACTCCTGTGTACATACACCTGTGTTTTGTTATTTTAGCATATGAGGAAATGGATGAAAAACTGATTACAAAGTTCCATCTTTACATACATTAACGAAGTTTAGTTATAAATAAAAGAGTGTAAAAAATCCAACTTTAAAAGACTGCAGGATATATTAAAATGTTGTACTGTCCTCGAAAACACACCTGTGTATATACACTTGTGTTTTGTTATTCTAGCATATGAGGAAATGGATGAAAAATCTATCACAAAGTTGCATCTTTACATACATGAACGAAGTTTAGTTATAAATAAAAGAGTGCAAAAAAGTCCTATGTTAAAAAACTGCTGAATATATTGAAATGTTGTACTGTCCTCGGAAACACACCTGTGTATATACACCTGCGTTTATTCTAGCGTATAAGGAAATGGATGAAAAATCTCTTACAAAGTTGCAGCTTTACATACATGAACGAAGTTTAGTTATAAATAAAAGAGTGTAAAAAAATCCTCCTTAAAAAGACTGCTGGATATATTAAAATGTTGTACTGTTCTCGGGAACACACCTGTGTATATACACCTGCGTTTTATTATTCTAGAATGTGAGGAAATGGATGAAAAACTGATTACAAAGTTCCATCTTTACATACATTAACGAAGTTTAGTTATAAATAAAAGAGTGTAAAAAATCCAACTTTAAAAGACTGCAGGATATATTAAAATGTTGTACTGTCCTCGAAAACACACCTGTGTATATACACCTGTGTTTTGTTATTCTAGCATATGAGGAAATGGATGAAAAATCTATCACAAAGTTGCATCTTTACATACATGAACGAAGTTTAGTTATAAATAAAAGAGTGCAAAAAAGTCCTATGTTAAAAAACTGCTGAATATATTGAAATGTTGTACTGTCCTCGGAAACACACCTGTGTATATACACCTGCGTTTATTCTAGCGTATAAGGAAATGGATGAAAAATCTCTTACAAAGTTGCAGCTTTACATACATGAACGAAGTTTAGTTATAAATAAAAGAGTGTAAAAAAATCCTCCTTAAAAAGACTGCTGGATATATTAAAATGTTGTACTGTTCTCGGGAACACACCTGTGTATATACACCTGCGTTTTATTATTCTAGAATGTGAGGAAATGGATGAAAAACGGATTACAAAGTTCCATCTTTACATACATTAACGAAGTTTAGTTATAAATAAAAGAGTGTAAAAAATCCAACTTTAAAAGACTGCAGGATATATTAAAATGTTGTACTGTCCTCGAAAACACACCTGTGTATATACACCTGTGTTTTGTTATTCTAGCATATGAGGAAATGGATGAAAAATCTATCACAAAGTTGCATCTTTACATACATGAACGAAGTTTAGTTATAAATAAAAGAGTGCAAAAAAGTCCTATGTTAAAAAACTGCTGAATATATTGAAATGTTGTACTGTCCTCGGAAACACACCTGTGTATATACACCTGCGTTTATTCTAGCGTATAAGGAAATGGATGAAAAATCTCTTACAAAGTTGCAGCTTTATATACATGAACGAAGTTTAGTTATAAATAAAAGAGTGTAAAAAAATCCTCCTTAAAAAGACTGCTGGATATATTAAAATGTTGTACTGTCCTCGGGAACACACCTGTGTATATACACCTGTGTTTTGGTATTCTAGAATGTGAGGAAATGGATGAAAAACTGATTACAAAGTTCCATCTTTACATACATTAACGAAGTTTAGTTATAAATAAAAGAGTGTAAAAAATCCAACTTTAAAAGACTGCAGGATATATTAAAATGTTGTACTGTCCTCGAAAACACACCTGTGTATATACACTTGTGTTTTGTTATTCTAGCATATGAGGAAATGGATGAAAAATCTATCACAAAGTTGCATCTTTACATACATGAACGAAGTTTAGTTATAAATAAAAGAGTGCAAAAAAGTCCTATGTTAAAAAACTGCTGAATATATTGAAATGTTGTACTGTCCTCGGAAACACACCTGTGTATATACACCTGCGTTTATTCTAGCGTATAAGGAAATGGATGAAAAATCTCTTACAAAGTTGCAGCTTTACATACATGAACGAAGTTTAGTTATAAATAAAAGAGTGTAAAAAAATCCTCCTTAAAAAGACTGCTGGATATATTAAAATGTTGTACTGTTCTCGGGAACACACCTGTGTATATACACCTGCGTTTTATTATTCTAGAATGTGAGGAAATGGATGAAAAACTGATTACAAAGTTCCATCTTTACATACATTAACGAAGTTTAGTTATAAATAAAAGAGTGTAAAAAATCCAACTTTAAAAGACTGCAGGATATATTAAAATGTTGTACTGTCCTCGAAAACACACCTGTGTATATACACCTGTGTTTTGTTATTCTAGCATATGAGGAAATGGATGAAAAATCTATCACAAAGTTGCATCTTTACATACATGAACGAAGTTTAGTTATAAATAAAAGAGTGCAAAAAAGTCCTATGTTAAAAAACTGCTGAATATATTGAAATGTTGTACTGTCCTCGGAAACACACCTGTGTATATACACCTGCGTTTATTCTAGCGTATAAGGAAATGGATGAAAAATCTCTTACAAAGTTGCAGCTTTACATACATGAACGAAGTTTAGTTATAAATAAAAGAGTGTAAAAAAATCCTCCTTAAAAAGACTGCTGGATATATTAAAATGTTGTACTGTCCTCGGGAACACACCTGTGTATATACACCTGTGTTTTGTTATTCTAGAATGTGAGGAAATGGATGAAAAACTGATTACAAAGTTCCATCTTTACATACATTAACGAAGTTTAGTTATAAATAAAAGAGTGTAAAAAATCCAACTTTAAAAGACTGCAGGATATATTAAAATGTTGTACTGTCCTCGGAAACACACCTGAGTATATACACCTGAGTTTTGTTTTTTTAGCATATGAGTAAATGGATGAAAAATCTATTACAAAATTGCAACTTTACAATACATGAACGAAGTTTAGTTATAAATAAAAGAGTGCAAAAAAATCCTCCTTAACCCCTGAACCTACAATGACGGGCATAGCCCGCGTACGATGATCGAGCCAAATGTAAATTCTTCTTACCACAAAAATTTCACAGAAAATATAGTTTAATTTAATTGTCGAAATTCCATGATTAAACAAAATCAAAATCTCTATTAAATTTTAGTGGTAGCTATAGATTTTCCAAACCGTGGAGCTGTTAAAAGTGAATCGTATGTTAAGGGATTAAAAAGGCTGCTGGATATATTAAAATGTTGCATTGTCCTTCGAAATACACTTGCGTACATACACCTGTGTTTTTTTATTCTAGCATATGAGGAAATGGATAAAAAACTGATTACAAAGTTTTTTCTTTACATACATGAACGACGTTTAGTTATAAACAAAAATGTGTAAAAAAATCCTACTTTTAAAGACTGCTGAATATATTGAAATGTTGTACTGTTCTCCGAAATACACTTGCGTACATACACTTGTGTTTTGTTATTCTAGAATATGAGGAAATGGATGAAAAACTGATTACAAAGTTCCATCTTTACATACATGAACGAAGTTTAGTTATAAATAAAAGAGTGCAAAAAAATCCTCCTTAAAAAGACTGCTGGATATATTAAAATGTTGTACTGTTCTCGGAAACACACTTGTGTACATACACCTGTGTTTTGTTATTCTAGAATGTGAGGAAATGGATGAAAAACGGATTAAAAAGTTCCATCTTTACATACATGAACGAAGTTTACTTATAAATAAAAGAGTGTAAAAAAATCCTACTTTAAAAGACTGCTGAATATATTGAAATGTTGTACTGTCCTCGGAAACACACCTGTGTATATGCACCTGTGTTTCGTTATTCTAGCATATGAGGAAATGGATGAAAAATCTCTTACAAAGTTCTATTATTACATACATGAACGAAGTTTAGTTATAAATAGAAGAGTGTAAAAAAAATAAATAAATCCTCCTTTAAAAGACTGCTGAATATATTAAATTGTTGCCCTGTCCTCTGGAAATACACCTGTGTTTTGTTATTCTAGCCTGTGAGGAAATGAATGAAAAATCAATTACAACGTTCAACCTTTACATACATGAACGAAATTTATTTATAAATAAAAGAGTGTAAAAGTATCCTCCTTAAAAAGACTGGTGGATATATTAAAATGTTGTACTGTCCTCGGAAACACACCTGTGTACATACACGTGTGTTTTTTTTATTCTAGGATATGAGGAAATGGATGAAAAATCGATTACAAAGTCCCATCTTAACTGCATAAACGAAGTTTAAAAAAACAAAAGAGTTGTAAAAAACCCTTTTTTAAAATACTATTTTTAATTAATTATTTTTTAATTATTTAAGTTTTTTTGTATGTTTGAAATCACCAAGGAGAGCTTTATCCAATATGGAAATTCTAAATTTTAATTCCAAATGATAAATATAATATTATTTTTGTACATCTGGAATCATGTGAGGCCTTTTTCATTGCAATCTTTCATATTTTTTCCTGTTACTTTTATTTTTACCAGCGGGGAAGACCGAACTATGCTCTCTTAAAATTAGCTTTGCGTTTAAGTCGATATAACAATAAATTCTAGCTGTATTATTGCTATAAAGCATTTTATTTTTTAAACATATTTACAGAAACGATCATATTTAAAACTGTGTGAATATTTCTAAATTTTACATTGCTTTCATATTTACAACCAAAGGGTATCCTTCCAAACAACATTTTTAGTTGAACTTTGATTGGTTGAAACATATATTTTGGCTCCTATTTGGATTTTCTAGAAAATTTCTTCAGATTCTGAAAACCAATTTATTTTACCAAAGTTCGCCAAAAGGGTGCCAAAGTTGACCACATTCTTTCATTTGCGTGTATTTTGGCGTTGGTCGTCTTGAAAGTCGATTTTCCTGCCAAATCTCACCAGTGTCGCCAATATTTAGCAAATATCGCCAAATTTTGCAAAATGTTCCCAAATTTCCTGCTTCGTTTACTGACAAGTGTTCAAAAACTTAGCTGCTTTAAGCTTCATTCCCATTGAAATTCATTGACCCGTAGTGACCCCAATATCCCCCACTTATCAAATTTTCTCGAACATGTGACCTAGCGCAATGGTGTTCTCGTAGCCCAAAACGTTAGGATACAGAATTTAGTCAAAATTGTTAGAGTCATTTTTTAAATAAACTTGCATACACACATACTTACATAGACACAAGAATTGCTCGCATTATTTATTTTAATTTCGTTAAGCTTTTATTAACTGAAATTTTCCATCGTTGTGTGATTTATGTGTATAAAAACTGATGTTGTCATCGGAAATAACGTATTATTTTTCGCTTAGTTGTCAAAATTTTTAGTCCATCTATTGTTTCATATCTTGCAATTCTTACTCTAAAAAAAAAAAAAAAAAAAGACTTTAATTAATTTTCTACCAGTACGGATTTTATTTAAGTTCTTCTGTAATTATCTTTTTAGTAACTTTGAAAACAAAAAATATGTGAGAAAAATCAGATAATCAGATAAAACTATTTCATTGCAAAAATGTTATTCATTAATTTTGAAATCATTATCTATTATTTGATGAACTACCAAACTATGAAAAATGCCTTCTTATATATATTTTAATATAAACCTTAAGTGTGTTATTGTACTTTAAGATAATAAATTCAATCTTTAAACACAGAAAAATTTCGCAAGCATGAACTTTTTAATTTTGTATTTTTTGTATGTTAATTAAGCTTCCTAGCTAGAACTATGCAAACTAAAATTAATTAAATAGTTTTAAAATAAATATTGAACAACAAAATTTAAAAAGTTAAATATTCAATATATCGCCAGATATTCTTTATTCTTAATTTAATAATTTCAACAACAGGAAAAATAGTTAACAGTGCGAAAATTTTGTTTACGGTTAAGCTGTTTTGCATAAGGATTATGAAAAAGTTAATTACTTGTTAAAGTTTATTGCTCCATAAAAAGCGTAAAAAAAACGTTGTCTTGCTTGTGTAAAGTTATGGATGTTAATTGGATATAGACTTTTATTTAATAAAGATAAGGTGTTGACTTTATTGCAATAATAATTAATTTATGAAAATTTTAAGAAGATTTTTATGGTTGCTGCGAACGTTAATTACTTACAAAAATTTATGTCCCTTTTCTGTAGTCATAAAAAAGGTCTTGCGTTTTTCTGTATATGAACATTATTAAATAAAAGGGTATATCCAGGTAAAGGTAAGTTATTGGTTACTTTGTAAAAAATGACTTGTGAAAATTAAGAATATTTATCGTGATTATACCTTTCAGAATAGTATACAGTAGAACCTCTAATATCCGAAACTCTTTTAACCGAAACTCTCGGTTAAACGAAATCCGTTTTTAAAGGTTTTTTTTTTACTATTACATTTCTTGTATGCAAAACCCATTTTTAAGCTTTTTTTCTTACTATCACAATCCTTGTGTACAAAGTCCATTTTTAAAGCTGTATTTAAATAAAGAAGATAAATACTACATAGCTTTGTTAATCATGGAAAAAAATACACATTTAAGCCCCCTTGTTTGTAATTTTTTTGTATATGAATGCTATGTTTATATCAATAGTAAAATACACTTAAGAAATTTTAATAAGTGAATAATCTTCAAAAGAATTCACATATTATTAAAAAAAACCTTCGTAATAGAGCTGCAAAGTAAAGGCAATCAAAACTGTCACAAACAAAACTTTGTTTCAAACCCTTGTGAAATATGTAAAAGATACTTAATCTCAAAATTAAAATTTAGGTAATTTATTATTGTTTCTATTTTGCTATTACTTTAATTTTATTAAACAGTTGTTAACAAAAAGAAATAGCGTATATATTAGTCCATCTTCTTAAAATTAAAGCATTCTTGATTATCCGAAAATTTCGATTTTCTGAAAGATGGTCGGTCCCAATTACTTCGGATAATCGAGGTTCTACTGTATTTATTATTCAAATATCATTGGTGAAAGAATTCATTATCTTAAAATTTGTGAATATTTACAGAAATTATAACAAACATAATTTGATGTTTTCTTAGAGTTACTTGAATGAAGTAACTCTTAATTTAATTTTATTGTTATTTAATAAAAATAAGGACTACTTTCAGGATTTCCTTCCTAAAAAGTAAAAAAGGAACTATTATAAGCTCGCCCGTGTGCCTGTCTGTCCGTCTGTCACAGCTGTTTTTCTTGTAAACTATAGAACTTGGAAAGTTCAAATTTGGCAAAAGCAATAAAGGCTATTGGGCCATGTATTTATGGATTAATATCTATTCGCAAATATATTTATGAAAAATGTAAAAGGGCTAATTAACTTATTAAACCTCCTCACTAACAAGCCCGTGTTAATACGTTCACTAAGCTCCAGGTTTCACTGCAGTACAAGCAATATTTAAAGTAATATAATTCTATTGATTTGATGTATTTTTAATACATTGAACAATGATTAATACTTCCAAGGATTGCATTCATATTCCTTATTAAGTTTTTTTTTATAAAATGTTGAAAGATTCATCTTTTTTTAGCAATTAAAACAAAATGCAAAGAAAACAACATTACAATTTTGCCCTTTTCCAAGACTGTCAGAGGGATGAAAATAAAAGTACTTTTATTTCAAATGAAAAACAAATTTCAAAGTGATTGCTTAAAAGGCGCAAAGGCCAACATAGTGAAAAAGATTCCAAGCCGGGACCCGAACCCGGGCCATCAGTATAGCGCACTGACGTTCTACCGACAAACCACTTGGAACGATACCAAGCTCGGAAAATTTCTCACTATTATATGTTGGCAAGGCTACAAACGTAGCACAAAATGGAATATTTATCGTGAGCCACCGACCTGGGGCGAGCACGAAACATAATTAAATCCAGCATCGATAGAAACTATTTTAATACATGGAAATTATTCCAGAGAGAAACATTCGCCTTGCATACAATATTTCAAATGAAAAACAAATTTCAAAGTGATTGCTTAAAAGGCACAAAGGACAACATAGTAAAAAAGATTCCAAGCCGGGACACTATGTTGGCCTTTGCGCCTTTTAAGCAATCACTTTGAAATTTGTTTTTCATTTGAAATATTGTATGCAAGGCGAATGTTTCTCTCTGGAATAATTTCCATGTATTAAAATAAAAGTACTTTTTTTTGTCTGTCGTGTAGGGTATTGTGTGAAATCCCTCGTAACGCACAACTCAAAAATACATTTGTTTTAATTTTCGATATTATATTTCCGGAGTTACAGTAGAGCGCCGATTATCCGAACACGTCGGGACCGACCTTAGTTCGGATAAGCAAAAGTTCGGAAAAACGGACAGACAATTTAAGGGATGTTCCTAAGTATATATTGAAACCTTCACACATTATCCAGGTTTAGGACTGGCAGCCCCAGTTAATGTTGCTGTCAGTGGGAGTTTAAAAATTATTATTATTTTTGTCCTTTTATTTTATTTTTTTACTTTTTTATCATTTAAAATTTTCTTTTACTCTTTTTATCCATTTCCAGAGATTATAATTTAAGCAAAAACGCTTTCGATTGTTGCTTGCTTCAAAGAATACATTCTTTCAATGCTGCGATACCTCGAATTCTTCTTAAGGGGACGGTAGACGTTAAAATTTTTATTTTTTAATTTTCATCATACAGATATGAAATTTTCCGGAAATATACATTTCACCATAAATAAATAAAACATCTGAAACTAAATTTCTAATCTTATTAAAATTTTAAGTTAAAAAAAATTTAATTTTCAGCCGAAATTTTAAAATACTCCATGCGTCTTAATTTTTGAGATATTTCCTCGATTTTGCATTTTAATCATTTAAAACACTGTTAGAAATAAATATGTGAATCGATTTTTTAATCCCTTTAATAGTTAATTTTTTAGAGATTTTTTCCTGAATTCTATATTGATTTTCATCAAAATTTTTCCTTTTAATAAGTTAAAAACCAAATTAAATTATCTTAATTAAGTCTAATTTTAAAATGCATACACAATTTCTTTTTAAGCAGTATCAGGATTCTTCCTTATCAATTTCATGAGATTGGTAAAAAATTAAGACGCATGGAGCATTTGAAAGATCTAAAAACGTTGAAAAATCAGTATTGAGAAAAACGGACTTAAAGTATACTAATGGGCCGAAAAACTGTCTGTGCACAGAATTCAAATACTTGTAACTTTACGTAAAATAATCCCATCTGCTTGCGGTTTTTCGCACATGACTCAGAACAAACTGGAGAGTAATAATACGCACAAAAGTAATTTTTGATTTTTGTGTCGATTTTTGCTCAAATAAAGGTCCACGGTCCCCTTAAATACGTTAGTTTAATAGGATCAGCGTTCATCTGCCTTTCGAGCCATTTCATAGCTGCTTCCAAACATTCAAAGGCTTTCGTTATGTGAAGGACCTGGTTCATTTTCAGACCATTTGTTTTCATTTTCTTCAATTTCATCCCCTTTTCCCAAGCCTTTTATTCTCTTGCTATTGCTCCTAACGATAGACTAATCCGGGATTCGATTTCGGAAGCTAAATCCGAAAGGGAAAATATGAGAGAAATAGGGTGTTTGGATAATTGGAAGTTCGGTTTAAAATAATTTTTGAGAGAAATAGGTTGTTCGGATAATTTGAAGTTCGGTTAGTTGGAGTTCGGATAATCGGCGCTCTATTGTTATTGTAATCGGCTGTATTGTTGAAAATGTAATGCAAAAATACGTCCCCCTCCTCTATTTACGAATCTATTGAAACTAATGTTATGAAAAAATTATGGGTAATAGAAGTTAATTTTAAACTTGCAGGATAACTTTAGAAAACTAGCTGCAACAATGCAAAATAAAATTAATTAAATAGTTTTAAAATAAATATTGAACAACAAAATTTAAATTGTTAAATATTCAATATATCGCCAAATATTCTTTATTCTTAAGTTAATCATTTCAACAACAGGAGCAATAGTTAACAGTGCGAAAATTTTGTTTACGGTTCAGCTGTTTCGCTTAACTATGATGAAAAAGTTAATTAGTTGTCCTAGGTCACATAGTTTTTGAGAAAATCGCATTTTTCCGTAACACTCAAATTTCGATTTTCGAACGTTCAGCAAAGGAGTTGAGAAGTGCTGCAAGAGCCTATTGCCGCAGAAGTATAAAAGGATTGTTGAAAAGGATTTTCGAAAAACATGGTCGGTAATTAGCCGATATATTAACCCTTAAAGACATGGACGGTTTGGACACACATAAAGACACGGGTGGAATAATCTATGTACCATCCGCTTTTAAAGCCTAGCTAAGAACTTTATACACTGACGGAAAAAAAATCCCAACATTAAGAAAGACTTGTGTTAGATACACGAAATTTGGTAGGCGTGTTTCTACATCTGAAAGATGACATCGATTCAAATTTCGCTCTTTGCGCATAAGTGTGGCGCTCGTAAGCGCCACTCACAACTTGCAAATCACGTTTGCTTTAAATGCGTACTGTAATGTTCGTGAGCGTTATTTATCTTCCAAATTTGACGTATTGGGTTGATGTTAGCCAAGGATGCCTTTAAGAAGACGAAGAAGTCATTATCAACAGTTCACCGAGTTGGAACGAGGTCGTATAATAGGGCTACGAGAAGGTGGATTTTCTTGCCGCGATATTACAGAAAGACTTGGCCGGAATGTATCCACTGTGCATGATTGTTGTGAGCAGTGGTCAAGGGATGGTATTGCCTCAAGAAGACCGTGTTGTTCCGGGCGGCCACGTGGCACTAGATCGTGAACATAGCAATGATCGAAAAACTTTAGGAAGGTATGTAGACAAATTTCTTTCGAATGAATTCAGTGAGATTAAGCCAAACTATGTGACAACTAGAGTTGTCATGTCGAGTGTCACAAAAAGTGGGACAGTGGTTCCTTAATCCGGACATAATAATACATGAAACCCTATCAAAACAAAACCTGTCTCTAACGGAATATTGTCTTAAATGTTAAAATTTCATTTTCCCTGCTGTACAATTATATCTGCTCAGACAAAATCCTGTTTAAAACAAAATTTTTCTCCTCTGACTTTCTATTGCGTCTAATCAGGTTTGTTTAGGCGTCATATTTTTTAAAAAATATTTTTTTATAATAATTAAAACATGTAGCATAAAGTTATTTTAATTTTTTTTAACTCATTTTATTTCTCTTCAGAAATATTGCCATTAAAAACAAATTGGGTCAAGCCTCCCATATAGTGGGCCAACCCTCACATATGTGGGGAGCCTTGACCCATTATTTTCTCATGATTAAAATCAATCATTTTTCAAATTTCTTATATATTACACTTAAGTAATAATATCATTTTGATAACGGATTGTATAACGAATAAAATGATATATAAAACTTTATTCTACGTTCAATATTTAAAAAATAAAAAATCATTTTGTAAAAAGTGGGTCAACCCTCCCTAGTCTCAACTAAACTAAATTACATATATTTATTTATAATTCCTTTTAAAGATAGAAGCTTTCGGGTATAATTTCAAAATGTGGTAGGTTTAAAAAAAAAAAAAAAAAAAGGCGAATAAAATTTAAGAAAGATGGGCTTGTTTAGTTTAAAGTATTTAATAATAATAACTTATAATAATTATTTTATATTAGTTTTCTAGATATAGAAGGTTGTAAAATAATAGTAAAATTCAAATTTCATGGGCACTTTTCTCATTATAAATAACTTTATATATATATATACACACATATATATATACAGGGTGTTTCTAAACTCATGGTACAAACTTTAAGGAAGGGTAGGTAGAGCACACAGTAACAATCATTTATTGTGTAGGAATGTATGGGACCAAGTGACGCATTAAAGTAAAAACACCAGAGGGGCAATTAGGCCCCTTTTTTAATTTTCAACATTTCTCATTCATACCAGAAAGTTTTTATGCTATCCTTTTCTTGCCATCTCATAATTACTTAACAATAAATTTCTTCTTTGAAAATTTTTGGTATGAAATCGAAATTTTTGAATTAAAAAAAAAGCGCAAAACTGGCAAACTTATCAAACGAAATACATCAATAAAAAAGATAAAATGTTTATTTACAATGCAGTTTACAAGTAAATAATAATCCATACAATAATATTAAAATAAGTGTTCAAAATTGCGCACACCAACTGTGATACATGCTTTGTAGCATCAGTGGAACGATTGTCGTACGTTTCTAAAGATGTCAAGCATTTCCCGCACACGTGCAGCAGCTTCGGATATGCGAGCTACTAGATTTTCGTCTGAGTCAACTGGAGTCTCATAAACAAGACTCTTCAGATGTTCCCATAAAAATAAATCAAGGCTCGATAAATCGGGAGACCGCGGTGCCCAAGGAACTGGTCCACCACCCATAATCCATCGCGTCACAAATGTGGCATTCAGGTAACTGCGCACATCATTGGGGAAGTACGCGCGTTGCATGTGAATTATTGGTTGCCCAAAGATGGAAATTGTGCGCATTAAATACACCCTCGCGTGTAAATACTGCCTCATCTGTAAATAGCATATGAGCACTAAAGTCTGGCTGCAATACATGTTACTGCAAAACCCACTAGCAAAAGTTCAGCAGCAGATTCAGCAGCAGTCCTCCGGATTCAAAGTTTGTATACGTTGAAAACGGAAGGGATGAAATCGATTTTCATTTAACACTCTCCAAGCGATCGGATGGCTCACACCTAAATTCTGTAGAACAGCTCTTGTACTTGATTCGGGCCTTTCACTCATCAAATTCAAAATAATTTCTTCCAGGCTTGCACTGCGTACAGCTCTTTCTCGCCCTGCTTCCTGTCTGGTGACGTGGAAAGAACCTGTTTCAGAAAGGTGACTGTGTAAGCGCTGAAACATTCTATGATCAGGCATTCTTCTGCGAGGAAACTGCTCCTGATACATTCGTAGGGCAGCTCTGGCGGTGCCATTTGCATGACCATACATGAAATGCATGTCGGCGTTTTCGGCATATGTAAAGTCTTCCATGACGAACGATAGCACAATAAAAAATGGCGATTTCTTCTACTTGAATGCATGGTATTAAACGGCGATCAGTCACTTACTGCCCTCTACCGCCAGTGAAATCAACCAAAAACTCCATTTCTATTTTATGAAATTTCTATTTCTATTTCTATTTTCTATTCAAAAAATTTCGATTTCATACCAAAAATTTTCAAAGAATTTTATTATTAAGTAATTATGAAATGTCAAGAAAAGGATAGCACAAAAATTTTCTGGTATGAATGAGAAATTTTGAAAATTAAAAAAGGGTCTAATTACCCCCCTGGTGTTTTTATCTTAATGCGTCACTTGGGCCCATGCATTCCTATACAATAAATGATTGTTACTGTGTGCTCTACCTACCCTTAAAGTTTGTACCGTGAGTTTAGAAACATCCTGTATATATTACATTCTTGTAGATAGGTCAACACGTATGAAACTTGCGACTTTTATTTAACTTTCAATAAATAAATTAAGCTCTCAGCAACCACTATATTTATATAGAAATATTAATACCGTAAAAATTACAAAATGTGCAACTAAATAAAGTTAAAATTGCGCGGAATAAGCAGTGAAAGTGATCAGAAATTTTAAATTGATACCGGAAATTTCGAAAGAAGATATTTTACTTTATGTTATCGCTAAATATCTTTTACTAGCAAACCCCGCGGCTTTGCTCGCGTAATATTTGAAATATGCCAAGTGATATTTATATGTCTAATTTTTATTAAAAGGTACTAACTAAATTTTTATTTTATTAAAAGGTAATATTTTATTTTATTAAAAAGTAATATTTTATTTTATTAAAAGGTACTTATTACTTTTAGGAATAATTTAAAAAAATTACTATTTAAAACACAGTTTGAATAAATATCATTGTTACACTGCATAAGGCAGAAATGAGACTTAAATTAATAAAACTAAATAAAACTAAATAAATAATAATTTAGAAAATATTTTGAAACTTTTATGCTCAATTAATACGCTCAATTCAGTATTCATTTGAAGATTTGAATTTTTTAGAAACCATCTTCTTACATCTTAAAATTAACCATCATGTCAAATTCCAAGTCCTACCACCTCTCTCAACATAAAGGGCTATGTTGAAATAGGAACTGTCACCATTAATTTGCCAACATTAATTTTGAAATCTGTTTGATATTTCCTAATATTCCACAGAAACGTAATTTAGAAAGCTTTTAAAGGCCTTTTTTAGAGCGTTTGTTGTTCCTGTGAATCCCAGGTGGTAGAATCATCGGCATAAATTATAGCCTGTGTAGGATCAGAGACTGTTACTATTGATTCGCAACTATTACTTTTATATTTGGTTTATATTCCCTGAAATTGCGTAGAAATCGTAATTTAGGACTTTTTTAGAATGCTTTTCGCACCTCCCCTTCACTTCACCCCTTTTTAATTCGAATTTATTTTCGACAGTCCTTCGAGGGCATTTATATTTTATAAGTAACTACCATGCCATATTTAAAGTTTCTAGCCTTTTCAGTATCATAGAATTCGCAATTTAGAAAGTTTTTAGCTACTGCAACCCTCTGGTGGTAGTGGCACAGACATAAAATAAAGCTTATGTTTCATCAGGTTCTATCACCAACAATTTGTTATCATTATTTTTATAATCAGTTTGGTATTTAAAAAGATTACATAAAAATTGTAATTTATAACACTTTTCGCTCACTTCTTCTTTTTAAATTTGAAATTTTCTTTCGACAGTTCATAGAAAGCAGTTGCAGCATCTTGTAAGTAAATAACATGTCATACTTCAAAGTGTTAGACCCTTCAGTTATGCAAAAAACGCAAATTAGAACATGTTTTGCTTTTTCAACCCTCAGATGGTAGTGACAGCAACATAAAATATAACCTATGTTATAGCAGGGACTGTCACCATTGATTTGCAACCATTACTTTTGAAACAGCTTTGGAATTTCCTGAGATTGAGTAGAAATCGCAATTTAGAACGTTTTTAGAACGCTTTTCGCGCATTTTCACCCCTTTTTAAATTTCCAATTTTTTCGAAACTGTTCTTAAAGATCATTTATATGTAATACATATGTACCTTGCCTAATTTTATGTTGCTAGCCCCTACCGATCACAAAAATCGAAATTTGGAACGCTTTTTTGCTCCTGCAACGTCTAGGTGATAATGATACCGACGTAAAATAGCGTCTATGTTAGAGCAGAGGCTGTCAGCATGAATTTCTTAACATTACTTTTGAAATGAGTTTGATTCTTCCTGAAATATTGGTGACAAATCGGCATTTAGAACGTTTTTAGAACGCTTTTCGCTAATTTTGCTCCTGCATCTCATCTGGGTTAGTGGAAACATATATAAAATATAGCCTATCTTGGAGCAAGATCTGTCACCATCATTTTAACACCATTATATTTGAAATCGGTTCAGTATTTCCTGAGATTGCATAGAAAATATGCAATTTAGAACGTTTTTTACAACGCTTTTTGCGCATTTTGACCCCCCTTTTAAATTTCGATTTTTTTAGGAAATGTCCTTAGAGATGATTGATATCTTATAACTAACTACCATTCAAAATTTCCCGATTCAAGGCCCTTCCGTCACGCAAAAACCGCAATTTAGAACGTTTTTCTCTGGCAGCCCCTTTGGGGTAGTGGCACCGACATAAACATAGCCTATGTTGGAGCAAGGGTTTTCACCATCATTTTGACGCCATTATTTTTTTAATCGGTTTGGTATTTCCTGAGATTGTGTAGAAACTACCATTTAGAACGTTTTTTAGAACGCTTTTCGCGCATTTTCACCCCTTTTAAATTTCGAATTGTTTAAGAACTGTTCTTAGAAATCCTTTATATCTAATAAGTAGCTGATACTTCAAATTTCATATTTCTAGGCCCATCAGTAACGCATAAATCGCATTTTTAGAACGTTTTTTGCTCCTACACCCCCTTTGGGGTAGTGGCACCGACACAAAACATAGCCTATCTTGGAGCAAACGTTGTCACTATCATTTTGACACCAATATTTTTTAAATCGGTTTGGTATTTCCTGAGATTATGTAGAAACTACCATTTAGAACGTTTTTTAGAACGCTTTTTGTGCATTTTCACCCCTTTTAAATTTCGAATTGTTTAAGAACTGTTCTTAGACATCATTTATATCTTATAAGTAACTAATATTCAAAATTTCATATTTCTAGGTCCTTCAGTAACGCATAAATCGCCTTTTTAGAACGTTTTTTGCTCCAGCACCCCCTTTGGGGTTAGTGGCACCGACATAAGATATAGCCTATGTTCTAAGTTGGGCGAACACCATCATTTTGATACCATTACTTTTGGAATCGGTTCGGTAGTTCCTGAGCTTATCTCCGACAAATAAACAATTTTTTCCTCTTTATAATAGGAGTATAGATTAAATAAAGCGTAACTTACTATTTTTTATGTCTGGTATGAACACTAAATTTCCGGATAAAAATGGAAGCCAAACTGGCAGATCTGTATGGTGGTACTCAACGTGTTAATAGAAAATTTTATCTTATAGTCCAGGCAAATTAAAGTAAATACACCTTCAACCCGAGCAAAATTGCAATAGAAGCTCTGTTAACTGATTTTTAATCCGTAACCATTACTGAGAAATATAACCAAAATCAGACAAAATCCGATCACGGGAACACCCTTAAAAACGGATTTCAAAACGGACTGAATCAAATGCCGTTTTGCGTTGTTGTGCTGTTGTATAGCTTTTAGTTGAGACGGAAGAGGGCAGCACTAAACAATTTGGACTGCAAATATTCATTTTTTATCGAACAACTGACAACCAATAATGCTTATGGAACAAGATAAAGTAAAGTATCTATAACTCATTCTAAACTGTATTACTACTAGGCCGATCTCCTAACAGTCATCCGGTATGCGATGAGTTTTTCAAGCTCCGGCGATGGGGAGATATATCTCCGGCCTCAGGCAAGCCCTATACTATATTTTCTTTCTACATATTAAGTCTTCCTGAACATTTTAAGCCCTACCGCATCAAAATCGGTCCAGTGGTTCGCGATATATAGTTCTTTTAAATTTCTCTACTTTCTGTTAATCCCGTTCCTCTATCTCATGTATCCACAATTGCAACTGGCTCCGAATCGATTCCAGTGCTTATAAATGCTAGTTGTGCATAACTTTCCCAGGCATCGGAACATTTTTAATAATATGCTTTAGGGAATTTTTCAGGGCAAATATCAGTATTTTTTAATAGAAGAATAAATCTAGTTTAAACGCGCGAAATTTCGCCTTATTTAAGAAGTAATTTTCTTTAAGAAAATACTGGTACCGAAAAATTTCCTGGCTATAAAATTTCCGGACGCGCAAGACCCCTGCATTTATGGACATTTCATCACCAATTTACTTTGTTAAGGAGACTTTAAGCAAAGGTATCGATATTTTTTATACATGCTGTGCTGTGATTGTGATCTGACCAGAGTAGTTTGTCATGTCAGTGTTTTTCAAGATTATATTTATGGTGTTAAATGATTATTTAACAGCGGATTGCTACATTATTTGTGTAATTTGAAGCTTATACAATACTAGTGAGTGAGTTTTAGATTCTTTTTATAAATTTTAGTATTTTAACGAGCCTCTGAAAAGTACTTGCTTTACCATTGGCGGCCATTTAATAATGCATCTCTGTGGAGATTATTGTAATGTTAACCTTTTTTAATTAATCTCTAACCTCTAACGTACATAATAAATGCTATAAACAGCTCCATACTGTGCTTTTTATTAACGTAAGTGTATATACTTTGCTCTGTTGCCAGTTTCAATTCAAAATATTAATTTTAAGTGTACTAAATGATGTTTTGAAAATAGTTAAAAATTGTGTTCTATGCTAACTTTTAGCTTCAAACTCCCATAGGAATAACATTGGGAGTGTGTAACTTTTATAAAATTATCAAAAATACCTATAAGAGACAGCAGACAGAAGAGGAGCAGCAATGACATTTAAAAAGTGGCCGATGTACTGGAACACATATCGCCACTTCATTCTGATTCTACTCTACGCAAAATTGTTACAGGCGTAACAGCTAAAAAAGAAGTTAATGTTGATGAGTTGCACTTATTTGGTATGATCATCATCTCCAAAATGATAGGGAAGGATATATTTAGGTATTCGGCTAAAAGGTCAAAGAAAGTGAAAACTCTAGGATCTGCTGCCGCCATTTGTAGTTATAAAGATGACTTAGATATACAAATAGATCCAGCGCTCCTCTTCCAAAGAATGATTATTACTGGCACTTGTGGTAAAATGAATCTCGGAGATGTCATGCGTTATGAACTGTGTGCGTACTCTGCAGCATTATTTGAATTACCAAGTATGATGAGGAATTCCGACAAATCTCAGTTAGCTCAAGCACTAGTCAAACACATTAAAAATTTACACAATGAAAAATATGACAACGTGGAAAGTACAGAAAGGTACATATTGGATGGAGGATCTTTCTTGCGTCGCATTTCCTGGTGTAAAAAAATGATACATATGAAAACATTGCTATATCTTACGCTGATTTTATTGTTAGACAATATGGAAAACCTATCATGGTTTTTGATAATTACATTGGGTATCCAACAATCAATGATGTGGCTCACAGATGACACTACAAAAAAAAAAAAAACAAAAAAAAAAAAAAAACAGTAGAGATATTAATTTCAGCCCATACGTGAAATTTGTTCGAAAAAAAGGAAGAGTTTCTGGACAATGAAAAAACAAGCAAGCAATGACTTCCCTCATAGGCAAATTGCTTAAGAAACAAGGCTGTACTGTTCCCAACACAGATGGGGATGCCAATATAGACATTGTTTGTGCTCCAGTCTCATCTTCAGAACATGCACATGCACATACCACAGTAATAGGTGAAGATACCGACTTGCTGATTCTCCTTCTTTAACAGGCAAAGGATAATGGCTTCAAGCTATATTATCGCAGTGACATAAGACGAGGATCATGTTCCAAACCAGTCTATCATATCCTCAACATGCAATCTCTGTTAGGTCGTGAAAATTGCAACTTCCTTCTGTTTCTGCATGCTTTCACGGGCTGCGATACAACATCCAGAATTTTTTCGATTGGGAAATCCTCATCATTTCTCAAACAGATGAACAAGACAGAGCTCCGTTCTATTGCAAAAATATTTTGTTCAAATTCAAGCCTACATTCAGATATGGCTGAGGCTGGAAGAAAAGCAATGCTTCTGTTTTATGACTGCAAGGCACTGGATTCTATAGACAAACTACGTCACCAAATGTTGGTAAGGAAAGTAACTACAGTAAAATCATTTATTATACCTGAACGTTTGCCTCCGACCGATTCTTCTACAAAATATCATAGCTATCACACTTACTTACAAATAAATATCGGAAGAAAGAACCAAGCCAGAAGAATGGGGCTGGTATGTAAAAAAACACTCGTGCTACCCAATACTCTGCGAGTGACTACCAGCTACAGATTATTTACTTAATATGATTCCATGCTCTTGAAAGACAAACTGTGCTACTTTACGATGCTGATGCAAGCGTAATTGATTGCCCTGTACTACAGCTTCTGGGGTGTGCCAAGTCAATGGATGTAACAAGAGCTACCTTATTCTAACTATAAATATGATGAAAACTATTGATACGTTTTTTTCTTCACTGGAACATTTCTGTAAAAATGAACTTAAGCAGTAATTTGTCAGAAATAGTAGACTTTTGCGTACTGTTTATCGTTTTTGACTATACTTCAAAGTTAAATTGTGAAAATAAAGCGATATATTTCCGTAAGCGATATATTCTCTGCCTTAGTTCCAGAAAATCCCCTCCGCCATTTTGAAATCCGTATATAGGGGTGTTCCCGTGCTCAAATTTTGTCTGATTTTTAGTATGCTATTAAGCAGTAGTTCCTGATTAAAAAATTCTGTAAAAAGCTTCTATTGCAATTTTGCGCATGTTCAATCACAAAATGCCTGGACTATTATATAAACGTCATATTCATGAGCAATTACTGTCATGAATAAGAACAAATTTGTATTTTTTTTTTTTTTTTTTTTTTTTTTTTTTTTTTTTTTTTTTGCAATTATACTATTAGTTCACACTCTCCCTACATATATTTATATATCTTGTTCAAATTTTCAATCGTTAATAAAATATTTATTATTCATCCACTCAAGTTCAAATACATTTTTTTTAACTTGTAGTGGATGACACTTGATGTTAATACAGTTTTTTCATATATTAATTCATTAATTAAATTTAATTAATTAATTTTAGTTTTACATGGGAGAATTTTTTTTTCTCTTATTCAGATTTTCAATCTTTAATAAAATACTTTTTATCATCCACTCAAGTTCAAATACATTTTTTTAAACTTGTAGTGGATGACACTTGATGTTAATACAGTTTTTTGAAATATTCATTCATCAATTAAATTAAATTAATTAATTTTAATAAAATTTTCAATCGTCAACAAAATACTTATTATTCATCCACTCAAATTCAAATACATTTTTTAAAACTTGTAGTGGATGACACTTGATGTTAACACAGTTTTTTCAAATATTAATTCATTAATTAAATTTAATTAATTAATATTTATATTAATTGTAATTATTTCATAAAAAGTAACTAAAATAAATTTTTTCTTTGTTGACCTAAGTAGGAATTGACTTTATTTTTTTTTATATTAATTCATTAATTAAATTTAATTAATTAATATTTATATTAATTGTAATTATTTCATAAAAAGTAACTAAAATAAATTTTTTCTTTGTTGACCTAAGTAGGAATTGACTTTATTTTTTTTTATATTACTTGTTTATTACTGGTGGAAGTTTCACCGTTGGTAATCTGGCCCTTTTGTTGTCACTGGTTTTCATACTTGATTCCGTCATATTTATATCAACTTGGTTCATGTATGCAGGGCTACCACTGGCGACTATTTTTTAATTCTACCTCAGCCCACTTTCTCAAACAAAAATTACTGACATACTGTTCGAGAACATTTGCAAGAGAAATACTGTAAAACCTCCCTGAAAGACCTCCTCTATAAGGAGACCACCTCTCATAAAGACCGTTTATTTATGGTCTATAATTTTTAGCTATATGCTCAATGTTAATTTTCCCCCATTAAAGGACAACTATTTCCCGTCTCCCTCCCTGAAAGACAACTTTTCAACTTTTTAGTCGAAGAGAAGGATTACTTTCCTATGCATGGGGAAATCTCAAAATTCCACTTCTCTCCGGAAAACACGCTCAGTTAAGTCTACTTCCTTAGACCTGGCCAATAAAGGACATCTCTAAAGACTGGGATAATCCCATTATACAAAATCTCGACAAAGGTTAGACCTTTTAAATTTTTAATAAAAATAAATTCTACAATCATTTATAAAAAATGAATGAACCTACACTCGATTTTTTAAAGTCTATTTTAGGAGCTCATTCTGATATAGGCGACGAGCTTCCCCAGTTAAAGCTTCTATTTCATATCAAAAAACACTTGTTGAAATCAATAAATTGCTAGAAAGTTCGATACCTGTTAGAGATGATATTAAAATAAATAATTTGTTTAAAGATATCAAAAAATGTTTAGAAACAAAAAATGTTAATGGAAAATTGTTAAAATCAAAGCAAACTATAATTAATTCCTTCTTTAAAGCTGTATAGACATGAAATATGATAAACAAATTCAATAATATATATATATGTATATATATATATATATGTATGTATGTATGTATATTTTCTTTTTTTTGTAGTATTTCATGAAACTTTGCTTTACCCATCACCTCTATTTAGAGACCACCTCTCTGAAAGACCGATTTTTTATGGTCTCGTTAGAGAGGTTTCACAGTACACTACAAAATCTGTTTTTTTTTTTTTTTTTTTTTTTTTTTTTTTTTTAATAGTGGTGCTAATAGAATAGAAAAATAGTCGCATGTTGCAGCCCTGTGCATGCCAAATGGAATTTTGTAATAGATTTTTCATACACATCGTAATCGGCGTGTTTCTGATGACAATACTTCATGTTAATATTTTTAGAACTCCACCCTTTAACAAGTTTGACCGTACACCGTACATGCAAATATGTACGTGCACCGTACGTTTGCTTGTTTTGTTGCTAAAAGCTTTTAGACACCACTAATTTTAAACTGCAATATTCGCTTTATTCATAGGCAGACATATTTCTATGATATAAGGCAATTATTTTAGTACGGTAAAATTGGTTTACTGTTCCTTTATAGTGTCTAAAAAATTAACCTCTTAAGTCGTTAATAATAAATTAATAAGTGGTTAGTAATAAATAAATTAATTATAACACTATAAAGGCAGCAAACAGTGTTGCCAAATCTCGCGGGTGTTTTATTCAGAAATTTTGATTCGATACCAGAAACATTTTAATACTAATTTTTTTTATTTTATTGACGAAATGATCTTATTGTAGAAGAAAGAAAAAGAAAAAATTATATTAAATTCGATTTCTTTTTCTTTCTTCTTTTCTTATTTTATAAAATGTTATACTAGTACTTATGTACTTTGTCACTTTTTGTTATTCTTTTCTTTTTTTCTTAAAAGTAAATTTAATTTATGTGGCTACCAGCCACGTCTAAACATTATTTTTTAAGGCTCCCTAATGCCCTTGCAACACAATCACCTTTCCGCTGGATGTAAAGTTGCAACGCAACTAGGTAATCCATTCAGCTGCTAACATTGTTCCATTGTTCCACATCTTATTGTAGCCTTTTATGACACCTTGTTCTCTTATCTTTCTTAACTATGCTTATATATTCTTAAACTTAACTTATTTACTTTTATTTTACTATTTAATTTCTCTCTTAATTCTAAACCAGTAAGTTTTCTTACTATTTTAACTTTATAATACCACTTTTCTTTAAAAGTAATTTTTCGTTTTTAAATTTTTATTTCATTGGTCATATTCTCAAAGTTCATTGGTTAAATATGAAGGGGGAAACCGGGGCTAATACCTTCTTTATTTAGATAAATGGATTTTCTATCCGATTTGCTTCAAATTTGCTATACCGGTTTATTTCGATAAGGCGCTTCCCTGATGACATTTGGTGGCTCATTGGTTAAGTATAAAGAGAGGAAACGGGCGGGGGCTAATCTCCCCTGGCATAATTCTTTGAAATATGTGTATAATATATATTTAGTGTGAATAGCCTTTGAGCTCAATGCCATCAGTTTAACTGGGCACTTTCCTTTTTTTTTTTTTTTTTTTTTTTTTTCAATAGCAATACCCTAGTTTCACACCATAAATAAATTCTACATCCTCCAATTATCCTAAAAACAAATTTTCATGAAATTCGTACGATTAGTTTTAGATAAATTGATTATTTTAAAATGAGCCTATTTTAGGGGCTGTATACAAATTAATGTTCGGTACTCGATTATTGAAATGCTATAGAATAACTATGTCACTTCTATTAATGTGTGTATTATTTCTTGCCAATATGACCATTTCACTTGCTTAAACTTTTGCACTCCACTGACACCTTTACAGGGTTCGTATGCATCAAGGGATTCAGGGGATTTTTTCTGTTTTAATAGCAGACATTTCGTAACGTACTCGTCGCTATATCTGAAGATAGAATTTTTTTTTTTTTTAATTAAATAAGACAAAAAAAAATTACGAAAATTCTGATAAAAGGTCCTTGAAAGTCCTTGAAGCACACGAACCTTGCTGCACAGTGACAAACTAAGTAAGTTTAAACCTTTTTTCCCTACCCTTTTTTAAACCTGGTGGAAACTCTGAATAATCAAAACGCGTTGCAGAATGTTCACAAACAAAAGAAATCTAAATGCATAAAAATTAATTTTTCAACTTAAAATTACAATTTATTCCAGATGTAAAAATTAAAGAGTTCAATTAAATGTATTGGGCAGATAAAATGTGTAATAGAGGATTTTCAATACTTACATGACATAAGTTAATTTGGGATAGCCATAAACAATATTGTTATAAAAGTAATCATAAATTGAGGACTAAAAACGGAAAATACTGAAAGTCCAAAAGAGGAACCTTAAACTATTATTTTGACCTTTTTTTATCATAATTCGAAAACTACTTAATTTTTTTTTTAATTGAGAATTCTCATAAAGCAGGACATGATAAATATAAATCTATCAATAAAATTGTAGGTTCCAAATCATATTTTTTTTCGAATATTTACCCTTAACCGGAAACGTGAAAATCCCGTGCACAAAAAGGACACTTAATAATTTATCAAATAAACTTAAACATTTAATCTTTAAAAGTAATGCGTTAACATGGCCAATTTTGTAATATAACAGCGTAAAAATAAGTTTGGAATGACTGTGAGAGAAAATATTAAGGACAGATAATGTCGACGCAAACATCTAACAGACGTACGTTTCCGGTTAAGGGTTTACCCATTTGAGCTTGAATTTTAGTTTTCTCAAATTTCTTGGTAAAATCACTTTAAAATGTTGCAAAATGAACTGTAAAAATATTTTTAAAAAATTACATTAAAAATGTTTTGCATTTATTTGATAAAATCTAAAAGTATTGAATGTGGGAATATGCATAATGTCCCAAAAATGACCGATGATTTTAAAATTTTAATAACTTACAAACAGTGACAGATATTAAAAAAATTCTTGCAGGAGTGTTACGTAAGATATCAGGTGTTTGAATGCTGCAATTATGAGTTTTAGTTACAAATAACATCGATAGATGGCACTGCGAGAAATAACCGCTAAATCCAGGCTCGATTTTTCGGCCTCTCTCTTCTTCCATGCACAAAAAGGAGATTAAAATGCATGGAACTATTAAGAAAGAGGAACTGACATATCCTTAAAATAGTGAGGCTTCAACTGTAACCGCTTTCGCAGGGGTTCATTACCGCCGGGGCAAACTTCCACCAATCAATTTAAGTGTATATTTTCTCTTTATTCAAATGCCTTAACAATGGAAGATTTCAGTCAAAAATAAATTCATTCAAAAATGATATTCATTTTTATTGGTGGATGTTTAATTTGACAGTAGTGGTTCCGCTAATTATGACAACCATGACAACTTCCTGTCAGTCTCAGTGAAAAGTTTATAATACCTGTGCAAACTGACACCAGTAAAAATAAATAGAAAATTTTTTACCATATTTATGAGAGAAATTTCCCGTAAATAAGACATTTAAATAAGACAAAATTTCCTATTGATGTTTACTAGTGGAATTTTTCGCCGGCAGTAATCAGAAACTGTTTATCCGGTTTAAACAAAGCAGCCGCCATCTTGTGACAACCTCCTCAGTTACTTCACTAGCAACTGTTAGACAATACACTATATGTCTCCTGCTCTTTATTCAAAACTCCATTTTAAAATGTATTCAATGGATCCCGAAGTACCAAAAATCGGGTCTGGACGTTATATTTTGCTTTCAGCGCCATCTATTGTTTGAAATTCGAACTAAAATAAAGAATCACAGTAAAAAAACTCCTGACATCATACATAACCCTACTGCAAGAATTTGTTTAATGTCTGCCACCGTTTGCAAGTTATTGAATTTTAAAATAATCGATCATTTTCGGTACATTCGGTATTCATAATATTATAATATGCATAAATATATGTTTTGTCTAAATTTATATAAAATAAGCTTTTAACTTGTACATTATATACTATGATTAGTATTTTTATGAACTACTAAAAAATTATATTTATTTCCTTACAGAGACTAATAACATAATAAATAATATTAATAATAAACTAAGAATAATCGTATTTGAGGGGCTTAAAAACAGTTTATTTCATAACCACCTTGAAAAGGACTTTACATAAATAACTGTTCCCTAAGTGGCTAATAAAAATATGTGTCCATTCTTGCTTAGCTCCCTATATTTTGTACGTTACAAAAATTCATAATTCTAGACTTAAACATATAATTTCACAATTAAAAAAAATACGCGTTTTAACCCCTTAACCAGTGTTGCCAGATGCACCACTTTTTTGAAATGGTAATATGCGCCTTATTTAATGACATATTAATTAAGGTAAAAACAAAGGGAATTTTACAGTTTCAAAAAACTGGTGTCAATCAAGAAATCTGAGTTTTAAAAAAGTAGCCCACTGGCAACACTGTCGCATTAAATTAAAGTTTAAAAATTCAAATTGCTCATTTGCACCACTTTTTTGAAAAAGAAATGTTCACTTTATTTAATGACAGGTAAAATGATACCATAATAAAGCCAATTACACTATTTTATAAAACTGATTGGAATCAAACAAATTTGAATAATCTGAATAAAAGACACAGCCCGTGAATATCACGGGAGCGAGAATTAAGGGGTTAAAGAAGTCTACAAACTAAGATTATGACTTATGTTTTTGGGTCCTTTATGCAAAAGATACAAATAAATTTACTTTTTACATTTTGGTATCTTGAAAAATGAAAAATCTATAAACACCGAAAAAAGGCCTTCATTTAAGTAAATAAATGTAACTTTTATGTTGTTTTCTGTCGGCAATAGATAAATACATTTGTAGGCAATTACGTCATATAATTTTCACGTTGTAAAGAAGAAGGAAATTATAAAAATTTATTAAAATTCAATAGTCCCAAAAATGGGACGCAAGGCATAAATGGGTTAATTTCATAATTCATATGATAATATTTTCTAAATTGTAAATTCAATGTATTATGTTTGGGTTTTTAGTATTATAACCACACTCAAAAATATCACATTAGGATTATAATTTCAGGAGATATTGATAATAAAAAATGAAAATGCAATTTAACATTAGAAGCTCTAAATTTTGAATGTTTATAATTCAAAAACTTATGAACAAAATGACATGAAATTTCATTTCTAAGGAGAGATTTAACTGAAAAGTTAAATTATATTGTCAAAATTGGGTGTTGCTATTGAAGAAAACAAAGTTTGGTCTGGTCTTGATTTGTAGATGACCCCCTAAGCAAATTTCATATTCATCCTTTAAAAGTAGACTTTATTTCTAATCGTTTGGTAATAGTTACTTTCTTCTGTTATAATTAGTCACAGAGTTAGTAAGGGTGTTCACTTTTTTTTTACACGACTGTACAAAAACGGGACAACCACAGTTAATATACCAACGTTTTCTTTCTTTAATTAAGAGTTGAAAAATGTATTTACTTACTGTCATGTTTGTATTTCAGTTTATTAACTCTAGATGGCAGCATCAAAACTTTCTTTCTTCCCACAATTCTTTTCCAGAGTATTCTCTTCTGTTTACTATTATGTAGTCATGTGACCTATGTTCTGTAAGTGTTGTGTTATCTTGTGAAGTACTTATTAAATGTTTAAATGTCTAGCAGAGACCTCGTTATTCAGAGTTATCTTAATTATTATTAGTTAATTACTAAATATATACTATAAATGGCGACGTTGGAAAATAAAGGTGGTAATTTAACCAGAAAAAGTTTAATGAAAATGATAATCGTTCCGGTGAAAATGGCTATACTTCCGGTTTTCAATATTCTACGGTTCGGTGGAATACTACAATGCTATTTTAATACTTCATAGTCTTCTACGCTATTTACGGCGGTGGTAAGTGATATTACATTTACTTTTGCATTTTTACGCTTTTGCTACGTTTAATAAAGTCAAATGTTTTCCTACTTTAAGAATTTGATGAAAAAGTGGAAAGTTTCACAACGTACGTGAAACGACTGGAACAAAATTTCATTCTGCATGATATAACAGAGCAGAAGAAAGTTCCTGCTATTTTAGCATTGATAGGACCAAAATTATATGGTTTATTATCTGATTTATGCTTACCTAAGAATTGTGAATCTTTAAAATATAATGAAATTGTTGACATTCTGCTTAAACACTTAAGCCCCGCCCCCAATAAATTCATTGAGAGAATTAAATTTAGAAAATGTTTTCAGAATGAAAATGAATCAATTCAAGTTTTTGCTGCTAGATTAAAAAAGGGTACGACCTTTTGTGCATTTACTGGTGATACTCTAAATGACAATTTGCTGGAACAGTTTTTGCGTGGTCTGAAAAATGAAAATATTCAGAATAAATTGATAACTCAAGTTGATGATTTAAATTTCGAAAAAGCTGTTGCTTTAGCTTTATATAATGTAGATATTGAAATTGCTGAAATTAAGCATAAAAATTTCAATGTAAATAAAATTTCCAGTACGAAAAATATACAAAACAAGAAATTACAAAATTGTTCTCAAAAACAGAATGTCAACAATCATGCAAATAATACACATTCTGACATGAATAAAAATAAGTTAAAATGCTATCGATGTGGAAATGCCTCTCATTTAACAAATTCATGCAGATTTATAAATGTTACTTGCAATCTTTGTAGAAAAAAAGGCCATTTAAGCAAGGTATGCAGAAGTACAAATTCTCAAAAACAGGTTAATTCTTTAAATACTGTAAATGTTTTATCTGTTAAGTATGATAAAGGCTCTAATCCAATTACGTTGTCTGTTTTCATTGAAAACAAGGCTAGAGCTGATATGGAATTTGATACTGGATCCGGAATTTCTGCTGTTCCTTTAAGAAGATTTCGCAGAATTTTTCCTGATCATAAAAATTTTCCTCCAGATGTTCAGTTAAAAACTGCAACTGGTGAAATTTTCAAACCTGTGGGTTATGTTGAAGTAAATGTTACTTATGAAAATAAAACTAGAAAGGTAAAGTTGTATTTGATAAAAGAAGCTAAATTTCCATTATTATTTGGTAGAGATTGGGTATCTGAATTTGATATCTTTCCACATAATTTGAAATCAGTATATGTGAATGAAGTTGTACAGTATTCTGATAAATTACAAGGTTTGCTACAGGAATTTTCTGATTTATTTACTGATAAGGCTGGGGAGATAAAAGATTTACAGGCAGAACTTTATCTTGAACAAGATACTACACCCATATTTTGGAAAGCTAGGGCTGTCACTTATGCACTACGTGCAGCAGTCAATGACGAATTACAAAGATTACAAGATGCAGGTATTATTAAACCAGTTACAAACAGCAAGTGGACAACTCCTATAGTTCCAGTGGTTAAGCCTAATGGGAAAATTCGTTTATGTGGCGATTTTAAAGTAACATTAAATAAATTTATGAAAGTTGAAAAATATCCTTTACCTAAAATAGAAGATATGTTAGCTACATTAGGTGGTGGTGTACACTTTACAAAAATTGATTTAAATCAAGCTTATCTTCAGTTACCTGTAGATGAACAATCACAAGAATTATTGACCATAAATACACCAAAAGGATTATTCCAATTCCTTAAGTTACCCATGGGTCTTGCTAGTTCTCCTGCTGTATGGCAAAGAAAAATTGAGCAAATTTTAAGAGGAATTGAGGGAGTCACAATTTTTATAGATGATATTGGGATTACAGGTGAAAGAGATGAAATTCATTTAGAAAGATTAAAGCAAGTATTAGAAAGATTAAGGGAATATAACATTAGGATAAATAAAGAAAAATCATTCTTTATGGCAGATGAGATTACTTACTGTGGTTATAAAGTTGATAAACATGGTATTCATAAAACACAAGATAAAATTGAAGCAATTTTAAATGCTCCAAGACCAGTAAATGTGTCTCAGTTTAAAGCTTTTCTAGGCTTAGTTACATATTATGCTAAGTTTGTACCAAACTTATCTACTATTGCAAATCCTTTGAATAATTGCTTAAGAAGAATGTTAAATTTCATTGTTTTTATAAGTGTGAACAAGCATTTAAAAGTATAAAAAAAAGAAATTACTTCTGACAGGGTTCTTACTCACTTTAATCCTAAGTTACCTTTAGTTTTAGCAACTGATGCTTCTCCTTATGGTATCTCTGCAGTTCTTTCGCATATGATGCCAAATAACACTGAAAAGCCTATTGGGTTTGTGTCCAGAACTTTGACTACTGCAGAAAAACGGTATAGTCAAGTTGATAAAGAAGCATTAGCGATTATATTTGGTGTGAAGAATTTTTTTCAATATTTGTATGGCAACAGGTTTACCTTATTTACTGACAGTAAACCTTTAGTGTCTATTTTTTCTCCTTCTAAAAGTATCCCTGTTTTATCGGCTGCTTGAATGCAAAGATACGCAATTTATTTACAAACGTTCCAATATGATATCTGTTATAACAAAAACTACTGATCACGGAAATGTTGATGCTCTTTCACGACTTCCTTTACGTAGTGAAGATTAACCTCAACAATTAAATTCGAATGATGCAATTGATGAATCTGAACTACTTCAAATTAACCAACTATCTATCTTACCATTAACTTCGAAATCTATTGCTTCAGCTACAAAATCTGATCCCCTTTTACGTCAAATTTTTCATCACCTCATTTCTGGTTCTGAAATTCCTAAAAATTTACTTTTTGGTGGTAAATAAGAAGAATTCACTCTTCAACACAGTTGTATTTTAAAAGGATGTAGGGTAGTTTTCCCTGAAATTCATAGAAACCAAATCTTAAAAGAATTACACTTTGGTCATTTTGGTATAGTTAAAATGAAGTCTTTAGCCCGTAGTTTTGTATGGTGACAAGGTATAGACCAAGATATTGGAGATCTTGCATGAAATTGCACTACTTGTATAAATTTGAATAATAATCCTCCCAAAGTTGATGCACATCATTGGGAATGGCCTACTGCTCCATGGCAAAGAATTCATATTGATTATTTTGGTCCTGTTATGGGAAAAATGCTTCTTTTAGTGGTTGATGCCCATAGCAAATGGTCAGAAGTTTTTATTGTTCCTAGTACAAGTTCAGAAAATACCATTACTTGTCTCTGTTCACTTTTTGCACGATGTGGTTTTCCAATTTCTTTAGTATCAGATAATGCTAAACAGTTAACATCTGAAGAATTTGAGACATTTTTGAGAAATCATGGTGTAAAACATAAGTCCAGTGCTCCATACCATCCAGCTACAAATGGACAGGCGGAGAGATATGTACAAATTCTTAAACGTGGATTAAAAGCCTTAGCTTCCGATCCTGGTAATTTACAAATGAAATTAAATAGCTTCCTTTTGCAATATAGGAAGATACCTCATGTTACAACGGGGGAGAGTCCTGCATCTCTATTTCTAAAACGTCATATAAGGACAAAAATAGATTTCATAGTGCCAAATGTTACAAATTTCGTTCATGATAAACAAGATGCGAAAAAGTCCAAAGTTAAAATAAAAGAATTTGAAATTAACCAGAAAGTAGCTATAAGAAATTATACTCCAGAAGCCAAGTGGAAAATTGGTCGAATAATAGCAATAGAGGGAAAATTACATTATAGAGTTCAAGTTGGTTCGTATATCTGGAAAAAGCATGCTGATCAAATAACAAATGTAGGTTCAGAGATTTCTTTAGTTAATGATGCAAATTCTGAAGAAAGTGATACAGGAAATTTCAGAAGTGAAAATGCAATTGTGCAACAGGGTGATTTTCCACCAATGCAGCCTAGTATCGCAGTTCCACAACCAGTTGATTCTCATGAGCCATGTACTCCAGGTCCTACACCAACTGACTTTCATCTTGATTCTCCAAAACCTTCTGCGCCCACTAGTTCAATAGTTGATGCTGCTGAACTTAAATCTAATTCTTCTTCTCCTTCTCCACAGGTACTGAGACGATCCGGTCGATACAGAAGGCCTCCTGACAGATTCAAATATTAAGTGGGGGAGAGCTGTCATGTTTGTATTTCAGTTTATTAACTCTAGTTGGCAGCATCAAAACTTTCTTTCTTCCCACAATTCTTTTCCAGAGAATTCTCTTCTGTTTACTTTTGTGTAGTCATGTGACCTATGTTCTGTAAGTGTTGTGATTGCTTGTGAAGTACTTATTAAATGTTTAAGTGTCTACCAGCGACCTCGTTATTCAGAGTTATCTTAATTATTATTAGTTAATTACTAAATATATACTATACTTGCAAACAAAGATAATTTCTTTCCTAATATACCCATGTGTATTTTAATTAATTTTTTGAAATTTGTATTCGTTATGAATTTAGATGCTGAAAAAACAATTTTTTATTCATTTATTTTTTATTTCTTAAACTGTTATATTTTGTACGCAAATTACAGTTTTTTTTACAGTTATTTTATATTAATTTATTAGTAATTATTTTGAAGAATAATTGTACCTAAAAATAAATTGATGCTTCCTAAAAAATTAATTGTCTAAATTTGAAATAAAATCTCGTATCACACACACAATAATAGTAATAATTAGTATAATTTTTTTTTTATCTGTGCGACTATTTTTTATCGGGTCTTCAGGCAATAATTAATTTTGATCGAAATATTTTGCACGCTAGTGTTTTTGAGTTTAATTTCGTTTCCTCTTTTCGTTCTTTCTTTTTTTATGTATAAATAAACAGTTTTATAATGTAATATTTTGTATTTCTATAATATTTTTAAATTTAATGCAAGTTAAACGTTTTAGTATAATATATTAATTTCAAATTCTAAAAGGTGCAAATTAAAACTTTAAAACCAGTAAAAATACGTCTGTTTCGGCTGTTGATATGTTTCGACGCACCCCGATTCGTTATCAAAATCAAATAAACTAGTAAATCTGCAGATCAAGAGCCTCAACGTCATCTCTGCAACTTATTGTTTTTAGCAAACTTTGCGTAATATTAATCTTTCTACAAAAACAAAATTTAAACTTTTTAAATTACACAAACATTTATAAAAGGAAAAAAAAATATTTCGATGGTTTCAGACATTAGACGCGTTAAATTAAACACGTTGTTATGTAATGTTATTCTGAAATTCTCACGAGCTACTTATTCTAGTAATTTTTATATAATAAAGCATATTTCTTCAGGGGGTGCCCCCCCCCCTGAACCCCCCGTTGTGTAATTTATTTTGCATTTGTAATTTTCTATTGATTGAGTTAATGATTATCCTATATCTTAGATTCCTTTTTACACTGCGATTTATAAGGATAAGCAACAATTTTGTCAAGCATCTTATGTTATCCTAATATCCATACAGCAATATTTACTTGCCTGCTAACCACAATCACCTGTATCTAATGGATAAAGAACTTTTGGAAATGAAAACTGAGACATCTAATTTAGAAATCTAATACCTTTATAATTTTTGTTTCCAAAAAATAATTTTGATTACCATTCTGCAATATTTATATCTAAGATCTAATCTAAATATCTAAAAATGTACTCGCTAGGATTAACTTACTAAAATCACCCTAAAGTAGGGGGACTTCTAAACCTAACGGTTAATAATTCATCATCGTGTCCACTTCCAATTGACTAAATAGATAAACGTGATTTGGCGCCGTTAAGTATTTTTTGTGATAGCCTTTTAATAGTATCCACATTTAATTTAAAATCGTGATGTTACAAACACCGTTGGAATTTGACGCATCCCTGTGTTCAGGTCAAATTACGAAAGGTTAACTAACCTTTTATTTCTCTTAACCGGGCATTTTGTTTCATTTTTCGTAATAGGGATTATTTTAATAATTTAATTTATTTTACACTCTACAAGCTGTTACACGGGACGTTGTTCACGTAGCATTAAAATAGAGATAAATGCATTAAATAAAACATTTCACTCCCCACCAGACATGGCAAGTCTCAGGCTTTTTGCACAACACTATTATCTTACAGAAAATGTTGTTCTTTTAAATCGCGCAAATGTTTCAATTAAATAAAGTAAAATTTTTTGTATTAAAATACTGGTATCCAGAACGCCGGAGGCTTGGCACCTCTGCTCCTCTTAATAGAAACATATATAGTTAACCAACACTTTATCACATTTTATAGGAGACAATACGAAATTTCTTATTTGTATTGCCTTACATATACCTCAGTCATAAAAATGTAAAATTTTGTGCCAATTAAAATACACAATTTCAAAAATGAAATCGCAACCAATGAGAAAAGGAAGGCCAAGTAAAATCGCGTAAATCGAGGAATCTTTCTTCGTAGCGTTGGAAAAATACCACTACAAAAATTATTTTAGGTGGTATTTGGTGTGAAATGTTTATATGTACTCATTCTTGTCCTATTTATCTTTTTTATTATTTGTAATTTGCTTATTCCATTTTCCTTTTGCACGTGAAAATCTTACAAATTAAAATTAACTCTTTGGGAGAAATTGTTACTCCTTTTTTTTTTTGGCAACAATAAAGTTTATAAAGTTTTATAGAATAATGTCAGTTTATTATGTATGAAAATAACGAACTTTTTCCTTTATAATCAAAATAGTTGAATACATAAATAAAAATATTATTCTATATAGTACATAAATACTATTTTCATTTCTGCGTTCAAATCAATCTATATGCAAATATCTATACAAAGGCATTCATTAATTCATTCCTTTTAACTTTGATTTTACTTAAAAAAACCATACATACTTTCACATTTATGATATTTTTAAATGAGATATAGTTGCTACGCAACGGTTAAAAGGAAAAAAATGAAATATAAGTAAATTCATAAAATAAGATGTTTTATATTATTCGACCACATGTATAAAATTCCATCATAAGTTATACACCTAATTTAAAAGCTCTGACAAATGTTTTGACAAAATTGCAAACTAAAAGGAATAATTTAATACTCTTATTTAAAAATTTCTGCATCCAAAATTTACCATTTAAATCTATTATTCATATGAGCGACTTCTTTCAATAAATGAAAATTTGAAAATCGTCTGACTTTCCATAGAAAAGCATTATGTCACAAAATAAAATGTTCTATATATTCCGAACGAATGAACCAAATTTAACCCAAAACTATACAGCTGAATCCGGGGAGCTCACCAATATACATCCTTAATTTCAAGCTAATCGGATGCTTTTTACGGCAGTTATCGCGGGACAGACAAACTAACTAACAAACAAACAGATGGAAACCAAAAAATTTTGGGTCTCCACAGTAAGCCTTCACTGACGTTTCGGCAATAAAGCTATTCTAAATTTGTACGGTCTATAACGCGCTGTCATTGAGTTTTCCACAGTTAATATAGCAATGTTTTCTTTCTTTAATTAACCCGTTGGGGACGAGCGGCACGTATACGTACCGCATGAAGCGCTAAGAATCCTTGTTTTTACTCACCAGTAAAATTTGCCTTATACAATCAGCGCATTTTCTCGATTCAAGAAGACACAAATTTCTGTTTTTAAAAAACGGTGACAAAAGATTAAAAATTTCGTAAAACGCTCCCGTCCTGAAGGGGTTAAGAGTTGAAAAATGTATTTACTTACAAACAAAGATAATTTCTTTCCAAATATACCCATGTGTATTTTAATTAATTTTTTGAAATTTGTATTCGTTACATTTTTATTTGATATGGATGTTTATTTTATTTTATTTTCATACTCATTGAGTAGCTCGAGCCATATTTTTGGTAAGTGAAATGATGCTATTGAGTTTCTGCGCATTACAATCTCAATGTTTCTTTTATAATGGATGGATAGTATACACTGGATGGGAACCATCCAAGTAAATTTCAATAAAAGTAAAATGATTTTCACATCCAGTCTCTACTATCCATCCATTATAGAGTAACCATAGAGATTGTAACGCCCGAAAACTCAATATGTAACGATGCAGCATCATTTCATTTACCAAAAATATGGCTCGAGCATATTACCATGAATTCAAGCCATATTATCTTAAATATGGCTCGAAAATATACTCAAATATTGAGTATCAAAATAAAATAAAGTAATCATCTATATCAAATAAAAATGTAACGTGCTTAATATGAAAGAATACGTGGAAAACTGAACGATGGCGTGTCATAGAGCGTGCAAGTTTGGAATAGCTTTATCCCCTTAGGGACGGGACCTTTTTACCAAATTTTTAATGTTTTGTCACCGTTTTTAAAAAACAGAAATTTGTGTCTTCTTGAATCGAGAAAATGCGCTGATTAAATAAGGCAAATTTTACAGTAGAGGAAAAACAAGGATTCTGAGCGCTTCATGCGGTACGTATACGTGTCGCTCGTCCCCAAGGGGTTATTTATTTGATTTTGGAAATGATTTGTGGTGAGTCGAAACATGTCAACAATCGAAATAAACGTATTTTTACTGGTTTAAAAGTTTTAATTTACACCTTTTGGCATTTGAAATTAATATATTATTACAAGGTGTTATTTGCTGTAGATTTACATAACTATTGTTTTAGTAAAAGTCTAAAAATAAATAAATAATATGTTTTTATCATATTTGTGATTTTTACATATATAGGAACAATTCTTTTTTTCTATATTTCTATATCATACGAAATATTTTAAGAAAAGGAACCTATTTTTAGATGTTTGATTTGTGAACATGATTTTTTTAAATATTTAAAACGTGATTTATCACGTCAATGTAATAAATCATGTATTAAATATTCAATAATTTCGAGTGTAATTTCACTGCTGAAAATTAATTGAAAAATTATTTAAAATTATATGTATATTTTTTTAGTTTAACATTGTATTTACTGAGCCATGAGATTTCCTGATGTGACCAATATGAAATGTGATTTAGCGGAAAAATAGACCATTATTCGGAAAAACAAAAGAACTGAACCGAATTGCATTGTTCCCAGAAAGCCAATCTATAATGGACCCGATACTTTCATTTGGTTCAAGGCTTGTATAAAAAATCAGTTGTATAAAAAATCAGATGTTTGAGAAAACATTGGAAAATCGAGTAAACGATACATAGTGGTACTAGTAACTTCTTTTTGTTATAATTAGTTGCAGAGTTTGTAAGGATGATTACTTCTTTTTCCACGACTGTACAAATAACTGCCGTATAAGAAGTATAGCCAAAGTATCGTTATATACATTGTAAAAATTTAAATTGTTCGATGCTTAAAAGATAAATATATAGCAGCAAAAGCAAAATTTATTGATCTGGTCATTGCCTCCTTCATTATGACGTCCGCATTCTCACGGGCATGTTTGTGCTTTATAATATAGATCGTAGAGACTAAATAAGTTTAACTATTTAATTCTATGATACTTCAAGAACTCGAACTATAATTGTTATAGCAACTTTTTGCTTAGTTATAGATATATGATTTTTTTACTGAAAGTTTCAGCATAATACGCAAAATTATGGGTGAAGCTAATTTTTCAAAAAATAATGTAAAAAATACTCGGTCACATTCCTGGTGGGAAAGACTATTTAACTCTTAACCAGGGGTCGTACTTGTCCTGAAATTTCACGACCAGGAAATTCTTCGGTACCACTATTTATTTATTTTTTTTTACAGAAAATCTCTTCTTAAATAAGGCGATATTTTTCACGTTTAACATAGATTTATTTTTCTTTAAGAAAATAATGGCAACTGTCCTGAAATTTTTTATGAAGAGTACGATCCCTGCTCTTAACCCTTTGAGGGGCAAGCAATTGCGTTTGTGTAATGCATAATTCTCACCGATAATTTGGAAACATTTTATTTCAAAATAAGGAAAAGTAATTTTTCAACTCTTTTCTCCCAAAGTTATCAAAGTAAAACTTAATTAAAAGTTTCTGGGGCAAATTAAGCGAATTAAGGTTGGGGAAGTCATTGAGGCCCTTAAAGCAGGGATTTTTGACTCACCAATGATCCGGAAGCTCGTAATGGTCACAAATGTCGTGAAAACGATGAACGCGTATGAAGCATTGGTGAAAATTTGTAGAAGTAGAGCAAAATTTCCTTGGGAAACATAAAAGTGAAAATTAGAAAGACCTTTTTAGAAATATGTTGCCAACATTTGATAAAGACTTAGACTTGTTTAATTTCCCTAAAACATACTAATATCAGACTATGTACAGTGAAACCTCTCAGTGCGACCACCACCATTAAGCGACCTCTTCCCTGAACGACCATTTTTTCATGGAACGAAATTTATTCCCATAGGCTCAATTTTACCCCCATTCAGAGACCATCCCAGTTGAAATCCCTCCATGAACGACCCATTTTTTTGAAGAAAATGAAACAAATTCCGTTTTTTCATGGTCGCTTGAAGAAGGCTTTATTAGAAAAATAGTTCCGAAGAGCGCATTATTCATCAAACTTCTGAACTAAGTTTAGAATATTTTTTAATTCCGGTAACTTTTAAGCGTTTAAATCCCTTTGTGCCTTTTTAGGAAATGAATTTAACTCTGATGACAAATTAAGAATGACGGTCAATAAACTGCTCTGCCCTATTCCGTCAGGAAACTCTCAAAGAAATAGATAAATTAATAAAATCGACATTATTTGTTTTCGTCCGAAAAATACAAAACAATTGAATTTATTTACTAAGCTTCGAAAGGACTTGGAAATAAAAGTTATAAAAGAGAAAACCGTGAGATCAAAGCAGACGTCAATGTATTCATTTTTTAAACTCTGCAGTAGGGTAATTCCGGGATTTATGCCGCACATTTTTTTGAACTTGTGTATAAAGTCCCATTGTGGACATAAAATAAAAAAAATCATGCTGTGCTATTTAATGTTAAATATACAACACGTGTACTGCGACAGAAAAATTCAAAAGAAAATATTAATATTTTTTAACAATTTTTTTCTAAAACATTAGACTGCGGCGCGTCACCCGTACATTCCGGCTGAGACGCCGCACTTGTGCGGTAGTTCTGCTGCGCTTGTAATAAGAACAGAATGAAGTTATAAATAAAAATATTTTAAAAAAATATTAATATCTGGACTATAATTATGGATGTAATAACAAAATGAAATTAAATGAGTACAATGAAACGTATTAGTAGATTCAAATTAATAATTGTTGCCTTTCGGTATTAAAATTATCGACTTATTTTTTTACATTAAATTTTAATTGTTATTTCAGCAACAACGTAACATCAGTGTATTAGAAAGGGAAAAGAAAAAAAGTAAAATTGCGTTTACATAATTTATTTGTTAACCCTTTCGGGACCGGTGGCTTTTACACAAATTTTATTCGGTTGGTACCACATTTTAAAAATAAGTTACTTTTACTTAAATAATCATGAAAATGCTCTAATTAAACACATCAGTGCAGTTGCGTTGGAGCTCTGTTATGAGGTGGACGTAAGAGGTGCTTGCTCCATCGCATGTTATATTTTTCGCAGTGTGAATGGCAGGTGTGCGGTTCGTTAGAATAGTTTTCGCTCGCTATTTAGTGCTGCATTATGACGGCTACAGATGATCAAGATTATTATATTAAGGAAGTTATCGGCAAAATATGTAATGGAACGTTAAACAGCAATTTCAAGGACCAGTTTGACAGATTTTCTTCAAATTTTGAAGAATATGCTAAAACTATATTAGGTGATTTCTACACATTTGTGGATCAATATATTTTGGACATTAAGGCTAAGGACGGCTATTCTACTTCTGCTTCAAAGAAAGAAGAGGTAAGGAAAACTTGCCTTGATGCTTTTACTTTGCTTAGGGAGCCAACCCATGATAATTTGTTAAATTCAGCTATCTTTAGTTTTTTCTGCTCTATTAAGTATAAGAAAACTCCTAATTTTTTTCTTACTAACACTAATCTTAAAAAAGAAATTTTCAACGCTGTTAAGAAAGGAGCTAAACGACCTATTTCGGAGGAGAGTTCTCCTATCCCACTTAGTAATAAATATAAAAATATCGCTAGCGAAGTTAACCTAAGTGAAAATGTGGAAAATGATGAATCAAATGTAAGTGAAAATACACAGGATACTGTCAAAGTTATAAAATCTGTTAACCCTTTCTACGTCGAAGTCGACAGCAATTGGGCGACGGTTGCCCATGAAATTACGGAGTTAAACTCAGAAAAACCCAAAATAACGCTAAAAGGCGAACGCATTGTTATACAATGTAACTCTGATAAGGACTTTAAATCTACTCAGAAATGGCTAGACCAAAACAAAAAGAAATATACCACTCTTGATCCTAAAGAACTTCGACCGAAAAAAATATGCATTAGGGGCCTCCCCTGTTACACCGATACTAAAATTATTGAAGATAGTCTCAGGGAGCATGGTTTCGCAGTCATTAGATCTGCCATGCTTAAAAATTGTAAAACTGGCCAACCAATGCCGATATACATGGTAAATGTTATACCTCGTAAGAACTTTGAAGAAATTGACAAAATTAACAATATACATTATATTTCTGTTAAGATTGAAGCTTTTACTGGCAAAAATCGTGTAAAACAGTGTTACAAATGTCAAGGTTACGGTCACGCATCAGAAGTGTGTGGCTTCGATGCTAAATGTGTAAAATGCAGAGATCTACATTTAAGTACAGATTGTCACCACAAGGGCCGTATTAAACCCACTTGTGCCAATTGTGGACTCGGGCACCCAGCGAATTTCCTCGGTTGCCAAAAAATCCCTATAGACTAGAAAATTAACAAAACCGTAAAACAAGTAATAGCGTCAGCAATCTATCCCAAGAAACAAAAATCTTAGCGGATATATTTAAGAATTATAATTATACCAAAAATACTAAAGACTCTGTACCCTCAACTAGTAATGTAGAATTAAACTCTGATAACAATGATAGTACTACTGCAAACACCCATTCCTCCCCTACTATTGAAAATTCTAATGCTCCTACTAATTACACCAATGATATTAAAGACATTCTTAATACTTTCAACGAAGTTAAACAAATCTTTCAAATCACTAAATTCCTAAAATGAATAATGTCTCAACTCAGACTAAGAAACTCGATAATCTGATGCAAAAATTGATGGTTATATTAATTGAATTTGATAAACTTGCAAGTCATATCTACATTAACGAAGATTAAGCTCTTCATTTGCTAAACTTTTTTCCTTCTTTTTGTTTGTGTTGTTTGTTAAAAAAAAAAACTTCTAGTATTTTATGCTCTTCTCATGATATTACTCTTATTTCTTTCATTCCCATGTTTAATTCACCTCAAATTACTAGACTGGGTGGACGCCGTCCTCTTGCTGTCCTTTGATCCCCTCGGCTTTTGCATTTATCTGTTTTTTTTTAGTTTGAACTCTCCTCACTCTAGCTTTTTCTTACATTTTTATTCTTTTTTACTTATAGTAATATAAATTCTCTTGTAATTATGTATATATTTAGTTTTGTTTCTTTTCTTCACTGTGTTAAACTTTTTTACTTATCAAGCTATATTAAATGTATGGTGTCTGAATTGAGTCTTTTTTTTATGGGGCTTCCTTTGGTAGCTTTTTCGCCAGCTTTTACTCTCTATTTTTCATGTCTACTAGACGCGTTTAAACGCTCTTTTTTCTAAGGCTCCATTGCATTGTAACACGATTTACTCTTAGCCTGGATGTAAAGTTGCCAAGCAACTAGGGAATCCATACACCAGCTTTATTGTTCCATTGTTCTAATTAAACAAAGTAAATATTACTTTTCTTTTTTACTGGTGCCAGAAACAAATTTTGTAAGCTCTTTATGAAGGTGCTTAAATGCACCTATGGTCCCGAATGGGTTAAGAGATCAACTTCAATCTACAGAAAAAGTGTCGAAAAAGTACAGTCTTTATGTAACTACATTTAAACACATGATGCAACAAAGCCAATTACACTTTCTCTTTTTAGGAGTAGTTTGCAAACAACGTCTGCGTTACGCGTAATCCAATTTTTCATTATTATCATCGTGATTTGCATCTTTCTTGCCCTTCTTACTTTTTATTTACCCCTTTTTCTCCTTTCGTTTTAGTAAACTTGATAACATGCCTAACATGGTTAGTCTGTGCAAAAAGAAAAGGGAAAGTTAATAACACTTAATCATCCCGTACAAAAGAAACTGCAGCATGTATACCGGGATAAAAGTGTGGCATGTATCTCATTTTGCTTGGTGCAGACGTCGGCCATCACAGTTTCCTGCCATCGCTAAGGGGAATGGCGTAATAACACACACAGTACTCTATATAAACGCTACACTTCGTTTTGACTTCGAAATCATTCATGCATTTAGTAATTAGTGTATGAAAAGTATTTAAACATAACGTGTTTAAAAGTTTGGACAGTGAAATCGTGCACTTACGTCAAAATAAGGATTGTAGTTCTGCAAGTAAACATCGAAATGAGATTCACGCTATACGCTGGTTAAAATAATCTCATTGCGCATCTATACTGTGCGTTTCACGATCATCTATCGATAATTACAAGAAATAGAAGAGGTGCGGCATCTATCCCGTATGCGGCGACTCTCCCGGAGTTACCCTAATTAACTTATGTAATTAACTTTTGTTTTGATACTTAAATTTTCATATTTTTTCCTAATATGAAAAATAAATTTTAGCAGCATTAATTGTTACCTTTTTTCAACAATTAAAATATAGTTTTAAACGTGACCTCCATTAAGAGACCACCTCTCGGAGCGACCAATTTTTATTGGAACGGAACGTGTTCGCCTTAGGGAGGTTTTACTGTACAGTGTTGGAAATATGTTTTTACAATGTACAGTAATACCCCGAATTAGTTCACCCCGCATTTACGCCGTCTCGTCTGGCCTCTAAAAAATAATTTCCTTAATTAAGATGTACTTTGAACTTTTTTTGAAGACTTTTGATTTTATTATGGAAAACTTTCAAGTAATAGTTAAGTGACAATGACAAAAAAAAAAAAAAAAAAGAAAAAAAATTCACGAGCAAAATGTTAGAAGACTCATTTTTCTGTTACAAAGAGCTTCTGAAAAGAAAAAATTGTCGGTTCAAAATTAATTGCAAGATTTTTTCGTATTCTCAAAAATCATCGAATCGACTGGGGTAGCTAGAAGAACAATAAATTGTAAGATAGCAACTTATTCGTTTATTCCAAATTCTTGAATTGCAAACGCATTTTTTTTTTGCTAAAGTTAAATGTATGTAACATAATCCTTAAATACAACAGAATATAATTATAAAAACTTTTCAAAATAGCAGACATTACATTACACTACATCAAAAGTTAAAAACACTAAAAACAATTTAAAAGGACGTTTCGGATTCATTATGAATCCTTCATCAGCTAATTCCTAACGTAAAAGTCATACTAGGTTTTAAAGTTCAATAAGTAGAAAAACATTACATCAATTTGCCAAAAAATTATAGTTAAAACAAAACTGAATATTCTATTGGTAGAGATGTAGCCTCGTTAATTGTTGAATTTGATGTAATGTTTTTCTACTTGTTGAACTTTAAAACCAAGTATGACTTTTACGTTATGAATTAACTGATGAGGGATTCATAATGAATCCTAAATGTCCTTTCAAATTGTTTTTAGTGTTTTCATCTTTTAATGTAGTGTAATGTAATGTCTGTTATTTTGAAAAGTTTTTATAATTATGAATGAATTCAGACGTAGTTCTTTTGTTTATATCAAATACAATAGAATATGTTCATTAGATTTTGGAGAATTTATATAACTTAGCCTTTTTTACTCGACAAAAAAGAAAGGTTATGTGTTTCACGCGCATCTGTGTAAGTGGATTTCTTTATACCCTTGAAACATCCCAACGGCTGGATGGATTTTAATGAATGAAGACTCTATCAATTCGTCTTAACAGCCCAATGGTTTTAGACTAGGTTTTGTTTTTATATATTCAAAATGGCGGTAGAGACGAAAACAAATTACGCACCCTATTGTGTGGCCTATCATTGGATAGGTCTTTCAAAATGAAGACGATGTTTCATTGACTATTTTACAGTCAGAAGATCCGTTAAAATATTATACAACCTGGAAGTTGTGTATGTAGGATCTCTAGCTTTTCTGCAACTCTAACCATGATCGACATCGATAGACCTCATCAAAACAGTGTTTACAGATAGGAACTAACAATTAAACACAACTTAAAAGTCATCAATACAACTAAATAAAAAATAGGTAAGTAATCTAAACAAGTAAAATAAAAAAAAAATATTTTAAGTCAATTCCTACTTAGGTCAATAAGATAATTTTTCCCCCATTCTTCTTCCCTCTTGAGTGGCGCTTAAAATGCCTTAATCAAGAAAATGTCTCTCTCGATTATTGAAAATTAATTAATTTAATTAATGAATTAATATTGGAAAAAAACTGGACTAACTTCAAGTGCCATCCACTACAAGTTAAAAAAAATTATTTGAGCTTGATTGGATGTATAATAAGTATTTTATTAACGATTGAAAATTTGAACGAGATATATATAGCGAGAGTGTGAGTTAATAGTAGGAATTGAAAAAAAAATAGTTTAACATTGATGAGAAATATTAATTAGTTCGCTTTTTACGCAGTCGGTTTTTTTGATTTTTTAAATTTAATTGTTTATTGCTTATGTAAATGTACATCGACTTATGTCGCTAATCTTGCAACGAATTGCTGACGTAAGTCGAGTTATTACAGTAATGGAGCAAAATGTACATAATTATAGCAAAAAAACTATACCTGATTGAGAAAAACGGAAGTTATTTTCGAATTTATCAGACAAAGTTATGTTAGATTTTTTTTTTTAATATTTCAGATACTAGACAAAAAAATATTTCCACATTGATGAGAAATAATTAATTAGTTCGCTTTTTACGCAGTCGGGTTTTTGATTTTTTAAATTTAATTGTTTATTGCTTATGTAAATGCACATCAACTTATGTCACTAATCTTGCAACGAATTGCTGACGTAAGTCGAGGTATTACAGTAATGGAACAAAATGTACATGATTATAGCAAAAAAAAACTATACCTGATTGAGAAAAACGGAAGTTATTTTTGAATTTATCAGACAATGTTATATTAGATTTTTTTTTAATATTCCAGATACTAGACAAAAAAATATTTTCACATTGATGAGAAATAATTAATTAATTTGCTTTTTACGCAGTCGGGTTTTTTGATTTTTTAAATTTAATTGTTTATTGCTTATGTAAATGCACATCGACTTATGTCGCTAATCTTGCCACGAATTGCTGACGTAAATCGAGTTATTGCAGCAATGGAGCAAAATGTACATGATTATAGCAAAAAAACTATACCTGATTGAGAAAAACGGAAGTTATTTTTGAATTTATCAGACAAAGTTATGTTAGATTTTTTTTTAATATTCCAGATACTAGACAAAAAAATATTTTCACATTGATGAGAAATAATTAGTTTGCTTTTTACGCAGTCGGGTTTTTTTATTTTTTAAATTTAATTGTTTATTGCTTATGTAAATGCACATCGACTTATGTCGCTAATCTTGCCACGAATTGCTGACGTAAATAGAGTTTATTGCAGCAATGGAGCAAAATGTACATGATTATAGCAAAAAAACTATACCTGATTGAGAAAAACGGAAGTTATTTTTGAATTTATCAGACAAAGTTATGTTAGATTTTTTTTTTTAATATTCCAGATACTAGACAAAAAAATATTTTCACATTGATGAGAAATAATTAATTAGTTTGCTTTTTACGCAGTCGGGTTTTTTGATTTTTTAAATTTAATTGTTTATTGCTTATGTAAATGCACATCGACTTATGTCGCTAATCTTGCCACGAATTGCTGACGTAAATCGAGTTATTACAGCAATGGAGCAAAATGTACATGATTATAGCAAAAAAACTATACCTGATTGAGAAAAACGGAAGTTATTTTTGAGTTTACCAGACAAAGTTATGTTAGATTTTTTTTAATATTCCAGATACTAGACAAAAAAATATTTTCACATTGATGAGAAATAATTAATTAGTTCGCTTTTTACGCAGTCGGGTTTTTGATTTTTTAAATTTAATTGTTTATTGCTTATGTAAATGCACATCGACTTATGTCGCTAATCTTGCAACGAATTGCTGACGTAAGTCGAGGTATTACAGTAATGGAACGAAATGTACATGATTATAGCAAAAAAACTATACCTGATTGAGAAAAACGGAAGTTATTTTTGAATTTATCAGACAAAGTTATGTTAAATTTTTTTTAATATTCCAGATACTAGACAAAAAAATATTTTCACATTGATGAGAAATAATTAATTAGTTCGCTTTCTAGGCAGTCGGGTTTTTGATTTTTTAAATTTAATTGTCTATTGCTTATGTAAATGCACATCGACTTATGTCGCTAATCTTGCAACGAATTGCTGAGGTAAGTCGAGGTATTACAGTAATGGAGCAAAATGTACTTGAGTATAGTAAAAAAACTAGACCTGATTGAGAAAAACAGAAGTTATTTTCGAATTTATCAGACAAAGTCATGTTAGATTTTTTTTTTTTTTATATTCCAGATACTAGACTAAAAAAATATTTTAGGTTGCCCAGTGTCATCTATCCGTGATATCAAATACCATGTTCCAATGATGGAACTATTAATTAAAAGGAACTGACATATCCTTAAAATAGTGAAGCGTCAACTGTAACCGCTTTACCAGGGGGGGGGGGGGTGATTACAGCCAGATGAAATGTCCACCGGTAAATTAAAAAAATATTTCTTCTATTTTAGACGCCTTATTCATGCAGAATTTCAGTTATAAATAATGAAAGAAACAGGTATTAATTTTTACTGGTGGGAGTTTACTTTGTCAGTAGTAAGGTCCTGTGTTTCCGCCATATTGTGACAACCTAGACAACCTCTTCTCAGTGTCAGTGAAAATGATTATAATGCCTCGGCAAACTTACACCAGTAAAAACAAATGGAATTTTTTACCACATTTGTACGAGTATATTTACTTGAATAAGGCACCTTAACAAACCGAAAATTTCTATTAAATTTTACTGGCGGGAAGATTGTTGTAAAGGTAATCAGAAACTGACGCTTTGATTTAAAAAACAGTCGCCATATTGTGACAACCTCCTCAGTTACTTCGCTTGCAACTGGCAGATAGTACATTGTATGTCTCCTCCTTTTTATTCGTAACTCCATTGTTCCAATTGATTCTGGTGCGAATTTCTTTCTGGTTTTTGCATAGGCGTAACGAATGCCTACATTCGCATCATTTAATCGTAGGATTCTCCGTTAAAGTACATCGAATATTACATTTCGGAAATAGTGATTTTTAAAAGTAAGCATTTCTACACATTTTCATAATGTAAATGCACTTTTAAAAATTATTTCCAAGAAAGTAAATTTCACCAATGTTAATTATCAGATTTTATCCAGAGAAATGTTCCTTTTTTCTTAAACCTTATTTTTCATAACTGCATATTTTTCTATTTAGGGATTTCATTACATCCGAATGAATATTCATCATATGATAATCGAAAATTAATTTTCAGTAGAACAATACTTGTGCCCTCAGAGAGACTTAAAAATATCCTAATCATAAAAGATAACATATTTGGTTACATAAATTAAATATGCAAATTGCATAAAAAATTTATATGCAGTACTTCAATAAAGTGAACACAAAGAATTTTATAAGATGTTTACTTTTCATAAGTAAAAACGTTTTGTATTTGCAAGCGAAAGTATTTAACAATCAGTATTCTCTTCTTAATTTGTAAAACCCAATAATTAGACAAACGTATTTTAATGATCTGAATTACAAATATGAACCTTGAGGGAGAGATAAAGATATAGATTAAAAATGCATGATTTATTTTCATCATTCGTAGTTTTTAGAACTTCTTTCATAAATTAATTTTTCATAAATTTATAGAGAATCTTACAATGAATTTTTTAACCTTAAGGCCGCTAGTCACTCAACTTCCCGAATTCCCCTCGGTAATGTTAAGTCTATGGGCGGTTGATGCGTTCGTATATTTAAAATAAAATCTCGGGAAATTAATATTTTTAACTTATTTTCAGGGTTTCGTTCATCTGATTAAACCCTATTCGTCTTACTCCTCTGCCTGGTCTGTCTGTCTGTCACAGAGTCCGGTCTCAGAAACTATATATGTTGGTAACTTGGAATTTTGGATAGTTCTAGTTGAATACCTCACATCAAAAGACAAATCATAAAATTAAAAAAAATATTTAACCGTCTGGGCTCTAACTTGTGTATTTTAAGCTTTTTTTTCTAACTGAGCCCCTTCTTAAGTTGAAGACTTCAAATTTTGAATACTTATAGCTGAACACTTGCGATCACACGACAAATCATAAAAAATTCAAAAAGTCTTATTTACCACATCCGGTCTCTAACTTGTGTATTTTAAGCAAATTTTCTAACCTCCATACTTTTCACCCGGGGGACACTTTTCTAACTTTTGCCGACACACAATTGACCACTCTTTCATATTATGCATCATAGCCTTACATGTTTTAGTTCCTCTTTTTACCGCCAAGAGGCGCCTAACTATTTCGGGTGCTATTGGCCCGATCCCCTCGACTTATAGGTCTATGGATAGGTTGTGAGACAGAGTTTCGTTCGGTTAGAGGTTTGTTTAGAATAGAGTGCACCACTGGTTGTGAAATGTGGAACTAACAAATTTTGCGAAAGAATAAAGTGTTTTCAAAGGAATATTAAACGAAACCCTCTGTTCGATCTGTGATCACACTTACAAACTTGTTTCTGTGTGCTCTTTTTAAAGGATATCTCTTGTTTTCTTAGTTCTCAAAATATTTCTAAAATCTGTGCTTAATTTTATATGACGTGTTGAAATTTTACTCCCAGTTCGTCAGTTTTTTAAACATAAAACATTAAATCTAGCATAGATTTTAGAAATATTTTGACAACTAAGAAAAAAGTTACACCCTTTAAGAAGATGACATTGAAAAAAGAAGTTAAAAATATTAATTTCCAGGGGAGATATTTTATGTATACGAACGCATCAAACGCCCATAGACTTAACATTATTGAGGGGAATTCGAAAGCTGGGTGAGTAGCAGCCTTAAGCATACAACACGTTTTATTGAAAAAAACTATTAATATGTAAAAAAAATAATGCTTTTGGAAATATGTGTGCACAAACATAGGTAATTAATCTAACTATTAATGCATCAGATTTCATAGTTAATAGATGTTTAAAGAACAATCAAAATTTTTCTTCAGTGTAGAGTAAGAAGTTTTCTTTGAAAGCCTAGATTGGATTAACCCTTCTACATTGCTCAAAAGAATTAAAGGATATTGTAAGTCTTATATAAAATAACGGTGTAAGCGGAATTTTATTTGCAGAAGATGGAAGAAGAGAGTCACAAATGCAAATTTTCATCATTTTCAAATTTCGGAGTATTCAAATTTTTAGTTTGACGTCAAAAACGATTCTTTAGAGGCAACTTACTGAAAGACAAAATGGAAAACAATGATCTACATTCAGTAAGTTCTTTGTTTCGATCAGTGCAATATCTCAACGAAGTCATTTAACCGAATCAGAAACTTGGAGAGTTGTTGTTCGGCTAGAGGGGGGTATCCAACACAAGTCTAAGTAGCAGAAGCCACTGGAGTTTCACAAAGTATGATTTCCAGGATCTGAAACCGTTTATGCAGACTTGAAAAGAAGGCCGAAGAACAGGGCGAGGACGTAGACGTGCAACAACGCCCAATGAAGATCGATATTTAACGCTAACTGCTCGGAGACATTAAAATATGAATGCCACACTTCTTCAACAGCACCTTCGCTCGGCTACTGGCACCGTAGATCAATCCAAACCATGCGAAACCGGCTGCGCTCAACGCTATAGGTATGTATTCTCGCAGACTAATGGTATGTGTTACGTTAACATCAAGGCACCGTGGCGTCCGCAGGGAGTGGGCAACAGAGCATCTGAACTCGAGGAGAAATGAATGGCGCAATATTCTTTTCGCTGACGATTCTTGTTTTTCTGTTCATCCTGATAATAGGCGTATTTTCATAACGTGGCACTAGAAACAACCCTGCATTCGTGCAAGGAGGTGTCAGATTTAGCGTTGTGGGAGTGATGGTCATATGGTCCATTCGACCAAGTAGTTTAGGTATTACGAAAAATTACATGATTTTTTTACGATTATCTATTTATTTATTGATAGATGATTTATTTTCGTTATAGAATATAAGCTCGAAGCAAATACCGAGCTATTAATATCGATTTAAATGCAAACGGAATTATTTTTCGTAATCGTCTGCACTCGATAGAGAAAGATTTTTAAAAAACGTCAATAAAAATTGAGTCAATGGCGATATACTTTTCAAACAAATTGTGATATAGTTTTCAAAGGTATTTCATTTGAAAGCACCTTTTTTCCCTATTCCCTATTTCCTAAACGGTGTAAAACCAAGATTAGAGAACCCAAGCACCATTTAAAACCAAGATATTAGAAGTTTAAGTTACAAAATTTTTGCTCGTATTATAATATAAGATAAGATTTACTATTTTTTGTTCAATACAGCATCGATGTGACTAATTTATAATGATATATACATTTTTAATCTCCTCATAAAATAGCTTGTTAGCATTTACTAGACAATTCAACTTAGTTTTCACCTAAAACTTTACTTATTACATATTTAAAAAAATAAAAATATTAACATAACATAATTTAAGTATTTTTACCTGAAGTCCTATTTAAAATATTGATGTTTATAAAACAAATAAAAGAACCAGTGCATAAAAAAAAATCATAAGATAAAAATTTTATTGCATGAAAAAAATTTAATCATCAGTCTTTCTAAAGATTCAAAATCACAATTGATTACTTTTAGATTTGACAAAAGTGAGTAACACAAATCCTGTTCATTGTAACACATTTGCATAGAAAATAGCGCTATCTTTTGAGATACGAAATAAAGAAGAGAGTAGTTACAGTTTCAAAACTCTCTTTAGCTATGTTATCTGGCTGCTGATTAAATACACAATGTTTAAACTTTGATTACATAGCTTTACAATAATGTAAATTAATAGCTTAGTGAAAATAACTGAATAAATTTTCAAAGCGGTATTATAACGATTAGACAAAGTATACGATAATGTTTTAAAGTTATCGAATCTTATACGAACGAACATACACAAGATTTATATAACGATAATAGTAGGTATTGTGTTAGATATTTCCATAAAAGGTAATAGGTTGTATTCAATTAAATAAAACAACGTACAATAAAACAATATACAAATCTACAGGGCTGCGCAAAAATAATTCGAATATCTTCCCGACTAATAAGGATAATTGATGAAATTGAACTTCGGTTATTCGATTTCCAAATTGTTTACTTCGATATCATCTTTCACTTTATTGATCTGTAAAGTTTTGTTACAGTATTCTAAATATGCTGGGCAGTATTTCATAATCTACGCTTCACGCATGATTTTTCGGTCTCATTTGTATTTGACACTGGCGCAAAAGACAGGATTCATATGTTTCAAAAATATATATTCTAAAAACACACTCAAAATATATATTAAACATTTAATTGCTAAAAAGGACGTCAAATGTTAATAAAATACATTAAAAGATCTTAATAATTTGACATGTTTCGATGGAATTTACTCAATCATCATCAGAAAAACAAATAAACACTAAGATGGATAATGACAATAAACTATTACAAATGAAATTTAAAAATAAATAAATAAAAATCACGCGCGTAATATTTTAACATGTTTCACGTAACCCTATTTTATTTTCAAATTATCTAACAATTCAATCCAAATATTTGGGATTTGAAATGACAAGGAATCATTGCAGACCATTGAGTTTCTGAGGTAAATTTCAATAGATTCTCTAATAAAAAGTTGCAAATAAAAATCTGACCTATAAATTAATCTACTTTCATTAAACAAAATATTTATGTTTTCAATTTTATTTAGCCTAGATAATGCGGTTTTACCTCTATTAAATTTTATGTCTGCAATGTGTTCTTTACATCTCACTTTGAATTTTCTCTGAGTCATGCCAATATAATAATTTCTATAACCACCTTCTTTAAGAAAAGGAATGATATAAACACCGGAAAGGTCAAATTTATCAATAGGGTCAATTCTAGTGGTTAAAATTGATTTTAATTTTGGAGGGGGTCTAGCAATTAAATTTAAATCAAACTTTTTTGTTCAGTTTTAGCGGATTCGAAGAAATTTGGATAATAATTTATAACCACCCTTTTCATGTTATTTTCTCTGTCGGTTTTATTCTCAAAAACTGCATCGTTCATTTTGTTAATAAACTTTCTAATTAACTTATTAACTATTTTAACTTGATATCCGTTGTTAATAGCTATTGTTTTAATTTTATCTAATTCATCATTTAAATTTTCAGGGGAACAAATTCTAAAAGCGCTGTTAATAAGGAATCTAAAGGTAGATAATTTATAAGAATATGGAGTGCAAGCATAAAAAAGAATCTATTAAGATCTTTTACTGTATTTTATTAAGATTTGACGTCCTTTTTAGCAATTAAATGTTTAATATATATTTTGAGTGTGTTTTTAGAATATATATTTTTGAAATATTTTTAATGGACGTATAAGAGAACTTCTGTTTATAATTTAATAGGATTCATATGGTTTTAACTTTTGAGTAGCCCTATTTGCAAATAGTAATATTCCCCACATTTATTCTCTAATTTCTTTCATTAAATAAAACAAATATTACTTTTCGGAAATAGTAGTACGAATCTGGAAAGTGTATGTTCTCTGGAAATTTTACCAAGCGAATTAAATGCGTTAAAGTTATATTTTTAACAAGGACATTTATTGTAGTTATTAAAAATTACCAAATTTAGGGTTGTACTTATCCTCTTCAGTCCTGAATACCAAAATGGGTACCTTGATTCTTTTCTTTATAAAAACTAAACTGGTTGATTTTTTTTTTTTTTTCGTTTTGACCCCACTTTTATCGAGCTGAATATTTTTGCTTTAAAACGAAACCAATAAATATCAGCACCAATGCTGATTTCCTCATAAAATGAATTTTATTTACACCTGAGTTTGCAAAATTCTTTCAAGACAGTGCAGCCAAGAAAGTGGATAATTTTTATAATTATTTAACTTAAAAATTTTACAGCAGAAAAAATTGAGATTTTGTAGATTATTCACATATTTAGATGTCTTAATTGTTTTATAGTGTGAATTTTGGCTACTGGTAATTAAATAGATTTTGTGTGTGGGGGGGGGGTAGTAATTTTTAATTCGTATCTGTGAACCCCAATTACTACCCCCCCCCCCCCACCTCAAAGTTTCAATTTCAGAAAAATATTTTTTTTCTTGATGTTATAGTATCATTTTGTTTGTGGAAAAGCAACCAATAAGTATTTTCAGTGTTATTTTAACTTCAGGTCTCAAGACGTTAAATATGCAAAGCTGCCAACTTTTACGCTTCCTTCGTACCACTAAAATTTTACAGAAAATATTATGTTATTTAATCGTCGAAATCTCACGATTAAACAAGGCGAAAATGTCTATCAAAATTTAGTGGTAGTAAAAAAGCGTAAAAGTTGGCATCTATGTATATGGTTATCAGCTTTGATGCAAATTTGGATTCCTACTCCCGTACGATATCATAGGTTATCATTCCTCGCACAACCTCTCCCCTAACCATGTCGTTATCAGTGTCTAAAAATTCTTTCTAATTTTACCCTTTTTTTTGTTTTTTATACGTTTCGAATGATACGCAGATAGGGTTGTACATTTATTATTCGCGTACGTTACTAATTTTAATGAAGCGAAGAAGTTAATAAAACATCAGTATTATATATGAAATAATTTTACTACAAATAACACATTAAAGAAATACTATTTAAAACTACAGTAGAGAGACGATTATCCGGACAGGTCGGGACCGAGGGCAATCCGGTTATCGAAAAATACGGATGATTTGACAACTTTAAAAAACGTCCATGACAATGTTTTTTACCCGTCTGCGAAAAAGGGGTATGTGTTTGACGCGTATCTAGGTATATGGGTATGTGGATTTCTTTCTCGAAACATCCCAACGGCCGGGTGGATTTTAATGAATGAGGTCTCTATCGATTCGTCTTAATCGTCCGATAGCTATAGGCTAGGTTTTGTTTTCATAAATTCAAAATGGCGGCCGTAAAATACAAAAGGGCGGTAGAGACTAAAACAAAAGTTTACGCACCATATTGAGTGGCATATCATTGGACAGGTCTTTCAAAATGAAGACAATGTTTCCCATACTATTTTACTCTCAAAAGCTCCGTTTAAATAATACACAACCTGGAAGTTGTGCAGGTAGGATCTGTAACTTAACTGTGACTCTAACCTTCATAGACATCTATAGGCTTCATCAAAACAGTGTTTAAAAATAGGAATTAGCAATTAAACATAACTTAAAAATCATCAATACAAGTAAATAAAAAAATAGATAAAACTAAAAATTCGTCAATAAAAAATTAAATTAATAAAAATCAACACAATCTATGACAATGAATGTTTTTTTAAATGTGTCTACAGCACAGTGTATGTTTATATACATTTAATAATTTCTATGTGTACTTCCATGTATAACTTTGTACCAATTTTGTAGACAATAAAATTTTTTTAAAGTTAAAAAATAATAGTTTCTAAATACGCGATTTGTAGTATGCTAAAATGCACACTACCACAAATGCCAGTCCTAAGCCTTGAAAAGATGTGAAGGGAAGTTGCCTAATAAAAAAAAAATTTAAAAAAAAAAATAAAACAAAAACTGACTGCGTAAAAAGCAAACTAAAAAGAGGGAGACAAGATGACGTAGGAAAATAGTAGATTGTGTAATGGAAATCCTTTTTATTTACTTAAGTAATTGCAGTCGGAGGCAAACATGTAGATAGAAGGAGCCGCAGTACATACCTAAACAGGAATCTGATGCCTCCGACTGCGATTACTTAAGTAAAAATAAAGAATTTCCATTAAACACTCCACTATTTTCCTACGTTATCTTGTTTCCCTCTTTTTAGTTTGCTTTTTACGCAGTCGGTTTTTTTCTTTTTATTTAATTTTTTATTAGGTAACTTCCCTTCACATCTTTTCAAGGTTTAGGACTGGCAATTGTGGTAGTGTGCATTTTAGCATACTACAAACCGCGTATTTAGAAACTATTATTTTTTAACTTTTAAAAATTTTATTGTCTACAAAATTGGTACAAAGTTATACATGGAAGTACACATAGAAATTATTAAATGTATATAAACATACACTGTGCTGTAGACACATTTAAAAAAACATTCATTGTGATAGGGAAAAGGAATTCTTGATAGTATTCTGCTTCATAGAAGGCATTCTTTTTTCTGCGTGGGAATCTCGTTCGTTAGAAGTGAAATTTCATAGGATCTAAAAACAGTTGATTTTACGCATTGCTGTCTTTGCATTTGTTGGTGATTTTATATTTCAGGATTAGAAAATGGCTATTTTACGTTTAATTTTCGTGACATCCAACAAAATTTACCCTACCGCACCTAAAGCAGTTTCACTTCAAAAATTTTGGAAAAAAACCCCTATGAGCCTTGATCGAACCAGTTAATTGGACAATACGGTTAACGAGCGTCCGGATAATCGGCCCTCTACTGTATTTAGAAATAGCTTTCTGTTACATAATGCATTCAACAGTGATATTGTCTTCTTGCACTTACTCCTGCACAGGGATAATCAAAACTTCTCATAATTAAATCAGGTCGGCAACATTTCCCCAATTAGGTAGCTTTCGTAAGAAATACTACCTATTACATTCTCCCCTATGTTGGAATTTCTGAAATTTTTTTGCCGATCTATGCCGATCATGACCCCTAGAACCCAAACCTACCCCAAGTTCAAAACTTTATCTATCTATCTATCTATCAGTTTTTTATGGACACGATAACTTCCATAATTCTGCACAAATCTCTTTCAAACTTATACATAAAATCAAGGGGCAGAAAATCTCGGTCAAGTTCGTTAATAGGCAAAATCGGACCAAGGGGGCATAAATAGGGAAGGGTTAGTTGAAAACTGAACAAAAACCCATAACTCCTTAATTATAATACATGTCAGATCAGTTTAAAGTTATTATCACTTCTAGGAAATGGGCCAAAAATTGATGCATCACAGATTTTTGATAAAAATAAAAATAGGCTCAAGGGGCGAAAAAAAACAGGGTTTTAGGGAGACAAAAATTCATAACGTCGTCAATTCTCAAGATATCAAATTCACATAAACTTATTATAAATCCTCTTAAAACTATTTACAACTTTTATACTGACAAGTTTTTGATAGGACGAACTCTTACAGAAAATAAATAAATAAATAAATAAAACGAAAAAATTGGGGATTGAAGAAGGAAAGTTTTCAAAACTTCATGAATTCACAAGATATTCAATCCGCTTAGATTTATTAATAATCTTCTTAATATTACCTACAACTTTTATATTGACAAGTTTTTGATAGAACCAACTCTTACAGCAAAAACAAATTAAACCAAAATGGATGTATTAATCAAATAATTGTTTGTAAATGAAGCTCTAATTAATTGAAAGAAAAATAAAAACACAGGTCGCTTATAAATCTCTTCAAAAAATCACATCAGCAAGATTCATGCTTTTACTTTTAAAAATGAGTCTGAAAATTTGTTAGAAAATTTCGAGTTGTTGAACGTGGAAAAATATTTTTTTTTTAATAGCGCTTTAACATGATTCTGATAAACCCTTAAACAAATTGTCTATAGAATTCTATAAATAAAACTTATAGAAAATGTATTATAGAATTCTATATAATTTGGTCCGTTTTTCTATACGCTAGTTTAAGTAAAAGCTATAGAAATATCTGTAGAAATTCAATAGAAATGCCTGTAGAGCCTCTATAAAAAATATCTATAGAAATAATTAAGAGTTTCTATAAAAATATTCGAATATATTCTATAACAAAATTCGAATATATTTTATAAAATAACAAGAATTTCGTCAACAAGCCGCAATTTCCATACGGTCACCCTCCCAAGTACTAACCGCGTTCAATGCTGCTTCTACTTCGATGACCTGTCGTAAACGAGTACGTACAGCTTGGTATGTCCTCCGACAGTTCATGTAGTTTTATTATACTATTTCAACTTTGTTTATATTATGATTTGCGTTCCCTGTCATTAAACACGTACATAATTTATGTTGATTCTCAAACTGTGTGAATTAGAAAGTCGAATCCATTTGTAAATTAGAAATGATTAAAAAAAGCCATTAAAATAAAGAATGTCTTACTTTATTTACTGATTTATGTTGTTGTTGGTGTTTAAAAAATTTAATGAGTTTGGATATTTAATGAATGGATATTTAAATCACAAGTGTGTAAATATGAAATTTTTGCATTGTTAAATATAATTTTAAAATTTTAGTTAAATAATAAACGCTCAAATACGTATTATTGTTATGTATTTAAATTTTTATTATATTTCAAAGTGAAAATATGATAAAGACAGGATTTATATCGTTTTAACTTTTCCGTAGACCTATTTTCAAATAGTGATATGAGGCATTTTCAAATACCTCATTTATTTTCAAATTTCTTTCAGTAAATAAAGCAAATACTACTCTTAGAAAAAAAATAGTATGAATCTTAAAACTGTTTGTTCCGAAGAAATTCTGTCAAGAGAAATAATTGCGTCAAGAATATATTTTTAGCATTGACATTTGTTATAGTTTTTAGAAATTTCCATACTACCTTCATTTCATATTCAAATTATTTTCTCTGTGTAATAAAAGGTTTAAAAAACATTACTATTTGTTGTAAAAGAAATAATTATGTCTTGTAAAGGAAATAGTAATTTTTAATGTCTTCGAGATTCAATTTTTTTTATCATTAATGAAAATTATAAAAGGCTAGTAGAGATATGTGAAGCCTAATCAAAACAGACAACATTGTACGAAATGGAACGTCTATAGACTTTTAAGTAATACAAAATTATGATTTTTTATAAAGCGGAAAGTGATAAAAAAAAAATCCATTTAATAATCCATAGAAAATGAAAAGCTTTTGTTTAAGAACGTAACAGGGTCTTCATGTTTCTTTTAAAGTGAAGAGTCCTTTCTATAAAAGATCCTATAGCTATCAATCAAAAGCGGCTGTTTGAGTCAGGAAAAACATTATAATAAAAAGCTGAAATAGATCATTTCAAAAAGATTCCTTTTAAACAGAAAGTTGAGAAGAAAAATAAACTTATTTTTTATGTTAGTTGTATTATATTAAATGATGTTTTGAAATCGAACTTACTGTTCTAAATTTCCATCGTGTAGCAATATACATTAAAATAGAACATTATTTTTTATGTGGATATTTAAGTCACAAACGTATAACTATGAAATTGTTGCTTTGTTTGATATAATTTTAAAATTTTAGTTATATAAAAATAATAAACGCTCAGATACGTATTTGTATTAAATATTTAAACGTTTTTTTCAATTTCAAAATGAAAATATGTTAAAGACAAGGTTTATATTGTTTTAATTTTTGCGTAGGGCTATTTTCAAATAATAATATTCACCTGATTTATTTTCAAATTTCATTCATTAAATAAGGGTAATACTATATAACGATTTAACACCTTGTAATAATTACGTTACTTCTAGTTGGTGAAAAGGTGTAAGATTAAAATTTAAAAACAGTAAAATAGTTTTATTTGACTGTTGACATGTTTCAACAAATCCAGAGTCATTTTCAAAACAAATAAATAATGATATTCTGAAATTGCACGATCTATGATGCAATGAACTGTAACGCCATCATTCAGTTTTTCATGCAACGCACGTTACTTTATTTTATTTTATTTGATATGAGATATATTTGATATGAATTGGTATATTTGATATGATTATATATTATTTGTTATGGTATATATTTTATTTTATTTGATATTTATTTTATTTTATACTTTATTTTATTTTGTTTTATATAATTTTAAAATTTTATTTATATAAAAATAATAAACGCTGAGATACGTATTTTTATTATGTATTTAAACTTTTTTTGACGTGATTTATATCGTTTTAACGTTTGCGTAGGCCTATTTTCAAATAGTAATATTCACCTCATTTATTTTCAAATTTATTTCATTAAATAAGGCAAATACTACTTTTCAAAAATGTTGGTACGATTCTTGAATCAATTTGTTTTAAGAAATTCTGCAAAACGAAGTAATTGCATTAAGAATATATTTTTAATCTGGATATTTATTATAGTTTTTAAAAACTACCAAATTACTCTCATTTCAGATTCAAATTATTTTCTCTCTGTAATAAAATTTTTTAAAGACATTACTATTACCTGAAAAGTCTTCTTCGAGATTCAATACTTTATATCATTAATGAAAACTATGAAAGGCTATAAAAGGCGAGCGGCCTCTTTTTGTACTTATTCCGACTCTTTTGCGGAATCTAGGTTCTTAGGTCTCCAGCTACGTCCCAAGCAGTGTTGCCAGTGGGCTACTTTTTTCAAATCCAGATTTCTTGATTGGCACCAATTTTTTGAAACATTGAAATTCCCTTTGCTTTTGCCTTAATTAATGTGTCGTTAAATAAGTGGTATTTTACCCTTTCAAAAAAGTGGTGCCAGTCAAGAGTCTGAATTTAAAAAAAGTAGCCCATCTGGTAACACTGGTCCCGAGTAAAATACACTCTAGCGAAAGCCAGGTTGGAAAAAAAATTCAAAAATCGAAACCGGACAAATTTTAAAGGAAAATTACACAAATTAAAGACACCGAAAAGCGTGATGGTGGAACTCAAGCAATAAAGCTACCGTAACACTTCTGCTGCTTCGAGCTTATTATTGAGCTTTATATAAAGCTCAATCAAAACATACAGCATTGTACAAAGTGGAACGTCTATAGACTTTTAAGAAATACAAAATGTTATTTATAAAGAGGAAAGTGATAAAGGAAAAAATCAATTCAAGAATCCATAGAAAATGAAAAGCTTTTTTATAAGAACATGACAGTGTCTTAATCTTCCTTTTAAAGTGAAGAGTCCTTTCTATAAAAGATCTTATAGTTATGAATCAGAGGCATCTGCTTCAGTAAGGAAATGCATTATAGTAAAAAACTGAAATAGATCATTTCAAAAAGATTCCTTTTAAACAGAAAATTGCGAACAAAAATAAACTTATCTTTTATGTTAGTTGTATTCTATAATAGGATGTTTTCGAATTAAACTTGCTGTTCTAAATTTCCATCGTGTAGCAATATACATTAAAAGAGAACATTTTTTTTATGTGGATATTTAAGTTACAAACGTATAAATATGAAATTGTTGCATTGTTTCATATAGTTTAGAATTTTTGTTATATAGAAAATAGAAAACACTCAGATACGTATTTTTGTCAATATTTAACCTTTTGTAAAGTTTAAAAGAAAATTATGCTGAAGACAGGATTTATGTTGTTTTAACTTTTGCGTAGACCTATTTTTAAATAGTAATATTCACTTCCTTTATTTTCAATTTTCTTTCATTAACACATTCACACCGGCGTGCATCACCGGTGGGTCACGCTTGAGTACCGCATCGGGCGGCGTGCATCACCGGTGGGTCACACTCCACTGTTCAATAAAAGGCATGTACTACAGGTGGGTCACACTCGACTATGCCATGAGACGGCGTGCACTACAGGTGGGTCACAGTTAAATATTCGAAAATTCAGTAGTAAAAACAATTCAATATTATAAATCTTATACTTTCACGACGGGAAACGACAATTCTCGTTTTCATTCAAAAGATATCATTAACTAAGAGCGTGGCTTCTACCTTACAGAAAATGTTTTTATATGATGTTGTCCATATTTCTTTAGATTTTAAGACATTTTATATTAAATTCGTACATATGCAGTCAATAAAATCATGTCTCTAATTAATTTGCTTACTCCTTACGAACTTTCAGATATTCACAATCAAATCTGCTTGTTATATTTGAGTTCGATGTAATAAATATGAGGTGGGCGTGTCATTACATACAGTGTCTGAATAAGCGAAAGTACAGCGCCGCCAGATGAAGCAAAAGATGAATTCAAGAGCCGCCTCACAGCGAAAAACATGAATATAGGCGCCGGCGTGAACGTGTTAAACAGGGAAAATACCACTTTTCGAAAATTGTTGTTCGAATGCTGAAACTGTTTGTTCTCAGGAAATTCTACCAAGAGAATTAATTGCGTTAAAAATATTTTTTTAACATGGACATTTATCGTAGTTTTTAAAAATTAGCAAATTACCCTCATTTCAGATTCAAATTATTTTCTCTGTATAATAAAACATTTCTTGTAAAAAGTATTCTTCGAGATTCAGTACTTTATATCATTAATGAAAAGTATAACAGGACAGTAGATATATGTGAAGCACAATCAATTATGGAGCATCGTACATGTACAAAGGTGAACGTTAATTGAATTTTAAGTAATATAAAATGATGATTTTTTTGCTAGATGGTGTTGCTTTAATTCGCTTTCAGTGCATCGTTGCTTGAAAAATTACAGCATAAAGAGCTGGAATAATCACTGTATTTTACAACAAATGTGCTGCCACAACGGATGACAGCACCGTTGCTGTAAAATTTATAAGGTGCTGTTTTTAAGAGTTCTGTAAAATTTCTCAAGTCTGGTGCAAGTCGCGTTGTAATTGACTGCGTGGTGCACGTAAGAGAAATAATTAAATTTTTACTGCACTGTTTGCTTGAATTTCCTTCACAGCATTGGTGCTTGAATTCGATTTGACATCATCGGTGCTAGATATAATACAACATAAAGTGTAGAAAAAATCACATTATTTTTTAATCGTGTATGTTCTCAGGAAATAATGACAAGCAAATTAAATGCATTAAGAATATATTTTTAATTTCGATATTTATTTTAAATTTACCTAATTGCCCTCATTTCAGATACAAATTATTTTCTCAGTGTAATAAAAGGTTTAAAAATCATTACTATTTATTGTAAAAAGTATTTTTCGAGATTGAATATTTTATATCATTAATGAAAAGTATAGAAAGTTAGCAGAGATATGTGAAGCCAATTTGAAACATAAAACATTGTACAAAGTGGAACGTCTGCAGACTTTTAAGTAATACAAAATGATGACTTTTTATAAAGCGGAAAGTGGTGCAAAAAAATTCCGTTCAAGAATCCATAGAAAATGAAAAGTTTTTATTAGAAAGCAACAGCGTCTTCATCTTCCTTTTAAAGTGAAGAGCCCTTTCTATAAAATATCTTATAGCTATCAATCAGAAGCGTCTGTTTGAGTCAGGAAAAGCATTACAATAAAAAGATAATAGATCAAAAAGATTCCTTTTAAACAGAAAATTGGGAAGAAAAATAAACTTATTTTTATGTTAGTTGTATTCTATAATATGTTGTTTTCAAATCGAACTTGCTGTTCTAAATTTCCAATGTGTAGCAATATACATTAAAAGAAAACGTAATTTTTTATGTGGATATTTAAGTCACAGACGTATAACTATGAAATTATTGCATTGTTATATAATTTAGAATTTTAGTTATATAGAAAATAGTGAAAACTCAGATACGTATTTTTGTTATGTATTTAAACGTTTTTTATATTTCAAAATGAAAATAGCTAAAGACAGGATATTTATCGTTTTAACTTTTGCGTAGGCCTATTTCTAAATAATAATATTCACATAATTTATTTTCAAATTTCTTTCATTAAATAAGGCAAATACTACTTTTCGAAAATAGTGGTAGGAATCTTGAAACTGTTTGTTCTTAGAAAATTCAGCCAAGCGAAATAATTGCTTAAAAAATATGTTTTAACATAGACATTTGTTGCAATTTTTAAAAATTTCCAATTTACCTTCATTTCAGATTCAAATCATTTTCTCCGTGTAATAAAAGGTTTAAAAGACATTACAATTTCTTGTAACAGTGTTCTTCAGGATAAAATAGTTTTTATTGTTAATGAAAAGCATAGAAGACTAGTAGAGATATGTGAAGCCCAATCAAAACATACAGCATTGTACAAAGTGGAAAGTCTATAGACTTTTAAATAATACAAAATGATGATTTTTTATAAAGCGGAAAGCGATGTAAAAAAAAAATCCTTCCGGCCAGTGCCGGGAGGAAGAGGTAGCTTTCATATTCTTTATTTTAAAAAAGCCGACTTATATTATTCAAACACACGAAGCTCATTTTAGTGAAAACCGAATATAGGAGATTCAATACTAATTTTTATCAATACTAAATCATTATGAATGAGAATTTCGTGAAATTAGTCAGCTTTATCCAAGCTGCTTTTATTTTTAGTAACTTATATTTGGCGGCCAAATTCGGCGATTTCTTAAAGTGCCTGCCCTTTTAAGACAACATGGTGGATGAGGGTAACCAGTGAACTTGGTCGAGACCTTAGTAATTGCTTCGCACATGCTCACTCACATCGGAATCGGTTGATATATACGAGTGTTGTCGCAGGCAAACAATCAGATTTTTCAAAATGTCACCCACATTAGAAATTGAAACTGCTATATCTGAGCCATTTTTTAAGATAAAGACAAACAAAAAATGCTCCTGAATCCTCATATCAAGGTCAAATACTTAAGAAAGAAACCTTTTTCAATTTCTAATTTTTTTGCACCTCACTTTAAATATATATATATTTTTTTAATGGCCGCCATTTTGAAACAAGATGGCTGATGAAGCTGGCCAGCGAACTTGGTCGAGATATTGATGTATACTATCCACATGCCTTCTTACATCGAAATAGGCGAATACGTGTGTTATCGCGTGACACATACAAAATCGTTTCAAACTTTTAGACATTCTAGAAATTCAAAGTGCTATAATTCAACCATTTTTTAAGATATAAACAAAAGAACAAATTTTCAGAAACAAAAACTGCTCCGGAATCTTTGTATCAAGGCCAAACACATAAAAAAAATCTTTTTCATTTTCCAATTTTTTAATACCTCATTTTCAATTTTAAATTTGATTTTTTTAAAAATGGCAACCCTTTTTAAACAAGCTGACCAACGAACTCGGTCGAGACATTGGTATGTACTATGTACAGATCAAGTTACATCCAAATCGGTTCATAAATACGCCTGTTATTGCGTGACAAAAACCAGGTCGTTTTAAAATGTCAGCCACAATAGAAATTCAAAAGGCTATAACTCAGTCATTTTTTTAGATATAGACGAAACAAAAACTGTTCCGGAATCTTTGTATTAAGGTCAAACACATACGAAAAAAATCTTTTCATTTTCCAATTTTTTGGTATCTCATTTTAAATTTTCAATTTAAAAAATTTTTTTAAATGGCCGCCATATTTAAACAAGATGGCGGATGAAGCTGGCCAACGAACTCGGTCGAGACATTGGTATGTACTATGTATAAACGAAGTTACATCCAAATCGGTTCATAAATACGCCTTTTATCGCGTGACAAAATTCAGGACGTTTCAAAATGTCAGCCACGCTAGAAATTCAAAATACTATAACTCAGCCATTTTTTAAGATATAGATGAAACAAAAACTGCTCCGGAATCTTTGTATAAAAGTCAAATACATAAGATAAAAATATTTTTCCATTTTCAATTTTTTGGTACCGCATTTCAAATTAAAATTTTTTTTTTAAATTTTAAATGGGCGCCATTTTGAAACAAAATGGCGGATGAAGCTGGCCAACGAACTCGATCGAGACATTGGTATGTACTATGTACACACCGAATTACATCCAAATCGGTTCATAAATACGAGAGTTACAGTGTGACAAAGGTCAGATATATATATATATATATATATATATATACATATATATATAACCATTAATTAAACATAACCTACCACCGTCAATTATTATGAATTAAAGCTGTAAGTATAAAAAAAAATAAATAAATAAAATAAAAATAATTTATTATAAGAATTATTATGGAAGAAAAAGAAAAAAGTGGACACCGACAAAAAATGGAAAAGCTTATATATTGAATTACGTTGTCAAGGGCACAGAATTCAATGATATAAGCAAAATGGTTGTTTTCTGTGAGAAATATAAGCTAAAGCTAAAAATTATTTTCCCCTGTGCCCAAACAACCATTAAAATCAAGTGAATTGATTAAAAATGAAAGCAGAATAGAAACAAATAATATGAAATGGAAGAATCAATAAAACGTATTTAAATATTTATAGGATGTAAAATATAAATAATAAACACCATACCGATTAATATTTCAGTATTTTACAAATAACCACGCGCACATGTCTACCAGAATATCATAAAGATTAAGGTGAATAAAACAGTTAAGAAAGCACAGTAATTGATACCAAAGGATGCAGTTAATACATTTTGAAATAAAATTTGAAATACCTTGTTAAATACATTTAATATAATATAAAATAAATAGATAGTAATTACATTATTTAAAATGCACTATTAAATTAATTAATAACTGTTTAACATTATCGTCAAAATTTAGCTAAAAATACCCCCTGGTGTATTAAATTATAACTGAAATGGAGCAAGAAAAATTAAAATTTAGAGCTATCTTAAAGAGACAAGTTTTGGTGCTGCCATCTAGTATTACTTATATGAATCAACTGTCGCAAGATAAATATTTGTAAGCATTTGAATGTAAATAATTTTTTAAACAGCAAAACCAAACATATCCTTATATATAGAGAATTATAAACCTAATATAAACCACACAATGTATTTAAAAAAACTATTGTTAATACAATTTAAAAGCATACAAAATATTGTATTAGCTAACTAATTTAAACTAAACTAAGAATTTAAATAATTCTAGAACTTTGATAATATATAGCATATAGCTATATGCTATAAAACAAAATAAATTCGGTAATAATTAATATAAATAATTATTAAATATAATATAAAAATTATTTTTTAAATCAATTATACAGGGTGATTCATAAAAGATGGGCAGAACTTTAAGGGGTTATAGTACACTTAAAGACAAATAATATTAAATAGGAGACTAAGGTTCCCAGACGTATTCCCAAGGAGATAGGGGGCATTAAAGTTTAGGGTCCGAAATTTCAAATGATTATAAAACATGGAAAAATTGGTCGATTCGTTTGCGGTTTTTGCAAAAAATTTTCTTTATGCCAGTATTTTCTTGAAATAAAATTTTAAAGTTCAATTTCAAAAAATGCCGATAGGGGGCGCTTTAGACTTTGGAGTAACAAACAACTATTTTTTAACGTTATTTTTTGTATTTCTTTAAATGATTTCGAAAGCTTAGACTTAAACTTAAATTTTTATCTAAAAATCTGAGTCCTAACGAGTAGTTAAGTAGCGTAAACTGAAATTTGAAATTTGAAACCCTTCTCCCCCCAGAACAAAAATCAGTTATTCCCGATCTTTGTGTCGTAGATTAGGCTCTAACTACTGCCGCGTTTTGCTAAAATTATTCTTTATGTCAGTATTTTCTTGAAAATAAATTTTAAAGAAAATTTTCAAAAAATTCCGATAGAGGGCGCTTTAGACTTTGGAGTAACGACCAACTATTTTATACCGTTATTTTTTGTGTCTCATTAAATGCTTTCTAAAGCTTAGACTTAAATTTTCAGCCCAAAATCTGAATCGTTAGACGTGGTTAAGTTTCTGGGGAGAGGGGTTTGAAATTTCTACTCCTGAGCACAGTTCAGTTTACCATGTCCACACATTGTGTGCTGTGATACGAGGTAAAAAGACACAAATTAGGATTATGTTACCAAAGCATATTTATTAACATGTAATTACAATAAATGTTCAAAATTGTGACCACCAGAGGTTATGCACGCAGAACAACGGCGAAGAATGGAACGGCGAACATTCGCGAAAACATCAGGCTTTTCGAGCACTTCCCCTACAGCGGCGGAAAGTCTGGCGACCAGTTCCTCGGGGGATTCAATGGGTGTCTCATACATAAGAGCCTTCAATCTTCCCCAAAAAAAGAAATCGAGGGGTGAAAGATCTGGCGAGCGAGCAGGCCAAGCAACAGGACCACCTCGACCAATCCATCTGTTCGGAAATGTGATGTCCAGATAGTTGCGGACGTCTCGTACGTAATGGGCTGGCGCTCCATCGTGCTGGAACCACATGACCCGCCGGATGCGTGGAGGAACAACGTTTAACAGGTCTGGCAGCACATGTTGCAGATATGTGAGGTATGTTTTACCGTTGAGGCGTTCAAGAGAAGGTACGGTCCGATTAGGTGGTCTCCGAGGATTCCTGCCCAAACATTGATGGAAAAGCGTCTCTGATGAGCATGTGGATACGTAGCATGTGGATTGACATCCGCCCATACATGTGCATTGTGTGTGTTAAATGTACCTTCACGTGTGAAGGTACATTCATCGGTGAAAAGCACAGTTCGTCCAAAATGTGGATTTAGCGCGTTCTGCTGCAGAAACCAGCGGGCGAATTCAATACGATTTGGATAATCCCCCGGAGACAGTTTCTGGACTCGTTGCACATGAAACGGGAGCAAATGTTCATCCTTCAGTACCCTCCAAGTCATGGACTGTGAGGTATCCACCTTCCTAGCCACTGTTCGTGTACTTGTACTTGGCTGCGCCGCTACTACATCCAGAATGGCTTCTGCAACAACTACTGATTCGTCCTTTTTTGCACGACCTGCATTCGACCGGGAAGCGAGAAATGATCCCGTCTCACACAACTGTCTGTGCAAGCGCTCGAAAGTTTTGCGGTTAGGCAACCGCCTGTTGGGAAATCGCTCTCCGTACATTCGTTGTGCCTCTGCACCATTTCCATCTGCCGCTCCGCAAATTAAATGCATCTCAGCCTTTTCCTTATTCGTGAAGGGCACCATCTTCCGATTCATTACTACAGCGACTTACACTTGACTCACCGTTCAGTGGTTTTTATGCCTGAATCGTGTCGAAATTTTGCATACGTGTTCTTCTTCTTCCCCATTTGACATTTGCATACTTTCTGTTTCCTTCTTCACCCGGTGACTAGCGTCAGGAATGGAGCTTTAACGTTTGCATGAGCGACGTTTCCAACTGTGCCAGTGCCTTTATGAGTGAATTCCGACTATGCAGTCCTTGACGAAAGTTGTATTTTTGCCTCGTATCACAGCACAGAATCGTTGGGCATGGTTAAGTAGTGCAAACTGAACTATGTTCAGAAGTTGAAATTTGAACCCCCTCCCCTCGCTACTGAACCACGCTCAGCGATTCAGATTTTGAGCTGAAAATTTAAGTTTAAGTCTAAGCTTTAGAAAGCATTTAATGAGACACAAAAAATAACGGTATAAAATAGTTGTTCGTTACTCCAAAGACTAAAGCGCCCTCTATCGGAATTTTTTGAAAATTTTCTTTAAAATTTATTTTCAAGAAAATACTGACATAAAGAATAATTTTAGCAAAACGCGGCAGTAGTTAGAGCCTAATCTACGACACAAAGATCGGGAATAACTGATTTTTGTTCTGAGGGGAAAAGGGTTTCAAATTTCAAATTTCAGTTTACGCTACTTAACTACTCGTTAGGACTCAGATTTTTAGATCAAAATTTAAGTTTAAGTCTAAGCTTTCGAAATCATTTAAAGAAATACAAAAAATAACGTTAAAAAATAGTTGTTTGTTACTCCAAAGTCTAAAGCGCCCCCTATCGTCATTTTTTGAAATTGAACTTTAAAATTTTATTTCAAGAAAATACTGGCATAAAGAAAATTTTTTGCAAAAACCGCAAACGAATCGACCAATTTTTCCATGTTTTATAATCATTTGAAATTTCGGACCCTAAACTTTAATGCCCCCTATCTCCTTGGGAATACGTCTGGGACCCTTAGTCTCCTATTTAATATTATTTGTCTTTAAGTGTACTATAACCCCTTAAAGTTCTGCCCATCTTTTATGAATCACCCTGTATATAAGATATTTATAAAATGAACAGGAAATAAAAAACATGTGGAAGTATATAGAAGGTTAAATGATACTTAAATTCCCATTACTTAAAAAGCACAAATATAGAGTGTGGATTATTTTCATACATCCATAAAAATCCAAAAAGTATGAATGTGGGACATTCAAAAACATTAAACCGATAATAAATATTAAAAAGAATAGAGGAATAATAATAAAAATAATTACCCAATTTTAATACATACAGTATAACTATATTTATATTAAACATACTTATATGTATATTAATCACTATAAAAATGGCATACTATTAGTAATTAATATGATATTGTCCTAAGTAAATTAAAATTTAATAACAAATAATTGTAAATTAGATTAATCAATAATTAAGCTAATTATAATATTAATGAAATTCTCCAATTACATATAAAATATCAAATCAACATCCATATAAAATACGTATCAAAAATATAGTAATAATACAAAAGCCTCCATTTTTTTTTTTTTAATTTATAATTAACCATTTTACGATATTTTTAAATATCTTTTCATTTTGAATGACAACAATTCATTTTGATGTATTTTTTCCTTATGGTATCTTATATATATTTATATATATTCCCAGGTCGCTAAATGATTTAGCAATCTTTTAAATATATATATATATATCAATTTTGAACGGAGGGTGGTTTCGGGGTCTAGGAGTCATGATCGATGAAAATATACCAAAATTTTTATTAATCGATTTCCTCCGAACGGCTGCAATAGGTAGCTTTTTGTAATGAAAGCTACCTAAAAATCCATTGAAGAATCCATAGAAAATGAAAAGTTTGTTTTTAATAAGAACGTAACACGGTCTTCATCTTCTTTTTAAAAAGAAGTGTATTTTCTATAAAAGATCTTATAGCTTTCAAATAGAAGCGGTTGTTTAAATCAGGAAAAGGATTGTAGTAAAAAGCTGAAATAGATCATTTCAAAAAGATTCCTTTTAAACAGAAAATTGTGAAGAAAAATAAACTTATTTTTTATGTTAGTTGCATTCTATAATAGGATGTTTTTAAATCAAACTTGCTGCTCTAAATTTCCATCGTGTAGCAATACACATTAAAAGAGAACATTGTTTTTTATGTGGATATTTAAGTCACAAGCCTATAACTTTGAAATTGTTGCATTGTTTCATATAATTTCGAATTTTAGTTACATAAAAAATTATAAAGACTCAGACGCGTTATTGTGTTAAATATTTAAACGATATTATATTTCAAAATAGAAATATGCTAAAAACAGTATTTATATTGTTTTAAGTTTTTCGTTGCTCTATTTTCATATAGTAATATTCACCTCATTTATTTTCAAATTTCTTTCATTAAACAAGGGAAATACTGCTTTTCGAAGATAGTGGTACGAACCTTAAAACTGTTTGTTCACTGGAAATTCTGCCAAGCGAAATAATTGCGTTAAGAATATACTTTTAATATGAACATTTCTTGTAGTTTTTAAAAATTTCCAAATTACCTTCATTTCATATTCAAATTATTTTCTCTGCGTAATAAAAGGTTTAAAAGACATTACTATTTCTTGTAAAAGTGTTCTCCGAGATTCAATACTTTTATCGTTAATGAAAATCATAAAAGGCTAGTAGAGATATGTGATGCCCAATCAAAACATACAGCATTGTACAAAGTGGAACGTCTATAGTCTTAAGTAATACAAAATGATATATTTTTTAAAAAGCTGAAAAAGATATTAAAAAAAATTCCATTCAAGAATCTATAGAAAAAGAAAAGCTTTTTTGTAAGAACGTAACAGGCTCTTCATCTGCCTTTTAAAGTGAAGAGTTCTTTCTATAAAAAATCTTATAGCTATCAATCAGAAGCGGCTGTTTCAGTCAGGAAAATATAATAAAAAGCTGAAATGGATCATTTCGAAAAGATTCCATTTAAACAGAAAATTGGGAAGAAAAAGAAACCTCATTTTATATGAAGTTGCATTATGTAATATGATGTTTTCAAATCAAACTTGCTGCTTCAAATATCTATAGAGTAGTAATATGCATCAAAAGATAAGAATATTTTTTATGTGGATATTTAATCCACACACGTATAACTATGCAATTGTTTTATTGTTTAATATGATTTTAAAATTTTAGTTATATAAAAATATTAAACGCTCATATACGTATTTTTGTTATATATTTAAACGTTTTTTATATTTCAAAATGAAAATATGCTAAACACAGGATTTATATCGTTTTAACATTTGCGTGGGCCTATTTTCAAATAGTGATATTTATTACATTTATTTTCAAATTTCCTTCATTATATAAGGCAAATACTACCTTTCGAAAATAGGGGTATGAATCTTGAAATTGCTTGTTCTCAGGAAATTCTGCCAAGCTAACAAATTCCGTTAAGAATATATTTTTAACATAGATATTTTTTGAACTTTTAAAAAATGCCAAATTGCCCCTCATTTCAGATACAAATTATTTCATCTGTGTAATGAAATATTTAAAGAACATTACTATTTCTGGAAAAAAGTATTCTTCGAGATGACCTCTTTTGACTTAGCACTATTCAACTCATTTATTTTCAAATTTCTAACATTAAATAAGGCAAATATTACTTTTCGGAAACAGAAATACGAATCTTGTAATTATTGTGTTTCTGAATGACATTACTATGTGAATTAAAGGCGTTAAGAATATATTTTTAACACGTACACTTATCGTACTTCATAAAACTTACCAAATTACCCTCATTTCAGATACAAATTATTTTCTTAGTGTAATGAAAATTAAAAAGAAAAAAAAATTACTATTTCTTGTAAAAAATATTCTTCGATATTCAATACTTTATTAAATTGATGAAAAGTATAAAAGGTTAGTAGAGATATGTGAAATTTAAATAAAACATTGTTCAAAGTGAAACGTCTATAGACTTTTAATTAATACAAAATGACGATTTTTTTATAAAGCTGAAATTGATGTAAAAAAAAAATTAAATTGAAGAATCCATAGAAGATGAAAATATTTTTATAAGAACATAACAGGGTCTACAACTTCCTTTTAAAGTAATGAGTCCTGTGTATAAAAGATCTTATAGCTATCAAACAGAAGCGTCTGTTTGAGTCAGGAAAAGCATTATAGGAAAAAGCTGAAATAGATCGTTTCAAAAAGATTGCATTGCGTAGGCCGATTTTAGATTGTAATATTTACCTCATTTGTCTTCAAATTTCTTTCATTAAACAAGGCAAATACTACTTTTCAAAAATAGTTGTATGAATCTTGAAACGTTTGTTCTCGGGAAATTCTGCCAAGCGAAATAAATTGCTTTAAGAATATATTTTTAACATGCACATTTGTTGTAGTTTTTAAAAATTTCCAAATTACCTTCATTTCACATTCGAATTATTTTCTCTGTGTAATAAAAAGTTTAAAAGACATTACTATTTCTTGTAAAAATGTTCCTCGAGATTTAATACTTTTACCGTTAATGAAAAGTATAAAAAGCTAGTAAACATATGTGAAGCCCAATCAAAACGTACAGCATTATACAAAGTGGAAATTCTGTAGGCTTTTAAGTAATACAAAATGATGATTTTTTATGAAGAGGAAAGTGATAAAAAAAAAAAAAAAACTCCATTCAAGAAACAATGGAAAAAGAAATTTTTTTTCTAAGAGCGTGACAGGCTCTTCATCTGCCTTTTAAAGTGAAGAGTTCTTTCTATAAAAAATCTTATAGCTATCAATCAGAAGCGGCTGTTTCAGTCAGGAAAATGCAATAAAAAGCTGAAATGGATCATTTCAAAAAGATTCCATTTAAAGAGAAAATTGGGAAGAAAAAGAAATTTTATTTTATATCTAGTTGTATTATGTAATATGATGTTTCAAATCAAATTTGCTGCTCCAAATATCTATAGCTCTTAGTGCGTCTTGCAAAAGGGCAAAATTGTAATGTTGTTTTCTTTGCATTTTGTTTTAAATGCTAAGAAAATATGATTCTTTCAACATTATATATATAAAAAAAACTCAATTACAAATATGAATGTAATCCTTGAGAGTATTAATCATTCTTCAATGTATTTAAAATTCATTAAATCTGTAGAATTATATCATATTAAATATTGCTTGTATTACTGTGAAACTTAGTGAACGGAATATTACGCCCCAAACACTTGGAGGGATAGAGTAGTAATATGCATTAAAAGATAAGAATATTTTTTATGCGGATATTTAATCCACCCACGTATAACTATGCAATTGTTTCATTGTTTAATATAATAATAAAATTTTAGTTACTATATAAAAATAATAAACGCTCAGATACGTATTTTTGTTATATATTTAAATGATTTTTATATTTCAAAAAATTACGCTAAAGACAGGATTTATGCTTTGCAACTTTTGCGTGGGCCTATTTTCAAATAGTAATATTCACTTCATTTTTTTTTTCAAATTTCTTTCATTAAATAATGCAAATACTACTTTTAGAAAATAGGGGTACGAATCTTGAAATTGTTTGTTCTCATAAAATTCTGCTAAGCTAACAAATTCCGTTAAGAATATATTTTTAACATTGACATTTATTGTAGTTTTAAAAAGTGCCAAATTACCCCTCATTTCAGATACAAATTATTTCATCTATGTAATGAAATAGTCAAAGAACATTACTGTTTCTGGAAAAAAAGTATTCTTCGAGATGCCCTTTTTTGACTTAGTACTATTCAACGCATTTATTGTAAATTTTAAATCATTAAATAAGGCAAATATTACTTTTCGGAAATAGAAATACGAATCTTGTAATTGTCGTGCTCCCAAACGACATTACCATGCGAATTAAAGGCGTGAAGAATATATTTTTTCCATGGACATTTATTGTACTTCATAAAACTTACCAAATTACCCTAATTTCAGGTACAAATTATCTTCTCAGTGTAATAAAAAATTTAAAAACATTACTATTTCTTGTAAAAATTATTCTTTGATATTCAATACTTTATTAAATTGATGAAAAGTATAAAAGGTTAGTAGAGATATGTTAAGTCCAATTAAAACATTGTACAAAGTGGAACGCCTATAGACTTTTAAATAATACAAAATGACGATTTTTTTTATAAAGAGGAAATTGATATAAAAACAAATCCATTGAAGAATCCATAGAAGATGAAAAGCTTTTAATAAGAACATAACAGTGTCTACAACTTCCATTTAAAGTAAAGAGTCCTGTGTTATAAAAGATCTTATAGCTATCAATCAGAAGCGGCTGTTTGAGTCAGGAAAATATAATAAGAAGCTGAAATAGATAATTTCAAAAAGATTCCTTTTAAACGGAAAAATGGGATGAAAAATAGACTTGTTTTTATGTTAGTTGTATTCTATAAAAGGATGTTTTCAAATCAAACTTGCTGTTCAAAATTTTCTTCGTGTAGCAATATACGTTATAAGAGAACATTTTTTTATGCGGATATTTAAGTCACAAACGTATAACTATGAAATTGTTGCATCGTTTCATATAATTTAGAATTTTAGTTACATAAAAAATTACAAACACTCAGATACGTATTTTTTGTTAAATATTTAAAAGTTTTTTTTTTTATATTTCAAAATGAAAATATGCTGAAGACAGGATTTATATTGTTTAAACTTTTGATTAGCCCTATTATTAAATAATAATATTCAACTCATTTATGTTCCAATTTTTTTCATTAAATAAGGCAAGTAGTACGTTTTGGAAATATTATTGCTACTTTTGAAACTGTAATGTTCTCAGAAAATGCTGCGAAGCGGATTAAATGAATTAAGAATATATTTTTAACATGGACGTTTATTGTAGGTTTTAAAAATAACCAAATTACCGTCATTTCAGATGCAAAATTATTTTCTCTGTGTAAATAAATGTTTAAAGAACATTCCTATTTCTTGTAAAAAGTATTCTTCAAGATCCCTTATTTTAACTTAGTATTATTCACCTCATTTATTTTGAAATTTCTGTCCTTAAATAAGTCAAATATTACTTTTTGAATCCTGAATTATTCTATATCTATTAATACCAATCTTGAAACTGTTGTTCTCAGAAAATAATTCCAAGTGAAATAAATGCGTTAAGAATATACACTGGTGTCCAAACTTAAGGACCAATCATAAAATGCTAATTTTCAAGTATGCGAATATTCAAAAGGAAATAATATAATTCGAATAATTACTATCTCTATAGCACAGCTAGTCCATATAACATCTCATTCATGTCACACATTGTCACAAGTGTCACAGTCACTAAGGTGAAGCAAAAAAAATAGGAAATTCCATACATCTCATTATGAGTCTCAAATGATCACTGTATGTGACTCCACTGAGTCGTCACTGTGACTGCTGCTTTGTGACGAGTCACCATGTGACTTTACAATGTAGTAGCATTGTGAATCTCATGTGACTGTCATCTGTAGACTCAATATCAAAGTCATCGTAAACGCTGCATTGCGATGAGTTATCAAATAATGTCACATTAAAGTCACATGATGACTTTCAAGTGACAGAGAGACTACTGTGAAGTCATCATTGTGCCCTTTTGTGAAAAGTCACCATGTGACTATAATGTGATACTATTTGGTGACTTATCATAATGCAACGTTCATGATGACTTTGAAATTGAGTCTAAAAATTACAGTCACAATGTAACTACATTGTAAAATCACCTGGTGACTCGTGACAAAGTAGCAGTCACATTGACGTCTCAGTGGAGTCACATATAGTGAACATTTGAGACTCATAATGAGACGTGTGGAATTTCCTATTTTTTGTTTCACCGTAGTGACTGTGATACTTGTGACCATGTGTGACATGAATAAGATGCTATATAAACTAGCTGCGCTGTAGCGATAGCAATTATTTGAATTACATTATTTCCTTTTCAGTATTCGCTTACTTAAAAATTAGCATTTTGTGACTGGTCCTTAATTTTGGACATCAGTGTATTTGAACTTGGACATTTATTGTAGTTAAAAAAAAAAAAATTCCAAATTACCCTCATTTCAGATAAAAATTATTTTCTCTGCGTAACTCAATAAAAAAAAAAAAAAAAAAAAAAAAAAAAAAAAAAAAAAAAACATCACTTTTTCTGTAAAAGTATTCTACGAAATGCCCTACTCTAAATTAGTAATATTCATTTCATTTATTTTCAGCTTTCTGTTATTAAATAAGGCAAATATTACTTTCGAATCTTGAATTATTCTATATCTATTAATACGAATCTTGAAACTATTGTTATCAGAAAATAATTCCAAGTGAAATAAATGCGTTAAGAATATATTTTAACTTGGACATTTATTGCAGTTTTAAAAAAAAATCCAACTTACCCTCATTTCAGATAAAAATTATTTTCTCTGCGTAACTCAATAATAAAAAAAAAATTACTATTTCTGTAAAAGTATTCTACGAAATGCCCTACTGTAAATTAGTAATATCCATCTCATTTATTTTCAAATTTCTATAAATAAATAAGGCAATTATTCCTTTTCGGAATTAGTAACACTAATCTTGAAACTATATGTTATCAGAAAATGCTGCCAAGTGAATTAAATGCATAAGAATATATTTTTAACAAGTAAATCTATTGTAGTTTTTTTTTAAGTTACCAAATAAGAGGCTGTACTAATATAACGTTATCAGCTTTCTGACAATTATGAACCCCTCCGCTCCTTACGATATCATACGTTATCATTCCTCGAACCCCCTCCATCCCCCTAATGATATCGCAATCAGTGTCTAAAAATTATTTTTATCTTTATATATTTTTTCGTTTTCTTTGTATACGTTTTCAATGATACACACATAGGGTTGTACATTTATTATTCGCATATATTACTCATTTAAACGAAGAGCAGAAGTTAATAAAAGACCACTACTTCTACTGATGTCCCAAAAATGACTGATAGATTTTAAAATTCAATAACTTGAAAACGGCGACAGATATTAAAAAAAATTCTTGCAGGAGGCTTATGTATGATGTCAGGAGTTTTTTTACTGTGATTCTTGATTTTAGTTAGAATTTCAAACAATAGATGGCGCTGAGAGCAATAGGTGCTCAGTCCAGAGACGATTTTTGGTAGTTTGGGATCCATTCAATAAATTTTAATCTCGTTTTTTCGCATGGAAGTAGAAAGAGGCCGAAAAATGGAGCCTGGATTTAGCGGTTATTGCTTGCAGCGCCATCTATCGATGCTTTTTTGTAACTATAACTGAGAATCAAAGCATCAAAACTCATGACATAACACTCCTGACAGAATTTTTTTAATGTCTGTCACCGTTTGCAAATTATTGAATTTTAAAATCTATCAGTCATTTTTGGTACACCCGGTACGAACAAAACAGGTGGACAACATTCCCCACGCCCCACCCTCATTTTTTACTAGTAAATTTAACAAGTATCATTTTGAACCTGGTTTCTCTAACAAAAGTATTTATGAGCATATGGCTGAAAATTAGGAATGGCAAAAGTTGGGATATTCCCTATTTTGGAATGGAATGACTTTATAATCGTTTAGTGGTTTTAATAATAACTTTGTATTTTCATGAAAATAGATAGCAGAATAAAAAAAAATTAACAGGCTTTTTTTTTTTTTTTTGCAAAGAAATTTCTGAAAAAAAAAAAAAAAAAAAAAAAAAAAAACTGTTGGCTGGATCAAAAATGATAAGAATATCAATACACAACGTCCAGTTTCCCTAGAGTAGGGATGGCGAACCTTTTCAGTATGCGTGACAAACATTTCAAAATTATTATGTACCAACATTCTAACGTGCCAGAAAAAAACAATAATTAATTTTTCTAGAAATTTTACTTAAATATTTTTAAATTCATACTAAATTTGATTCCTAATTTAATTATTACACTGCATTTACTCAATAATATAGCCATCTCGCATCGAATTCCGTATTAATAATCTATAAATGTGTTTTTCTTTATTGTATGCTTCTGAATCGGATCATTTTTAGTTCTTCAGGTAGAAGCAGGTATAATAAATACATACTTATTTACACTAACAGTTAAAATTCAATTTTCAAAATTAAAACCTACAATTACTTAAAACTCTAAACCCGGATAAAATAAAACCTAATCTGAAGTAGAAGTCAATTAGGTATATTACTATGCAAACTATATCTAAAAATTCAATTTTCAAGAACCTTTGAAACTTCATAAAGATGCATAATGATTTGGACAACACTATGTGTTGAATGGTTTGGCGAGAAAAGAACGCTACAAGGCGCTTTCATTGAAATTTATAATAACTTAATTCATTCAAAATTTACGGGTTATTTTAAAGTAAACGATATACCTGTTACACAAAACTATACTTTTTGTATATAAACAAAAATAAATAATAAAAAGCATAAAATGGATTGTTCTCCATAAACTGAATATAATCTATAAGTTATTTTGCGTGCCAGAGAAGTTTTCTTACGTGCCAAGCTCGGCATGCGTGCCATAAGTTCGACATCCCTACCCTAGAGATACCTTACTGTCATACCGTACTGATATCAACTGTCAGAACCCCCCCCCCCCACTTCCCCGAAAGTAATAACGTTATATATGCACACGTACAGACCCTTACTCTCATTTCAGATACAAATTATTTTCTCTGTGTAATTAGATGATTAAAAAAACATTACTATTTCTTCTACATCGATATTCAATACTTTATATCATTAATGAAAATTATAAAATGTTAGTAGAGATATGTGAAGCCAATCAAAATATAAAATATTTTATAAAATGGAACGTTTATAGACTTTTAAGTAACACAAAATGTTGATTTTTTTATAAAACGGAGAGTGATGTAAAAAAATTCGATTCAAGAATTCATTGAAATTGAATAGCTTTTTTATAAGAACGCAACAGGGTCTCTATCTTCCATTTAAAGTGGAGTTTCCTTTCTATAAAAGATCTTATAGCTGTCAATCAGCAGCGGCTGTTTGAGTCAGGAGAAGCATTGTACGAAAAAGTTCAAATAGATCATTAAAAAAAAAATTCCATTTAAACAGAAAATTGGGAAGAAAATAAAACTTATTTTTTATGTTAGTTGTAATAGGACAATTCCACTGAAAACTATCCTTTTGAGGGGGAAATAAAATTTATAATATGTTTAATTAAGGGCCTGATTTTTACTAGATATTTTTATGTTCTATAATAAAATGCTAATAAAAGGGCATTGTAAATTACTGTTTATAAACTAAGTTAAGTACAATTATTGTCTTTGTAAAGATATAATGTTACGTCAGTTACACAATAGAAGTTACGTCAGTTACATCTACAAATGCCATTTTTTATTGTTCAGAAATTAATTAAACAAGTTACTGTTATAATTTGTTATTACTGAGTGTTGTTGAGAACATTATATCACTTTTTTTTAACGGGATAGTTTTGATAATTTCTACACTTTAATGAAGGCAGAAAAAATGTTTGTTTATTTTATGTTATATCAGTTACAGAATTTTGAATTGCAATTTTTGGGACTAAAAGAGAGATTTAAATAATCTGCAGGTATTTGAGTATTAAGTGCTAAGTAAGAAATATTTTAAATTGTAAAAATTTGTTCTAGTTTTATTAGTAAATTTTTTACACAGTTTTTGAAACAAAATTCAATGATAAAATGTTACATCAGTTACGATGGAATTGGCCAATAAGTAAATCACAAACGTATAACTAGGAAATTGTTTCATATTTTAATATAATTTTAAAATTTTAGTTATATAAAAAAATAATAAATGCTTAATCTGCAAAACGATCAGTATTTTTGTTAAGCCTTTAATTTTTTTTAAAAAACTTGAAATTGAAAATATGCGTAAAAACCAATTTTCTTCAAAATTTCTGAAACTAGAAATATTTTAAAGACATCATTTTATTTACCTGTTAACCATTATGTGCGAAACATATTTATTTTCTTGTATAATAGCTAATCTTACAATGTTTAGATATTTGAACGAAAATTTAAGACAAAATTTTCATCCTATATATAATCGTAATAAATTTTGTATTCATGCATTTATGCATAAAAGTGCAATAGCCATTGCACCAAGATCAAAATATTTATAAAACTAGTTATAGTACGAACGCACATCATTTACCACGTTTGACATACAATTTCTGTCTTGTTAGTATTTAACACGTTAAGCTCTACGTCAGCCACCGGTGGCTGGCAGCGAACTTTCCGTTTAAAACGTGTCATTCACCGATGGCTGACGTCCAAAATATGATATAAAACTGAAAAAATATACATTGTTTTAAATAATTACTGAACAAATACTTAAAATTTACCTACCTTTTATTTATTACAGGATTATACTTTCTTAAAAATTACTTTAAACATTGTAAATTTTCAGCGCTTCAGTGTCATTCGTCGTAGCACACAACGTGTTAAAGAATACAAACAAAGAACATTATTTTTTTAGCTCATAGGCTATCAAAGCCTGAGAGCTAATGTGCCCGCCGGTTCTGTATGTATGTACTTAACGCGATAACTCTTCATATAAATATCCGATTTGCTTCATTTTTTAGGTGCTTCCCTGATTAGTTTTGAGGGTTCATTGGTTAAGTATAAAGAGGGGGAACGGGGGGCGGGAGTCTAATCACCCCCCCTTAACTTAGATAAATGGGTTTTTCATGTAGAATTATCAGGTTTTCTTCAGATTTTGTATACCGTTTAATTCTGATAAGGCGCTTTCCTGATTAGATTTGAAGGTTCATCGTTTAAATCTAAAAGGCGGAACGGGGGGCCAATGACACTTAATTTAGACAAATGGGTTTTTGTATCCGATTTGCTTTAAATTTGGTATACCGTTTAATTCTGATAAGGCGCTTCCCTGAATAGAATTGGAAGTTCATTGGTTAAATTTAAAGGGGGGGGACGGGGTGGATAATACCTCCTTAATTTAGATAAATTTGTTTTTCTATCGTATTTGCTTCAAATTTGGTATACCGGTTTATTTCGATAAGGTGCATACCTGATGACATTTGGAGGCTTCATTGGTTATGTATACAGAGGGGAAACGGGGGCCATCAGTTTAACTGGGCACTTTTCTTTTTTATTTAGACTATTTTAATACAAATATTGATTTTGATCGTATTAGAACGATTACTGAAAATTAAAATTTGTTTCCCTTTTTCACAGCTCTTTCATCTCATCGGCGATAAATGGAGAATATTTTACTATTTTAAAATAAAAGATAAAATGTTCCGGTTAGTGCATTAAAATCTTCAGCTGCTCAATAAAATAGACTTGAAATGCATTAATATGGCTTTAAGTAATCTGTTTTAGTTTAAGTACAAAAGTTACAGCATTCTACAGTAAGTATATCACGTTCTAAAATCATTGAAGTTCTATTTCCTTTTAGTGAAGATTTGGAATACATTTGAATTTAAATGCATTTTAAACTTATATAGTTCCAAACTTTGAAAAAAACTTATCTGAATTTAGTGTTCTCAGTGTATTTAAAGTTGATGTCTTCCAAATGCATCAATGGATAATAAATCTTGGTAATAACTAGATTACGGTTCAGAAATAAGAGGCGAATGATTTGTTCTGATAACTGCGTGAATCCTTTCAGGGGCAAGTAATTGAATTTCTGTAATGTTGAAATTACACCGTAATTTTCGTAAGATTTTATTTCAAAATAAGAAAAAGGAATTTTACAACTTATTACCGCCAAAGTTATAAAAGTAAAATTTAATTAAAATTATCTGGTGCAAATCTTGATTAAAATTAGGCGCCGCCCCTCAAGGGGTTAAGATAGTGATGGGCAGAATGAATGATTTAACAATTCGAATGAATCATTCGGGCATGCGCAAATGCATAGCTGCCAACCTTTGTTTTTAAAAATTAAATTGTACGAGAAATTTCGTATCGAAAAAGAAGTTTCTTATTTTAATTAGAATTAATTTATGAGCCACATAAAAGTATGAAAATTCTTTTTATCTTAAAAATTTCTGAAAATAATTGATTAAATATTTTACAAACGCTGGCCACTATGCTTTTGCTTCATTTCTATTTACAAAATTTCTAGTGGTACCATCAACCGGGTCTACTTTGGTCCTTGCGAAGTTACTTTGGTCCAACCCATAAAAAAAAAAGTTTTTATTCTTTGTATTGAACAAACAATACAAGATAATTTGGAGTTTTTGCCCTTGAAAAATATTTTATACCCTACTATAGGGTATTTGAAGAGTTTGGGGGTAATTTAATTCGTTTAGTGGCAACACTGGATGTGTTTGTAAACTACTCTTTTCGTGTGTAGATTTTAACTCCCCAAACTTTCTATAGTGAAACAATCTGGATAAGAGCTACAAATAAGCTAACTGTCAAGATATTATCTTTATTAACCTGTAACCCATGTCTGATCATAGTTTTTCCTTTAACTTTTTATTTTGAGAGGAAATGTTCGCGTTTTCATAAAGCTAACATGAAAACTAGTATTTCGGGACTACTTTTTGCCAGGCCTCTTTTGGTCCGAAAATAGCCCTAATTACTTAGAATAACCTTTTATACAACCAAATCTGTTAAAACATGTTTTAAGTAACATTTTTTTCGAATGTTACTGTAGCAAAATATTACATTAATTGTTTCTGTTCCAGTTGCTGAGGATAACATGATGAAAATTGTTTCTCGTTTCTTTAATATTAACAATCGTTTTCTTGTGTTTAAATGTAAAAAAAAAAAAAAAATATTTGTTTATCGAGTTTGCAGTGTTAATTTATTAGCAAATGCTATTACAAGTGAGTTTCACTAAAAATGTATTCATTTACATATGAAATGTATTAATTTTATATAAAACTAAGTGAATGGACCAAAGAAGCCCCAACAGGGGCTACTTTGTTCAAAAACTTTAAAAATAGTTAAAAATAATAATTAAAAATTTACTCTTAAAAACCATACAGTTTGCTTCATTGTTTCGTGGGTTGGGTTGATTTTTGACGGCCAATTATCTACACGAGGAATATAGGTCCAGGGGGGAAGTGCCCTCCGTGGGGTTCTTCCTAAGGGAACCTAATCCGTATTTACTCATGGGAAATCCATGGCTCGAAGAAAACCACGAAAACTCCGAACGATTAGGCCGACGGGCGCGATTGGGTTTCATTGTTTCATGTTAATTGTTTATAACTCCATTTCGACGTTGAAAAATCACATAGAATATTTTTTAATAATGGAAATGTGAGTGAAACCAGGAAAAAGTGGCCCAAAGGTAATTGATAAAAATATATACAAAGAATGGAATATTATGTTTTGGCGCATAGCCGAATGAGTTATGGTTTTTGTTGCATAAATAAGCTGTCACGAGTGAGCTGTCAGCTTTATTTATTGCACAGGAAGAATATTTGATTCCACCTGCGTTTAGCTAAAATAAATATTTTACCTCCTTGCATGGCAGATATCTTAAGGTAACCTTCGGAGTCCTTTTATTGAAAAATATGAAATTTTTATTAAACACATGTGTTTTTAGTTAAAACAGGGAATACAACTATGAATTCAAATAATTTTTTAATGGAATTTTAATTAATTTATCAAATTTAGGCAATATTTAGTCAAATTTTAGCAAAGAATTGCATTTATGCCAAACCTTCTACAACAAAATCTATTCAATATATTTCACATTTTTTCAGCGTATATTAGCAATCCACTTACCTGTGTTATGAAGCAAAAGATATGCAATACCTCTTAATACAACTATGAATTCAAATAAATTTTTAATTGAATTTTAAGTTAATTTTTCAATTTTGGCAATATTTAGTCAAATTTTAGCAAAGAATTGCGTTTATGCCAAACCTTCTACAACAAACTCTATTCAATATATTTAACTTTTGTTTGTCATCAATATGTTAGCAATCCACTTTCCTATATTATGAAGCAAAAGATTTCCAATACCTCTTAAGTTTACCAATATATGCCAAATTTGATTTTCTATTTAAAAAAATGTGTATTTTTCTATAAAAACAGCTCTTAAATTAATATATATATATACACTTAAAAACTGCATTTTGCTTCATAACATACCAATATATGTGAAGAACCTAGTGACCAAATTTTATTTCAATATCTTAAAAACCTTTTAAGAAATGAGGTTTCTTGTAAACGTAAACAATGAAATACGCAGTTTTCCAGAAAACGCAAAGTTAAGATTTGAATATAGCACAGAAACTTACGTATAAAGGTTTATATTTTGGGCTATAACTTTGCTTTTAATTAACGCTGAAATAAGCGTAAATCATTTTTGGAATCCTAAATGTCTGAATTTTAATTTAAAATTATACACACAAAAACGAAAATTTTCTCTAAAACGGTAATTTGAGGTAGGCACATACCTTAATTCACTGCTTAGTAAAAAAGTGAGTGATGCGCATAATAAATAGTTACTGCAAATAAATTTAAAAAAATAAAAAAAAACCTGGCTGCGTAAAAAGCGAACTAATTAATTAATTTTCATCAATGTGAAATTATTTTTTATATTACTTACCCATTTTTTTATTTACTTGTATTGGTGACTTTTAAGTTTTGTTTAATTGTTAGTTCAAACACTGTTTTGACGACGCCAATAGATGTCTATGAAGGTTAGAGTTACAGTAAAGCTAGAGATCCTACCTACATAACTTCCAGGTTGTGTAATATTTAGACGGAGCTTCTGACTGTAAAATACTCAATGAAACATCGTCTTCCTTTTGAAAGACCTATCCAATAATATGCCACTCAATAGGGTGCGTTAAAAATTTTTTTCGTCTCTACTGCCATTTTTTATTTTTCGGCCGCCATTTTGAATTTATAAAAACAAAACCTAGCCTATAACCATTGGACGGTTAAGACGAATCGATAAAGACCTCATTCATTAAAATCCATCCAACCGTTGGGATGTTTCGAGGGTATAAAGAAATCCGCATATCCAGATACGCGTGAAAGATATAACCCTTCTTGGCAGTCGGGTAAAAACAAATGATGATAACAACTATTTTTTATCTTATTCCCTGTTTAGTTTTCTGACAATGAATATTAATTCCCTCATTTAAAGCTCATTTGAAGTAAAATGAAAATACTTTAAAATTTAGTTCTTTTATGAAGCATTGTACCGTGTGATCCAAATGTCAGGACGAACTTTAAAAATGAATAATTTGAAAGCGAATCAATATACAAAGATACGGTTTGCACCAAACGGATGGAAAAGAAACCGGGCTTTGTGTGGCAACGAAAAAAAAATATAAATCTGTTGGCGACCAACAGATGGAGCTGTCGGATTTCTGATGTAGGATTATGCAAAGCAACAAACGATATAAAAAGGAGCAACTGCAGTAGGTAATGGTAGTCGAAGCTTGTATGCATCGAAATAATGTCCATAGTTGAGAAAGCCCTCTTAGTTAAACTGTATTATAAGAATTCGGAAAGTGCCATTCCGGCATTGCGAGCAATTCGCTACATGAAGGGTATGCGAGATAGCAAAGGACCAATAACGTCTTCTGAATTGAACAAAATGATGAAGAAATTTGAAGCTGCAGGTTCTTTGGCGTCACGTCAAAGAAGTGGACGTCCCTCAACAGCCGCTGCTGTTGCCACGACAGTGGAGCAAACGGTGCAATCCATGTCGGCGGTTGCTGCACGTGGGGAGTGCAGTGCTCGAGAAGTTTCGAGGCAGACAGGAGTGTCGTACGGAAGTGTTTGGAGAGCACTGCGAATAACTTTTCAACGGTATCCCTATAAGTTGCAACATAACCAATAACTGAAACCTCCTGACTTCGTCTCTCGCCGAGATTTTGCGAATTTGTATTCAATAAGATGGTAGAGCAGCACGACTGGCTTCACACTGTGCTTTGGACAGATGAAGCGCATGTCACACTCTCTGGCGCTGTTAACACCCACAATTGTCGAGTGTGGACCACAGAAAATCCACATGCATTTGTTGAGGTACCCTTGCAACAGCCTAAAGTGACAGTCTGGAGTGGCTTCACTGCTGATTTCATAATTGGTCCATTTTGTTTTCGAGGAAGTCACACAGACGGGTTTCAAAACAGTTTCTGTTACTGGTCAGCGATATGTAGCACTGTTACAGAACAGCATTATTTCCGAACTGCAAGCTCGACAGGCACTCCAAACAGTCACCTTTATGCAAGATGGAACACCACCTCATATTGCTCTGCCTGTGCAACGCCTGCAACGCTCAACATTTGGGGAGGATCGCATTATCAGTCGCTACTTTAATCACGCATGGCCTCCAAAATTGCCTGATCTGACACCCTGTGACTTTTAGCTGTGGGGGATTCCTGAAGTCAAAAGTGTACCGCGACCAACCGGCATCACTAGCAGCACTGAAAGGTGCCATTCGCCCAAATGTGTTTGCCATAACGCAAGAAATGCTACTAAATGCTGTGCACGGCCTGGTGCCTCGTCTCACAGTTCTACTTCTGAATGATGGACAGCACATTGAATATTTACTGTAGTACTAATTAACTGTAATTAAGCTGATTTGTAAGTTGTCAACATTTTTTCATTTGTAAATCATCTTTTGGTGCAATAAAACACTATAGCGCCATCTGTTGTTCGCAAACAGATTTATTTTTTTTCGTTGCCACATAAATCCGGTTTCTTGTCCATTCGTTTGGTACAAACCGTACCTTTGTATCTTGATTCGTTTTCGAATTATTCATTTTTAAAGTTCGTCCTGACCTTTGGATCACCCGGTATTTTGAATTGATCAATTTACTTTTGTACTGTTGCTCATCCATCAGTTGAACTTTTATATTTTTAATTTTTATTAATATTTAACAATTATTGTAAATTTGTGAAATTGTTCTAAAACAATAAATGATTATTCAAAAAGTTTTCATTTCTAAAGTTGATTATCAGTGCCGTATTCATTTAGATGTTTTGCAGTTTAATTGGATTAAAAAAATATTCAAACTTAATAAAAGCTAATAAAAAGGACATTATGATTAACTATACTGGAAAGGGATAATTAAAATTTTAATTTCTAAATAAGCGTTCTTCATATTTTTGGGCTTTGTCTGGAATATTTCAACGTTTTAATTGTATCCGTGAACCTCCGAAAATTCTATTATATTACTTTTTTTTCTATCAACAAATAGTGGCGTCATTTGTAATTAATGAAACAAAGCCCACAGCAAATTTGTCAGCCCGAATTTGTTTAGAAATGTTTTTACGGGGATATACGACCCTTTAAACAGACAGAGAATTTGATTTCGGAGACAAATATTTAAAGTGGCCCCATGCACTAATTTTTGCACTAATCAGCCTAGTTTTTTAAAAAATAATATAATATGTTCTCCATGCAATATAATATATAATTTGCATTAAACACTGTATAATTAATTGATAATAATTATTCCTTAATATATGCCTTTTTTAAATTAATGATAATGTATATAGCTTACGCGAATGATTTAAAAATATCTATATCCTCTAGAACTTTGAACCTTTTAATATAAGTTTGTTACAAAAATATGTACTAAAATCTAATTGTTGGAAATCTGGACAAAGTCTTGTCCCCCTCAATTTGTCGTGTGGTTTTCTCGGAAGTTATATCGTTCCAAACCGGTCTTTCTTTTTCCATTTCGGTCGTAAAAGCAATCTCTTTTAACTGTAACTGTATGCATATTTTTATTCCAGTTTGATGTACTGAATAAGTATATCTTGTGTGAAACAACTCCATGAAGTGTAGTGTTGTGAGGTGATGTAATGGAAGGACGATGGAACTGGAGTTTAAACTTACTCCTTGCTACAGTTATAATATGTCAATATAACAAAGTTCCCAGCAAAAGCTGGAAGTACATGTATATATCTTTATTATTTAAGTATTAAAATTCAAGCTGAATTAATAAATGAACTGTTTCATAGATGTACTTTATACTTAAAGCCACACCAAAAGACATTAAACCCTGTGTTTTTATAACTCTGCTCTAATTATATCACTAATGAATAAACAAAACATTTCTAAAGTTTTTTTTTTTTTATTTTCAAAATAAAAATATGAAAATTTTGATATTTTTGTCACTCGAATATCCATACATTCAATACTTTTTATTAAATTTCTTAGATCTTAGTTCAATTTGAAGAAAATGATCTAGTAAAGATAAATATAAAGTTTCGAAGCACTTTTAATGCATTTGGAGTTATCGTGCGCGCAAGAAAAAAAATATCGATTTTGAGAAAAATCAATTTAAACATAAATGTTTCGCTTGAAACAGACCAAGGCTAATTTAAATTTTTTACTATAACGAGCGCAATTTTGCGAATATTTTGATGCGGTTTATGGCAAATTGTTCAGAAAAACATTAGCTGTCAAATGAATTTAAAAACAAAAAATCGATTTTTAAAATGTTTTGAGGGTTGTATGTCCCCTTACTTGGATCCGTGGACCTCGGAAACTCCATTATATTACTTTTTTTCTATCAACAAATAGTGGCGTCATTTGCAATTAACGATACTACGAAATAAAGCCATTTACAAATTTGTCAGTCTATATTTGTTTAGAAATGTTTTTCAACTGCGAGTCATTTTCTCTCCTGGAAGAATTTTTTGTAAAAATGTGCATTGGATTGTGATTAATTTTGTGCTTTGAAAAGGACTATACGAGGGGGTATCAATCAGTTTTTGCCTTCAAATATAAATAATAGGGTAAAATTTATGGGAGGGGCTCAAGATGTACATAACACGAATAAGTGGTCACAGGCCTTTCCAGCAGTATGTCACATGTGGGGGTCGGTAAAAGTTAGAAAATGTCCCCCTCTGGGTCTACTATCACGCCTCCTGGAATACATCCCCCCCAACCCGCTTTTTGAAATAACGTTTGCAGAAATGTGTTATTGAGCAAGGTGTCTATATAGAAAAGGACTAATACAATGTAGCAATTTCTTAAATTTTACTCAATTATTTCCATGTGAAGGCAAAAACATATTGTTCGTACATCCATCTTTTTAAATTTAACATAAAAATATCTGTATTTTGAAAATCTGAACCTAACGTAAATGGACCAGTAGTGGGCCCCTTAAGGGCATTTATCTAATTATTATTAAAGTGTTAATGAATTCTGAAAGATTTATATATTTTTTTAGCCTAGTCCTAACTTTCATGTATAAGAATAATGATTCGAAGTTTCAAAATACATTCTTCGGAAACTTTTAACCTTTTGGCTTATCCAACAAATTATTTACAATTTAATAGAGTATATCAACAGCACTTTAATTCAAAATACAATGTAATATTAAAGAATCAATATTTTAGATAAAAACGTATATCTTAAGATTATCTCTATATATTTCTAAGAGATATCTCTATCACTGTCATATCTCTAAGAATTTGCCAAAAAATCTGTTCTTGAAGACACTCTAGGAAATAAACAAATGTAACAGCAGAAAAAAAATAAAAAAGTTTATGAAAAGTTAACATTTAAGGTTGTTAGTTAGTCAGATTTCTTTCAGTTGTTTTCAGAAATGCATTTTGGGATTGTTTTTAAACTTTAAAAATTATTGGCCCATTACTGGTACGTGGCACACTATATGTGCATTTACCTTACATAGGAAACAAGGATTATCGGTTTGAATACCACTATTTACAAAAACTTCATCGCATTTTAAACAAGTAAACAGGTGGATGGTTCCAGAGCCTTACCAGTTGTGAAGCAACTCCACCTCTATCGTAGAGTTATAGTCGAGTACATCATAAAAAAGAGGTCATAAAAAAGTATAGCTATAGTGCAAAACAAGAGACTTCATAAATTAAGGATAGAGAACTTAATGGATAGCAAACAGGACCGCGGAGTCGGTGGGGAAAATTATCGATTCCGACTCCGGGATACTTTAAGGACTACGGCTCTTATTCCGACTCCAGGCTGGCAACACTTGTACTCGGGCTGGGGTACTAGTGTTGCCTGTTGATTAAAATAATGATGGAATGTAAGAAAAAGAAAGATCAAATCTCACTATTTCGGCATTGATTATTTTTTTTAAGGCTTCAAAATAAAACAGAAAAATATTATATTTTTTGCTTTATTAATTTTACAATTTCGCTCCCGCGAACCTGAAAAATCCAACTATCGAAGTCTAAAGACCACAAAATGGAAATTTTACTATTTGGATCAGCGGACTGAGAAGAAAAAGGGAAATCGTTACAATTTAGTTGTTATTTTGCTCCTCCAGACTCGAAAAACTTATATGGAAATGAGGGAAAAAAAAAGATGATATTTTTATTATTTTGAAAATAATTCGTTTCCTCTAGATTCTAATGAATTTAAAAAACTGCATTTTTAAAAATAAATTTTACAAATTTGGCTTTATTTCTGACTCTGCAGACCTGAAAAATCCGAAATTGTAAAATTGAAAGATAATGAAATTTCACTATTTCATTGTTATTTTCGGTACCGCCGATTCAGAGAAAAAAAACATACAATTTCATTTTTGACTTTTAGTCATAGACTGGAAAAATTTCAGGGAGAAAAATGTAAAAAGGCTTCTATTACAATGCTATACCTGGTTCTTAGTTCTTTTGCCTCCAAAAGTAGCACGGATTTATAATTTTCGCATTACCTCCGGCAAGAGATCTGCATAAACCGAAATTTAATGGCCCGTCTTCTAAAACGTTCCTCCGTGCTTTTATATTTATTCTCCTTCGAATCATGCCTATTGTCTATTGTAAATTGCTCCTATTTTACCAGGGTAGTTTGATTCTTTCAAATTTGTTATATTGGGCTTGTCAACCGGCTCAATGTTTTTATCAGTCTGATCCAAACCATTAACATAAATTGTCCTAATTCAACTTACACGACCTTTTGAAAAATTGCCTTCAATTTCCGGGCCTTTGGATCCTTCCAGACATTTGTATCTTGGGTTCTATCCGCAACTCCCAAAAATACGAGGGGAAGTACTTATATACCAACTGTAAAATATCTACTACAGTTATGAATTAAAACAATTTTCATCTACTCAGTACATGGGTGTAGCCCTGACGATATGCCCGGTACCTACTTTGTACACCGCAGTAAATCGGTCATATTTAACTTGAGCAGCCTATTATAGTCCATAAATAACGATAATAATTCATTTTATAGTCTTAAAATTATAACTAGTTTAATTTCACTTTAAAATATCTAACAAAAATATTTGGAGTCGGAGTCGAAGTGTTTTTTAGTGACTCCGACTTCGACTGCGACTTTGCAGCCTTAATAGAAAAGAATACAAAGTGGAAGATGTCAACAATCCTGTCAAATGCCCACAACCAGACGAATGCCGGTATTAGTCAATCGTGGCTTGGAAGAAACAGGCCCCACCGTAGAATATGTGACAACCGTCTAAAGACAGCACTCTCACAAAATGCGCCATGCACCAAGTTTTGGTTTCTCGGAGACGTAAACCGGTTTCCCCGCGGTCGGAAAGTGGAGTTACAGTATGAGCGCTCGCTGACAACGAGATTATCTCTTCGTTGACTTTGAATACTTTAAAACCTTCGTTTAAAAGCAGTTCATATATATTGAAAATGTACTACATATTAACAAATAATGAATAAAGTGTTATCAGAATGTAGATTTATGGATTTTGGAAAACATTTCGGAATTTTTTTTAGTAGTTTCTGCAACTTTCCCTCCCCTTATTAATACTTCAAAATTAAAATTTTATTGCTTTACTTTTTTATTTGTTCAGTTTGCACTGCAATGTGGTTACGGACTTTTTTAAATGAGTTTAAAAAATGAAAATTAAAAACTATTAGTACTATCATAAGTTAGTATTAGTACAAAATATGTAAATTAACAAAATAAGAGTTAACAAAAATTTAGATCATTTTTCCTTTTAAAATATTGACTTATGAATTAAAAATTAAAAATTAGGGTAATTCTCAAAACATGGAAACAGACAAGCATTATACGGATTACCTGATATTTACGGAACTAATATGATAATGCAAATCATTCGAAAATAATGAGAACATAATATTAGTGGCACATTATAAGTGTCAAAACTTTAATATATGTGAAAAAATATTGTAAATAAAATAAATAATTACTGTCATTATTATCATGCTTCTTGAATTATAATTCTATTTTCTTTATAGCTCTCATGTTGAAAATTAGATTAAATGTTAAAATTTGGAGCTTTTTTTTTTGAAAAAGACATATTTATCTTTATGGTGAAATGGGAAAAGCTGTTTGATTTCTTAGTACATAAATAAAAATACCAGCTATTTTCATACTTTTACTAATGAAAATGATTTTAGGAACAGGTCAGAAATTAGTGATTATGGATTCAATAAATAATGACATTTTCTGTAAACATTTTCGTAAGGGACAGGGGGGGGGGGGCATATAATTTATTTTTTCTTTTCTCAATTTTAATTTTAACTATTTATTTATTTGTATATGTATATTATCTAATGTTTTCAATTTATCGAACTAGCTGTATATTTTGCAATTAAAGAAAGCTGTAAAATAAATTTTCATCAGAACACTTGTATGCAGGATCCACTTAAAGAATGGGATATGCATGAAAAGCAGTTCCCAAAAAAACATTATTAATAATAATTAACATAAAGGTTTGATTTTCACATATCTGTGTTGGTATTATGAAATATTGCAAACTCAATTTCGATGCATTGTGAAAGTTCTTATTAATCTACAACAATTTATTGGAATTTAATGAAATTCTCTTCACATAAAACTTAATTAGATTGAATAAAGTTAAGGTACTGCAGATCTGAATAAAAATATTTCGTACAATTTATAATAAATGATAAGCTATTATACGTGTAAATATAAGAATAAAAAATAATACACTTACATAGTGAATGAATTTAATTTTTATTAAAGTAGCGAATGAATGCAATAAAAAAAGTTGAAGTCAGCCTATTGTGATAGCAGAGGATCATTTCAATGTTCCCCCACCCACCCTCATTGAGTCCTTGTACAACTTAAAACAGCCTGATGGAATAAATACAGATTACTTTTAAATGTTGGAGTCTCAAATATTTGAAAATTGAAAAGGCTGCTCATATTACCACATGATAAAGCAGGCGGGTGGAGCAGTACTAATCACGTTAAGAATACAAATGAGTATTGTACCAAAAGAAGCCGATTTTAGTATCACATTGGTTATGGAAAACTCTTGAATAGAATTACCGAAACAGCTTTTCCGCATGCTCCTAAAATAAATTCACATTATACATTAAATTGTTATGAATAAGCACATAATTTCAACATATTCATCACATAATTTTCTTTCACTTATAGACAATTAAAAGAAAATAAATAAAAGAAAAGTATTTCTAAAATTAAAATATACATCTAAAAGATTAGTTATTCATTTCCACAAGGTTCTAAAATGACTGAACTTTTACCTTAACTTTTTACTTTGACTTAATTATAGGTAATAAACATAAACAAATCTATCACTTTTCAAAAGAAAAGAAAGAAAGAAAAATCAATCTTTTAAAGAGAGGTTGGTTTTTTTTTATCATCATTTAAGAAATTTATTCATTGAGATTTTCTTTATTTAACTCATAAACTCATGTTAACTCTCCGTCTACCAGACGGGTCCATTGGACCCGACAGGTACATACAAAATATTCATTCAAACCAGAAATTTCTTTAAAATAAACTAAGTATATAAACCAGACAAAAATAAGGTAAATAAATAAGTTAAATAGTTTTAAATAAAAATTCTGGTGTAGAACGTTTTATTAAAACTTGAATAAAATTCCCGGTAGATCTAGGGTTAAGAGAGTGGAAATGCTTCATGCTCGAAACAGAAGCCTGCCGGCAAGATGACAGTTTTCGAAACTTTCATAACATAAAAATTAAAGCTTCACAATATGAACATAAGATTTCTCAACACAATAATACTTGAGTGACGAAAACATTAACATTACATATGCGAGAGAAAGTATGCATTTAAAATATTTGCGTGAAATACGCACAGTAACGAAACGACTAAGTCCAAAAGCATGCGCAATAAAAAGCCAATGGTCGAAAAACGGAGGAAACCGGTCAGAGGAGCAATAGAAACAGAAATTTGTGCTTTGTGCATTTTGTGAGTTTGCTGTCCCTAGACGTTAGTGAATATGTGCACCCCATTGCTTTACATAATCGCTAAAATCTATGAATGCGAGGAAAATTTTTAGATAACAGTGGTGTTAAAGTTACCAAATACCTGGTACCCATGTGTCATGTAATGCATTCACTTTTATTCAGATGTGGATTACTTAAATAAACTTAATTAAATGTGTTGATTATTTAATGTGTAATGTACGATTATTTTAATGTGTTTTAGTTCTTTCTTGTACCATTGTTGCAATTCCATAGATTAATTCCGGGATTTATGCCGCACATTTCTTTAAATTTGTCTATAAAGTCCCATGGTGGACATAAAAAAAAATCATGCTGTGCTCTTGAATGTTAAATATACAACGCGTGTGCTGCGACACAAAAAAAAAAAAAAAAAAAAAAAAAAATCAAAACAAATAATTAAAATTTTTAAAAAGTTTTTTTCTAAAACATTACATTGCGGCGCGTCACCCGTACATTCAGGCTGAGACGCCGCACTTGTGCGGAAGTAATGCCGCGCTTGTAATAAGAACAGTATGAAATTATAAATAAAAGTATTAAAGAAAATATTCATATCTGGACTATAATTAACGATGTAATAACTAAATGAAACTAAATGAGTACAATGAACGTATTAGTAGATTCAAATTAATAATTGTGGGCCTACTTCCGCTATTAAAATTATCGACTTATTTTTTTACATTAAATTTTAATTATTATTTCAGCAATAACGTAACATCAATGTATTAGAAAGGAAAAAGAAAAAAGTGAAATTGTGTTTACATAATATATTTGTTAACCCTTTCGGGACCGGTGGCTTTTACACAATTTTTATTCGGTTGACACCACTTTTTTAAAAGAAGTTACTTTACATAAATAATCATGAAAATACTCTAACTAAAGAAAGGAAATATTACTTTTCTTTTTTACTGGTGCCTGAAACAGATTTTGTATGCTCTTTATGAAGGCGCTTATATGCACCTATGGTCCCGAATGGGTTAAGAGACCTGTTTTTTGGACTACAGAAAAAGTGTCGAAAAAGTACAGTCTTTATGTAGCTTCATTTGACAAATGATGCAACGAAGCCAATTGCACTTCTTGTTTTATGGAAAAGTTTTTAAACATTCCTTGCGAAGAACGTCTGCGTTGTGCGTAATCCAATTTTTCATTATTATCATCTTGACTTGCATCTTTCTTGCCTTTCTTACTTTTTATTTCCCCCTTTTCTACTTTGGTTTTAGAAACTTGATAATATGCCTAATATTGTTATTCTAAAATTATTATTAAAAGAAAAGGAAAAGTTCATAACACTTAATTGGTCCGTACAAAGGAAACTGCGGCATGTATACCGGAATTGCAGTGCGGCATGTATCCCATTTTGCATATTACAGACGCGGTCATCACAGTTACCTGCCATCGCTAAGTGAAATAGCGTAACCATACACACAGTACTATATAAAACGCTACATTAATTTTTGCCTTCGAAATCATGCATCCATTTAGTAATTAGTGTATGAAAAGTATTTAAACATAATGTGTTTAAAAGTTTGGACAGTGAAATCATGCACTTACGTCAAAATAAGGATTGTAGTTCTGCAAGTAAACATCGAAATGGGATTTACGCTATACACTGGTTAAAATAATCTCATTGCGCACCTATACTGTGCGTTTGACGACCATCTATCGATAATTACAAGAAATACAGGGGGTGCAGTATCTATTCCGGATGCGGCGACTCTCCCGAAGTTACCCTAGCATTTTTCTCCCAAGTCAAATAAGCACGCTTCAATTTCTAAAAGTACACCATTACTAGATATAAATATATATATATATATATATATATATATATATTTACACTTTCAGTTTTTTATTTTATTAATATTTTTTTAGCATATTCGTATCTACTTAAAATGTTTTTAATTGAAAGCAACAGGAAAAATACATTTGCAACAGTCTCTTTATTTTCTAAAATGCAGTTTTGTGACTGATTTACAGAGCGTATGCAGTTTCATACTGAGCTCTTAAAGCCTCCTTTTTCACATTCATTCCGAGATTTTAAATTTATGAAGGTTTAAAAATGAAGTATAAAAGTCACTTATTTTTAGAGTGGATGCAGTTTCATATTGAGCTCTTAAAGCCATTTCATTCACATTCATTCCGAGTTTTTAAATTTATGATGGTTTAAAATTGAAGGCTATGAAGATGACTGATTTATAGAGTGAATGCAGTTTCATACTGAGCACTTAAAGCCAATTTTTCTTCACATTCATTCAGAGTTTTTAAATTTATGAAGGTTTAAAAACACTTAAAGTAATTAGAAATATTGGAGAAAGTTAAGATACTCAAAAGATTTATCAATGTTTCATTTTTAAACAACAATATTTCTAAAAGTACATTACTAGATTCATTCCTCCCTTTTTTCATACATTCAGCTTTCCAATTGTTCAGTATTTTTTTAGCATTTATGTATCCATTTAAAATTATTGATGGGTAGAATGAATGATTTTACTATTCGAATAAATCATTCGGGCAAGTGCAAATGCGTAGCTAACAATCTTTGTTTTTTTTTAATTCAATTTTCAACAGAAATTTTGTATCGAATAGCATTTTTCTTATTTTAATTGTAATTAATTTAAGAAACCAATAAAAATATAAAAATTCTTTTTATCTTCAAAATTTATGAAGATAACTGATTAAGAAAATTACGAAGGTTGGCAACTATGAACTTGTTTCTTTTTTTCTACAAAATTTCTGGTGGTATTTGATTAAAAATATATACAAAAGATCGGAAACTATGTTTTTGCGCATGCCCGAATGATTCATTTGATAGCAAAATCATTCATTCTGCCTATCACCACTTAAAATGCTTTTATTAGAAAGAGGAAAAATACATTTGTAATTGCCTTTTTATTTTCCAAAAAGAAGTTTTTTGACTGATACGAGGGTGTATCATTAAGTTTTTACCCTCACATAGAAATAATTGAGTGAAATTTGTGAAATTGCTACATTTTATGAGTCCTTTTCTATATAATCAGTGTGCACAATGACACATTTGTGCAACCGGTATTTCAAAGAGAGAGGAGAGGATGTATTCCAGGAGGCCCGATAGTAGACTCAAAAGGGGACATTTTTCTAACTTATACCGACCCCCACATGTGACATATTGTTGGAAAGGCCTGTGGCCACTTATTTATGCTATGCACCACCCGAGCTCCTACCGCCAAATTTTCCTTACTTTTGGGCACTTTCCTAAATTTTGCGGACATCATTTATGCCCTCTGGAGGGCAAATGGCTCGGGATGTGTATAGTATGAATAATTGGATCTAGGCTTTTTCAACAATATGTCACATGTGGTGGTCGGCAAAAGTTAGAAAAATGACATCCTTTGGGCCTACTATCGCGCCTCCTGGAATACATCCTCTCCCATCTCTTTGAAATACCAGTTGCACAAATGCGTTACTTTACGCACTGATTACACAGAAAAGGACGCATAAAATGTAGCAATTTCATAAATTTCACCCAATTATTTCTATGTGAAGGCAAAAACTTATTGATACACCCTCGTTTCAGTCGAAAAACTTCTTTTTGGAAAATAAAGAAGCAATTGCAGATGTGTTTTTTCCTAGTGATTTCAAATAAAAGCATTTTAAATAGCGATAGGCAGAACGAATGATTTTGCTATCAATTGAATCATTCGGGCAGGCGCAAAAACACTGTTTCCAACCTTTGTATGCATTTTTAATCAAATACCACGAGAAATTTTGTAAGGGGCTCAAAAAATGCAGCAACTTCATAAATTTCGCTCAATTTTTTCTATGTGGGGGCAAAAACTTGATACACCATCGCATGTAGAGTAAATTCAGTTTCATACTTAGCTCTTGAAGCCAATTTTCTATATTAATTCCTAATTTTTAAATTTATTTGACTTTAAAAACAGCTAAGGAAGTTGATTGGAAGAAGTTAAAATACTCAAAAGATTTATAATTGTTTCATTTTTACATAAAAAAAATTCTTAAAGTGCATCATTACTAGATTTGTTTTTACACTTTCATTTTTTTCATTTTTTAATATGTTTTGGCATTTTCGTATCCATTTAAAATGCTTTTATTTGAAACCATTAAGAAAAATGCATTTGCAGACGTCTCTTTATTTTCCAAAAAAGCAGTTTTATGACGGATTTATAGAGTAAATGCAGTTTCATACCAAGTTCTTAAACCCATTTTTTGCACATTTATTCCGTGTTTTAAAATGTATGCATCTTTAAAAACACTTAAGGGACTTAGAAGTAATGGATGAAGAAAAGATATCGTGTTTGAATTTTTATTAAAGTACATTTCTTATCCGAATGTATCTTCAAAAAGATTATTATCTGTTTGTAGCAAATGCACTTTTGCAAGTCTTCTGAAATAATTTTAATCGTAATATTTAGGAACAAATAAAATATTGCACTTAAATTTTTCTTTTCAGTTTAAGTGTAATATTCCGTGTTTTAAAATTTATGTATCTTCAAAAACACTTAAAGAACTTGAAAGTATTGCAGGAAGTTAAGATCGGTTCATGTTGTACTAAACATACATTTTAGTAAAACATGAAACAAACTTACATTGTTTCATGTTTTACTAAAATTCATTTCTTATCCGATTGTACTTCAAAAAGGTTATTATTTGTACCAAATGTACTTTTACAAATCTTCAGAAATAATTTCAATCTTAATATTTGGGAACAAATAAAATGTTACACTTAAATTTTTCGTTTCAGTTTCAGTTTTTTGTTTACTTTAAGATATTTTTCAGTCTCATTAAAAACAAGCGCATTTTATATTTGAAAATACGCTTGAGCGAAAGTACAAATATTGATAATGGAATTACAGAATAATGAGTCAACTAAGCAAACCAATAAAAATTTTTCGGTTATTGTATTTCTCTTATATTAATATTTATTTTTATATTCTTTCGAGATTGCATCGAATCATTATTAGTATGGCGTCGGATACATTTATTTATTTATTCAGTAGAATTTTTTATATAAGGATTACGCGGGGCAACTGGGTCACGATTTTACAATGTGACTCTGGAGATTCTTGCAATTAAGCTTTCAAAAGCTAATGTTCATTTGAATTAAAATCTGAACCTTTGAAAATGTGTTCAGTTAGGGTCACTGTATCAGACAGAAGTTTTCAAAATTCATTTTATTTCTAAAAATAAATATATATATATATATCATCTTTCTTTTTTCATGTCCAGTTTCCCCATAAAAATGGGGCAACTTGACCAGGTAGCGCTATGTTCCAAACGCGTTTTTTTTTTTAATATTTCAGGTCCTGTTTGAAAAAGAGTAAATAACTTTAAAATTTTTAAACCAGGCAGATGATGTACATTTTATATCAACTAAAGAACGTTGTAATGGAAACCTTTGCTGTCAAGTTGACTAAAGTAACACAAAATGGGAAATTATTAGATTTATTTATACCAAAAAACATACGAATTAAGCAACTACTTGTGTAGTTTACTACCGGTAATAAGTATAAAATTACATAAGTGTTCTTGGAAAAAAAATGAACAAGATAAATCTTTGAACAAAGTGCTAAAGTATCTCATTCTCTTTTTTTTTTTTTTTTTTTTTTTTTTTTTTTTTTTACTTAATGAAAGTACGATACGTCCAATAATCCTGTGAAGAGTGTAAACATATTTTTATATAGAACAGAACTATTTTTTATTGTTTTCGATAATTTTCTAATGATGTCACTTTGTCTTATATACACCTCTTCATCAGAATCGTAAAATTTCGAGGTTTGGCTATCTCATTTAAGAAAATTGGCTTGATACCCACCAACATGCTTTTTAAAAATTTTATTATTTAATTTTAATAAGGTATTATATAACTTTCTTTATTCCAAGCAAAATAACAGTGGAAAAAATAATTTCCGTAGTAGGAGAAACTCTTAAAATTTATTTAACTGTTGCGGTAACTGAATCTCACATGGTCCAGTTATTCTTTATACATATCCCACTTGCCCCATTTTTTAAAACATTCTGTGGACATAAAAGTGGGTTACTTTTGAAACATGAAGTAAATATGTATAGATATCTAGTAATATTAATGTACCTTTATGCCTAATCTTAAAAAAAAAAAAAAAAAAAAAAAAAAAAAAAAAAAAACATTGTTTAGTTAAAGTATTTACCTTATTTTAATACAAAGACAAGGAAGTTTAATTAATCGACGTTGTTTGAAAAAAAAGAAACATGAATTTTCGGAAACCTATCACAGAGTTATGACTGAGTTGACACACTTTATTTTAATAAGTAGAAATGGAGTTGCAATGTTGACAAAAGCTAAAACTTAAAAGACATTAAAGAATTTTTTTTTATAAAATAGCCTATGGCCCAGTTACCTCAGCTTATGTTAATGGCTAAGATTTTTTAATTTATTTTAGTACGTCATTAAAATTAAGATAAATATTTTTGGATTTTAAGTTAACAATAATTTATAACACAATACACAAGATATGTTTCCCGATTCTCATACGTCGTCATTTTCAAGCAGGTATTTTTTTTTTACAATTAGACACGTCTAACCAATTTGGAAAAGTGGAAAATTGCTCTTGATCACCAAAGAATTTTTTTATTGTATCAAAATGGAAATGATTCAAATCGTATAGCAAACTTAAAACAAAATTACTTAAACAGAAAATTCGTAATTTTATTTAGCTCAATAAAGTTCAAGCATTCCAAATACACGGCTTTCACTGTTACACATAAATTAGCTTTGTACTTGAATTGCTTAAATCCCATAATTCTAAATTCAATATTTACCCAAGATTTATCTAAGCTAAAAAATGCTATAAAAGTGACAAAATACCCTTATTAAGATTAACATACGTTTCATCGTACAAACGGTAACATTTTCAAATTCATTCCTGATAGAAATATTTTCGCAAACTTGGTAAATAATGTCACGAGACTTCATGCATAATGAAAATCAGTGCAAACATAACATAATATGGAATTGGATATTTGTGAGATTGAATTAATTTATACTATTGTTACTAAACCTGCATAACATCTCTTTCAAAATTTTAGATGAGCTTAGGGAGGCTGAATCATTGAAAATATTCTCGTTGAGTACAAATATCTCTATTGATTCCCGGATAATGGATGGTAAATAAAATCTTAACGGATAAATTATTCTGCTATTTTTAAAATCGATCTGTAAAGGTTCTTTGCTGCATAATCTGACCAAAGCTGTGGTTATCTCGTATTTAATGTCTGTTATATGTTCTTTGATTCCAGTTTTTCTGCTTGTCATACCTATATAAAACTGCATTGTTCCATCTTCTTTTGGTGAAAGGTATTTCATATACTCCTGATAACTGGTTTGATTCAGTTGGATCTATTTTCTTGCATACTATATATTTTTTAATTTCATGGAAGAATTTGCAACAAGGGAGATATTGAATTTATTGAGTTTATAATTCAAACGTTCGAAGAAACCAGGAAAATACTGTAAAGTGGATAACATGGAATTTTGTGGATTGAAATTTCTTTTCTTCTTATTCTTCAAGTTCATAATTAATTTTTCTATGGTGTTTTCTTTGTATCCATTGTTTCTTACAATACCATACATTTTATTTATTTCGGTTTAACTGCATGGGGGTGGGGTGGGGGGTACAGACTCTGAAAGCTACTTGAATACAATTACTAAATGCAGAAATTTGGAATGAAAAGGGAGCTTGAGCATTATGAGGCATAATGGACTGACTGGCTATCGGTTTTCTGTAAACAGTGCTTTCTGTTCCCTGGTGCGTCTTTATTAATAATACATTTAAATGTATTATATTCAATTTTAGAATCAAGGCTATTAATATGCTTTTAAAAGTTATTGAGCAAGGTATCTACACGTTGCCATATGATGAAAATATCATCCACGTATCTAATCCATGTATGGTTGGGGGGGGGGGGAGTCATCAATCATAACCAAAGTATTTTACCTCTTTTGAGCGTTTTTTAGCTTAGTTTGTTTCATTATAAGTGATTATCATAAATATTTTTACAAGATTTATGTATTGTAATATAGCAACATCGATATCCTAAATCATCATTTTGATAGATTAATTTTTTTTTCTTGATACACGAAAATTCTCTTTTTTTAGACACGAAACTGAAATTACAAATAATCGATGCTGGTATGTTACAATAAATAAATATTGGGTGGACATAAAAATATTTAATTTGAAAATTTGTGTTTAAAATTTTTGAGTATATAGCTAATGTAGTTGTAAAGGTGTCAGACACGCCCCCATGCTTTTGGTATTTTCTAACTGTCTACACATGACTTCTTATTAGAATCGTATAAAACAATTCTGCGCATACATGTGTGTTTAGTAATGCAGATACAGACGATGAAAATTAAACACATATATGCGCTACCAATGCAAATGAGGTAAACATATTGTCTACAGACTTGGAAATTAATCTGCAAAAACTATTCGGAACAACAGCGATAAAAGAAAACACTACATTTATACATAAATTGCAAAATCAATCATTAGTTTTTCATTTTAGAAAAAAAAATCTAATCTATGTTTTTATAAATTAACTTATAACACATGCACAAGGAACCTTACTGATTCCCATATTTCATTAACAGGGTCGACTTCATCAGGGAATTTTTCTGGAGAATTATTAGTATTTTTGTATAGAAAACTAAAGCTATGTTAAACGCGCGAAATGTATTTAAGAAAAGATTCTCTATAAAAAAAAATACTGGTACCGGAGAATTTACTGGTCTTGAAATTTCAGGACAAGTACGACCCCTAAATTAATTTCAAGGAGGCATTTTTCTTGCTGTTTAAGCCTACACCACACGGTGATTCATGTGTGAATTAACCCTTTAATTCCCTGGTAGAAAAAGCTCTAGAAATTCCGTAGTTTAAAGAATCTGAATTTACACCAATAAATTCTAATGATAAATATCGCTTCATTTAAGTACGAAATGTCTGCTGTTAAATAAGGAAAATATTGTTGTTTTAATTTTCTGATATGAATTTGGAATATCTGAATAAAAAAATCTACTAAATTCGAAACACTGTTGTTTGCATATATGCAACCATGCGCATTAAATGGTTAAATTAAATTAACCCTATAATAAATTGTTCAGTTCCATGTTACCGCTATATTTAAATAAATACATTCGTCTTATATAATGACAGTGGCTAATTAAAGAACACGAGTTCTTCACACTTGTGTAAGTTTTACTATTCTCTCTATATTTGAAAAATATATATATATGTTACTTTGTAGTAAAAAAATAATCTAATTACCTATTTTTCTAATAATTAGCCTGATTGTTTTCTATTCTATACTTAAAAAAATCTATGTATTATCTAAAAAAAAAAGAAAAGCTTTTGAAAAGGGAACTTTTCTTTGATGTTCTCAGACTTTCGCCACTTCTTTTAACTAAGTTTTCCTTTACCCTGCTTTAAAGAGTGCTTAACGTAATTTTTTTCTCAAATTCTTTTTAATCATTTAAGTGGTCTTGTACCTTTAAAACGCGACGACATTTAGCGAAAAAATTCAAATTTTGAATTAGTCTATCTTCAAAAGCTTTTTATATATAAAAGGGAACATTTGAATATTGTTTAAACAGATTGTGCTTTGTAATATGCTACCACTAGAAACTGATTAGCTTTTCACGGAATTTGTGTATTGTTGAAGCTTCAGAAAGCATGTATTGATTATTATGAAATTTGGTATAGCTACTAAGTAAATATGTGTGTTTAAAATTATCTACATTTAAGTATTTAAAGTAGTAAAAGTTTTAGTTATAACTATTTTTATTCTTTAACCCTTTATCTACGGCATTATGATCTACTGCAATTTTTTTCATGTAATATTTTTTTTTCAGTTACTACAATGAAAATTAAAGGATAAACATAAAAAAAATACTTACCCGTAAGAAATTTAATTGTTTAGAGGTAATTAACTAAAGTGGTACTCTAAAGTACCGTCAGTACACTATGACTAAATTATCGTGACAGAAAACCCACACGTTATTTCAAATGTCACCAGAAAATATTTTCGACTTAATAAGTATATGAAATATAGGCTTTTTCTTATTTATAAATAAATCGATTGGCAAATTCCGGTGCCAATCATTTATTTGAACACTTTAGAATTGAAAATGCTTTGCTCCTGAAAGGGTTTAAAAAACTATTTTTTTTTTTTTTTTTTTTTTAGGTTTGATCTTGTTAGCAGTCCTTTAGTTTTGCGACGTCAATATTCCAGGGACAACATGCTCTATCGCATCTCCACATATGCAATATAAGAATTTACATATGCCATTTCTGGCATACCAAAAACCAGCCGGTGCCACAACTTTTTCGATTTCCAATAAAAAATAAGCAATGAAACAGGAAAGAAATACCAGGGAAATCACTACTGCACTACATTTTAATAATTGCATTTGAAATCCGATATAAACGATGGATAACTACACAGACTAAAAGTAAACAAGAAGTTTTTCTCCAGCACCCATTGTACTGACGGTACTTATAAGTATCACCGAGTAATTCAACTGTTAAATCAAATACATACACCGTTCAACTAAAATAGCTAGTCAAATTGTATTCTAAGACCATAATGAACACATAAAAAAAAATCCAACACTTGTCTTATATCCTTTACTGTGTTTGCAGCAATGAAAAGACGAGCGTGGCAATCTGTACAAAAAGTCGGCACAAAACACATCGACTGCTTCAAAGATTTCCTCATTCCTCTCTAAAATAACAAACCTAGAACTACCGCTGCCATGTATTCAGATAAAGTGGAGTTAAAAGAGCGATTTTTGCAAAGTACCATTATAATATTCGTAATATTCACTATGGTATAAAAGTTTAAAGTGAGTGGTACTTATAAGTACCGTCAGTAGATAAAGGGTTAAAAAAGGTACATTTTCATTTTTTATTTTTTACAAAAACATTTTTTTTACATAGTTAATGAAATAATTTTGACCTAAAAGTAGATCATTTAAAATAACCCTCCCGAGACTAGGGAGGGTTCACCCACTTTTTACAAAATGTTTTTTTTTATTTTTTAAATATTGAAGATAGAATAAAGTTTTAAATATCATTTTATTCGTTATACAATCAGTTATATACATAAATTTGCTACATGAGTGTAATATATAAGAAATTTGAAAAATGATTGATTTTAATCATGAGAAAATAATGGTCAAGGCTCCCCACATATGGAAGGTTTGACCCACTTTGTTTTATATCGAATTTTTGTGAAGAGAAATAAGATCATTAAAAAAATAATAATAAAAAAAATAAAGCAAAATAACTTTATGCTACATGCTTTAATCTTAATAAAAAATAGTTTTGAAAATATGGTGTTTAAACAAACCTGTTTAGACGCAATCGCAAGTCAGATGAGAAAACTTTTGTTTTAAACAGTATTATGTCTGAGCAGGTATAATTGTACAGCAGGGAAAATGAAACTTTAATATTGAAGACAGTATTCCGCTAGAGACGGGTTTCGTTTTCATAAGGTTTCCTGCATTATGGATTTCGTATCCCTGATTTAGTAGCCACTGTCCCGCTTTTTTGGCTCCTTGTCCTACTTTTTTTGTGGCATGCGATCTGATAACTCTAGTTGTCACATAGTTTGGCTTCATTTCACTCTATCCATCATGTTGAAATTTGTCTACATACCTTACTAAAGTTTTTCGATCAATGCTATGTTCTTTTGCAGCCGCATGAGTACTTAACTTATCATTAACATCTTTTGACGCTTTCCGGGGCAAAGTATTTTCAGTACTAAAATGTTGAAATAAATGACTGGTACCGGAATATACGAACAAATTTATTTGGAAATATGAAAAAGGCTATATTTCACATACATATTAATTGGAAAAGCCTTTAGCAAAATTCTGGCGCCATTGTAGCGTTTGGGAATTGAAATTACGTGGTTTCATAAACATACTACTGCCCTTGAAACGGATAAGACTGCTGCCTTCAAGCTTTCTAGTCCTTTCTAGTATTTTCCACTGTTTCTATTTACCTATTGTAAGTAATATTTAAATTGAAAAAAGTTCCTATCAAGTTTCCCATTTATATGTCATTACTTTGCATTAATGAAATTAATGTGAATAAATTAATGATTTATTGCATTAATGATTTGCATTAATCTGTATTAATTTCACCATTTTTTCACATCTTTCTTTAATCAGTTTTTAACGTTTTCTTTTCCATCACCCCATTTTACTGTAGATTTGCTAAATAAATTTACATTATTTTTTTTTTTATATAACCATTAATCTTTCATTTTGCACAGTGTATAATGAAAAGATTTCCAAAATCTCTTAATTAACACATTGTCGACATGCAATTTTTATCAAATCTGAATTTTAAAACAATAGAAGATGCTCCCTGTTCTGAAAGTCATTAGTAAATTAGTGTTCTAGATAGGTTCCCAAGTTTATGCATCGATAAATATCTTTCAATGTACGAATTTGATATAAAATTTCTTACAATCTAAATAAAAAGGAAAACTTGATATAAATGCATTTTCTGTAAGGTCTGTCGTTTTCACCACGCCCTTAGTCAATGATGTTTTTTGAATGAAAACGGGAATTCTCGTTTCCCGTGGTGAATGTGTTAAGGGAGCTTTGAACATCTGGTCAACCCTCCCGCACATTGACTGGGTCAAGCCTCCCCACATAGCCCTTTTTATAAAGAATATCGCATTGTTACGTTAAGTCTAACTTACTGTATAATCTTTATGCCTGGAATGAAAGTTCGATATTTCTGCATTACTTAAAACCTACTAACTTCAATTTCTATCATATATTTTATCTGAAAAATGCTTACAAAATATTTCTAAAAAACACAACTTTTAGATTGCAAACGCATCACAATTGATTTTTTCAACACCCATTTCGATTATCTCTATGAAACAGAGACTGTTGTTTGAGCATTTCAGTAGCTTTGATTGACACCTATTGATAAAACTCTGAAAATCATTTAAATGTGAAAACTGATGGGTGGGTCAAGCCTCCCGTATCGTCAACCCTCCCTATTCCACCCTACATATGTTTTATTACACATATCAATTTTCATTACAAACCATATATACATTCTCAAGATACCATACGCGCAATGACTTAGAGAATGGAAAAATAGCTCTTTTAATTTTAACAATACACAAATTCTGTAAAAGACGAGTCAGTTTAAAGTGGTATTATATTAAAAATCATAATCTGTACAATCAAAAGTTAAAATTTCATGTTTATACATAAAAAATTAATGAAGATACACTAATTCGAATTTTCAATGTTTTTTGTTGATTTTCGACGAGTTTAAAAAGTACAAGACCGCTTAATTTAACTTTTTAACTTTTTATTTTTATTTTCAACTTAACATATTTTATTTAGTCTTAGTAACGCTTATGAAATTCTTAAATTTTATGCTCAACCACTTTTTATTAATATTACTTGTTTTGAAATTTACCGTGTAGTGTATAACTGCAGTTAGACTTTTAACACGTTCGGTACCAAGCTACGAGTATACTCGTAGCTTTAATATTCGTGGCTTTAATTTATTAATTACTTTGTCACCATTATTTTAGAATTTAAAAAATTGCCTTATTTATTGGCAGAAAATTCTCTGTATTAGTAAAGCGAAATTTACCTTTCTGAATTTGTGGTGGCAAACTACTTTCAAGAAAGAATTTGAAAATTCTTACTTTATAGGCAGTGAACGTTTGATAGACAAATATCTGTATGATGGCCGTAAAATTGGTCTCAACTTGGAAGTCTTTTAAAGCTATTTACACTGTTTAGCCACTGTTTATCAGTGTAAGGAACTTTAAGGAGCTCTCGAGCTCATTTAACCTTTACATCCAGTCTATAGATAAATGCCTAGTTGTCAAGCTCTCACTAATCTTCCGTAATATGCGGATTAATTTGACACAGTTTAACCACATTCCAAATCGGCAAGTTTATTTGATGAATCTTTGTTTCTTTAATATTAGTTTTATTTCCATGGAACTTATTTAATATAATAGCTTTAAAAAAATTCTGGTTCGAAACGTATTAAACCTGGATCAAATTAACCCACTTATTATGAAAGATAGGTTGAAATTTGGCACCTATGTAAAGTGTCTTACTATTAGATGAGCCATTGGAAAAGTCTAACTCTAGTTATGAACAACATAGAAATCTTTAAATGAATTTAAAGAATTAATGCCAATAAAACGTGGCATTCATAATCAGAAGCAAAGTGTATTAATTTTGGAGTTTACCATTTAAGGGATCTCAGGAATCTTAAAGCTAGAAAAAAGGAAGAAAAAAAAGAGTATTTTCAACATTTAATATCTTAAAATATATACTGATTTTAAGACACAATTTTTATTGTGATGAACGATATAAGTATGTTCTTTCATTGCATGTGTTTAAAAAATTTCAAGATGCAGAATTAGCATTTACAGAGAACTCCAAACTGTCAGACATTTGACGAGAAGAAAATTGGCATTTCAGCTTAAGCGCAGGATTACAAAATAAATTTTACAACTAGAATAAAAAATTTGGTGCCTACTTATACTTCATATTGTAATAATTACCCTGAACCTAAATAAGTTTGTATTTAAAGCATTTTTATATTTTTAATATAAAGTTGTATTTAACCAATGCAAAATTTAGAAAAATTCAACACCATAATTACCTAAAAAAATATTTTTTTTTGAACAATAAAAAGGAAAGTTTAGGTTCAGTTTATACAGACAAACCTGAAGCATGTGTTTTGAAAATTTCACGAAAAAATATTTAGAAGTTTTTGAAATATCATGCGCGTTATGCCCAAAAACGTCCTTTGGAGAAAAATGACTTCGAAATTTCGTAAACGCCGCTTCTACTATTCAGCGTCTATATTTCTAAAAGCCGTAACTTCTGTTCTAGAGGGAATTTAAAGGACACAATTATATCATAATGTTCAGAAAAGATGGGAGTTTAACATCTAAAAGAAATCGAAAATTTTGAAGCTTTAAGAGCCCTGAGACCAGTGTTGCCAGATTGGGGAGGTTTTTTTGTCCCCAGATTCTTGTTTGTCACCGGTTTTTTTAAATAGAAATATTTGGCCTATTTAAAAATAAATTAAAAATTCTGAAAAATAAGGCGAATTGTACAATTCTCAAAAAGTGGTGACAGTCAAATAATCTGAATTAAAAAAGTCCCCAATCTGGCAACACTGCCTGAGACCCGTTAAAAAATAAAGTTTTTGTTTCTCCCTAAAATGATGAAAACAACGACAAAAAAGAAAATCCAATTTCACGATAATTTGCCGTTTCAGCAAAAGTTGGCATAGATATCCCATAACAGGGTTCGCACTTGTCTTGAAATTTTGCGACTGGGAAATTCTTCGGTACCAGTACTTTCTTATGGAAAAATCTCTTCTTAATAAGGCGAAATTTCGCACGTTTAAGATAGATTTATTTTTCTATAAACAAATAGTGGTATATGTCCTGAAAAAATCCCTTGAGCGTACGAGTCCTGCCCATAAGAATCCATTTTATTCCAACTCTATTTCTATTTTAATTGTTTGTTCAGCCAAGTGTATCAAGTTTTAATTTCTTAGATTTTAAAACTTTATTTTTAAAACTTTCTAAATATAACAATGCTTAATCTCAAGGGAGGAAAACTACATTAAACTCAAATTTTATTTTGCGTTTGAAATACAGTTATTGATTTAGAAATTGAAATGTTCCCACGTGGGACAAAATACCACTGATTGAGTTAAACATCATATTCGTTAAAAAGGTAAAATGCTTAAAGATAATAGCCATTTATCTCAAGAGACATAAAAACGACATTTCAATGTTTTGTTTTTCGTATGAGGTATGGGTTTTTTTTTATTTATTTTTTTTATATAATAATAATAATATAAAAAATATTTGACATAAGATATATTGATTTATTAATGATATTTTTATGGAAGTCCGGTGCTCAAAATTCTATTTTTCTTATTAATAGAGATTTTGATATGAAATTTTTTTCTGAAATATTTTTAATATAATAAGAATATTGCATGTAAACTAATCTGAAAAATCTTAAATATTTTTTTATTTAAATTTTTAATTTAAAATTTTAAGCATATATAATATTTGATATAACTCTGGAAGTACTTACTTGATTTACAAAATTTTTACACTTTTGTGTACAGAAAATGTGTCATTTTAATTTGTCTTTAAGATTTCTTGAAATATTCATTATGAATTTTATAAAAAAAAAACTTAAGTAGAAAAATGAAGTTTTTTTATGAGTGAGTTTTGCATTAATTAGCCTATTTGCATTAATTATCACTCAAAATTAAAAATCCTGAAGTCAATTTGTTGGAAATATATCATAAAATCTCTGTTGAAAATTTCATACATATATCTTGCAAGGAACTTTGGATATATTCTTTTAAAGTTGACAAATCGTGAAAAAATTCATTCTGAGATAAATGGAGCTAAAGTTCTCGTCAGAGTGTAGCTGATGCATCGTTTCTCAAGGCAAAAAGTGTTATATCTCTAGATCAAATGAAGATAAAAGCATGCGGTTTGCGGTATTTAACGCTAAAAACTCAGTATCTTTCTTTAAGCCAATAAAAAAAAAGGTGCATCTTTTTGAGAATTTTTAGCCCCGGACCCCCTTAAATATGTGAACTTTTTAAAAATAATAATTCACAATTTCAAAAGAAGAAAACGACATTAAAAATTCAAAGATTTATTTTCTCTATTGAAATATAATCATTCATATTAAAATATAATTATTGGTTGTGAAATAATGTTTGCTCATGCATCATATTTTTATTTTTGCTTGGATAATCATTTTTCACTATTTTAATTCCCGATTTATTCATAGTCGAATGCTGTGTAAAATAATTCTAGTATAGGGTCACCCTTCTTGATAGGTCAAATTCAGAAGTTCTGAAATATTTTTGCGTTACATTCTTTCAATTTGAATATTTATGAAAGAAATAGGGATCCACCGAATATTCGGTATTCGGTCATGTTGCAGAGCATTCGGTTTTTCCGGATATCAAACTATTAGGTATGCCGGCTTGGCCGAAGTATGAGTATTCGGCTTGGCCGAATAGCAAACTATTCGGCGTGCTGAACATTCTGTTTGGCAGAATATGAAAATATTCGGCCGAACCGAATACTTAAAAAACTTTTAAAACATATTTTTAAAAACCTTACACCACTTCTACGTTTAACAGTCAACTTATAAAGATATTCAGAATAATTAGAAACAGAATCACATTTAAATAAAAGAGAATGTTTTTAGATTATTTATTTGCTGTTTGTTAAGTATTATTTAAGAAAATTAACCGATCACGAGGATTTTCATAGGAATTAATTATGTACAAATGTACTAGTAAATGTTTAGTAAGTTCCTGAACATTGTCCAGTAAATATAATCTTTGTCTTGCTAAGATTTTAAGAACAACGTTTAGAATCTCTGAAAATGATCGCCCACTCCAGACACCGATCTAGGATGCATTTTAAAACTTCCTTGCTTAATCATAGGGAGTAGAACAGTTATTTTTGCTTAGTTGCCACCAAATAAAATTTGAATAGATTGTATTATTTATTTACTTTTACTTCAGTCTCTTCCTGACAAACAAATAATATATGATCCTGTACAATTTTTCTTTCAATTTTTTCACAATTTCTCTTTCATTTTAAAATTTTTTCTTAGATTTTAAGAAAATTTTATTTATTTGTGTTAATTCACAGAAGAAGCCATGAAATTTAAAATTTTATTAATTAAAAAAGTTTTATAACTATCCTCTTCTTGTAACCATAGATTAAACTTTGTGCGAATTGTAATAAAAAGCTAAAATCTTAAACAACGGTTTTTAAACAACGATTTTTTTTTGTTTCGCACTTAGGAAGGGGATCGATGAATCCTCGAAATGATCGTATGGGTATTTTTTATCGTTCTGTACGTTATTTGTGCGTAAAAAAAAGCTGTTTAAGATTTGAGCTTTTTATCATCTTCTTCAATAACTCAAAGCAGATTTTTTTCAGCATAAAGTTTAGATGAAAAAAGCTCTTTTTTATCAAATTGAAAGTTTCTGTTTTAAATAGTATGTAAAATTGTTTTAAAACTTAACATTATAATGCCTTTAAACTTTGAAATGCTCGAAATATTCGGTATTCGACCTAATAGTTACTATTCGGCATTCGGTTCACCTGTAGACCGAATATTCGGTATTCGCCAAAATCACTGTTCGATGCATCCCTACAAAAAACCAAAGTATCACAAATTGTTGGCCCCCACACCCGTTGTTCGCTTGGTAACCATTAGGAAGTAGTAAAGTTGGAATAAGTAGCATTGAGAAATGATTCGGATGGAAAAGATCACTCTAAGGAACGGGGTCCATAAACCGCGTTTTTGGCCCTTGAAATAAACTAAAATTCGATTATGTTATATTGACTTAATTATTTCACTTTTTAATATTAGAAGGTATATGAGTCATTCTATGAAAAGTGGCAATTTTATGCCCCAGGGGTCTTGAAGACATATTTTTAAAATTACAAAAAGAAAAAGTGATTTAAACTATCAATATTAATCAGTTATATATATAAACTGTAATTATTTGCTTATTGAAATTGAAATTTTACAAATTTAATGTAATTTTTAATGGAAAATATCATTCCCTCACTATGTCCCCATTCACATAAGTAGGAAAGAGAATGCTTTCTCTGCCATTGCAGCCCGTATATTTATAATTATTTTTTTTTCAATCCATTAAATACACTTAAATACATATTTAGCCATTTAATTATATTTATATTTTATATAATGAATGAATTAGGGCACTTTTTAATTATGTCCCTAGCATTTGTCGTCATTCCCTCACATAACTATAAATTTGCCATTATTTACTTAGTAGAAAGCAACACATGCTTTATATATGTTTAGGACAGTTTGTACAAGAGTAAAGTGAAGTATCCACCTTGTTGTTTGCTCAAAAACGTTCTTGAATAGTTAGCATATGTCTTTGAAGTACTAGATCAATGTAAGTATTTTCTTTTACGCGTCATTCTCTCATCTATTATAAATTTAATAAAAACTAATTAAATGTCTTTTCTGTTGTTATATTATTAGAAATGTGTTTCAAAAGGTATTTAGTAATTGTAAATCTACCTAAGACAAATCCCTTTTGTATAGCATGGTTTTCAGAAGCATTTCGTCATTCCCTCACAGTAATTCCCTCATAAGTTTAATATGAGGGAATGTTTTAAATTGTGAGGGAATTATCTGATTCCATTTATATATGTACTAAACAGTAAAATAAGAAAATATAATCCAATAAAATACACATTAAAAAACTCATAAGACTTTTAATTACCGTAAGTAAAGATAATACATTTTTATTTTTTATTATTTTACAGAGAGAAGTTTAAAAAAAAAATTGTACTAATACAAATAAACATTAACTCTTCTAAATGTTAATGCTTTATCTTTATTTTTTCAATTGACGTAGATTAAAAAAAATAATATTTATTGACTATATGACTTCTAATTATAATTTCTTTTCTTTTTTAACCCTTTCAAGGGTGGTGGTATGTATATGAAACCACTTAATTTTAATTTCCAAGCGCCACAATGGCACCAGATTTTTTATAAACTTTTATCTATTTAACATGTATGTGAAATATAGCATTTTTCTTATTTATAAATAAATTTTTTTCTTAAATTCCTCTGCCAGTCATTTATTTGAACATTTTAGCAATGGAAGTGTTTTGAAATTAAAATATCAGAAGAACTTTGAGATACTGTTTGGTTCATATTATTTTTTGATAAATATAGCAATATAGGTACTTGTAGGCTAAATTTTGAAATTTTTGAGGCAATTTTATTGGGCCGCATTTTTTTTTTTATAAAACAGCCACTTTTCAGAGAATGACCCATATGTACGATTTTAACAATAGTTTTTGTATTTTGTTCGGATTTATATGACTTACACAAGCTCAAAGTTCGTAAAATTCGTAGTTTTGACGAAAATACGCAATTTCTGCTATTTTTATCTCAATTATTTATATGAGCGCAATCGTGCAACACGTCCTTCTTGACATATAGTATAAAACACTTTAAAATATACAAAATATGTTAAAATAAAAGAGTTGCAAAGCTGCGCTCATAGTAAAGTATTAAAAATAGAGAGTAAATTGAGGTATGAATAGCATAAATTGCGCATTTTTGATCAAAAATACGAATGTTTGAGCTTATGAAAATCGTATAAATCCGAACAAAATACAAAAACTATAGTTAAAATCGGACAATATATACCTTCTAATATTAAAAAGTGAAATATTTAAATCAGTATAACACAGGGGTCGTACGCTTAAGGCATTTTTTCAGGACAACTATCACTATTTGTTTATAGAAAAATAAATCTAGGTTAAACGCGCGACATTTCACCTTATTTAAGAAGAGATTTATCCATAAGAAAATACTGGTGCCGAAGAATTTCCTAGTCGTGAAATTTCAGGACAAGTACGACCCCTGGTATAACATAATCGAATTTAAGTCTATTTCATGGGCTAAAAACGCAGCTTATGGACCCTAATTCTTAGGACCCTGCTCACGTACAGGGTTGCCAGTTTGGACTGCAATTTTAATCCGAAATTTCTATTTCACACCGGAAATATCAAAAGGAGAATTTTTAGTTTGTGAGCCCATTAAATACTCTTCTTTATTTCTGATATAAACTCGAAATTTCTGAATAAAAATGGAGACCAAAGTAGCAACACTGCCCATGTAGCTTAAGTTGGTTGGGCCAACGTTGGTTAATTGTTAGCTAATTATCGTTCTGCGTTGGCCGTAGTAAGGAATATTCACTTTGCCGTACTACTAGCCTACGGACTATTTTCCAAGAAGTGGTCAACAGTGGTCCAACAGTTCACTGCTCAATATCCTGCCCAGATGTTATCCAAATAAATGGGATCTCTGCTCCTACAATTTCCCAATCCTACGATTTCCCAACGATTTTCACAAACTGCCCACTATTGGCCAACAAACTGTACTATACAGGTATCGGAGTATGATTATGAGTAACTAGTGCTTGTCCCACTGTTAGGCCTTTGTCAGCATAAAATTCGTTGACCAATAGTACGGTATTGCGGACTGTGACTTACTGTGGGCTAACGTGCGACAAGAATTAGTCAACGTTGATCGAACTGTTTTTTACTACTTAAGAACGTAACATATCGTAAGGTCAAAGAAAAACGTGTGACAAATATTGTTAATATTTTAATTTAGTTGTCAGTAAATTTTGATTTTCAGAGCAAAATAAAACTCATTAGTTCGTTTTTATAGAAAACATTTATTTGACCATAATCTGAAGAGTTATCCTTCATTGTTAAAAGTTTTCAGCGAGCTGTTCTGTCAACCAACAGTTTTCAAAGATAACGATTACTTGACTATATTTTTAAGTGTATCTGTCCATACAATTGACCATATTATTAAGTTTATCTGACCATACAATTGACCATATTATAATCAGAATAGTGTTAAACTACGGTTATGTAAACGCTTTCTATGAAAACGGTCGAATGCCTGGACATTATGCTGCAAGTCTTTAGCAGTGTCCGTAATGATGCGAAAACCTTAAAAATCTGCCCTTTCTGCAAATTTTATTCATATAGAATCCAACCTTTTCTACGTAATACTACAAAAACATTACAAATCCGCCTCATAGGCAGACATTATTGATCCTTTTGCACGAGTATTTTTGCAAAAAATATATCCTTAAAACTAAATGAAATATTCACACTGTTAAAAATTTGCAACAAACTATCCAGCCATTCGTTTTTGTAGATAACGTTTACATAAACGTAATTAAACTCTATTTTGATCATATTTTAGTACGCATTATGCTCAGAATAGAGCAAAATTATGATTATATAACCGTTTTATATAGAAGCGGTCGTATGGCTGGACAGATTGTTGCAAATTTTGCAGTAACCGCAAAAAATCAGGCGCATTAATGAAATCTGATAATGAATAAGATCGTTTAGTTGTACAAGTTTTATAGGCATTTTAACCCTTAAATGCAGGATGTTGCTTTTCGGCAACATACCCAATTTAGGCTCTAAAATACTATTAGAATAATATTGAAGCTATAATGCTTAATTTCGCCAATAAAATCCATTCAGAAAATATTATTAAATCGAATTTCAACAGGCAGATGGCAACACTTGTGCTGTTTAAGAATAAAGAGAGATTTATCTTTTCAAGTGTTGCTACTTGTTCTTTTTGTTTTGTTTGGAAGCTTGCGAAATACCCTATTTTGTTCTGCAGTGAGCAAATAAAATTTATTTCTTATTATAGTTCCTAAAATTCTTGTGTGTTTAATATAATAGAATTTTATCAAGGATAATTATTTTTTCAATTAAAGACCAGTATTGCCGATTAGTAACAAACTGTTTTTTAGCCGTAAACCATTCTTAAAATAAAACATGATTTTTTTAAGTATTTTTCCCATGATCTATTTAAAAAATGAAAGCCGAAAAACATTATTTCAATGAATTTTGAAAAATCAGGCATTTACGGGTTACGTTCCTGACCCTATTTTGTATGCTAAAATTATGCATAAACTTTCCCTATCGTGGACTTATTGAAATAAGCCTGAATAAAACTGGGCTATTTGAAAAAAAAAACATTTGGTCGATTTCTAATTCGCCAAAAACTGCATAAGCTCGTTGCAATGATTTTTTAATTAATTTTCTGAAATGAATTTGTGGTTCTCGGAATCAGAGTGGTCTTTAGCGGTTAGTGGTTTTTGCTATAGTTTTATGCTAATTAGTGTATGCTGATCAATCTGCGAAATATAAAAATGGGACTGAAAGTTGGTAATCGCGGTTCTTGGGTCGAGACCGGCCTCTATCATGACTTCGTGACCAGTTCTTCTGTTTTTTGGCAATGAAGAGTACCACGTGCTTAGCCGTTGCCACCGAAACACTCATGGCCTGAGGACACGAGTTGTGACGTCATCACTAATCGACCGACTTCTCTCTAATGTTGGAATTCACAACGGAAAATCTTTAATAGCAATTTTCTTTTATTTTATTTGTGGAATAGCTATCATCTTATAAAACAATAATAACTATTTAAACTTACTGGTGAGAATTCGGAATCCTTAAATAAAAATTCAGCCAGATGCGGAATGCTTCAGTGTTGCCGCACCTGGTTGATTTTTTATTGGGATACTCCAAATTCTCACCAGTAAGTTTAATTAGTTATTATTGTTTTATCAGATGATAGTTATTCCACAAATAAAAGAAAGGAAAATTGCTATTCAAAATTTTCCGATGTGAATTCTAACACTAGTGAGTAGTCGGTCGATTAGTGATGACGTCACAACTCGTGTCCTCAGGCCTTGAGAGTTTCGGTGGCAACGGCTTAGCGGGAACTCATGTGCAGAGTTGGGCAAATTTGTAATTCCAATTATCTGCAATGTAATTACAGTTTAACTGTATGTAATTAATTATAGTTCAAATGACATGCCGTCAAAAATTCTTACTGCGCTGTAACCGGAACCGACCCCATCCAATAATTTGGCAAAATTTCTGTGTTTGAACGTGTGTAACTATAATCAATTAGATGCAATTAACCTGTAATTTCACTGCCGATAATTGAGATTACAAATTTGCCCAATTCTGCTCATGTGTAGGCAATTAGCTGATTAGCTAATGGAAGCTGCCGTCTTGGGTAAGACATAATCTTGTTCATAATTCAATAAAGCTTACCGTAAACCATGGGTTGCTAGTTTTAGAGACTTTTTTTTATAATTTATGCAATTTGTGAGGAAATCGATTACTTGCAGCTACAGCTGTATTCGAAACTCGAAGTCATTTGTGGATATCGTTTGCGCAGCTAGTCTTCTGTATCCGAATTAATTTTAGACTTAGTAAATTTGCATTTTTTGTATCACTGAGTGTTGATTTAAATAATAGATTGCTTTTAAGTGCGGAGCAGCGTAAGTAAAATTGAAAAGCTCCACTGCAGTCCCATTCTGATTGAAAATACAGTATTTTAAAACAAAAATCTGAGTATTTCTCAAACATCACGTTTCAGCCCTATTGGGATTGCAACCAATTTTGAATATATTTGATAGTAGAGATTTATTTCCAGACAGTGGCGGCTCGTGAGTGGATAAAATTGGAGCACTAAATGCATAGATGCCCAATTTATTCTTTTCTTACCACTATTTTTTAATGGAAATTTTAGTCATTTTTTATTGGCAGAACATTCAATCATTAATCAAGTGAAAGATTTCTTTTAAAAAATAATGGTAGGAAAAGAATAAAATTTTTCAGCAATGCATTTAGTGCCCCAAAAATAGCCAGCCACGAGCCGCCACTGTTTCCAGAGCAAAATTACTCTTTCAGGGCTGCCACAGGTGGCAATTTGTGTTTTCTGTTCTCACCAGTATTTTGCCAAAACAAATTTTGAAGTACATTTCTCTTGCAAAAGTTGTCAAAGTGTGCACACTCGGAAATTAATATTCAGATTTCACGAAATTTTCTGTGTTTTTGACGAAACCGTTTCCTGGGAAATGCTCCGAGCGATTATTTCGTCAAATTGATGAAATTACTTTCTTCACTTGCTTGACGATATAAATTTCGTCAAATGAGGGCTGGTGGTGACATCTATCGAACAATTTGGAAGCTCCTGTATTTATTGACAGGGGGAAGAAAAAATTCACTTCTCGTTTTCCTCGAGGTGATTCGAACCCGCGGCCTTTGGCATGGGATATCGTTGCTCTTCAGACCTCGCCATTGGGGACTTGTATAGAAGTGCTTTTAGATTGACGTAATGAATTCTGCTGCGTGTTTATATTTTTATAAGGTAGATTGTAATTTTGTCGGTGCTGCTATAATTTCTGAAAGTTTTAAGTAAGGCTAATTTACTATTATGGTTTTCACATGGTCGCTGAATAATTATAATATGGCTTGATTAAATAATTTATTAGTGAAATTTTCTTTGTTAAATGAATGATTAAAATATGGTTTGGTTAATTTGTTGCTCACAAATAACGAATTGTGAAGTGCATATTGCGTGAGATTTTATCACTTTGAGTAGATGGATCAGATTTTAACACTTTACTGTTTATAAAGGGGAGAGGGGTCAATTATGTTTATTTTTAATTTGATTGAAAAAAGAACATACTTCTTAAATAAATTTTAAAAAAGATATCCTGGAAGTGTGAAATTTTATTGACCAAATTTTCTTTTTGAATGGTTTTGAAGAACACATGAAATTTATTCTTTTCGAATTAAAACATAACGAACAACAACATATAAATAAATAAATAAAATAATAATAAGCATTCCTAAAAATTTGAACAGCTAAAAAAATAACTAACTAAAAAAACAGTAACTACCTATATTTCAGTATTTTCTGAAAAGCACTAAAAAATGCTGTTTAAAAATAAATAATTACAGGGTTAAAATAAACAAGCAAATATCTGCTTGCTAAAATCGCAGGATTTGGGGAGGTACAGCAACTGTTTCCTTAAAATGCATTGAGTCTGACCGTGATTGAGGCAAAACTTTCGTCAAATATTTGAGAATTTACATTTCGTTAAAAGTCACGTGATGTTGATAGGAAATCATCGTCAAAAATGACGAAATACAGCTGAATGATTGCTGAATCGTCAAAAGTGAGAGTTTTATTTCTGATTATGTGTTAAAGATTTCTGTTTTGAGAAAAAGGTGCCTTAAAATTAAAAAATAGTCTCCATTGGCAGACCTGCACTTGTGCATGAATTCAATGTAATAATACTTTGCATTTTCCCAGAACTTATGTAACAAAGGAGGATAGATAATATACAAGACGAAGAATATGTGCCACAGATAATAAAATATGATGTAATTATTCAGTAGAAGTATAAGGTGTCACAGTTCCGAATTGGAATTTTCATTCAGAGTTGCAAAAACAGTGGCCATATTTTTGTCCGTCGTAAGGAAAAATGTTCAAAACAAATGCTATTTACTCTCAAACAACGCTGAACTCGATGCTTAATTCTTTAAAATATAACTGACAGCACAGTCCGTGAGACGCCAGTGGCGAAGTTACTACGCATATGAATATTCGTAATTTCACACAAACTAAAGTAAATTTCTTAAAGTCATAGCAACATTATATCCATTATTTTTTAAGGTTAAGCAGCATTTGTTTAAATCCCTTATGTCGCTTTAGATCCATCAGTTAGTATGTTTTATAATCATAACAGACCTACCAAATGGTCTGCTTCTTTAATACCAGTTTTTTCGAAGACATTTTTTGTGCTATTTTCTGAAATTTGCACCTGAAGTTAGCTTCAGGAGAGGTTTCACGAAATTTGCAAGAACAGAAATCTCCTATTTAGATTGTCTAAATAGGAGATTTCTGTTAACAAAAGACTGGTATAAAAAAACGGAATATTTCGGAGCTATGTCATAAAGAAAAACAAAAAACAAGTGGGTAAGTGTGATCACAGAAGGTTTCGTTTAATATTCCTTTCAAAACACTTTATCCTTTTGAAAAATCTGTTAGTTCCACATTTCACAACCAGGGGGCGCACTTGATTCTAAACAAACCTGTATCCGAACGAAAATCCGTTTAACATACTATCCGTAGATATATTAGTCGAGGGGATTGGGCCCATAGCACCCGAGATAAGTAGGCGCACCTGGCGGAAAAAAATGGAACTAAAATATGTAAGGTTATGGTGCATAATATGAAAGAATGCTCAAAGGGGTGTCGGCAAAAGTTGGAAAATGTCTCCTCGGGTTAAAAGAGCGGAGGTTAGAAAAAATGCTTAAAATACACAAGTTAGAGCCCAGAGGGGTAAATAATAAAAGACTTTTTCAAAATATTATGATTTGTCATGTGGTCTGAGGCATTCAGCTATACGTATGCAAAATTTCACGTCACCAACTTAATTAGGGGCTCTCTTAGAAAGAATTGTTCAAATACATATGTGGTAGCTCAAAGGGTTAAACGTAAGATTTTATGATTTGTCGCCAGGCCTCAGGTGTTCTGCAATAAGTATGCAAAATTTCAAATCTCCAATTTAATTAGGGGCTCAGTTAGAAAGAATGGCTTAAAATACACAAGCTGGAGTTGAAAGGGTTAAACATAAAACTTTTTCAAAATTTATTATTTGACGTGAGATCTGAGGTGTTCAGCTATAATTTCAAAATTTTATGATTTGTCATTTGATATTAGGTGTTCAGCTATAAGTATGCAAAATTTCACGTCTCCAAACTAATTAGGAGCTCACTTAGAAATAATAGTTTAAAATACACATGTGGGAGACCAAAGGGTTAAATGTACGACTTTTTCAAAATTTTATCATTTGTCGTATGATGTGAGGTGTTCAGCTATATGTACCCAAAATTTCATGTCTCCAACATAATTAGGAGCTCACTTAGAAAGAAATGTTTAAAATGCACATGTGGGACCCCAAAGGTTTAAATGCACGACCTTTTTCAAAATTTGATGATTTGTCGTTCGATGTGAGGTGTTCAGCTGTAAGTATGCAAAATTTCACGCCTCCAACCTAATTAGGGGCTCACTTAGAAATAATTGTTTAAAATACACATGCGGGAGCCCAAAGGGTTAAATGTACGACTTTTTCAAAATTTTATCATTTGTCGTATGATGTGAGGTGCTCAGCTATAAGTATCCAAAATTTCATGTCTCCAACATAATTAGGGGCTCACTTAGAAAGAATTGTTTAAAATGCACATGTGGGACTCCAAAGGGTTAAATGCACGACTTTTTCAAAATTTTATGATTTGTCGTTGGATGTGGCGTGTTCAGCTATAAGTATGCAAAATTTCACGATTCCAACCTAATTAGGGCTCACTTAGAAAGAATTTTTTAAAATACACATGTGGGAGCCCAAAGGGTTAAATGTACGACTTTTTCAAAATTTTATGATTTGTCGTTTGATGTGAGATGTTCAGCTATAAGTATGCAAAATTTCACGCCTCCAAACTAATTAGGAGCTCACTTAGAAAGAATTGTTTAAAATACACATACGGAAACCCAAAGGGTTAAATGTACGACTTTTTCAAAATTTTATGATTAGTCTTTTGATGTGAGGTGTTCAGCTATAAGTATGCAAAATTTCACGTCTCCAAACTAATTAGGAAGTCACTTAGAAATAATTGTTTAAAATACACATGCGGGAGCCCAAATTGTTAAATTTACAATTCCTTTCAAAATTTTATCATTTGTCGTATGATGTGAGGTGTTCAGCTATAAGTACACAAAATTTCATGTCTCCAACATAATTAGGGGCTCACTTAGAAAGAATTGTTTAAAATGCACATGTGGGACCCCAAAGGGTTAATCTTACGACATTTTCGAAATTTTATGATTTGTCATTTGATGTGAGGTGTTCAGCTATAAGTATGCAAAATTTCACGTCTCCAAATTAATTAGGAGCTCACTTAGAAAGAATTGTTTAAAATACACATGCGGGAGCCCAAAGGGTTAAATGTACGACTTTTTCAAAATTTTATGATTAGTCGTATGATGTGAGGTGTTCAGCTATAAGTACCCAAAATTTCATGTCTCTAACATGTATAGTTTCTGAGAACGGGCTCTGTGACGGACAGAAAGACGTACAGACAGACAGAGGAGCGAGACGAATAGGGTTTCGTCAGATGACCGAAACCCTAAAAATTGGAAAACAAAATCTATTGTGCGAATAAAACACAGGGCGCATAGGGAAATATTGTTTCTACCAGAACCCTTAATCAGTAATCTTCATGATGATTTTATTTTAAATATGCTATATAAAAGGTAGGATGAAGATATTCTTTTCAAAATAGTTGTAGGAACAATAAAAATTTCCCTATAGAATGCGACTCCTGAAAACATGATACAATCTTTTATTTTGATACTTTGTTTTTTTTTTTCATTCCTGATTTTGAAGCAGTTGCATGTTGTTTTATTTACATTTCCCTTGCTGGCTTCAATACTGAAACACAAAGAATATAACTTTTGTAAGAACAGCGTCTTAAAAAAAGGAGAATTTTTTAAAATAAATATTTATGATTTTAGTAAATATTTAAAGCCTGAGTAAAAAAGTTTTAGGACAACAATATTGAAAAAAAAATTAAAGAAAATGTCTTACGTATATAAAACAAATTATACAAACTGTGAAATGCAACCTATTTATACATAATTGTTATTTATAATTGTAAAATAAGCATTTTTAGGCTCCCATTTTTGAGTAGGTGTTTTTAAGAGTATAGACTAAAAACAATGTAAATTCCGGATATTTGACCATGTATTGCTGCAGTAATTTTGCTGGAAACGTCACTTTTTCAAGGTAATAAGTACAATTACGTAAGTTTATTTTTTTATGGACAAAATACGTTTATTTGAGATCAAAACCAGTCTTTCTAAGGACAAAATTCGTTTCTTCTGGGACTTAGCCTGCAATCTCCTCTTTAGTAATTTTAGTGCAGCATTTTGTTTATGGTGTAAATTGTTGTCAGCATCTCTGTCGCTGTAACCCTTACACGGGTAGTGGGAATATACTTCCTACTTCATTTTTATTCAAACTGATAAATTCGCACCAGAATATTTTATAAAATATTTTGATTTCAGAATGCTCGTGAGTAAAAATATGCTTTTTTTTTAAATAAATCTGTTTGTAGATTCTTGTGGCAGTCAATCTTAACGGAATTAATTTTATTAGTATGGGTTGATTATTTTAAAAACAAAGAACCATCGTGGCTAAATAATTAGTGGCACAAAAATTTAAGAGAAAATTTATTTGAAACTAATTAAAAGTTTTCTTGATTTGCATTACAAAAGCAAAACTTTATTCCAAATTTCTAACGTTAATATGGCATTTGGTAATTAAAATTAAGTGGTATAAATAATACCCCACCTCCCTTTAACTGTTTCTTTTTTCCTATTGACAAAATAAATTAAAAATTAGAACTAGGCGCCACTTTTTTTACTAAAATATTTGGCTTTGCACAATCGAAAAAGGTACTCCATTTAACAAACCAAAGATTACTGTTAAAATTAAGTGGTATCAAAAAGCTTTTAGTATCGAAGATAGCAAACACTTTTTGTCCGAGAGGCACCCGGGCACGACAGTTAAGGGGTTAAGAAGTTAACTCTTTGCGGTCGAAATACTCTTCCCAGGCACAAGCATCTCTTACTCTAATTTATTCGGATGGCACAACTATTTTTTAAGAAACTTTTAACTTGTACAGGATTGTTATAATTAAAGTTATCCTGTTTGGACCTACGTAGAGTCAGTTCTGTTAAACAGATATCGATAAAACTTGGAAAATACGTTATATAGACATTTTGGAAAAGAAATCTTTAGTAAAAAATAGTATTTCAAATTTCTACCACCAGGTAAGAAGGGGAAGCACGAAGACCAAAAAACTAAAAATGGAAACACAAAATTTTACTTACTCACAGCATATGTTCAATTTGCACTACATTTGCATCAAGAACTTATTCTAAGCGCATAATAGCGTGTTCAACAGTAGAGCAAAGGGTTTCTCCATCAATTGCATAGATGACAACATCTCTAAATTATTCCGCAGTCTGATCTAAGACAAACATGTTTCCAAACGGAAATTTTTTTTAACGAACGATTTTAAGATTCAATCTAGTAAGTACTACGTTGAAAGAAGAGATATTGTCTTATAAACACTTTCCGCTTTTTAACTTGTTTGTCTTGAATCGGAATCCGGAATAATTAAGGGGACCGGGTAAGCTCTATCTCGATAATGCTAAAATACACCATCTTTATGTACCTTTTTCTCAGAAATGGTGAAAGATAGAGGTCTAGATTTTTTTAGAGTAGTTTGCATAACATGCTTTACGTATTTTAACAGACCATTTTCTTTCTAAGTGAAACTGAAAATTAATTATTAATTATTTACTGAAAGACATTTTTAAGTTAGCATTTTTGGTAAGATTTCGCGGCCTAAAATGAATAATTTTCAACAAATCATTAAATCCCAGTGTTAAACTGTGCACTATAACATAATATAAGTATTTAGAAAAATCTGAGTACTTAAGTTTAATAGATATTGAAAAAAAGGAACACAAACCTGAAAAATCGAAGTTTTGAAAAAAAGTCAAATAAAGCTATGAAGCATTGTTGCCAGTGGACTACTTTTTTTAAATTCTGATTTCTTGATTGACACCACTTTTTTGAAATATTAAAATTCGCTTTTATTTAATAACATATTAATCTGGGCGAAAACAATGGTAATTTTATCAATTCAGAAAAGTGGTGCCAATCAAGAAATCTGAATTTTTTAAAAAATAGCCCACTGCTGTGAAATGCTCTTAGAAAGAATGAAAAAATCCAACACTTTCTTTTATGTATAAACATGTGTAATACATCGTTGAAAAGGTAAAAGTTTAAACTATTTAATGATATAAAAATGTAAAGATCGGTTTTTTTTTTTTTGTTGAATTTCGCTTACCTGCTTCTCTTAAGAGATGTTGACATCTATGCAATTGCAGCAACATGACGAGTTATGCTTGCTTTCAAATCGAGCACAGCTCGTATGCTTCCTCCATAAGCACGATCTTTCAGGAATCCTCACGACCAAAAGTCACATAGATTCAAATCAGGAGAACGAGGAGGCTAGGTTGTCGCACAACTTCTCGAAATTACCCAATCAACTCCAAAGTGGGCACGAAACAGCGCGCTCATTGTTCGGCTATGTGAGGTAGTGCAACATTTTGCATGACAAATTACAGCTTTTCTGATAAAACAACTTCACCAGTAATGAATGTTCTTCATTCTCTAACGGCAAGGTGCAGAATGACTTTACGGCAGCGATTATTGGCTTTTTAAACCGTTCCAAATTTGCATAAGGAAAACTGCCATCTATCGGTCGAAATTTAAACTACTATTTTTATAGCAGATTATTTTCCCCATGGTCCATATGACGTATTTCACAATAGTCCGTCGTCTACCACGACGGACTGTAAGTAGGTCGTAACAGGGTAACTTTAATTATAAACAACTTGTACTTAACCCCTTAATTCTCGCTCCCTTCAATATCACGGTCTGAGGTGTCGTTCGTTATTTCTCGTGTCCGTCATATTTCCGGACTGGAAATTTACTGCTGGAAAAAACTTCTGAAACCAGAAAAATTTAACTGGCATTTTGGTGTGAAGTCTTTGAATATTGCCGTTTGGGTTTGGTTTTTGGTGTTGATTGTGATGCTGGAATTTGTATTGCACGCTTCGAAATATATCGCACTCACAAAAATTATTAATAATCAAAATGTAATGTATATTATATTATTTCAAATATTATTTGTAAAAATCTGTTTGATGATGATAAATAAAGATCTAAGATGTGAAAAATAAAGGTATTCGCATTAATTTGTATGGTGTAGAACAATCATAAAAACACACAATTCTCGCATAATGGCTTTTCCACAATTGTGAATTTGTCCTATAACATCTTTTTTTTTTCTCCTTCAAAGAAACTAATTGCATATTTTATATAGAAACCTTATAATTATTCAATTTCTGTAATAAAAAAATATGTACTTTTTTTATGGTTTTTTCAAATATTAACCCTCTCGCTGCGAGATCTGAGAGTTTCTCGGGCAACGTAAAAGTAGCAAAATTTGCGCAAACCGAGATTTCGTCGGGATGCATTTTCTGTCTAATTAACCCTCGTTGATCATTCCCACCAGTAGCGTTTTATTCTAAATTCTGCCTTATCTAACAGGGACATTTTCCCGATTAAATCAGGCGAAAATTTCTGTTTTGAAAAACCGGTGACAAAAGAATAAAAATTCTTAAAAGTCGCTCGTCGCGAAGGAATTAAATACGCAATTTTTGAAGCTATTTTGATAAAACAATTACGAAGCGAGAGGGTTAAGCGACCGTTAAGGGACTAAGCAATGCTTAGCAGTGTTGTCACTTTGAGGAGCTTCCGGTCTGAAGTCAACTTTACGCCCAGTCTACTGATGATTATCTTGTAATTAATGAGACATTGGGTTAAAAAATTCTAGCTCTTGTATAAATCTGCATAATAAGATTTTATTACAAATAAAAGTTAAAAATAAAAAATTACTGTGTGAGAAAGGTGATATTAAATGATATAGAATTGTAAAATATATTACGAGTTTAGAAATAATGAAAAAAAAACGAAAAGGTAAATAAAGATATTAAAATAAATAAGTTTGAAAGTTTAAGAGATTTAAGCACAGTTAAGAAAAAAATAAAACTATCTGACAAAGCTGTTAAGGGCAGGTATGTCTGGGCAGTGACAGATGTTAGGTCACAGTATATAAAAAGGGCACTAATCATTATTATTATTATTATTATTTTGTTACAAAATAACAGTATTGATTTTAATTTGTTATATATAACAGTGCATATGATTTTTTTACATAAAAAAAGTAAAGATAGTTAAGCAAACACAAGAGAAATTTACTAAAAAAATATATATATATTTTTTAATTTAATGGGGCGGATTGAATACAAAATTAAAATCATGTATATAAAGCCTCTTTGCCGGCACCAAACCACAAAGGATTAAAGCAGTCTGTTTTATAGCCATGACTGAGCTCAAAGTGGTCCTCTATTTGAATACCAGTATCTCCAAAGAACTTTTTCCGTGTTAAGTTCCTACATTTACAACAACAAAAAATTTCGAGATGGGTTCTAACAAAATTAGCAAGAAAATCTAACAAAAAGATTTCTGTTTGAAAATAAACTGGTATTAAAAAACGAACTATTTGGGAGCCGTGTTATGATGAAAAATATAGAAATCGAAAATCAAAATCGGTTGCGCGAATAAACAAGATAAAATCTTTTGTTTTAATCCTTTGTCTGTTTTATTCCTGATCTTGTCACAGATGCAGTTTGTTTTGTTTACATTTCCTTTGCGGGATTTAGTACGGAAACGTAACGAAAATAAGTTTTGTGAGGACAGCTACTTTAAGAAGGGAGAATTAAAAATATATATCTTTATGATTTTAGTAAATATTTAAAGCCTGTGTGAAAATGTTTCGAAGCACAATTACTGAAATAAAATTTAAAGCAAACGTCTTCAGTTTATAAAAAATTAATCATGCAAATTCTGTAATAGAACCTGCGCATGTATAATTGCTGTTTATGTTTGTACCGCAAATAAATAAGTAGGTTTAGGTTCCCATTTTTTAATAGAAGTTTTTAAGAGTGTGTACAGACAATAATGTAAAATCCCGTATATCTTACCATCAATTACTGGAGTTTTTTTATTGGAAATGTCACATTTTCAGGCTAATGGGTCGAATTCCGTAAGTGTCTTTTTTTTTTTTTTTTTGTCGGCGAAACCCGTTTATTTATGAGCAAAACCCGTCTTTCTAACTGCAAAATCCATTTTTACTGGGACTTTGCCTGGAGTCCCCTTTATAGTAATTTTACTACAGCATGTTGTTTATAGTGTAAATTGTTTTCTTCATCTATGTCACTTTAACCATTTCGAGACGGCATCCTTTACACAAATTTTATTTGGTTGGCACCGCTTTTTTTAAACAGTTCCCTTTACTGGTGAAATACCAAAAAATGCTCTAATTAAAAAAGTCAAATACTACATTTATTTATTAGTGGTGCCAAAAACAAATTCCACATGCAGCTTTTGACGATGACCCGAAAGGGTTAATCCTTTTAGAGGCAAAGAACTTTGGTTGCTACATTGTAGAAATTATTGAGTGACACCAGAATTTACAAACAAAAATATTTGAAAAGAAGTAAACATTTTCTTCACATACATTACACAAGCAAAATATTATTCCAAATTGCTTACGTCATTTCGTTGCTACATTGTTGAAATAATTGAGTGACACCAGAATTTACGAATAAAAATATTTGAAAAGAAGTAAAACGTTTCTTCACCTACATTACAAAAGCAAAATATTATTCCAAATTTCATATGTCAATGTGGCATTTGGGAATTAAAATCAAGTGGGATAAATAATATTCCACAGCCCTTCAAGTTATTAAAGTTTTCTGTTTTTTAATCCTGACATGCCTCCAAAATGGCCTTCTGTTTTAATTCCAGTATTTCCAAAGAATGTTTTCCGGATAAGTTTAAACATTTGCAATAGAAGTACGTTTCTGGGTAAACTCTAACAAAATTAGCAAGAAAATCTAAAACCAAGATTTTTTTCAAAATACGCAATATGAACTTTAAAAAGATCACAGTTTTACTTAAAATAAGGAAAAGAGAATAAGAATATAGATATTACAAGTTAAAAATGTGCATTTTATTTAAATTTCTAATACTTTAGGCATGCAACCACGCGGCTATCGTTACAGATATATTTTTATTACTTACTATCCCATCCATTCGAATACGTCATATCGTTTGAAATGGAAGAGTTTGCAATTACTAGGGTGGCTGGAAGTAGAAGTAGCAGTAATTAAATTTCCCCAAGAAATTTAAAAATTTAAAAAACAGATTTATAGAAAATTTTGTGGTGAGTTCTAACAAATTAGCAAGAAAATCTAAAACCAAGATTTTTTTCAAAATACGTAATATGAACTTTAAAAAGATCACAGTTTTACTTGAAATAAGACAAAGAGAATAATAATATAGATATTACAAGTTAAAAATGTGCATTTTATTTAAATTTTCTAATACTTTAGGCATGCAACCACGCGGCAATCGTTACAGATATATTTTTATTACTTACTATCCCATCCATTCGAATACGTCATATCGTTTGAAATGGAAGAGTTTGCAATTACTAGGGTGGCTGGAAGTAGAAGTAGCAGTAATTTAATTTCCCCAAGAAATTTAAAAATTTGAAAAAGAGATTTATAGAAAATTATGTGGTGAGTTCTAACAAAATTGGCAAGAAAATCTAACAAAAACATTTCTATTTGAAAATGAACGGGTATTAAAAAACCAACAATTTGGGATCCGTATTATGATTACAAATAAACAAAACGAAAAACAAAATCTGTTGCGTGACAAGATAAAATCTTTTATATTGATTCTTTTATCTTTTTCATTTCTGATCTTGTCAGAGATGCAATTTGTCGTCCTTTGCGTGGTTTAGTATCGAAACGCAAAAGAAATAATTTTTGTGAGGTCAGCTTCTTTCAGAAGAGAGATTTTCCTAAAAATATATTTACGATTTTAGTAAATATTTAAAGTTTGTGTAAAAAAGTTTCATGAAAGAAGTATTGAAATAAAATTTAATGAAAATGTCTTCAGTTTATAAAAAATAAATAAATAAATAATAATAATGCAAATTCTGAAAAATAACCTATTTATATATAATATTTCTTTATAATCGTACTGCAAATAAATATGTAGGTTTATTTCCCATATTTGATTAGAAGTTTTTTAGAGCGTATAATGAAAACAATGTAAATTCTCGTATATTTTATCAGTTGCGCCAACTTTTCAAAAATATTGGTTAGTCTCAAATTTTGTTTGAGTAAAATAACACATGTGATTTTTTTCTCTTAGTGTGTATGCGTGTAGAGAGAGAAGGCAAAGAGCGAATGACTAAAGACGATAATTCGAAACTAAATTATGTTTTTTTTCTAATCAAACTTTTAAATTATTATAATTTTATAAATAATTTTATAAAATTATACTCTTATAAGTTCTTTCTTATAAATACATTAATATTTATTTTAAATAACATTGGAATTGCTAACTATTGAAAGCGCAAAAAACTAAATGTCAAGAAAAGCATACATTTTAGTCACCTAAGTACTTTATCATTTCAAGACATCAAAACAGAGGTCAAATTATGCACGAAATATGTTTTCCTGTGTAATTTAACTATACATCCGCTGAAGTGGTTTTTAGTTCTCCTGTAAGTCTGCCCTTACAATTTTTTGAACAAAACTACCGTATATACTCGCATATAAGTCGACCCCAAATTGAAGAGGAATAAAAGGCTGAATACCAGTATATAAAAAAAGTTATCTCCGTCTTATCTAAATGCAGAATTTGCTGATATTAAATTAGGCGAAGATGGCTTCGAGAAAATACTGGTATGAAACATATTTCTTTCCCGAATTTAGGGCTCGACTTTTACGCGAGTATATACGGTATTTTGAGAACGTTAATAAAACCAAATTTAATTTCATCGAATAAATAATTTAAAAGAAAATACGAATTAAATCTATTGAAATTGGCTGGGCGGAAAGATCTAATTACTTGGTGGGCTCGCGCCCCATGTAAGTTGGCGTCACTGTATTTTACCGTCAATTACTGTAGTTTTTTTAATTGGAAATGCCACTTTTTCAAGATAATAGATCGAATTCCATAAGTTTCTATTTTTATCAGCGAAACCCGCTTATTTAAGAGCAAAACCCGTCTTTCTTACTTTAAAATCCATTTTTTCTGAGACTTTGCCTGGAGTCAACTCTATAGCAATTTTACTGCAGCATTTTGTTTATAGACTAAATTGTTTTCTTCATATATGCCACTTTAATCCTTTTAGAGGGAAAGAAGTTTCGCTGTTGAATATTTTGGTGACACCAGAACAAAAATACTTGAAAAGAAGTAAAAGTTTTCTTCATATACATTACAAAAGCAAAATATTATTCCAAATTTCGTATGTCAATGTGAAATTTGGGAATTAAAATTAAGTGGGGGTAAATAATATTCCACCGCCTTTCAAGGGATTAAGGTTTTTTAGTCTTATATGGCTCCAAAATGGTCCGCTATTCTAATACTAGTATTTCCCAAGAACGATTTTGGGCTAATTTCCTACATTTGCAATAGACGTAAGTTTCTGGGTAAGCTCTAACAAAATTAGCAAGAAAATCTAAAAGGAACATTTCTCTAAATACACAATATGAACTTTAAAAAGCTCACCGTTTCACTTAAAATAAGGCAAAGATAATAATAATATAGATGTTACAAGATAAAAATATGCATTTTATTTAAATTTTCTAGAACTTCAGGCATGCAATCCCTCTGTTATCATCAAGGATATAATTTTATTAATTGCTGTCCCATCCATTCATATACGTCACTTCGTTTGAAATGGGGAAAGTTTACAATTATTAGGGTGGCTGGAAGTAGAAGTAGTAGTAATTTAATTTTCCCAAGAAATTTAAAGATTCGATAGAGAAATTTAGTGGTGAGTTCTAATTAAATTGGCAATAAAATCTAACAAAAAGATTTCTTTTTTAAAATAAACTGGTATTAAAAAAGGAACAATTTGGGAGCCGTGTTATGATTATGGGGGGGGGGGGGGAGCTGAAACTTTTTTTTCGTTTATTGCAGGATTCCGTTATAAACAGACTTTACTCTATTAGAAAATAAATTTGCTGGATGGTACTTTCTTAAAAAATCTATATAGTAATATTTGCTTACAATTTTATTATTTCTTTTTCAGTATTACACTTTATGTTGTATTTGTAATTGCTTTTTCATATAAAGATTTTAAATAAAAAATTAAAATATTGAAAATATAAATTACATTTTAATTAAATTCATCAGTTAATTTGGGATAAAAAGTTTAAAGTATGGGACATATAACAATTAAAACACTTAACCTATGACTTTACACAACTTTGGAACTGAACAAGAGTCGGGCCCTTGTAATTTGCACCGTCTCCACCCGCCCCCATCTGTACGGACCTGCGATAAAAATTTCAGATTTATTTAAGAATATTATTACGGGCCCGGGCAACACCGGGCGGGACAGCTAGTTATATTTGTACGTTTCCTAATTCTACAAAATACTGAGAAAAATATTTAAAATAAAAGATTTGAGTGGGATTTTAAGTATTGCACAAAATCGCTAAAAATTTAAATTTAATTAATCCTTCTAAATCATTCTAAATCCTTCTAAAATCCTTTTAAAATTTATTAAATGATTATGTAAATCTTCTAATGTTGTTTCAAAAAGTCATGAAATATGCTTTAGAAGAAAAAAATTTCATGAATTCATAATTCATGTGCAGGGTGATCTTTTTTAAAGTGACAGTGTTTGGAGCGCCCTGTAGCGCGATCTAATAGCCGAAACGGCACCAAACTTGGTATTTAGACTAACCAAGACATGGGGAAAAGGATTCTGTGAAAAAAAATTAGTTCCAAAAATCGCCGGTAGGGAATTTTATGGCGCTTCTGTAGCTTACAATAACGAGAATTAGCATAAACACGGGTATCAAAGAAAAATGCAAATGTTGTGCGATGACAGCGCTAGTAATATGGGCTATAAGAGCAAGTAATAGATAGCTCCGAAAAATAATCTCAGCTGAAGTAAACGAGCTCCAGTGGACATGCCTCTCACGTTACCGGAACGTGCGTTACTGGTGAATATATGAATCAATGTAATGCATCCGCCGCTCTTCGGAAATTTCGAATCAGAAAAAAATTACGAAAGAGGCCTTTATCGCTGAATGGTCTTAGGAAAATGATTAAGAAGTTCAAGGAAACGGGGTCACTGATCATTCGCGCTGGGAGAGGACGTAAACAAGTATCAGAAGATGTAATAACTGATGTGGCAACTGCAATTGTCGAAGGATAGCATGGAACCATTGCTGGTACTAGCAGCGCCCGAGGTGTAGCTCGAGAATTGGACATGAAATATTCCACGGTATGAGAGTTTTGAGGCGCGTTATTGGATTTTACCCCTACAAAATCAGCCGCTTGCACGAACTGAAACCAAGTGATTCTATCGTTTCTTGCCAGGGTAGAAATTGATGATGCTTTCCCATGGCACATTCTGTGGGGAGATGAGTGCCATTTTTAGATCAATGGGTCCGTAAACACACAAAATAGCCGAATTTGGGCTTCTGAGCAGCCCCACACCGTGCATGAAATCCCATTAAATTCCCAAAATCACTGTTTGGTGTGGTTTCACAGCCGAATTCGTAATTGGGCCATTCTGTTTTGAGAGCATCACACCGACAGGACCCGAAACGTGCACCATAAATGCAGAAAGGTACCACGAAATGCTGCAAACGTTTGTTATTCCACAACTTCAGCAAAGAAACCGTCTCCAACAGACAATCTTTATGCAGGATGGAGCTCCGCCACACATTAGTAATAAGGTAAAGCAGCTGTTGCGCCAAAACTTCACTGATGATAGAGTCATAAGTCGGAGTTTTCCATTTGCATGGCCGCCTCGTTCCCCTGACCTCGCGCCATGCGATTTTTGGCTCTGGGGTTATTTGAAATCTCAAGTTTATTTTGGTGGAGTATCAAATTTGTCTATTCTAAAGAACAACATAACAAAGACAGTGATTTCTCGTGATATGTTACGTACGGCTGTGGAGAACGTTGTGCACAGAATGCACGGTGTTATTTCTGAGAACGGTACTCACATTGAAGGTGGTCTAATTCCTCACCGGGGAAGTTAATGTAGTAAATAAACATTAATAATTTAACTGTACGATTGTATGTGTTAGTATTTTTCTTTTATCACATTTTATACATTGCAAAGCGCCACAAAATGCCCTAGCGGCGATTTTTGGAACTAATTTTTTTCACGGAATCCTTTTTCCCATGTCTTGATTAGTCTAAATACCAAGTTTGGTGCCATTTCGGCTATTAGATCGCGCTACAGGGCGCTCCAAACACTGTCACTTTAAAAAAGATCACCCTGTACATAAAGGGTTAAAGCCATCCTATTTATAGTTATAACAGGGCTTCAAAATGGTCCGGTATTTGAATACCAGTATTTCCAAAGAATGTATTTCGTACTTATTTCCTACATTTTCAATAGAAGTAAATTTCAGGGTTAGTTCTAACAAAATTGGCAAGAAAATCTAACAAGAAGATTTCTGTTTGAAAATAAACTGTTATTTAAAAACGAACTATTTGGGAGCCGTGTTATGATGACAAATAAACAAAACGAAAAACAAAACCTGTTGCGTGACTAAACGATATAAAATCTTTTATTTTGATCCTTTGTCTTTGTCATTCCTGAACTTGTCACAGGTGCAATTTGTTTTGTTGACATTTCCTTTGTATTGACTTAGTATCGAAACGCAAAGAAAACAAGTTTTGTGAGGATAGCTTCTTTAAGAAGGGAGATTTTCCGAAAAAAATATTTAGGATTTTAGTAACTATTTAAAGCCTGTGTAGAATAGTTTCGAAGCGAAATTATTGAAATAAAATTTAGACAAAAAGTCTGCAGTTTTTATAAATAAATAATAATCATACAAAATTCGGAAACATAACCTATTTTTTTACTAAAATTTCATTAGTTACATATCGTCGGTATCTTGTCAAACTATCCAATATGCAAACAGTGTTGCCACCTGGCTACTTTTTTAAATTGGTAAAATTCGCCTTATTTAACCGTATTTAATAACATATTAATTCTGGCGAAAAGGAGGGGAATTTTACAATTTCAGAAAAGTGGTGCCAATGAAGAAATCTGAATTAAAAAAAGTAGCCCACTGGCAACACTTTTTTCATATTGGATAGTTTGACATGGTACCGACAATATGATGACTTTAGTTTCAAAACTTGCCTTATCCAGAAAAACGTCTGACTGTGTCCATTGGTTTTCATTGTAAACCAAGATTTTACAATGCCAGAAATACATTTCAGATCGTAGTATTGTTTCGATTCAGGTTCACCAATAGAACAGATTGATAGGGAAAACTCGAGTTTTTAAATTTTGGATAAGCGAGTTTTGAAACTAGCATCCTCGTATCTATACCGGGTGTTTCAAAAGTTCGGTGCGAAAGTAAAACGCAATAAAAAAAAGATCAATCGGCCGGAGAGACATGCGGTTTGCCGATAAATATTAAACGTGCTACGGAATTTTATATGACACCAACATAAAATTAGTTCAAAATATTGACAATAGAGGGCGTTACTGCAGATAATTTCATGGAATAATCCCATATTATTCATACAACGGAAGGTTTGGGAAGAAAAACATTAGAGAAGGCTACATGCACACATTTTTGTATCCAAATCTAGCGTTGTGTGAGCAATATGGAATTATTCCACGGAATTATATACAGTAGCGCCCTTTATTGTCGAGATTTTGAACTAGTTTTTTTGTTGGTGTCATACAAAATCCCGTATCATGCTGAATATTTGTCTGCAAACCGCATGTCTCTCCGAGCCATAGATCTTTTTTTATAGAGTTTAACTTCCGCACCGAACTTTTGAAACACCCGGTATATATTTTTGCATTTACACTCTGTTGAAACACTTCTTCAATTAACTTTTGAAATATGTGAATTTCGATAACGTACATTGTTTTAGACATGGAACAGCCTTAGACCGACTCAGAAACAGACTCGGGTTGGATTTTTATAGGTCGTCATTTAGGCCATTATAGGTCATTATTATTTTTATAGTCATTAGGACAAAGTGAAAACCTTTTACAAAATATAGATTCTGACCCTCCAACAACTATTCTAGCTATCTGTATAATCGAAATTCCCTAAATAGTAACTTTATTTGTCGGCTTTTGGCCAGTTTTTCGGAATTTTGCCCCACTGTTCTTCGCGACAACAACGTATACGTCACGCTAAAAGTTCTCAGAATTCTACCAGTAATTTTTAATTGCAAATTTTGTCTGATTTAATTAATGCAGCGGTGCGATTCAATTAGGAAAACATCTCTATTAACCCCTTGTGGGGCGGTGGTTCAGTATTGGACCACCTAAATTTAATCCCTAAATGGAACATTGACACCAGAATTTTTGTTTTATGAATTACTTGAAGAAAATCTTTTACTTATTTTCAAATAAATTTGTTTTTAAATTCCGGTGTCGTTCATTCATTTCAGAATTTTAGTAACACTGTGCCTTGCTCCTGAAAGAGTTAACGAAATTTTGCACCACAAAAATTTTAGTAAATTTTACTTTTCTAACTTTGGTGGGAAATGCCGTAAAATTGCCTTTCTTTATTTTGCAATAAAATATTTTTAAGACTCCGGTGTGAACTCGACATTACAGAAACGCAATTACTTGTCCCTCAAAGGATAAAAAAAATAGTGACAAAAGGTAAAAAAAATCTGTAAAACACTCTTATCGCGAAGGTAACGCCTCCTGACTCTAGGCCTGAGTGGTGTCACAAAAACTGCGGCTGTCGACGGCGTATTTTTTCAATCGTTAGTACGGTCCTCTGAAATTAGGCACCAATGTTTTTCAAAAGTTTTCCTTGACTTTTTTTGATCTGAAAATAATAATCTAAAAAAAAAAATTAAAAATTATTGGTGTTTAAATGCTAGGGACCGTACAAACGCTAAAGAAACAATCTGCCTTTGACAACCGTAATTATTATGTCAGCGTTCAGCAGAGTGCGTGAAGTCCCATATAGCACGAAAGCTCCCGAAAACTTCCCCAGGAGCTCCAAGTCATCCCAAATTTCTCCTGATACTAAAATGACAAAATGGTGACTTCCTGAGGAATAGACTTTTAAGATTTCCTCAGGAGTGAGCTCCCATTAACGTCCTACGGAGCAACGTCCGAGGGCGTCAGTCTGGGGAAGTACCTGGGAAGCCATTCCTGGAAAAGCACCTAGAAACTCATTCCAAGGGAAGTCACTTCTAGGAAGGTATTTAGGAAGTCACAGTGCTGGTGCCATCTCATGAGTGATTCTGGAATAAAATAATCATTTTTTTTTTTTTGTCAAAAAATGTGAATTCGATTTTTATTGAAGTCAGTTTTATATTACTAATTTTCGGTTTATTTTGCTTAGTACATCAAATAACTATTATAAACATTTAATTATTTTTATTTATTGGAATAGCTTTTAACATTTTTAAGTTTAATTAAATATTTTAATTACTATAATTAAGTATTTCAATTAACTTAATCCATTATTTAAAATAATGATTATTATTATATATCTTTAAATCCAAATTTTGTTAATTTATTATTTTATTAACTCTTAAAAAATATGATATATATTTCTTCTAATATTATTTCTTTTTTATTAATCAAGGAACCATTTTAATTTATTTAAAGTAATTAGATAATAAATTTCTAAATAGGGGGCTGATCTGCGCCACATAATTTTTTTTTCTATTTAAAGGTGAAAATAGAAAAAAATATAAAGGACAAGCATATCTGCATATATAAAGGACAAGCATATCTGTGCGTAACGCATACGTCATTTTGCGAATGGCAACACTTTGAAATTTGAAATAAAATTTTGGTTTTTCAATTTTCTCTACTGCAAAATTTTAAACTTCTAAACATCGCACATTTTAAATTTTTACACCGTCGTATAAAGAAAACATGCTCTTTTAAATGTTATTTGTTTGAAAGCTGTAGCTCAATTTATTTTTGAGATATTAATTTTTTTATAGTTTTTAATACCATTTTTCTTATCGTGGCAACAAACGTACCACATTTCTATTAAAAGTAAATGGAAAATAGTCGAAAATAGGAGATTCTGTAGCTTTTTGCTGCCATATTCTCATAAAACCTGAAAAAAAAGTTGAAATTAAAATATGGACTATGTCAAGAATATTGTCTGTTATTCCGTGATAATGACGTCATATGCATACTTTTCTATAGACGAAGTTTAAGATTGGATTGTAAAAGTGGATCGCTTTAGTGGATGCAAATGACGTCATTTTATAATAAAGCGTGTATTTAAATTCTTAAACCTGAATTTTGTTTTGTAGAAGTGCGTCATTTTCACAGCCCAGCTGCTTTGAAATTCTTCACAGGTGAAAATGCTTCACTTTTGAAAATAATGTAAGCGAAATCACACACTGATAAAACGCAATGTTTTACAAAAATTTAGAGTGTCTTTATAGAATAGAGGTGGCATGCAAATAATAGCAATATATATAACAGAAATTGATGATTCTCGCCTGGATGGATTTGCTTCGCCGAATTAGACAAGCAAGCAAATAATTCGTGGTTTAAAAAATATCATGTTCCTGAAGATTTTGCCCAAAATTCTCTCAAATAATAAAATTTTAATGCTATTCTTTAGAACATTCTACTATAATTTTATCAAAATAACATAATTTGCTTAATTTAATTTTTCCTAATTTTATATAATCTATATATTTAAAACACAAGTGTGTTTTTTAGTCATCTGACCTGATCTTTCTGCTAAACCAAATTTACTAATATTTTTTTTAACTGAAAGCTGTTCATTTATAGATGTAATCGCACTAGCTGGGGTTTTTTTTAATTCCCACTTTTATATTTTAATTTTAAAAGCATTTTATGAAATTTCTTCAAAAGGGTGAAAATTAGATAGCCTTCATTATTGCAGACAAGAGAGAAATAATGAGGTATTTTTATCTTTATTCATGCCATTTTCTGATAAAAATTCAAAATTGTTGATAAAAATTGTTGAATAGGGTTTAGAGTCGCGACAGAATATTAGCAGAATATCACATTAGGGGCATAATAACGGAAAATGACATAATGCTTTTGAAAACACGCATTTTTCCTCATAAATTTTCTATATTGTTTTTCCTTCTGCATGTGTACTGATACTAAATTTCAGACACTAGGCGAAATGCTTATTTAAGTGAAAATGAAGTCATATTTAAAAGAAAACGATCATTTTCTTAGATAAAACTAAACATTTTAGCACAAATGCGTCTAAAAAACATAAATAACGGAAATTTTTACTCTCCGAAATTGAGATTAGAATCTCAAGTAAAGGGGGCGTCTGTTCACATAAAATATGTTACTGACAATCGTGACTTCAAGTTTTGAGTTAAAATGATTTTTAAATGATCAAACAAAATAATTTAAAAAAAAAATGGTGAATATGGATATGAGAAGTGCGTATGCAAATTTTTAGAAGGTGAAAATTGCTGTTTTTCATTCCGGAATACCAAGCATAAGAGCCTCAATTGATAACCACATCCTAATAACTTATATTTATTATATTTTACTGATTAAGTATCTATTTATATAAAATCCAAGTTTCTGTGTGTCCCTCACTATTCCGGTAGGACCGCCTCATTGAAATGAGTAATTGTTCAAAAATATTAATGCAGGGTTACCACAGTAGCGCCAAATGTTAGCCAACTTGGCGATATCTGGCTGATTTGGCGAAATTCACATTTAAAACCATTAATCTTTCATAATGGAGGTCACCGAAATTTAATTTAAACTCCACTCTTTTAAGATATTTTTTTCGAAATCTATAGGTGAGAATTTAAAGTACATCTTTACACCTTCCTCCCGATGCTACTAATAAAATAACCTCCAATAGACAACGGTGTACTGTATGAGCTCCTAACTGCGCGATTTTAATGTACTTTAGGTACTTTTCCAGTGTAGGTGCCTTGGCGAAAAAGGAAATTTGGTAACATATTTTCCGGGAACATATTCACTGTTTCATTTTATATACACACGCATTTTTTTCGATATTTATACGATTTATTTAACATAAAAAAGGCGTTTCTCTAACTTTATACAGAAACATATGTAATTTGTACATAAAAACATCAATAATATACATATAAAACAAACAAAAACGCTCATTAAATTTGTTTTCATAGCTGTTTATATGATTTGACAACAATCTCGATATTTTCCTGTTCTACGGACACCATGCCAAAATGTATGCTAATGCGCCAATTATTTCAAAATGCTAAAAGATTTTATGCCAGCAGTTTAATATGAGTTTTATTTTATTGCTTTATTTTATAGCAGTTATTTGTTCACTTATTTTAAGTATATATTTGTGATTTGATGAAATACTTCGTAAAAGTCTGGAATTTTCAAATGTTATATTTTTTAAATGCTCACTTTAGTATCGACTATGGTTTTTCTTTTATTTTTCAAATGCTTCAATTCACGATTTTGCGCCAACTATTACGCTTGGCGACAATGGTGTCCGCATAATGGAAAAGTACCCAAATCTCACTTTCTGATGCCCAAATTACACCAAGCTTTTTTTAAAAAATGCCAAAGCCCCTACAGTGGAAAAGTACCAAACTGTCTATTATTTTGCGCTATCCGTGTTATAGTTTGTACTATATGCAAGGGGAGTGGAGCGAAGAGTTTAAACATTAAATATTAAAGTTTCGGCACAGGAAATATTGGCGAGATTTTTTTCTGACTCCAATGTCATATACACAACGGGTACTTAATTGGCGCCAAAGTGTCGTGATTTTGCTTGATATGGTAATACGGATGTTGTTGATTATGCTGTTGATGTTTTCGCCAAATTGGCGTCGGAAAAAAATCGCGCCAATATATGATAACGTATATGACAACTGTGCCAAAGTTTCTATAAAGCAGTATAAGACTAAAAAATTAAGAATAAAATAAATGCAAAATAAGACTAAAGAAGAAAGAGAAATCATCCGTTAGGCATAGAATATGAAACACTTTCCGACACATCCTGAATGATTTAACAAAACTTCGTTATTTAGGAAAATAAGGTAAATAAGATAACGTTACTTCTTACATATACCGTCGACCAATTTCGCCAAATTATATAAATCGCCAAATCAATAGTAAAATATTAATAAAAATACAAATAAAACGTCGAATTAATGATTTTATTGGCCATTATTGGCATTTAATCTTACAATTAACTGATTAATGGCAACCATTATTGGCAATTAATCTTACAATTTGGCGACAGTAATTTGGTCGACGGGATAACTAAGAAGTACCACGATAACTAAGTAAACATTTTAGAAAACGCATAAAAAAATTTAAAAATTGATTTCAGCAGTTACCGTCCATAGCCAATAGTACCGTTATTATGTGCCACTATTTAGCTAAAATTTAATTTAAACTACTCTTAAAACTACTGAAATCACATTTCCAGATATTATCAACCATAGACAGTTATGTATCCAATTCTTTGCGTGACAATTTATATCATTTTATCTATATTCTACAAACATTTCTTAGGAAACTAAATGCAGTTCAGCGTAAAAATGCATAACTCCTTTAAAAACCACCTTTAAGCAATTTACTCTCATACTCAGTAACCCTTACGAATTCTTTTGTGTAGCCCTGCATATGAACTCTAGCATTTATACACACAGTATAGTATGCATAAATGTAGTGAAACATAAAACCGCATATCATAATTAAAAATGTATTTCTAGCAATCATTCCTTATGTACAATACTTCGGAGAAAAGTTTCTTGGCGAGAAAGAAGTTTGCCAACGTATTTTCTGGCAACCTATTTACTGCTTCGTACTCACAAGCAATTTTTTCCATATGTATACAATTTGGCACAGATGTCATATATTGGCGCGATTTTTTTCCGACGCCAATTTGGCGAAAACATCACAGCATAAACAACATTCGGGTTACCATTACAAGCAAAATAACGACACTTTGGTGCCAGTGAAGTACCCGGTGCGTATATGACATCGGCGTAAAAAAAAATCGAGCCAATATGGGCGTATATGACATCTGTGCCGACAATTTAATATAAAAAAAGCTATTTACCCATTTTTATAAAGAAACAGAAGTAATTTTTGCACAGATGTCATATACGCATGGGGGTTGGCGTGATTTTTCTATGACGCCAATTTGGCAGAAATCTCGCTTTCGAATACCAGTTACTTATATATTTTTTAATTATTTGCTATCATTTTGAAAAGAAAATAACTATAAATAAATAAAATTTGAATAATAACTATATATCAAAGCAGTTTATATAATTAAAAAACAGAAAATAAAAGTAAATAAACAATTTATTAATAAATAAAAAACAATAGCCGGGTTACCAAAGCAGGCAAAATGACACCATTTTGGCGCGAGTTAGATATCCCGGTTCATAACTGAAATCTGTGCCGTAATTTGTATATAAACAACATATATATATTTAGAAACGATTTTTTTATGTATATAAGTGCATATATAAACAAAGATAAAAGTTCATTAGATTTGTTTTCATAGCTACTTATATATTTTCGCAACATATCTCACTTTCTGATGCCCGAATCGCGCCAAGCTTTTTTTAAAAATGCGCTATAATGGAAAAGTACTTAAATAAATAATTAACAGAAATAACAAATTATACAAACTAAAACTTTTTATTTCGAGATCAAAGCATTGTTTTTAATTTCGATTAAAAATACATATATCCTTGGATAACTTCAATTGAAATTAGGTTCACAGCTTAATATATCATTCCATAAACTTAACAAACACAAGTGAATCATTCATCGTGAAACGTCAAAAATATTAAATCATTGAGGTAATCATTCACAAAGTAAGTTCTCCAACAATCAATGGGCAATATTCTAATGACGTCATAGTAGGTAAAATGGTGGCGGTATCGTTTGTATATGGTTTGTAATCACAAAGATTTAATTTTGCAATGTCTCTTAGTTACATTATTTTATTGTCATATTTATGAGCTCAGAACAAAAGCCTAATTTTTCATTATTTAGTTATTAAAGACGGAAAAAAATCATAAATGCATGATTTGAAAATTTTTAATAATTTTCTTTCTTAATACTAAAAAATAACATCGGGAAGTAACAGCGGTTTTAAGTTAAATAAGTTTAACTGTTTAATTCTGTTGTAATATTCAAAATAACTGTATTTATTAGATTTCAGTACTCAACATCAGGACCTAATTAAACTTTGAAGACAGAGGAATTACAATGTCATTTCAGGACTTTTCTTTTGGAGAAGCTTTTCTAAATTCCATATATACATGGAAAATCTTCAGTGTTAGAAATATTATTCCTAGGACTGACATAACACGAGAACGGCCTGCAATTTTACACAAGTTTTTGAAAGCTACTTTATATCAGAAATTTTACTAAAAACTGGTTACTTTTTTGTTATAGTGGCCCACACTATTGGGATTATGACAAGTTGCAGCCAATTTCGCCAACGTCGTAACCAAGATCGTGAAGCACACACATATAATACCATGTAATACCATTTCATGAAATTGTATACGATAATTTTATAGTTTTTAACCCTACTTCAAGTGTGTTATTTATTTATTTTTAAGGCTCAACAATCTAAATTGTCCAATATATGAATTTAAAAAAAATGTAAACAAAGATTGAATAGACATGACCGCAAAAAGCCTCAAATCTGCATAACACTTGGAACCAAACTGTGCAGATTGGTGATTTTTCATAAATGCGTTTCGTTCTTAAAATGCGTTATTTTCATCTATCACTGCGGAACAAGCGAGAAAACTCATATTCTTGCTCATGAGTTGTATATATCTTTATATCTAAATTTCCGTCATTTTTGACGGGCTACCTTTCTAGTCTATATTATAAAGAACAAACGTATCTGTGCGTAACGCTGACGTCATTTTGTGAATGGCAACACTTCACGATCAAATTTCGATCTTGAAATTTTCGCTCAGTGTTGCCAGTGAGCTACTTTTTTAAAATTCAGATATCTTGTTTGCCACCATTTTTTTTTGAAACGGTAAAATTACCTTTGTCTTCGCATCAATTAATATGTCATTAAATAAAGCGCATTTTACCATTTCAAAAAAGTGGTGCCAATCAAGCATCTGAAATTTAAAAAAGTAGCCCACTGGCAACACTGTTTTCGCTACTGCAATTTTTTAATCTTCTGACCATCGTACGTTTTCAATTTTCGCCGCATAGGGAAAAAATTTACTTTCAAATGCAATTTGTTTAAAATCTGTATCTTAATTGACTGATGTATTATATTTTCTAAAATAAATTTTAAGCAAGATTTTTTAAAAAGTTTATCTTATCACGTGCCGGTTTCAATACATTATAATAATAAACATTTTGCAGATAAAGCAACAAACATTTTTCAGCATTTGTTTCTGTCTATTTTGGCATAACGAAATTAATACTTCCTTTATAAACAAATAAAAGAATAAAAAAAAAAACCACCAATCTAACAAATTTAAAAAAGACAAATGATTTGAAAGACTGAAAAATTGAAAGACAAATTAACGAAATTAATACTTATTTTATAAACAAATAAAAGAATAATATTGTAAAAACACAAATCTATCATATTTGTAATAGTACACTTTACATTTTTAATTCACCAAATAGGATTTTTATTTTCAAATGGAATTTGTTTGCAAAGTTCCTCTCAGTTTGCTGATTGTCTATGGTTTTAAAAACAATTTTAAAGCATGAAATCTTTTTTAATTTATCTACATCGCGCGGAGTTCGATTACGAAAGATTAATCCGTTTGCCCTTAAAACAACATAAAGAGTTCATCATTTTCTTACGGCTAATATCCATTTTTTTTTAAAACTTCCCTATGAATAAATAAATAAAACACAAATTTAACAGACATGTATAAGCTCTGAAATTATCAGAATGTAAAAGGATGCCATAAGTAGCAAAATCTTGGTCAAATAACTCTTAGCATGCGGCTAATAAGAAAATACCGCTTTTGATAAATTTCAAAAATTTATTTGATTGTATAATTCGTATTTTCCATATGAAAAATGCTTTTTTTATGTAAGTGGGCAACCTAAAAAAAATGATTGCATATAAAAAATTATTAGTTTTGAATTAAAAAATAAATGTTTTCACCTATATTCTTTAACCCGGGAAGCCCGGGTACGATCCCCTAGTACTAATAAACGAAGAGACTTTATCCTTGTTGTGTGTGTGTGTGCAATGGCTAGAAAATTCTACCTCAAGTAGTCGTCTTGCTGTGAAATAAAAATTCCGCACACTTTAAAGCTCTGAATTCGCTATTTTGTCAAAATATAAAAAAGCTTATAATACAACTTAAATAGAGCACATTTTATGTTGAAATTGCTCATTTGGTTTTCAAAAATATAAGTAATGCGGGGTCCACGATACGAGTTTTTTTTGTGAAGACTTTCGTTTAAAAGTATAATTTCTTCGCGTAAAAGATATAAATTCATGCAAATTCCAGGTTTATTTAAATTTATTAACTAGACCCTGCCTAATGTTTGGCTCATCTGAGGAGAAAATATTCCCTAAATAGAAAGTGTCCACTATTATACAGTGTCTGTTATAGATGTTTTAATATTTTTTAAGCATAAGTTTGATTTATTAATTATTTTTCAATTATCTTTTTCATATTTCTTTACATAATATTATTATTTATATTTTAAATAATAAAAGTGAAGTCTCCATTTTGTAAACCATATTGTGATATATAAGATATAGAGTTAGAAATCATAGATAAATATTTATCTATATTTTCTAGATAACATTATTTTCTAAATTTCTAATATTTTCTAAATTTCTGCAGAATCCTAAACTCAGGGGTATTTTGCATTGACTTGTTTAATTAAAACTTCCATTTAGAAAAAATATTTTCTATTTAGCGAACATTCTATTTTAAGTATTTTAAAATAAATTATTTTTCATGGGGATTCTCTGCTCCACTTTTAGCTTGCAAAAATGCCTATAGAATACATAGAATTTTTACTCATTTATCAGTGCGTCCTGAATAATACAGGCCCGCCTCCAATCACTTTTGTCAGGTGAAGAATATGCATGTAGCTTGCTGGAATGAGTGCAATATTCGTGAAAGGGAGAAAACGCGCTATTCCGAGAATAAGGAAGCAGTAAACTGTTTCATCTTACGCTCAAAGGCAACTAAGGAAAAATTTTTGTTGGTGCATCAGAAATCCCTAAATAATACAGGCCTGAATAATACAGGGCCGCCTCCAATCACTTTTGTCAGGTGAAGAATATGCATGTAGCTTACTGGAATGAGTGCAATACTTGTGAAAGAGAGAAAACGCGCTATTCCGAGAATAAGCAAGCAGTAAACTGTTTCATCTTACGCTCAGAGGCAACTAAGGAAAACATTTTGTTGGTGCATCAGAAATCCCTAAATAATACAGGCCTGAATAATACAGGCCCGCCTCCAATCACTTTGGTCAGGTGAAGAATATGCATGTAGCTTGCTGGAATGAGTGCACTACTTGTGAAAGAGAGAAAACGCGCTATTCCGAGAATAAGCAAGCAGTAAACTGTTTCATCTTACGCTCAGAGGCAACTAAGGAAAACATTTTGTTGGTGCATCAGAAATCCCTAAATAATACAGGCCTGAATAATACAGGCCCGCCTCCAATCACTTTTGTCAGGTGAAGAATATGCATGTAGCTTGATGGAATGAGTGCAATACTTGTGAAAGGGAGAAAACCCGCTATTCCGAGAATAAGCAAGCAGTAAACTGTTTCATCTTACGCTCAGAGGCAACTAAGGAAAAAATTTTGTTGGTGCATCAGAAATCCCTAAAGATTCGACCAATGTTACTGTCAACGAAAAAAAAAAGTATATATTTATTTATATATATATATATATATATAATATTGCTTTGAAATTTATATCTAACTCAACATGTTTTCGGTGCGCAAAGACGGAATTTTGCTGTAAATTTTTAATTCACTTGCTGATAGGATAAAATTATAAAAATTACATTCAAAAGTGTGCAAGCGGTAAAGAAAAAAAATAGGGAGGGTAGATTTTTATAATCGAGATCAATGCACATGCCAAATTAATTTATTATAACGGAACCATTTGGGAAAAAACAAGAATTGCAGTCAAAAGATTCGACGTTATTTCCAAGATCAACATTGAATACTTATAAAAGAGTGTTTTTTTTTTTTTTAACTATTTCTATTTTTATATTTATTGTATGGAAAGATGGGATTTTGTAAATGAGTTTAATCCACTTGCTAATATGCTAGAATTGTACGAATTTGTACAAAGATATGTTTACAATGACAATTCGGCAATTAGAAGACAACAATAGATTTACTAATGCGCAAATAAAAACTACGAAAATAGACCAAATAGATTAAAAGTGCAAAAATGAAACATTTCAGATATTTAAAAGGTGGGAAATAAATTATAAATTAAAAACGAAGTTTGTAACATTTTTTTTAAAACATCCTTTTGTCAGTTAACTGTTTAAGATTACATTAAGATTTATCAGTTAAGAAATCAATATAGAAATCTTAAAAAGATAGTTTAAATAATGTTTATATTTTTCCTGTTGGCCTGTCTTAAAAAAGAAACTTATAAAAAATTCTATATTTTTTAATGAATTCACTTAATAGCATTTTCAATCAGGCGTGAACAAATCGGTAAATTTTTCATAATTGAGTTTGCTTCACACAGCAAATTAATGCATGGTGCAGAGGAAGCATGTGCCCCGGGCGCCAGAAAGAAAGACGAAGGGGGGAGGGCGCCAAATGAAGATTTTGTTGGTCGTTTCATACAAAAATGTATATATATATATATATATATATATATATATATGGAACACAAAGAAACTCGCAAGCAATTGTTAAACCTTTGGGAGCGTTCTTTTCAAACTTGTAAAAGTAAAAGTAACTAAAAAAAAAAAATGAAACCAAAATCGAAACAGTAAACACTAACTCGGTTAGAATTGAATCCCAGCTAATCTAAGCAAGAAAAAAAATCATTTAAAGTTATTAAAATGCAAGTGAGAAATTTTAAAATGAACGCTCCCATAGGTTTAACATTAGCGATCCCGTTTCTTCGAGTGAACTTAGTGTAGGCTCTTAATGATCAAGATAATGTTAATTCTATGGAAGCGTTTTTTTCATATTTCTTGCTAGTATTTTAATTATTATTAAAGGATTTTTATTTTTTAACGATTTTTATTTATTTATTTATTTATTTATTTTGCGTAGGATATCGGCGGTTGATAACAATTATTGTGCGAGGAAGAGGGCGTGGGGCGCCAAAATCCATGTTTTCACCGGGCGGGGAAAAGGCTAGTTTCGGCCTTGCATTGTAACGGAAATTTTTGAGAAAAAACATGAAATGCAGTAAAAAAAATTTAGATGTGAGTTTCAACATGAAAACTCAATTTTTATATTTTTACTTTTATACTTATTCATATTTAACTAGATGCATATGTACATATGTAGATCAGAGATATCCAAATTTTAAATATCATAAGCTGAGAAACATTGTTTCATTTTTAACCGACTTGAAACAAAAAAGGGAGAGGTTCTCAATTCGACGCATATTATATATATATGTGTGTGTGTGTGTGTGTGTATTTACCGATTTCTCCTAAACTATGTGACCGATTCTTATGATTATTTTATTATTATTTAAAGACGATACTATCGCATATGATCTATTTAAATTTCATCAAAATTGGTTCAGTACTTTTTAGAAATTCATCTAAAATCAAAAAATAAAAATGAACTTATAAAAGTATTTCGCTGAAGTCGTTATTTTATTTTATATTATTTTATTTTGTTTATTTATTTGTTTATTTTGGTTAAAATAATTAAATTATAAACTATAGTTTCGTTTAGGAATTAGAAATTTAAAAGACATTTATGTTATCTTAAATAATTATTGATACCCTTTTTTTAGTTATAAATTTAAAATCGTATCTAATATATGTCAAAGGCCAGTTTTATAAAATAGTGTAATTGGCATTATTATGGTATCATTTTACCTGTCATTAAACAAAGTGAATATTTCTTTTGCAAAAATGTGGTGCCAATAAGCAATTTGAATTTTTAAACCATAATTTAATGCGACCATTAATGGGATAAACCTCTCGCTGCGCAACCCGAGAGTTTCTCAGGTAACGTAAAAGTAGCAAAATTTGCGCAACCCGAGATTTCATCGGGATGCATTTTTTCCGTCTAATTAACCCTCCTTGATCATTCCCAACAGTAACTTTTTATTGTGAATTTTGCCTTATCTAATCGGAGTATTTTCTGATTAAATCAGACGAAAATTTTTGTTTCGAAAAACCGGTGACAAAAGAATAAAAATTCTTAAAAGACGCTCGTCTCGAAGGAATTAAATACGCAATTTTTGAAGCTATTTTGATAAAACAATTACGCAGCGACAGGGTTAAGGACACCATTTGTGATCAAATGTGGTGCTGTATCAAACTCATTCCATTTCTAATAAATTTCGATGTAGCTTATTAGTGAATATTTTCAATATGAAATTTTTTTCAAAAATTGGTTATAGCGATAGAGAACTAATGTAGATAATTTAGCGTAATTGACAATGATTTTTAAATTTGTTACAGATAACTAAACGATATTTAATTAATATGTTTATTAATATTTCTAACAAAACTTCATAATAATTTTACATTTTTCGGTTTGTTCACCGAATAAATATGTCTTATTTCCAAATGAAGACAAACGTATTTATCATCAAATGTATACGTTGATTTAAATTAATTAAATCCTTCGATTTCTCTTTAATTTCTTAGTAAACCATAAAATTGAGGGAAAATCAAATAGGAGAAGGCAGAAAGAAACACTCTGTTGTATGAATAAAACATTGCAGAATGATATGTTTTATTCATTTTTCCCGTTTACTTTTATAGATTTTGCCACAGATATATAGGTTTTTTTTTTTTTGTTTTTGTTTTTTTTTTCCTTTTTGAACTATTTTTGAGTCTTAAATATAAGAACACTAAAGAAACTGCTTTTATAAAGTAGGTTTTTTTCATGGGAAAAAAATATATTTAGCCCTTTTTTTAGATTAATATTTTGATAGGATTGTGATACCGATACAAACTAAAAATAAGTGCAGTATCGTGTCAAATTTTTTTATGGTGTTACACTTCAAACAGATTGAAACATAATAAAAAAATTATGCAAAACTGGCTCGAGATTTAAGGTGTTTAAGGGTAGATTTTTGCAGAATGAGAAATCTATTGTTTTTTATTGTAGCTATTTTGCGAAAGGAAAATCTACAAATGAAAAGTTTAATGATAGATTAACTTTCAACAGTTTAACTTTCGATGAATTTATATCAGTAAAAGGGCTAATATACGAGGTGTAAAAGTTGCCTGTAATTCCATGCGGCTCAATGTTAACCTATGATTCCAAAATAGTTGCTCGAAACCAAGCAATTATCTAGTGTCGATGATATTTTGAAGCCTGTAAACGAAGCGCGTCGCCAGTAACAACCAATTAAATTCTTGGAAAACTTACGAAGAAAAAACTTTTTCCTGAACAGCCAATGAAATGCTTGAAAAACGAAAAAAGTTGTACTTTTCTTAAGGGAAAACTGACACGTCGAAGGTAATTTTTTTTCTGTTGAAATTTTCACGTGTAATAGCACTTTAAGAAATTATTGCACGGGAAATTAAACCAGCTGGCATAGATTGCAACATTACGGTATACTTGTGGATTCAACTAAATTCAAAGCTGTTTTAAATCAGCTTTTTTTAAAAAAATGAAATGTAATAAATTGTTTTAAATTGTTATAGAATCCAAAGATACATTTCCTTAAAAACATTATCTTGTTCAAAACAAGGATGCTATGAGTAAAGAGATTGATGCAGATAGTGTACTGTCTAGTAACTGCAAGTGGAGTAACAGAGAAGGTTGTCACAAGATAGCCTCTGTTGTTAGTTTAAATTTGATCAAGACCTGTTTATCGCCAACACAAACTTCCACCAGTAAAAACGAGTAGAAATGTTTGGTTTATTTATGACAAAATTTCTGAACGAATAACGCGTTTAAATGAATCGAAATATTTATTAAAATTTACTGGTGGAAGTTTGCTTTGGCGGTAATCAAATTCCCTGACATTGACAGAAAGATTGTTTTGGGGTTGTCTCAATATGGCGGAACCACAGTAGTTGACTACCGCGGAAATCGCGAGGGACACTATGCTCTTAGAGACCTCGCCTGAGCAGCCCAATAAAACTGAATGGATATTTTTGCCTTTACCCTTTGAGCGGCAAGCAATTGTGTTTCTGAAATGTTGAATTCACACCGGAATTTAAAAAAAAGAATTAATTCAAAAGTAGGAAACGCAATCTTTTGACTTTTTTCCACAAAAGTTTAAAAAGTAAACTTTAATTAAATATTTCTGGTGCAAATCTGCATTAAAATTAGGTGGCATAAAGTTAATTATAACAGCATGAATAAGACGTTTAATTAGGGAGAAAGTTTCTACTCGAATTTACTGGTGGTAGTTTGCCCGGCGGTAATCAGGCCCTGTGGAATCGGTTACAATTGAGACTTCGCCATATTAAGGGTACATCAATTCCTCTTAATTCTTTGTTGTATGGGCCAAAACATGCGTTTGGCATATGTCCGACAGTGATAGACATAACCCCTTATTTCGTTATTTGAATGAATTATTCAGGTATGCGCAAAAGCATAGCTGCTAACCTTCGCATTCTTTTTAATCAATTATAATCAGCAATTTTGAAAAATAATTGAATAAATGGCTCTTAATTTGGTTCTATGTTTAACAACATTTCCGGTTTTAAATGGTTAAAAAAAATACGAAAGTTTACAGCTATGCTTTTGCGTAAGCCCGAAGGACTCATTCGAAATCATTCATTATGCGCATTTACTATTTTGACCCTTTGCACTCCGCGTCATTATGAGTATGGGCTACCAACAACTCCGCGTCATTTTAACATTAGACTAAAAGCAACTCCGCGTAATTATATAATTTTATTCGGTCGGCACCACTTTTTTAAGAGAAGTTTACTTTAAGTACACAATTAAAAAAATGCTCTGATTTAATAAGGCAAATTTTATTTTCCTTTATTACTGGTGGCAAAAGCAGATTTTTCAAGGAAAGATGATGTCGCCGCAGAGGCGACAAAGGAGTTTTTATCTTACCTTACAATTTCGCGGCAGCGGCGAATCGGAGTGCAAAGGGTTAAAGGTGTGTTTTCTCAGCATCTTTCTTTTTATTTGCAAGACAACAGGTGCAAGAAATATTTATTTTTTTATGATTTTATCATAATAGCAGAAATTATTATCCTGTATGCTTTCGAAATAAATCATAATTTCATCAGCAGATGCAACTGTATTCTGCTACACATTTTCAATTTCCTTGCGTGCATCATAGAGTTAATTACGTTGTGTATTGATTTTTGTTGAATAGTTTAGTGCTTGAACTTAGGAATGAACTTTTCGTGTAATTTACGCATAAAGACACGCTACCTTGTTTAATCTTTGAGGAAACTTGCATGTGCATTCAGATATATTTTAAACAGAACTTTGTCACGAAAATCTTAAATGGCTTTTCTCTTAATTTATATTTAAAAATTAAAGAATTTGTAGCTATATTAATCCTTTGCACCTCGTATGTCTAGTCTGACTAGACATCGTCTTTCTTTGCAAAATTTGTTTCTGGCACCAATAATAAAGGAAAATAAAATTAGCCTTATTTAATCAGAGCATCATTTTTTAACACTTTCGGGACCGGCGCCTTTTACACAAACTTTATTAGCTTCGCCCCAGTTTTTTAAAAAAAGTTACTTTTCCTTAAATAATCACGAAAATGCTCTAATTAGGGAAATCAAATATTACTTTTCTTTTTTACTGGTGTGAAAAACAAGGTCTGTACGCGTGGCGTCAACCAAAGCCATTAAATAATAAACCTAATCAGATTAATGGAAGATATTTCCCAATTTAGAGTTATTCTAAAGTCTGACCTTTTTTTTTTTTTTTTTTTTGTATACTGTAAAATAAAAAGTTGAGACCAGAAAAATTAATATGAAAATAAGTAGATGATGCGTGGAACCTAGACCAGTGTGTCGCGCTGAGGTAACACCAGTCCATTGTGATGCACTACGAAATCTAAGAACAGCTTGAAGCTATTCTGTTTCCCTCCGCGACTTTTATATTGACTAGCAAAAGCCGTGCTTTGTTTTAATTAGCGAAGCATTATTTAATAATATAAATATTTGAAAGTAACTATATTTTTTAATATTATTTTTGCATCTTTATTAAGCAAAAACGTTATTTTATGGTTTGGCGCATTTAATTTTAGATATGTAAATTCAATCAAATAACTAAGAATTTCCTAGTTATGCGAAGAATTTCCTCGGAATTTTTTATTTATGATATAACGAATTTAACAATTAATTTTATTTGTTTACAATTCTTTTGTTGCCACTTTACGAAAAAAAATGTTCATAATATAATTCTTTTAAAATGTGTAAATGTCGTCTGCGTAAATGATTTCGCATAATAAGAATAAATTGTGTATTTGAATTCATAACACTGAAAAATACTTTTATAATTGAATGTAAATAATTGAATTTTCACAAATTTTAATTCATTAAAAATCTATATATATATAAGCCGTTCTCTGTGTGTATGTCCTTTATACAAATCTTTAATTTTTGACCGATTTGCACGAAACTCGATGTACATACGTTTTAGAACGTGGAAAAGATCACTGTCTACTTAAAAAAAATTATCAGAGCACTATTTATCCCTTTTTTCTACCACTTCCATAATTTAACATTATAGAAATATCTCTTTTTAAATCTTTTTTAATTCAAACGTTTCTTTCCTGTTGCCAAACCCTAAAAAATGACACAATAATGTGAAAAAAATAAGGATAACGGGTGTATTTTGTTTCTATTTGCCAATAAAAATTCAGATTTTCTTGCTATATTTTTGCGTGTTTGATATTGACGTCATTCTAAACAGAAAATTTACATTTTTTATATATATAAAATAAAAACTTTAACTATAAGAGCTGGAAAATAGCGCAGCACCTCAATTTGAATGTTTTTTTTAAATTAAAACATCTATTTTAATACAAACAGTCAAATTTCATGAAATCAATTTAAGAAAAAGAAAAAAAGGCTAGATATGACGTCACATTCTATCAAAACTTTTCAACGCGTAATCAAACTCATTGTAAACATATGGCTCCTATATTTTGCTTACTACTTCGATTGTATACTACAGCCATATCTTATAGTTATACGTTATCGCTAAGTGTTGTATTGGTTTAGATTCAGTGCTAACATTTTCTTTGATTTATAGCAAAAAGAGAGCGGTTATTTACATTTTCAAAAAAAATCTTGACAGATGTCTTGATTTAAAATTTATGGAAAATGACATCATTTCATCTAATCATTGTAGATTTAATTTCAATAAAATTTCAAATTTTCCAAATAAAATTTTAGTAACTACTACCTCATTTGGATGGTTTTTTTTTTGTTTTTTTTTTTTTTTGCATTTTCCCCCGTATTGTGAAGATATTGTATACTTCTGTTACGCGCGCCAAAGAAAACATGTATTTTAATTTTTAAAATTAAAAAAATTACCACAATGCGTCAAAAGAACATCCTTTTTCTGGATTTAAATTTTGCGAGTTCCAAAATTAAAACTAAAAATGTGAGTTTTTCATAAACTTCAAGTTAAGGCTGTTCACAAATCCAAAGGAGCTATTTTTTGACATATTTTTTAATTAATTTTTGTTCGGAAACGCATGAAATTGACAGGAGTTCTAATTTAGAAACTATGTAATCGAAAGATAGTTTCCATATGTTGGTAAAGGTATAAGATCTTTCACTTGGTGTTTTGAAGTGAATTTCGGACGCAACAGTGCAATAAAGGATAAAAACCGGCCGTCACGCAACCACAATTGCTCATAACTCGATAAGTAATTTATTTATGAAAAAAGGAAAACTCATTTCAATTCCAAATCGCTTTAATAGTCAGGCCTACAAATTTTAAGCCTTTACGTTTAATGAGTCAGAAAATGTGTCAGAAAGTTTCGCGTTGTTGAGCAGGGAACTGGAGAAGCACCTTAAACATTATTGCAGGTTAGTATTTTGTAAGCAAGTTGCATGCCAGATAGTCGCTTAAAACATAAGTCATTCTATATTGTTTTAAACAAAGGTGCATGCCATAATAGGTGTCAGGCACACTCATTTAAATAAGAATACCCTAGCGCACAGCCCCATTACCGAAGATAAACCCGTCAATATACTTAGAGATAAAAATAGTTCTGCATTTTTCATTTAGCTAATAAGACTAATCCTTTATAATTGGGTTCACGTGATTATATAACTTTCCCCTATAATTCTATGACTAAGCAACGGAAAGCAATATATTACGCACTAAAATCTTCTCTAAAAAACTAATAGTGCATGTCGCATGGAAATCCGTTCTGAAGAATTGAAGTTATATGCACCCAGAACGAAATTCTCATTTGAGTTTTACATATACTTATCAGGTTATTTTGAGTAGTTTGATTTGATATCTGTTAAATTCGTGTTTTATTTTATTTTATTTTTGGCGTTTTAATTTCGTTTGCCAATTTAGTTATTGAATATTACGCGAAAGCAAACAAATTCTGAATTATTTACAATGTTTTTGAACAGTTGAGTTAATCTTTTGTATTTGGGTTGCAAGCATATTTAAAAAATATGCATGCTTAAAAATTATTTTAAAACCCATAAAAAATTCGTAAATTGAGATAAACATTACAAACAAATAACACTGAAAGTACTTTTGTTTTCTATAATACGTTGGAACTATCGAATGTACAATGTTTCGATGTTAAACTGCAATAAAAGGGAAATTTGTTGTGTTAGGTTGTTGCCATCGAAAATATTATACCAGCGTTACTCATAGACATGTCTTTTCTTTATACTATTTCATGAAGTGTAAACAGGTTCATCTTTCGTAATCGGGTTGCACTCAACTTTAAAAATATCCATGCTTAAAAATTACTTTAAAATCCATTAAAATCAGAAAACTGAGGTACAATTTTCAAACAAATTTCATTTGAGAGAACTTTTTTCTATTCGACATTGTAAAAAAAGGAAATCATGTGATGTTTAAAAGTTAGAAAAATTGCAGTAAAGGCACATTTTATGGGTTACAATTTATGGGGCACAATTTATGGACACTGACATAGTGTTTTTACTTTATGATGCAGATAATACCATGAGAATTTCATTAAGTGCTGCGAGATTTGGAGGAATTTCTTTTTTTTTTCGTATTGTCAGGAAAATCACATATTTTTCTCTTATACCCGCCAAAGAAAACGTGCATTCTGTTATTAAAGCTCAGGGATTTTACTTTGGTTGCAAGTCAATAACGCCATGTTTTTTGATTGTCTTTATAACGATTTGTGGATGGGAATGCACAAATTTCATTTATTGTGATTGCAGTATTATTTCGTTTTAATTTATTTTACCTGGAAGGCTTCCTATAATTGACACGGGCGAAGCCGGGTATTTCTGCTAGTATGCTATAATTTTCATAAAAAAAGAAATTTTAAAAATTGTATAAAAGAAATCGTGAAACTATTTAATTAATCATGATTCTATCTATAAATACTAATTACATGATTTTTTTTTTCTGAAAATATACACTGTAAAAAAAAAAATCTGTGAAGTTACTAAAGTTTTTCTAGGAAACTGGGATTCCTAGAACTTTTCATGTAACGGCAACAACAAAATTTCATGTAACAGACACACTTTTGCGCCGAAAATCAAAAAATCTGTAAGGTTACTAAGAATTTTTTTGGAAACTGGGATTCCGAGAACTTTTCATGTAACTGCAGCCAGGGTTACAAATAAAAGTTTAGTAAGATTACTGAAATTTTAGCAGATTCATTTGTAAAGTTACAGATTTTTGTAGCTTTACAAAAACTAGTATTGTAGATTTGCAGCTTTTTTCGTACAGTTACAGGTGAAAGTTTAGTAAGCATGTAACTTTACATCTGTAGAACTACAGATTTTTTTTTACAGTGTACGTGTTTCTTTTTTATTTGCAAATATGCGTCCGTAATGGAAAAACATGTAAAACAAATTAATTATAATTTTTTTAACGTTATATTCTGAAAAAAAAATAAATATATATATATATATATATTGCGCAAATCTACAAATCATAATTTATTTTTATGTTTAATTTCAGGTCAAAATGCTGAATAGTTTTTTTGTAAAGTGTACAACAAAATGTAATTTGTGTAGCCTAGAAGAGGATTCGCTTCGCTCATCCTATTAACTCGTGGTAGGAGAGGATAGTGGAGCTCATGTACCCGAATGAAATTTACATAATGTACGTTTGCAAGTCATTTTTATTTCGCACACCGGCCGCAAGATGGCGCATGTGTGCGCGAATAAATTTAACACGTGCTGAACGCGCTCAAAGTATAAGCGCTCTGGTGTCAACCGAATAAAATTTGTGTAAGAGATGCCCGACTCGAAAGGTTTAACACTAAGAATATAGGCAATTTTGCTCAAGTTGCATTTAAAATATTTTAGACCAGGATGTTTATTTAAAACTATTTCACTTCTTTATTTACACTGGTGAAAACAATTAAAGGGACAAACGGTTTTTTAAGAAAACAAAACAAAATAAGTTATCCCTATACGCAAATAAGGTATGAGATTATAGTTAATCTCATCGCGGGCACGCCTGCCTTACAGTGGTCTGTGTGGTCATAAGGCAGTGGCGCTGTGATCGCGTTTGTGCAGAGGTGCCTCATTTGACCGCCGAAGCTTGTAGCGTAAGGACGTTTTGAAACATCGTAACATAACCCATTCCTTGTTTTTTTTATTTCTTTGTTTATCCATCGTTAGTATGGATAGTCGACATCGTCTAGATGATGCCACAAGATGGCAGATTGTTGTAAGACTCGAGGCTGGCCAATCACAGGCTACCTGTTGTAAGGGCCTCGGTGTACCGTGAAATGTGGTATCTACTCTGTGGAAACAGTTCACAGAGACCAAAACAGTGGTCCCCCGACCTGGTCAAGGCCGAGAAAGGGCAACAACGCCGACTGACGACCGTTATTTGAGACTTCTGGCCAAAAGGGATAGGTCCGCGATAGCGACACAACTGTCTCGTCACCTTTATAATGCTACAGGAATATCCTTTTCATGGAGAACAGTCACCCAGAGACTTAATGCAGGTGGCCTGTATGCCAGGCGCCATGTACTCTGCATTCCTTTGAGTGTGAACCACAAAAAGTCCCGTCTAACATGGTACGAGAACATCTGTCTTGGGCAGAGGACAGTTTGGGGCGATTCCCTACAGTGATGAATCGCAATTCAGTCTGGACAATGACACGAGACGTGTTCTCATCTGGAGAGAACCCGAGAGTCAATATCGTCCCTTTAACATTGTCGAAAAGGATCACTATAATGGAGGTGGTCTGATGGCCTGGCAGGCATCATAGCAGACGAGCGTACCGACATTCATATGTTTGATAGAGGTACTCTGACAGGTCAGCGGTACAGGGACGGGATCCTTGCACCCTCTGTGAGACTTTTCCGCAGAGCATATGGACCAAATTTCGTCTTTATGGACGATAACGCCCGTTCACATGGGGATCAGTTGGTGGAAGAATACCTCCATTCGTAGAATGTTCAACGAAAGGAGTGGCCTGCGATGTCCCTTGATCTTAATCCCATTGAACACATATGGGACGAGCTTGGACGACGAATTGGAGCTTGAAGACCAGCTCCAATGACCATCGATGAGATCAAGGGTGCCTTGGTGCAAGAGTGGGTGCAGTTGCCACATAGGTTGATAAGAACCCTGGTAAACAGTGTGACACGCCGATGCGAGAGTTGTGTACATGTTATAGACGATCATATACTCTATTGGACATGTTTTTCTCTGACTGACAGGGTGTCGGTCAGCTGCTGTGCTGGACACGTGACCAGTTACCTTATTTAGGGTCCAGGTTGTGCCCAGTTTTGTTTTCCCATACATTGGTCTTACATCGGATGATATTTTGGCCAAGTTTGATTTTATTTGCTTTGTTAGTTTTTTTTATTGCAAAAAAAAAAAAAAAAAAAAAAAAAAACATTTGTCCCTTTAATTGTTTTCACCAGTGTAATTTGCTTATTTTTTTGTGTGTGTCATTTATATTCGATTTATTTTAATCCCTTCAGTTCCGAAGCTAAAATAGACCCACCAGTGGCGGAGAGGTTCTGCTCTCGAAGCTGGTAGACGGGAGGTGCTGGGTTCGAACCAAATCGCGCCCGTCGGCCTAACCGTTTCGGAGTTTTCGTGGTTTTCTTCGAAACCGTGGATCCCCATGCGTAAATACGGGTTAGGTTCCCTTAGAAAGACCCCCACGAAGGGCACTCCCCCCAGGGCCTATATCCCACGTGTTGATAATCGGCCGTCATAAACACAAACCAAACCAAACCAAAACCGAAGCTAAAATAATAATACAAACGCTTTTTCATTGGTTTTTTCCAAATAAAATGACATCGTAAATGGCAGAAAAAACATTTTTTTCTGAAAATGATCCTTTGGGCGCTTAGTAATTTAAGTTCAAAAATATGGATCTAAAACTACAAACCCCCTTAAAAACATCAATTTAATAACCATTAACCTAAATTAACGCAATCACACATTTAAGAGCTTTAAACAAGTAAATAATCTACATATCCTCAAAAATTTTTATTGAAAAAGATTTAAGATAAATACTTGTGAAAATTTCTCACTTTCTTGGTCATACTGTCTTTTGGGCATTTTTAGGCATTTTGCAAACTGAGATGAAAATAGCATTTATTTCATGTGGGAATCAGCTTAGATGCTGCCATTTATTCGTTTGCTTTGAACGCAAAAAAACATTCAGCTATTAAAAAGTGATGGAAAATGTAAAAAAAATCGGACATTATAGTTTTTATAGGGAAAAGAACAGAGGTCCTCGTATGGGGACCCAGGACCCGAAGAGGTTAAGAAGAAATATCTGGTTCGAATCAAAATATTTTAATTTGATATCAGTCAAATTAGTGGTTGTTGTTATACTTACTAGGTAAGTGCAAGGAGTGTTGCGCGCGAATTTTGATGAGAGTGGTATAGTTAGAAAGATTTCGTCGTGGGGAGTAAAACACTCAAAGGAACTACCCGTCGCAAATGAGCCTTTCTCAACATATCCTGCAATTTATGTCACACAATTTGTTTAATGTGTTTATGCTGTTACATTTGCCATATTTTTAAATTTATAATTTTTGCTGTTATATGGCTTCCTATTAACTTAATTATGTTACTTATGTTTAGAAATTAACCCGTTAATTCTCGCTCCCGTGATATTCACAGGCTGTGTGTTTTATTCAGGTTGTTTGATTACCATCATTTGATTCCCATCATTTGATTTCCATTAACCCTCTCACGGACAAAACCGTGTTAATACTTTCACTAAGCTCCATGTTTCACTGCATTTTAAGTATTATTTAAAATAATATAATTCTATTGATTTAATGCATTTTCAATACATAGAACAATGGTTAATACTCTCAAGTATTACATTTATATTCGAAATTATTATTATTATTATTTTTTTTACATAATGTTGAAAGAATCATCTTTTTATGGCATTTAAAACAAAATTAAGGTAAAACAACATTACAGTTTTGCGCTTTTGTTAGACTGTCAGAGGGTTAAAAAAGTGGTGGCAATAAGCATTTGAATTTTGAAACCGTAATTCAATGCGACAATTAGGAGTTAAATAAAAAAAAAAAAAAAAACCCTTGGATAAAAAATGAACATAAGTTAAAACAGTAAACGCTAAACTATGACTAAACTGAAAACTATTTTTATAATCTAAAAAATAAATTTTCTAGTACACTTTTCTCATACATGTTGTCCAAGCGCACGGAAAGGATTATTATTTGAGAAAGTGGGGCAAGATGAATTAAAAAATAATCTCCAATGGTAGGCTTCTAAATGTATTCCTTCGTGTGCTGTGTGTGTGTTTGTTTATGCTGAACATTTGCTGGTGGTCGTGGTCTTTTATATATAAGTGTGCAGGAAGCCATTTAACAGCAAATATGATAAATTTAAACGACATAACAAGTGTTACAGCATAAATACATTATTATAAATAAACAAACTGCATGACTTAAATTGTCAGATATCTCGAAAATGGCTGACTTGCGACGGGTAGTTCCATTAAGTTTTTTAGTCCCGATATCTTTTCCACAATACCACTTATGCCAAAATTGTCGCGTAAAACGTCTTCCACTTTCCTAGTTAGTTTTAAAAGCTTTAACGTTCTATGTGCTAATTTGCCCTACAACTTTATTTATATTTCTTATATTTCCAGCCTTATCGTTATTATACGCGGTTATACAAAAAAGAAAACTTTTTTTACATTTTTGTTACTATAATGAAACTTTTTGCAATATTAATTGATAAGGATTTTCTTTAAATCATTTTGCTACATTATTATTTACTAGTAGGATCAAAAACTTCAGAGACTGTGTTGATCATTGTTATCAATTTAGCTCAATTTTTATTCCAAATATCTCCTATAAAATCCAAATAGTAATTTTTTTACTTTATTTAATCACGGAATGTCTGTCATAAAAAAGCACAGATTACTTTAGAAAAATTCCTGCAGTGATTAAAAAAGAACGTACCAAACTGGCAATAGCGAACAGCATGTCCTCCGAGGTTTTGATCCAACTAGTATTTAAAAAACATTTATAGCCTTTTTCACAATATTTAAAGAAATATATATGTAATTTGTTGTTTTGGATAATATATTGAAACTATTTCAAATGAAAATCAAGTTAATTGCTTAATAGGCACAAAGACCAACATAGTGAAAAAGATTCCATGAAGGGACTCGAACCCGGACAATCAGTATAGCGCACTGACGTTCTACCGACTAAACCACATGGAACGACACCCAGCCTGGAACTTCTCACTATTACAAGTTGGCAAGGCTACAAACGAAGCACAAGATGGAAAATCTTTCGTGATCCACCGACATGGGGTAAACACGAACCCTAATTAAATCCAGCATCGATAGAAACTATATTAATACATGGATAGTTTTTTCCAGAGAGTAACATTCGCCTTGAATACAATATTTCAAATGAAAATGCGTACATTGCCAACTTGTAATAGTGAGAAGTTCCAGGCTGGGTGTCGTTCCATGTGATTTAGTCGGTAGAACGTTAGTGCGCTATACTGATGGCCCTGGATCAAGTCACGGCATGGAATCTTTTTCACTATGTTGGTCTTTGCGCCTATTAAGCAATTAATTTGATTTTCATTTGAAATATTGTATTCAAGGCGAATGTTTCTCTCTGAAAAAAAAATATTCATGTATTAATACTGAAATTATTTAATCGCTTTACGCTGTGAATTATAACAATGAGAAACACATGGAAGAGTTCCTATTTCAATAGCATTACAAAGGTGATACAAACAGCAATAAATTTTGCCGTCGTGTTTGAAAATGTATAGATCTAACATAACAGAAGATTGCTCGTGTAGTAACTAGAGACGTTATTATATGTGTAATGTCGGCGCCGCTCCTCTGACCATCCCACGTGGTGTATATCATGTTAAAAATAGCACTTCTTCTTTAAGCAAAGATTATTAAGTTTATTCAAAAAAGAACATGAAGACATTACAAGACGACACAATGATGATGACTTTTTACAATGAAAAAAATAGGTTTCAAAAGATGCACGACACTTTTATGTTTCACTCCACGAACTACACTTCACAATATTATTAACTTGTATTACAAACTACTCAAATTATAATCCTTTGGTGCTCCTAGCACCCGACATACTTCCGTTTTCACAAATCCAAAAAACACGCCGGCCAACATGCACGGCTCGGCTACCCTTCTCCAAAATCACTTTTACTCTGAAAAAAAAATATCCACCTCTCTCTCCGCGCGTGCCCGCATACCACGTGACGTATGGCGTTGGCGCCAAAAGAATCGAAAGAGAAATTAATTTAAACGTTTCCAGACATCACACCCCCCACCCAAGATTGAAAATGGGGGAGGGGGTCCCTTATTTTCTATCTGAAATTTAGTCTGGAGACGTCATCATACTTAAATTTTTTTAAACAAATTAGCCAAATGAAAAAAAAATATAAATTAACAAATGTACAAATATATATAAAATATACAAACTACATCTTGGAGTGGTCTGGACACGCTGCTTATAGCACAACTTATTAACACTCTTCTTATCTACTAATATAAAACATAATTAATACTTAATAATAACAATAATAAATGCAATAACAAATAAAACATATGTAAAAGGAAACAAAAGCTGTAGTAACACACTAAATAAATCTTTTAAAGTCACTAGAAAAGACATGGTCCTTCATCAATCCGTTCGAGAAAGTTTTTTTTTTTAAGTCTATACAGTTTAGAAAGTTTTTCACAGTTTGTTTTCTTATTCAACAGTCTCCAGTCTAGACAGTGCGTCTGCATTTATCAACTTAGCACCAGGGCGGTGCGAAATCATAATGTCATATTTTTGCAGTGCTAATGCTCATCTTTGCAGTTTGGAAGATTGGGGTGCATTTTTGGTGATGAAAGTTAGTGGGTTGTGATCAGTGATAAGTTCCACAGGTGATCCAAAAATCCACGTTTCGAACTTCTTGAGACTCGAGATGACCGCATAGGCCTCCCTCTCTATCGTCGGCCAAGCCTGTTGAGTTTTGGTGAGCTTTTGACTGGCATAGCTCACTGGGTACAGTACTCCGTCTTTTCGCTGCGATAAACACGCGCCGATGCCGATTGCAGATGCGTCGCACTCGATGACAAATAGTACTCCTATAACGGGAGTATGTAGACTAGGTGCTTCGATAAGACCTCTTTTCAACTCATTAAACACATGATCATGGTCTTCTGACCAACACAACTGTTCAGGACTCTTCTTCTTCGTCAGTTCAGTTAGAGGATATGCTACTTCAGCATATTTAGGAATGTAATCTCTGTAATAATTACATAGACCAAGGGCACTTTTCAACTGTTTCTTCGTTTGAGGCACTGCTAACCTTCGAATAGCCTCCACTTTTCTGGGGTCGGTCCGATGGCTGCCGGACCCTATGATGTGTCCCAGGTATTTAATCTGTGGTTTTGCGAATTCACATTTCTTCAAGTTGACTGAAAATCTTAAGTCTGATAACTTAGAAAGTATCTTTTCTAAATGCACCAGATGTTCAGCAAATGTTTCAGAAAAGACGGCTATGTCGTCTATATATGCTCTGGCGAACTTCTTGTATTCGGACAGTGCTCTGTTCATTTCACGTTGAAAAGTCGCAGCTGCGTTTTTGAGCCCGAAGGCCATTACTTTAAAGCGATACTGAGCCCTGTGAGTTTTAAAACATGCTAAATTTTGACTCTCCTCTTCTAGCGGTATGGCCCAATACCCTTTGAGTAAGTCTATTGTGGTTATCACATTGGCCCTGCCAATACTAAACAATAGATCGGTGGCATTTTCCATTGGGAAATCATCAGTCACTGTAACAGCATTAAGCACTCGAAAATCTACGCATAGGCACAAGGCCCCATCCTTCTTCATTGCGCAAACTACTGGGTGTGGTGTCTCTGCCTCACTTTCTTCAATCAGACCTCGTTTCAATAACTCCTCAATTTGTTTATCTACTTGAGGTTTCAAGGCTTCTGGGATTCTGTAAACATACGGCTTTTTCTTTTCTGCGTCACTTATTCTTACTTTATGCTCTCCTACCTTGGCTATTTGCACTTTTCTAGAAAATAATTCTTTATATTTATACAGTAAATCTAACATTTTTTCTTTCTCCACATTTCCTAAATGGCATAGATCAACTTCATCTATATTGAATAGGTCGGAGTTATCTTTCGTACTGGGGGTGGGATGGACCTCTCCTAATTCTTCCTCATTTTCGAAGATCACCCTCACCGCCTGTACCCTAGGAGTAAATTTTCTTATCTTATTTACGTGGACATTCCTAACATTACCGTTCATTAATTTCACTTTGTAAGAACCAGGGTTACAACGCGCCACTATTTCGGCTGGCCCGGTCCATCTCGCGTAAAGTTTGTTCGTGGAGTCCGGAATTAATAAATATACCTGGTCCCCCGGTCTAAATTCCTTGTAAATCGCTCTTCGATTAGCGTACTTCGCATACGAGCTTTGCTTAATCTCCGACACTATTGCCGCTTGTTCCGCCGCCCTTTCTAAATTAACTTTTAACTCCTGGAGGTATTCGGTCGCGCTCTTTCCTAGATTTATAGGTAGTGGGATTTCGCCTGCCCATGTAGATTTTAATACCGCCAGTGGCCCTCTGGCCTCCCTTCCGTACATTAATTTGAATGGCGTTACGCCCGTAGTGCTATTCGGAATTTCTCTGTATGCAGATAATAGATAGGGGATGTGTTTATCCCAATTTTTAGGGTCGCTACGAATTAATGGTGCAACATACGTTTCAATACCTGATTATACCTTTCAACTAATCCCGAGCTCTGTGGGTGCCCCGGCGTAGCAAATCTAGGAGCCGCCCCCAGCCTAGCATGAAACTCCTGTATTAACCCTGATATAAAATTTCTGCCCTGATCACTCGCTATTACGCGGGGTATTGCTGTTCGCATAAATATCTCTAACAATGCATCGCACGTAGCTTTAGCCGTAATTGTCCGTAACGGAACTGCCTCTGGCCATCGCGAATGTTGATCTACCAAAGTAAGTACGTATTGATGCCTGCGCGCTGAAGGAGGTTCAATTTTTCCAATTATGTCAATATTTACAACGTCGAACGGAAGTTCCGGTCTCTCAATTGGGATAATGGGTATCTGCTCGCTGACCCTCTCCCTGCTCCGTAGTTGGCAATCCTTACATGACGCACAATATTCTTCCACATCCCGCGACATACCTGGCCAAAAAAATGAATAACGAATTCTCTCTTTTGTTTTTTTCATGCCGAGATGATTAGCGAAAATCGACTCGTGCGCAATTTTTAAAATTTCCCCCATCCTCACCTTTGGTACTACTAATTGCATAACTTGATCTCCCGAAACTCTTTCCCTATGATAAAGCAAATTGTCTACCATAACAAACCCATTTTTTTCTTTTTCTGCATCTTTGAAAGCTCCCTGTAACGATTCGCAACTTTTCTGTTGCGCCCTGTAAATACTCGCATCTGATTGACGACCCACATTTAAATCTTCGCTATTATTTTTCTTTTCAATGCAGCTAATCATTAACTCTTTTCCTGCAGTTTCATTTTGACTTAATAAACATAAATTCTCATCATTGATACTTTGTTGCTCCATTTCACTACACCCTGCTTTTTCACATTTAATTTCTTCCCCCCTTTTTGACTGCAACTCCTCCGTAGACACACCATCTAATCTATTTTCTTCCCCTCCACTCTGAACTGATCGTAATAATTCATAAATCGTTGGCGTGATAATACATGACCCATATAATTTATCTGTTGTTGCGAACAAAACATCTACGCTGTTAACTACACTATTTGAGTCTCCGGAATCTAAAGCTATAGGTAAAGTTATAAGGTCAGCGGTTATTTTTTCTCCAAATGCAGATATCAACTGAATTTTTGAATTTTCATTATTTCTAAATGAATCCGGTATTTGATTTGAATTAATTACTGGAATTTCGGCCGCGTTATCGATCAATGTATTCACTTTCCGCCCGCCTAACAACACATCCTGATACTGCAAAGCTTGCGTATTTATTGCCTCATTCTCAGAACATAAAGCTGTCACTTTAGCAACTAATTTATCATCATGTTTATTTTTCTCAATACCCGATTCCTTTTTCGTTTGATTTCGAAAATTCCCCATTTTATTTTTATCTTTATTATTCGGGCAGAAACGTAAATGAGTTGTTTGTTTACATAGCCTACAAATGTCATTAGTTTTTCTTTCGCGAGAAAGAACATTATTTCTGATATGAGGTGGGATATATTTCCCATTATTCACACTTCCGGTTTCATCATAGTTGCGAAAGGATTTTATCGGTCTATCATATAATTCCGAAAAAGTTCTACCTTTTGAAGTAAACCAATTATCGCATAATTCCGTGATTTGGCGTGGTTTTAACCAGTCATCCATTTGCTTTAGTTTAACATAACTCCGCGTTTCTGAATCTAATGAACTCGTTAATCTATCGGTAACAATTAATTCATTAAGCGTATCGAAATCATTTACTTTCCTAAGCTGACAATAAAAATCCCAATTCGCTCGGATTCTACTCGCAAATTGTAAATGGTTTTCATTTTTCATTCTTTTTGCCGTAAGGAAATTTTCTAGACAAGCTTCCGGGGTAGGTTGAAATTCCTTTAAAATTAAAGCCTTAACCTTCGAATAACTCTTCATTTCATTTGTATTTTCATAAACTAATAAATGTGCGGCACGTTCACCCACTAAATTTAGTAAAATTTCAACTTTTAACTCCTCCGAAACATTTTTCATTTCGAATGCCTTTTCGAGCGAACTAAAAAATAAATTCCACGCTTCCGGTTCAGTCGGGACTGGCATACTCAGGGTTCTAACACTTTTAATTAAAGATTCTAAAGAATTAGTATAGGATTTTTGTCCACCCCCGAATCCAAATTCTTATCATCTGTTATCTTCGACATTTCTAATTGGGCTTTAATGACTTCTAATTTTGTTCGTTCTAATTCTAGTGCAGTGTTCTGTTCCGATTTGACATTTTCTTTTTCGATTTTGAGCAACTCGGCTTCACGTTTTTCTTTTTCTATTCTATCCGATACCGTAGTAATTAAAAATTCTTTTACAAATTCAGCATCCTTAGCAAATTGGTCGCTTCCCTCAATGAGTGTTTTCAAATCTACAATTCTATGCTCTAATTCTACCTTTAAACCTAATTCGGTTGCGACCACAACTAAATCTTCTTTCCTCAACCCTTTAATGCTAAACATTTTTCTTTTTCAATTCAAACACTTTTATAATAATCTCTACAGATAACAGATACTCTAATATTAATTAAATAAATCAAGGAATAAATGTCATACTACAAATAGCATCTTTCTTCTGACATGTTTAAATCAATCATAAAAATAAATCATATACTTTTCTCTTTATCTATTTAAAATATCTTCAAACACTATCTTCAATTAAAAATAAATAAACATGCAGCTTATTTTTAATAGGAGCTCTGGTTCTCGAAAGAGAGCGTGTAATGTCGGCGCCGCTCCTCTGACCATCCCACGTATTGTATATCTTGTTAAAAATAGCACTTCTTCTTTAAGCAAAGATTATTAAGTTTATTCAAAAAAGAACATGAAGACATTACAAGACGACACAATGATGATGACTTTTTACAATGAAACAAATAGGTTTCAAAAGATGCACGACACTTTTATGTTTCACTCCACGAACTACACTTCACAATATTATTAACTTGTATTACAAAATACTCAAATTATAATCCGTTGGTGCTCCTAGCACCCGACATACTTCCGTTTTCACAAGCCCAAAAAACACGCCGGCCAACATGCACGGCTCGGCTACCCTTCTCCAAAATCACTTTTACTCTGAAAAAAAATATATCCACCTCTCTCTCCGCGCGCGCCCGCATACCACGTGACGTATGGCGTTGGCGCCTAAAGAATCGAAAGAGAAAATAATCTAAACGTTTCCAGACATCACAATATGCATTATAAAAAGTAAATAATATCCATAAAAGTTGGCTTTATAAGCTTTTTGGAGATCCAAAAGAAAATTGGCCTTATACATACCCAAGTACAAGCATAGTAGTTCACCACACTTTTTTGTTTTTAACAATATTTATACCATTTGGAAATAAATCTCACTTTCATAAAAATGAATTGTGCCAATGTAATAATTTTAAAAAGTGCAAAGTCCCTTATAAAAGGGATTACGGAAATTTCCACGAGAATTTACGTCTAAGAAAAATGTGCAATTTCGACAAGCCGCATATCGTTAAAATTACCTAAATTTTTTCTTCTAACTCTTCAATTATTGAAATTTGACATATATATGAACAATCAAACTAACACTTTGTATAATTTTCAAATAAAAAATATAAAAGAGAAGTTCCTTTAATTAAAGGGGACAGTGGACATTCAAAATCACAAAAATTGACAAATAAACGATTTATTTTTTTTTCCCCGGAAATAATGAAACTAGAAGCTAAAATTTATCTAATGTAAAAAGAATTTTTCAATTCTGACGCTTTTTTGTAGAGATATTAGCTTTTATATTTGTAAAAACTGTATATATCAAGCATGTGATTTCCGCGTTTTTGGACACCGGTATTTTGTTAGAGAAAATGTCATTTTATTTAATCGGAACATTTTTGCGATTTAAGAGAACAACATTTTCCTTAAGAGTATATTAGTGTGCAAAAAAGCGGAAATCACATGCCTGATATATTTATGGAGTTAGTTTTCTGTCAATATTTTTTTCTTCTTATAACTTTTTTACTTAAAAAAAAGCCCTCTCTCTAAGTGCTATAGAGACCATGAAAATTGTAAAATATAAAAAATGTATGGCCCTGTTTAGTCCCGTTTTTGGAGGTTAATGTGGTCCTTGCTTCCCCTAGCTTTTCTTGCCCAAGCTTGGTGAGAGTAACTCTGAACAGTGCTAACTTTAACTTCACTTCCTTAATTCTTTATAGCAATTCTTCAACTACAGTTTGACTATTATGTAACTTTTTAAGATTTTTTTTAACTTCTTTACTATCTTAAGTTTTAACTTAATTTTTCTCTTTTTATTCCTTTTATCTTAACTTTTAAAATTTTATTTTTTAAACTTAAATTCTCTTTTAGTAGTTTTGCTACAGTTTAACTTTATCCCAATGGCTCAGTAAACCATAAGATATTTCATTTTACTAGACTCTGTGTTAAGCTGTTATCAGCTAGGAAATCCCTTAATGCTGCTCACCTGTTCAGCGCGTTTAACCTAGATTTATTCTTCTGTAAAACAAATAGTGATATTTGTCCTGAAAAAATCCCTTAAGCGTACGACCCCTGCACTTTCTATGCGCATTCCTAATTATCAGATTCTTTTGATATTTATACTTTACATCCTCTGTACAATAATAAATAAATGTTAACATAAAAAGCTGCAATTCAGGAATATTTCAATGCTGAAATTTATGTGAATATGAAACATAAAGCTACTTTTTTAGAAAAACAAAGCATATTAAGCTAAATAATGTTATAAAAAGTGATAAAACAGCTTTATTTAGATTGACGAACGTTTAATCACATAAACGGCGACATTTTGAAAATCATTCATGGTAGAAATGTTTTCACAAAATTTTAAAACAATAACTTGGTAAACAGTGTCACGAGACATAATGCATAATGAAAATCAGTGCAAACGACCTTTGTTAGCACTGATTTGCATTGGGGAAATTCTAATATACACGCATACACACACCTATATATATGGAACAGATTTAAAGATGGCGAAAACAAATTCAGAGAACCTCAAAATCTTAAAATTTGTCAATATTTCCGTAATCGGGTTTTTATCATATTTCAATACGTTTTTTTCAAACTTATATGACATTATATATTCAACTGCTGGCGTGTATTATAATTTCAATGTGACGCAATATTAACTTTTTTTAATTCGCCAAACTATTCATTTCGTTTTCATTTTTCACGTGGAAATCTTGCAATAGAAAAGTAATTGCTGTGGTAAGAATTTTATTGTGGATTTTTTATTGTTGGCAACTGCTATAATGAAAATGTTTGAATGTGATAGAAAATTACTGTTGAGTTTTTTTATTAATTGGAAATTAACTATAAATTATTTTGATTCCATATTACTTTAGTTGCCTCGGCTGTGTTTTAACCCTTAACGCTCGAATTAAATTACGGTTGAATAATTCAAATTGCTTATTGGCACCACTTTTATGAAAAAGAAATATTCACCTTATTTAATGACAGTAAAAATGATACTAAAATATAGCCAATTTCACTATTTTATAAAACTGGTAGGAATCAAACAATTTGAGTAAAAGACACAGCCCGAGATTATCTCGGGAGCGAGAATTAAGGGGTTAATACATATGTACTTAACATTTCACAATTCTGGCTTCCAAACTATGGATTTGTGTAGAGTTACAGACAGACAAAATTTCGTTTTTTTTATATTAGATGAAGAAATATATAATGAAGACAAATGTGAAAATTTTATTAATTTTTTTCTTCGCAGATATGAACTAAAATTTCGAATTGTATCATTGATTAAATGCACGTAGTTCAAAAAAATATACGTAATTTGCAGTGCTTAAGCAAAGCTAAACTTAATATAGATACTTTTCATGTAATTTCTTAAGTTAAGAAAATTACAAATTTTAATCACTATTTTATCTTTAATAGTACCTTAGCAACCAGAAAAAGATTAACATTTATTACGAAATTCTTTTCTCGCAAATGTACTAATCAGTATGAAATTTTTAAGTAAAAGTTCCTCGGCTTTGTAAATTTCCCATTCAAATTTCAAAATTACTTATACTCTTTTGGGTGTTTGAATGATGGAGTCTCTATTTCCGACAGATTGTTAATTAAATCTCTCTTTCAGTAATTAAATTAGCATTTCATATCTTTAACTTTTTCGCATACATTTTTACATCTTTTTTCTTTACATACATACCACCTACCTCTATTTTTATTGTATCTAAAAGCATTAAACTTGAATACCACATAATAGACTGCACTGCAGTGGAAAGAAAGAAAAATACTCGAATGATTAGGGAGATATTAAGATCAGGAACTCGTTAAATTTGAATACTCCTACGTGAAATATACATTATATTTATCTCCAGCTGTATTAGTACGAAATATTTTCCTATATATGAGTACTGTATTGACATAAAATGTTTATTGTATAGAGATGTGAAATAGAATACTATTAAGAGAAATAAAATAAATATATAGTAAATTTTTATTAAATGTAAATTTTTCTATAATGAAGAAAATAGTGACAGTTTTTATTATTTTCATCGCCGCAATTATGTTTTAAAATTTCGAATTGTGTGATTGATTAAATGCACGTAGTTCACAACAGTATACTTAATTTGCAATACTTAAGCAAAGCTAAACTTAATATACATGCTTTTCCCATGATTTCTTAAGTCAAGAAAATCACAGAATATTCTTTTCTTTAAAAAGCAGAAGATGCTTAATATTTATTAAAAAATTCTTTTGTGGGCGCTTTTCAAATTGAATATCAATTTTTTTAATAAAAGTTCCTCGGCTTTGTAAAATTTTCATTCAAAGTTCCAAACTACCCCGATTCTTTTGAGAGTCTGAATGATTAAACCTCTATTCCTGACAGATTTTTAATTAAATCTTTCTTTCACTAATTAAATTAGCATTTTATATCTTTGATCTTTTCCCCATATATTTTCCCTCTACCTCTATCTTTAGTGTATCTAAAAGAATTTAACTTGAAGATCACACAAATAGGATGCATTGCAGTGTTTCAAAAAACATTACTGGAAAAAGAAATTTTTATAGCGCATTCAAAAGCACTACCTAGTGAAACGTTTTTAATTAAAAACAGTAACTCGTTGTAATTTAATACTCCTGGGGGAAATATACATTATATTTATACCTATTTTTATTAGTACGAAATATTTCCAAACCTTGAGTACTATGATAATGGACATAAAATGTTTATTGCATAAAGATGTGAAATGGAATATCATACAGAAAAATAAAATATGTAATAAATGTTTATCAAATACAAACTTTTACATATGGAAAAAAGTGACAGTTTTTATTATTTTCTTCGCTGCAGGTATTAATTAAAATTTCGAATTGTATCATTGATTAAATGGACGTAGTTCACAACAGTATACGTAATTTGCAGTGCTTAAGCAAAGCTAAAACTAATATAGATACTTGTCGTATAATTTCTTAAGTTAAGAAAATCACAAAACATTCTATTTTATCTTTAATAGTACAGGGTGTCCAGCGAATAAGACCCTGATTTCAAAATTAAATATCTCAAAAACAAAGATCAATAGAATTATGCGGTAAACGGTTTGTTTATTAGCTAAGCTGTAAAAATGTTATGCAGAAGTTACAAAATTTAGTTTCAAAAACCGTTAACAGATGGCGCTGTAATCGCAATACTTGTAAACTGCTTCGAAGTCCAGAGCAATGGCGTCTCATTCCTAGATGGCTCCCTACGTAAAAACGAATATTGGGAAAGTCCATTTTTTCATTGGGGTGCTGCGCAGAAATGGATGCATTTGGTCACAGAATTATTGCATCAGCTTTAATTTTAGAAAATTTCAATTAATAGAATTTTCAATAAAAAGTTTGGAAATCATTATAAGAATTTTTTAAATATTTTATTAAATTCAATCCATATAATTATTATATTATCCATATAATTATTTAAATCAAAGTGCATATATTTAGAAAAATAATTTTGTAATTTTTATTTATTTTTTATATTTTTAAATCACGGCATAATATTTTGGTATTATTGTTTATTCCTGAATTATTATAAATAAAAAAGTAATTTTTCACTTTTAATTATTTTTAAATCACGGCATAATACTTTAGTTTTAGCACAACACATATATTTCTTTTCTTTGTAAACAAAGTTTTAGAGACAGAAATTATGCATTAAATTATTTCTTAAAAAAAAAAAAAAAAAAAAAAAAGATGATAAGTTATATCATCAACGTCAAAGCAAAAGTATTTTGGATGCTGCATTCCTTTCGAACACTTCGCATCCTATCGCTAGAAGCTGCACCATATTTCTGTGCTCGATAATAAAAAAAAATGAAAACGAGTTTTTAAAATTAAAATTATTTTTTAACTTAATTAAATCTTTAAAAATAGAAACTTTGTATTTTTTCATTCAAACTATTCTCTACAATTGAAAAAAATGATTTATGAATCATTATTATAAATGCTCAATGATTTTTAAAAAAGGGGTTGCTTTTAACTTAATTAAATTTTAAAACCAGAAACTTTAGATTTTTTTATTCAAACTTTTTTCACAGTTTAAATAAATGTTAAAAAGTAAAGATTTCCATTTTTTTTTTCAAATCCTCCTCTACTAGGATTCGATTCCACGATCTACCAATTAGGAGAGAAAAGACATACCGCAGAGATCTTGGTAACCGGACCGAAGTAGCTTATAACAAAATTTGAAACAAATCTCAATTCTGTCAACACATGGCTCCGCTTCTGCACATTACCCAAATAAAATATTTTTTAAGTTCTTATATAATGATTGCTAAACTTTTTATTGAAAATTCTATTAATTGAAATTCTCTAAAATTGAAGCTGATGCAATAATTCTGTGACCAGATGCATCCACTACTGCACTTCGCCCCAACGAAAAAGCGGTCTTTCCCCAATTTTCGTTCTTCCATAGGAAGCCATCTAGGATTGAAACGCTATGGCTCTCGACTTCAAAACACAATTTATAGGCATTGCGATAACAGCGCCATCTGTTAGCGGTTTTTGCAACTAATTTTTGAAACTTCTGTACAACATTTTTACAGCTTAGCTAATAAACAAACCGTTTACCGCATAATTCTATTGTTCTTTGTTTTTGAGATATTTAATTTTGAAATCAGGGTCTTATTCGCTAGACACCCTGTACTTTAGCATACATACCAACTTTCAGCTAAACTTCCGTGAAATGCAAGTTAAATTGACCCAGGTTAAACACGTCAGTAACCAGAAAATTTGTTTGGCGTATCCTTATACATTAAGCATCATGTTTGTCTATGAAAACTATTTGAATTCATTTCTTTAAAAAAATTCTGGTTCCAAACGTGTTTATCCTGGGTCAATTTAACTTACATTATACGGAGGTTAAGGGAAAGTTGGCAAGTATGTCTTAGCATAATTGCCAAGTTTTACGATTTTTGGCTACCACTAAAATTTTATAGGGATTTTCGCCTTCTTTAATCATTAGATTTCGAAGCTTAAATAAGACAATATTTACTATGACATTTTAGTGGTATGAAGAAAGCGTAAAAGGTGGCAGCTATGCCTTAGTAACCAGAAAAATTTAATACTTATTTCGAACTTCTTTTCTCGTGACTTTTTAGAACCGAGTACGAATTTTCAAATAAATGTTCCTCGGATTTGTAAAATTTGCATTGAATGTTCAAAACTAGTCAGACTCTTTTGGAAGTTTGAATGATTGAACCTCTATTCCTGACAGATTTTTAATTAAATCTCTCTTTCAGTAATTAAATTAGCATTCCACAGCTTTAACTTTTTCACATACATTTTTCATCTACCTCTATCTTTATTGTATCTAAAAGCATTAACCCTTTCAAGGACAAGCAATTGTGTTTGTGTAATGTTGAAAACTCGCACCGGAATTTAAAAAAAAAAATACTTTAAAAGGAGGAAAAGCAATTTTTTATATTTTTACGACCAAAGTTAACATTTAATGAAACGATTTTGGCGCGAATATTCATTAAAATTAGGTAGGATGATATATCCCATCTTCCCTCAACAAGTAAAACTTGAATATCACATAATAGGCTGCACTGCAGTTGTAAGAAAAAAATTACTGAAATACTTAGTAAGGTTTTTTAATTAAGAGCAGTAACTCGTTAAATTTTAATATTCCTGAGTGAAATATACATTATATTTTTCTCTAGCTTTGTTAGTACAAAATATTTCTCAACTTTGAGTACTATGTTAATCGACATAAAATTTTTATGGAATATCATAAAGAAAAATAAAATAAAATCTTTATCAATTACAAATTTTTATATAATGAAGAAAAAAGCGACAGTTTTTATTATTTTTATCATAACAGTTAGGACCTAAAATTTCGAAATGTATTATTGATTAAATGCCCCTAGTTCAGAACAGTATACGTAATTTGCAATGCTCAAGCACTGAAAAACTTAATATATTTTTTCTATGATTTCTTAAGCTAAGAAAACCACAAAATCTTCTTTTCATCTTTGATAGTACTTTAATATGCAGAAAACACTTAATATTTATTAAAAAATTCTTTTGTGGACACTTTTTAAACTCAGTCTGAATTTTACAAAGAAACGTTTTCGGCTTTGTAGAATTTTCATTCAAACTTCCAAACTACTCAAACTCTTTTGGCAGTTTTAGTCAATGAACTTCTATTTCCCACAAATTTTTAATTAAATAACTTTTTCAGCAATTAAATTAGCATTTTATAGATTTAACTTTTCCCCAAATATTCTTCACGATAAATTTATCTTTATTGTGTCTAAAAGTATTTAATTTGAATGTCGCACAAAAGACTGCACTGAAGTGTTAAAAAAAATTCTGGTAAAAGAAATTTTTATAGAACATTCAATAGCACTGCATTGCATAGTTAGACGTTTTTAATTAAAAATTAATATTTATAACTATTTGTGTTTATACGAATTCTTTTCACTGTGTTAATTGACATACTAGAAACCGAATTCCAACAAAATATGTTTTTTTATTAATTTTACGCATAATTTTTAACATTGTGCTTGAATATCAGTATGAATTCCTTTCTTGGAAATATGTCGTTTTCGGTTGGTTCTCATGCACATTTTTATTAGGTCCAGGAATGGATTTTTTTCTGTCTTTTTACCTGCCTTTAAATCTCCGTTTAAATCTCTCTTTCAGTAATTAAATTAGAATTTCATAGCTTTAAATTTTTCGCATACATTTTTCCACATATCTCTGTCTTTATTGTATCTAAAAGCATTAAACTTGAATATCACATAATAGACTGTACTGCTGTGGTAAGAAAAGAAATTACTGAAAAACTTAGTGAGATTTTTTAATTAAGAACTTTAACACGTTAAATTTTAATATTCCTAAGTGAAATACACATAATATTTATCTCTAGCTTTGTTAGTACATAATATTTCTCAACTTTGAGTACTATGTTAATATACATAAAAATTTTATGGAATATCATAAAGAAAAATAAAATAAAATCTTTATCAATTACAAATTTTTATGTAATGAAGAAAAAAGTGACAGTTTTTATTATTTTCATCATAACAGTTATGACTTAAAATTTCGAATTGTATTATTGATTAAATGCCCCTAGTTCAGAACAGTATACGTAATTTGCAATGTTTAAGCACTGAAAAACTTAATATACTTTTTCCATGATTTCTTAAGCTATGAAAATCACAAAATATTCTTTTCATCTTTGATAGTACTTTGATATGCAGAAAATACTTAATATTTATTAAAAATTTCTTTTGTGGACACTTTTTAAGCTCAGTCTGAATTTTTCAAAGAAAAGTTTTCGACTTTGTAGAATTTTCATTCAAACTTCCAAACTACTCAAACTCTTTTGGCAGTTTTAGTCAATGAACTTCTATTTCCGACAGATTTTTAATTAAATCTCTCTTTCAGTAATTAAATTAGCATTTTATAGCTTTAACTTTTTCCCATATATTCTTCACGATAATTTTATCTTTATTATGTCTAAAAATATTTAATTTGAATGTCGCACAAAAGACTGCATTGAAGTGTTATAAAAAATACCGGAATAAGAAATTCTTATAGCACATTCAATAGCACTCCATAGTTAGACTTTTTTTAATTAAAAATTAGTATTTATATCTATCTGTGTGTCATATTAGAAACCGAATTTCAACAAAATATGTTTTTTATTAATTTTACGCATAATTTTTACAGGGTTCGTACGGGTACCGTTATTTTCAAGGCCAAATATCAGAATTTTTTAATGTAAAAATAAATCTAGTTTAAACGGACGAAATTCCGCCTTTTTTAAGTAGAGATTTCCATAAAAAATTACTGGTACCGAAGAATTTCTTATTTCGGGAATCCAAGCACCCGTACGAACCCTGTTTTTAACATTGTGCTTGAATACGGGGGTCACTCTGAAGTTTTTGAGATACAACTAGGTTTTTAAAGTTATACTTACAAAATTTTAGGTGTGTTCAAAGTAGTCTCCTCCAGCATCAATGCACTTTTGTAGACGAATTTTCCACAGATTAAATTCCTCAAGCCATTCATTTCTTGGAATAGATGAAAAATAGCATTTATAGCTACATCAATCTCTTCTTCTGAAGGAAAACGACGCCCACGTAAGTTCTTTTTTAGATTAAAGAATAACCAAAAGTCACACATAGCTAGATCAGGTGAATGCGGCGGATGTGCTATCACTTTAATTCGTTTTTGTTTAAGAAACTCAACTGTTCATCCGGCTTTATGTGAAGATGCATTGTCATGGTGAAGCATTAGCCCCCTAACATCCACTTCTTGTAGAATTTCTGGAAGACATTTAGTGGTATACTAGTTTGCTGTTAATGTCTTCTGTCGTTCCAATTTGATGGCTTTGACCAATCCCGTACTTCTGAAGAAAACGGTATAAATCACTTTTTTCAGTGCGCGTTGTCTTTTCACCATTGTCGGCGTGGGATCATCTTCAAAGACCCATACTTTGCTTTCTTGCCGTGTTGGAACGTCAAAAAACGGTATGTATGTTTCATCACCCGTTACAATTTTAGAAATGATGCGGTGGCCATCATCATTTAGCAATTTAAGAGTTTCTTTACTGATTCTGACACGCTCCTCCTTTTGGTGCTCAGTTAGATTATGGGGAACCCAACGGCAAACTACTTTTTTCATATGCAATTCTTCATGAATAATTTTGTGTATGGCTGCGGATCCAATGTTAAGTTCCTTCTGTATCATTTGATAGGTACAGCGATTATCATCCATTAACATATTTCGTATTGCAGACACATTATCCGGGATTACTGCCGACGGCGGCCTTCCTGTGTGTTCTTCATCCTGAAGAAAATTGCGACCTCTGCTAAATTCTTTAAACCATCTGAATACAGTAGCACGAGCTGGAGATTCATCACCAAATGCTAATTTCAACCGTTGAATGTATTCCTCTTGATTTAATCCTGCTTTAAAATCGTAGAAAATCATAGCGCGAAAATGTTCTCGCGTCAACTCCATTTTCTCTTCTGTTTAAAATTTATTCTACGCTAAACAAGTTAAAGTAAGTCAGTAAAAAATCGTCTGCTGTGTTAAAATACTTTGTATTTTAAAATTAAGACGTTATTTTTATGTTGTAAAATCTCGTCTACGCGTATCTCAATAATTTCAGAGTAATCCTCATATCAGTATGAATTCCTTTCTTGGAAAGATATTTCGGTTTGTTTTCATGCACATTTTTATTAGGTCCAGGAATCGATTTTTTTCTGTCTCTTCACCTGCCTTTCGGGCTTCTAAGATTTGTAAAAATAAAAAAATAAATAAAAAATGATGATGTGTTGTTAAGATAAACAAAACAATTTTACATGTTATAAAAGACATCGTATCACATATACCGAAAGTTTTAAAAGTTTGGTGCGAAATTAAAACGCGATAAATTTATATCTATGTGTCGGAGAGGCATGTGGTTTGTAGATAAGTATTCGGCGTAGTACGGGATTTTGTATGACACCAACAAAAAAATTAGTTGAAAAATTCTACAATATAGGACGCTACTGTAGATAAATGCATGGAATAATTCCAAATTCCTCCCACAACGCAAGATTTGGATACAAAAAAGTGTACATGCAGTATTTTCTAATATTTTTGTATCCAAATATTGCGTTGTGTGAGGAATTTGGAATTATTCCATGGAATTATCTACAGTAGTACCATCTATTGTTGAGTACTTGGGCTAAATTTTTGGTTGCACCACGCTGAATATTTATCTGCAAACCGCAAGTCTCTCCGACACATAGATTTTTTTTTATATCGGCTTTTACTTTTGCACCAAACTTATGAAAAACCCGGTATATGCAAAATTGTGGAAATTCTGGCGTACTTACTGTGAAGCATTCAACAGAAGAATAATGCCTTGCTAGAAGTTATGTAACTCCTACAGATTTAATACAGCATATCAGTCGTGAATGGAATCATTATGATTCGATAAATAGCCGATGCACTGTGTTGACGTTGGTGTAGGTCGTGGAGTGACATTACACAGATAGTGGAATAAAAAAAGGAGTTTCACTATTACGAAATATTGAGTCAGCTTATACCTTCATACATATATTACAGCACATTATCGAAAACCATTCCCACGAAAACCATTTCCATTTACAAGCTCTGGTCTTAAAATGTTGCTAAAATCATTGTTATAATCGTGAAGTAAATTAGAATAAAAATACTGTGAAAGAACTACCAGTTATCAAGATGTTGGCAGATGCAAAATCGAACAATTTCTGTGGGATCGTTCCATGCGTCCGCTTTTTGTCATAGCTCGCATTAACACAAATCATGACGTCACGCGCGCTCTGAATGGGTGAATTAAAGACAGGCATAAAGCCTACGTCAGGTCCAATGAAAGTGATTTTTTAAAGAATCCTGTCAATTTGGAGCGGTTAGATTTTGAAGTAAAAAATACACCAGCGCGCGAAAGATTCTCGGAATTAAATATGTAAAAAAGAAATGGCTCTTTTGAAATATTCGAATTCACACTAAATAATAGGAATGGTTAGAAATAATGATACAATTTAGTTATAAATTAAAAGATTATATATATATTAATAAATATAAGTAATTTGAATAAGATAATAAATTTTTAAGGATAATTTAATAGGAAAAGGATAGATATTATTAAAGAATAGGAAATTAGCGAATATGCCGTGTTTAACATAATAAAAAGAAATATCGCGAAGGAAGAATTAATAATATAACATGTGTATATTTTTTCAGGTGCAAATTAATTTTTTTAATTATACACCATAGTTAAAGTTACCCTATTCAGAGATGCTTACAGCCATAATGATTCAACCGAAAATGTGAAACATCATCGTCCCTTAAATTCTAGGCCTGTGCGCTGACAAAAATGGCGGCCGTCGTAGGAGGATTTTTTTTCATCGTTTGTACGTTCTCTTGAATAGTAATACCAATAATTTCCCAATTCTCTTTCCCTTATTTTTCTGAAATTAATTAAGATAATGAAAACTTTTAGAAAATATTTGAATATAAATTCGAGCGACCGTACAAAAATACGCTTATGATAGCCGCCATTTGTACGTCACTGTAAAGGTCTAGAACCCAGGGGGTGGAGGAAACATTATGGATGACTTGATAAACGGTTGCGAAAATTCTCCAGCGTCGCAGCGTCATAGTAAATATTATTGTTTTAAGACACACATCGTTAGAATCCGAAAGGTACCAAAAATATGATCTATTTTCTGTTCAAAAGCGAAGCCTCCGATAATGTGATTAGCGATTTATTTTCTTACATTTAGATATATTAAAATTTTAATGCGGATCAATAATTGCAGATGAAACCTAAATAAGGAAAAACTTAGTACAGAGATGCTTTTTCAGAGATGAATTATTAAATCTTGAAGACATAAGATTATATTTTTGGTACAGCTAATGCGAGTTAATATCATTTGAATGGGAAAGGTATGAGCCCCACGAGCCTCTTTTTTACACTCCTGGGGCTATAACGTTTTTAATCTCCATAACTCTGCTAAAGATAGAAGTTTCTGTAATATCAGGGCTCGCAGCGTTCCTAAAATTTTCACACTTTTCTACCAGTATTTTAAATGAAACTTCTTCGTGGTAGATTCCTTTAAGATCTATAATAGAATTATACAATAAACATTGTCGTTTTAAAATAGTAGTAGCAAAGTGTGAAAGTTTTAGGAACACTGCGAGCCCTCTAATATAAATGGATTGTTAAACAAAATTAAAATGGCAATAGTCATTTTTATATATGTTTTGAAATTTTAGTTTTTGTTAAGGCTAGGGTCTTCTGGCTCGTATGAACTATGCTCGCAAACCTTTGCCCGAACTCTGCAGGCTTTAAAAACGTGCTAATTTACTCTGTTTTATTACGACTATTCGATTACGGAAGACTGAATCATATTAACACGATCAGGTTCAGCTAGGTGGAGTGCGCTTACCAAAGGGCTTATACTCTACTGCCTAACCGATACTAACACGATCAGTGACGAGCTACAATAATCGGGTTATCATTAATTTCCATTTGACTAGGGATTTTTTCGTCCACAATTGACTGCCGCTTTCGTAGATTGATTAAGTAATATTGATTACACATACACATTTGAAAATCAGCTTGTATGAAATAGTTAAGTAAAGAATCTCGCGCGCCTCCGACACATCTATAACTTCTAGAAGAAAAGTTTTATTTTAGACGTTTCAAGAAAATTGTTTTAAATGTGATGTTTTACCCCTTTGCACTTCGTTGTCACCGCCGCAGCGACATCATTTTTCTTTGCAAAATTTGTTTTTGGCACCAGTAATAAAGGAAAACAAATTTTGCCTTATTTAATCAGAGTTTTTTCTTATATACTCTTAAACTTTAATTTTTTGTGGCTACCAGCTGCGTCTAAACATTCTTCATGGCTCCTATTGCATTGTCAAACACTCTACCTCTACACCGGATGTAAAGTTGCATGGCAACTAAGGAATGCAGTAAATGACTAAGCTGTTCCATTGAAAGTGTGCTCTTGAAAGAAACTTCTTTTTAAAAAGTGGCGCCCACCGATTAAAATTTGCCTTACTTAATCAGAACAGGTGCTGAACAGGTGAGCAGCATTAAGGGGTTTCCTAGCTGATAACAGCTTAACACCCAGACTAGGAAATTGCAGTGTCTTACGTTTTAATGAGCCATTGGGATAAAGTTAAACTGTAGCAAAGTTACTAAAAGAGTAATTAAGTTAACAAAAAGAATATAAAAGTTAAGAAAGAAAAGAATAAAAAGAGAAAAATTAAGTTAAAACTTAAGATAAAAAAAGAGTTAAAAGTTAAATCTTAATAAATTACAAGAAGCTAAATAATATACATAAAGTCTAACTGTAGTTGAAGAACTGCTATAAGGAATTTAGGAAGTTAAAGTTAGCACTGTTCAGAGAAACTCTCACCAAGCATGGGCAAGAAACACTAGGGTGGCAAAGACCAAAAAAGGGACTAATCAGGGCCATACATTTTAATTAAAAAAATTTTTACAATTATTTATGGTCTCTATAGCACTTAGAGGGTTTTTTTAATAAAATATTGACATAGGCAAAATATAGCGTGGTGCACCCAGATGTTACTGAGTGTCCATAATCATGGAAAACCGGGGTCGTTTCCGGTGGTGGGGCTCAAAGGCGTCATAATCGGTAGCTCCGCTACGATTTCATTAGGGAGGTCGGAAACTTTTTCGTAGAATTTTTTGGAAAGGTCGTTAATACGCTTACGCAAGGTAGTAGTTTTTAAGTCTCTTCGGACCGTGGAATTGCGAAAATAACGGGATGCGTTACGGACAGTACTCAGGTTGGTTTTGTGCAGGCGACTAAGGATGTCCATAGTAGTCTTACAAGTGAAGGCCCAGACCGGACTGGCATAGGTAATGATGGGAAGGATGCATGAATCATATAGAATTAATTTATTATATACTGACAGAGTTTTGCTGTTGAGGATAGGTTTTATAGTGTTAAAGGCACCAGCGACTTTTCCTCTAATGGAAAGGATGTGCTTCTTCCAAGTTAAGCGGCGGTCCAGAATGACCCCAAGATACTTTGCCTGGTCTGACAATGGGATAACAGTGTTATTAATTATGATTCTACTAGAAAATGTTAGTTTGCAAGAGAAGTATACTGCAGTAGTTTTAGTTTCATTTATTACGACACGCCAAAGCGTACACCAGTTCATGAAGTCCTCAATATGTGCCTGTAGATACCTGTATAGAGTATGCGGGTGGTGTACTGAAGCATAAATACAGGTGTCATCCGCGTAAAGAGCAAGGTATGTGCGCAAGGAGCGTGGGATATCATTAAAGAAAATGTTAAATAAAAATGGGCCCAACACACTCCCCTGAAGGATGCCCGCTAGGATAAGAAGAATAATAGAAAGAATGTTGTTTATGCGGACTTGAAAAGAGCGGTCGCAAAGGTACGAGTATATTAAGTGTATAAGTCAGGGATGAAAACCGAGCTGAATTAGTTTGTATATGAGGCCCACATGCCAGACCTTGTCAAATGCCTTTGCGACATCAAGAAAAATGGCAGCTGTGGGAATTTTCGCATTGAGTTTCTCACTGAGAAACTCAACAACCCTACCCTCATAGCATGCATGGTCACAGTGACGTCATTGTGACGTCACTGTAAGTCACTGTGGTCACGTCACATCTGTGACCAAAATGCCACCACTCAGTGATGTCACATTGTGACTGAGATGTGAACTTCTTAGAAAACTTTAAAAAATTACAAAAATTATTAAAAACATGTTATTTACTGTAAAATATATTTTTCTGCCGGATTAACAAATTTTTTAAACCGTGGTCCAAGTTGCATCTGTGCCTCTAACAAAAACTTTTTATTTTCACATAACATAAAATGTAATTAATTCATCAGCAACACAAAACGATTTCCTAATTATGAGAATTTCATATTATTAAAAAAATGTTTTAGGTAAGCAGACCTCGACTTATCTTTTATAAAGATTTTTGTAAATGATCATCTGTTATACTAGAAGTTTCTCGAAGAGTAGTCGAAACATTTCTGTCGTTTCAAACTAAAAACTTTCTATTACAGTTAAGGCTGCAGCTTTTAATGAGCACGCAGAAAGCGTCTTCAAAGTTCAGTCATATATGCATTTCTTGCTTTATAATTTGCATTCAAGTCATTTTTATTCCTCTTAGTGTTTCACTATTTTAAGTATTTTTTTTTCTACTTCTTTCAAACGTTTAAAATAGAATTGACATTTTCCGAATATAAAATTAATGTACAAAATTTAGGCAAAGCCCACGACATAATTAATTATTCATGTTTTATTTTTTGTTTTCAAAATATATCTTTAAAAATTATTTTACAAGTTTTATTCTACAGAAAATTAATATTAAGAGAATGACAGATTGACAAAGAAAAACTCATCTCTTCTCGATAATCTTGTTGTATTTTTAAGAAGATATTTTGTATATATTACCTGTGATACAAATTTTACTTTTAAAAAAAAGGAGGGAGTCATCATTATTACCATTAAATTAATTTGTATACATTTTGAAAATTTAAGCAATGTTTTATCTAGTAAACTCTAATTATGGATAATATTATTATTATAATTTACGTAAATGAAACTTTACAATTCAATAAAACTGATAAAAATAAAAGATGAAATACAATAAAACATTTTCAAACAGGAAATTGAATTAGAGACAATCTGCCAAAATTATTACGCATTTAATTTCCTTCCGAAACTGTGGTATAAAAAAACAAATAAAACCAAAAAACATCTGCTTCGAACTTCGAAACTTAAAAATCGTCTGCATCTGCACTATTTCAGTTGTTACCACTCGACCGCAGAATAACGGATAAAAGTAACAGTGAAACTTTTTAGAATAAACGCGGGACACTGGACAGTTCTGTGGACACTGAAGTTCTGTGGACACTGGACAGCATAGATGTGTTGACAACGGATTTAAAAACTGAAACAAGAACGTTCTCAGGATCCAAGTTAGTTCAGCTAACAAAATATAAACCCGAGAAAATTACGGTAGCTTTGACTTGTTGAAGATGATTCAAGTCATTGCTATCGTACTTATAATCGGATTTAATTGGTTCCCCAAAATCAAGTATCACGTACAACGTCAATGAAATTAGGTATGTAAAAATATTATTTTCCCTGTTTGCTTTTTTTTTTATATTACAACAATTTTAGTTAGTTTCTCATTAACATGCTGTAGAACATAAATATTTCATTACATTTATTTTTTATTTTGCTGAAATATCTAAAATATTATTTTCCTTGTTTGCTTTTTTTTTTTTTTTTATTACAATGATTTCAGTTATCTTCTAATAAACATGTTATAGAACACAAATATTTCATTACATTTATTTTTTATTTTGCTAAAATATCTAACTTCCTTTTCAACAGCTTTGATCAGATTATTAAAATTAGTGATTTAAATTGCATTTTAATCTGGTTTATTTTCTTATTTAAATATTGGGTTAAAACCACATGGTGGCATAAATATAAAAGTATATGGACAAGTATTATCATCAATCATTAACATAATTAATAGACATTTAAAGATAATTAAATTATTTAAAATTTTTCGATGTTATTAACGTTTACCATAGCAAGACCCATATTTGTAATGAAGTTTGTAGCATGTTATTTCATTTACAGGGACAGTCAATTGTATTCCATTACATTACGGCTTGTGGGAAAAAAATCGTTTCAAATGATTTTTAATGATTTTACACGCTTTCAAACAGAATAAAATTGATATGCATTTATGAAGCGCACTAAAATGTGCATTCCATAGAATATGCGATGCAAAGAATAGTTATTGTTCATTTACAGGGCTAAAAAAGGAATTCCAATACATAATGATATAGGGGTGGAGGGAATTGTTTGCGGCGTACTTTATTTATGTTAATCTATTTGATATGTAATGAAATTGATATACGTCGTTGAGGTTTACATACTATGAATTATTTCATGTATAATACGAAGTGTATATAGCATTTACAGGGACACACAAAATATTTCAGATACTATATTGTATCCGAAGTACTGTTCATTAGCGATGATTGCTGGAAATACATTTTTAATTATGATATACACTTTTATGATTCACTACATTTATGCATAGTATATGGTGTATATATATATGCTATAATTCATATACAGGAATATACAAAAGTATTCGAAAGGGTTACTGGGTATTGCTTAAAGGAGGTTTTTAAATAAGTTATGCATTTTAACGCTGCACTGTATTTAATTTACTAAGAAATGTTTGTAGTATATAGATAAAATGATATACAGGGTCACGCAAAGAATTGGATACGTTGCCATCTATGAATTATAATTTCTGGAAATGTAATTTCAGCAGTTTTAAGAGTGTTTTAGCTTGAATAAAATTTTAACTAAATAGTGGCGTGTAATAAAGGTTCTAGGTAAACTACAGGGTTGTATAAAATTATTTAATTATGTTTCCATATATTAGTATAAATTGCTGAAAGAGAATTTCAACCTGTTATGCGTTTCCTTGATAAACTAAATTTTTCCATTATATAGTATATATATATCAATCTACAGATCAAATACAGGACTGTTTAAAAGAATTAGAAAACATATTTGGCTGTGGATGGTAGGGTGTCAACGATTTTAATCGGTTGATTTAAATCAGCGATTAAATCATGATTTTAATCAACCGATTTAAAAAAAAAATCATTGATTAAAATCAAAAAATTTCTAAATGTTTAAAATGTCAAAAAAAAAAAAGTATTAAAATCTAACATGAACATAATTTGAAAGTTTCTACAGGTATTTTGACTTATTAATAAACAAAAAAAGAGCTTTAAATAATTGTTTCTAAGCTTAATTCATTAGTATTGTAAAAAAATTAAAACCAGTTGAGTTTGTAAAAAGCATTGTTTTTAAGTTTTTATCCAAATTAAAACAGTTTCATTTAAAAATGATATTTAAATCTAACATAATTTGCAATGTCATAATTTCCTTTAGGTAATCAATTTATGCATTATTTTATATAAAATACACATAGCAAGTATAATTACATTTCTACAAGTAAAAGAATAAATAGTAATTAATAGCAATCTCAAGTTAAAGAAGAATGAAAGAATGACATCTGCTCAGCAGCTAAATTGTAAAGGAATGCATAAGAGAAAAAGAAATAATTGGTATAAAAATGCTAAGCACAGCAAGAGCTTCTTTGGTATAGGTTGGATAAATGTTTATTATTATTATTATTATTATTATTTTTTTTTTTTTTGTAACTCATATATATTAAAAAATTGAACCATTGAAAGCTAATAGAGGTAATAATGCTGTTACTTAAATATTTTGAGATTTCAGATATTAGTGGCTAACTTATATTTATTCTATATGAATGGGTTTAACTCATTTTCATTTTTTTTCTTTTTTTTGGTTAGCATACACGTACATGTGTGTAAGTATAGATTTTGGTGGTTTACAGAAATATTCCTAAATACAAATGCAAAATGAGCTGCAAATAATATTTGTTAGTTTTGTTATTTGTGCTACTAGCTAATGAATTTTACTTATTTGCAGTTTTTATTAATTCTGTAATTACTTATACTGCTTCTTCTAGGCCATTTTGTTTAATGGTGCCACACCATGCCCCTTTTGAAATTGGCAAAATGCACCCTGCCTTAAAAAAAGAAAAAAAAAAGTTGAAATTTACCTGTAGTTGTAGCCAGAGATTTCTTGTAAAAAACTTCCCCATTCAACAGTATTCTAAATTCATGTGGAAAAAATCTTGCAAAAATATAGAACTTTATTTCTTTAGAAAAAACAGGATATTATTAAAATATGTTATTTAATTGTATTTTTCAATTTGTTATTCATAAAATTATTAAAAATTAAGGACACTTTACTTATAATGCTAAAAAATATTCTTTTTTTTTTTTTTTTCTTACATCATTACTAAACACATTACTAATATATTTCCACATGAAATAGTGCCCGTTTTTTGAACTAGCATCCTGTCCCTTTTTCTTTCTAAAATGAATTATTATCATTTTAATAATTAAGGCTTAAAAATGTATAATATGTTCCTAATTAGAGAGTTGATTGTTTAATAATTAATTTGAAGTAATGTTAGCTATTTAGTATAAAATGCAGTTAATAATTTTCATAAATGTTAAGTATCTCTAGTATTTATAAAGTTTTACATAATTATTACAATATTAATGTATATAACATTATTGTATAATACTACCTAATGAAACTACTAATTTGCAGTTTTTATTTCTGTAATTACAAACTAACAATTATAATTTTATTAATTAAAGTGTAAAAACATAGATTATGTTAGCAATTAGTGGTGTAATTGTTTTGGAAACCTAAAACTCATGATAGCTATTCAGTATTTGAACGCTGGGAAAAAAATCATACAAATCTGATTTAAATAAAAAAAATCTGATTTAAATAAAAAAAACCGATTTTTTTTATTTATTTTTTTTTAAATTATGATTTTTTTTACACCTTAGTGGATGGTAACTGCGTAAATCAGTTTTTAAATGTTTTACGCGTTTTCATGTTTACTTAGTTATCTTATTTACGTTATTTCCCCCGATGTCTTGATAAAACATTTAGGAAGAGTTAGAAAGTGTTTTATAATCTATGCCTAACGCATGATATATCTTACTTGTTGTTTCTATTTCCCAGATCAGTCTTTTCATATAAAACATACCAAATCTAATTAGCTCATATTCACAAAATACAATATATACGGGAATAAAAAATTTAAATAAATAGGGCTTATCATGTAGTTCTATAAGTAACAGTTGTATTAATGTCCGTTAGACTCCATGTTCGTATTTAAAAAAGCAATGACAAATCATAACACATTAAAAAGCTTACACATTCTTAATATTAAGCTTGAATTCAAGATCAAGCTAACTTAATAAAAAAAGATGTCAGTTAATAAGCATTGTTTTTTAAATGGAAAATTAAAAATATTTTAGAAGAATAGGACTCCAAAATAGCGATATCTTGCTAAAAAGTACGGTAAAAAGATAAAATTTTATATTTCAAACAAAACTTTACTTTAAAATTATCGTAGTTTTTATGACAAGAATCATCACAGTATTAATACTTGGACATTTTTCCAGAGAGAAACATTCGCCTTGCATACAATATTTCAAATGAAAATCAAATTTCAACTAAATTGCTTAAAAGGCGCAAAGGCCAACATAGTGAAAAATATCCACGCCGGGTCTCGATCCCGGGTCATCAGTATAGCGCACTGACATTCTACCGACTAAACCACACGGAACGATACCCAGCCTGGAAATTTTCTCCTTATTACATGTTGGCAAGGCTACAAACGCCGCACAAGATGGAATATTTATCGTGAGCCACCGTCATGGGGCAAACACGAAACTTAATTAAACCAGCATCGATTAAATCTATATTAATACTTGGAAATTTTTCCAGAGAGAAACATTCGCCTTGCATACAGTATTTCAAATGAAAATCAAATTTCAAATTAAAATTGCCTTTTAAGCTATTAATTTGAAATTTGATTTTCATTTGAAATACTGTATGCAAGGCGAATGGTTCTCTCTGAAAAAATTTCCAAGTATTAATATAGTTTCAATCGATGCTGGATTTAATTAAGTTTCGTGCTTGCGCCATGTCGGTGGCTGACGATAAATATTGCATCTTGTGCTGCGTTTGTAGCCTTGCCAACATGTAATAGTGAGAAATTTTCCAGGCTGGGTATCGTTCCATGTGGTTTAGTCGGTAGAACGTAAGTGCGCTATACTGATGGCCCGGGTTCGAGTTCCAGCATGGAATCTTTTTCACTAGTTCGCCTTTGCGCCTTTTAAGCAATTAATTTGAAATTTGATTTTCATTTGAAATCATCACAGAGTTTATGACAAGTTCGTCACAAACGACACATATTTCACAAATTGGTCACAGTGTGACTTCAAAACATTGTCACTTTCGTCACAGGTTCGTCACAAAGTTAATGCCAAAATAGTCACAAATGACACGCTTTTCACAAATTAGTCACACCGTGACTTCACAGAGTGGTCACAATGTGACGTCACAAACGACCTCTAAAACGGCCATAACGACCTCACATTCTAGTCACTGTGACGTCACATCCACGTCACGTGACGTCACATCGACGGTCACAAAATCACAGTGTGACTTCACAACGACGTCGCCGTGACGTCACCATGCCTTACGGGTAAGTAGCTGGTGTTGTGTTGAGTGTTTTGGGCGAAACCCAAACTGCTCAGGCATGAGAATGTTGTGTTGTTGAATGAAATCCTACAACTGGGTACGAATGACACGTTCCACTACTTTACTGATTGAAGGTAGCAAGGAGATAGGTCTGTAATTAGTGGGGTCAGAAAGGTTAGTTCCAGGTTTAGGAATAGGAGAAATTATAGAAAGTTTCCAAGGTTTAGGGAAATAGTTATATTTTAAGACAGCATTAGTGAGGTCAGTAATATAGATTATGCAATTAGGAGGAAGGTTTCTAAGAGCAGAGTTAGTAATTTTATCGTATCATGGGGTTTTACGCTTTTTGAGTTTTTTGATTATGTTATGAATAACTATAGGTTGATTTTTTTGGGGGGGGATCTTGAGGGGGGGTAGCCAAAAAGTTACGAACTGTCTCGTTGACATGATCAAGATGAGTTTGGTTTGCTAGTGTTGGATTAGGAGAAAATCGGGTGGCATAAGAATTAGCCAGCATGTTAGCTTTTTTTTGGTCAGTGTATGCAGTTACATTGTTAGTTGTGAGAGGGGGTATAGGAGTGTGATGTTTATTCAATTTGCGTTTAAGTATCCAAAGAGAGTTGTCTTCACAAGATAAAGTTTTGAGAAAATTATTCCAATTTTTCTGTTTTTCTTTGTAGAGACTGTTTTTACTTTTATTGTTTAACCTATTGAGAAAGGGTTTAATGGAGGGGTCTCATGAATTTTGAAATTGTCGCCGGAGCCGATTACGCTGTGTGATAAGATTGTAAATATAGCGGGGTGGGACGAAGGCAAAATTATTTTTGAAAGTATTAAAGGTGGAAATGTTTTGTGCATTAGTGATGAGGGAGTTGAGGTGTTCAACAGCTGCATCAATGTCATTGGTATTATTAATTTCTGGGAAGGTGATGTCTTGAGAATTAAGGTAATTAGTGAATTTTTTCCAGTCAATAGCCACGGAAGAGGGGGGGTAGAGAGGATTGATTATATCAATTTTGAAGCAAACAGGTAAGTGATCAGAAGAGAGATCGTCAATAACTGTAGAGTAGATAGGTTACGGAAGATTTTTGGAGAGAGCAAGATCTACAGTAGTGTCCCGGTCACCAAGCACTGTGGTAATGTGATATTTAATCAGAGAATTATTGAAATTCTCTACTTGAAGGAAACGTCTTTTTAAAAAGTGGTGCTGACCGAATAAAATTTGTGTAAGAGACGCCGGAATCCAAAGGGTTAAATATATCGTTCTGAATGAGTCGTTTTTTAACATGAAATGCTTTTTGCATTTAAAAACTAAATAAATTAAAAGTTTTCTGTCCCTTCTAATATTCACGTGAAAACATATTTTTTAACTGAAAAGTTTTGGATATAATATTAATTGCAGGGTTACCGCTGGCGTCTGTTTTTTAATTCTGCACTTTCTCAAAGCAAATTTTTTTCTCATACATATTAACAAAACATGCAAGAGATAGAATATCGTCGCCGTAATAGTCGCCTGTGGTAGCATTGTAGGTTGGCTTTTTAAAATCTGGCAACAATAGATAAATACGGCATTTCAAACTCTGAATTAAACCGGGCGAACTCGCGCATACTCATTCTATGAATGCTTTTACTTTGTTACCAATAAATACAAATAATAATCGTCACCTTATTTTGTCGGAAACTCGTTTTACAAATTCTGCGATAAAAGTTGAAGATTACTTTAAAAAAATAGTGATGACTATTGTAAAAAACCATACGCATTCTGGCTCTATCAGGCCCACTGCGAGTCTTTCCGGGTTAAATTTCTATTTAAATTTTAAATAAAAGATAGAGATAAAAAACTTAAAAAATGATTGGACTTTTCACATCACATTCTAGTCAAGTATAAGTCTACAAAAGATGGTTAAATTTCTATACATAATTTTTGATTCTATAAAACTTACTTAAGTGAATTAACTTGACTAATTTTACCTTTAAATTGCGATTAAAATAAGTCTTCGAGTCAAAAACCGTCTGCTTCAACGTGTTTATCATACAGATGTATATAAATCTACTAATTTTCGTTTTTTTTAAAATATGCAATAGTGTTTGCATGGTAAGCGGAGGAAGTAAAAAGGTCATATTAAATTCCATTACGACATCAGCATCGTTAGTTAATTTTTTTAGAGCAGAGAAAATCTAATGAAGCATTTTGGAAATCCGGCTTGTACATTTATAGATTACACATATAAGAATAGTAAGAAAAATGAATTGTCGCAAAGAGTTCCATTTATAAGAGAATAGTTGTTTTAAAAACTTTTTATATTTTGTTAATCAAATTTTTCAAATTGTCCGATAAAAAATGCATTTTTCATAGCTTGAGATTTCGACGATTAAGTAAGACAATATTTACTAAAAAATTTTAGTGGTAGGAGGAAGCGTAAAAGTTGGCAGCTATGCATTTTTATTTTGATTAAGGGGGGCTTATTTTGATTAATCGGGATTAAGCATACAGATTTCTGTAGCTTTACAAAATCTAGTTTTATAGATTTACATATTTTTTCGTTACAGTGTACACATCATATTTGAGTAAGCTTACAGTTTAATAATAGATTTCTGTAGCTATTACAAAAACTAGTTTTGTAGATTTACACCTTTCTTGTAGAATGTAGAAAAAGCCGGGGATAATTTTGGGCGATAATCCCTATTTCTGACAGTACATACTCTGTCAACGACAGATTTCACCGCTCCGGATGTTCTGTAATATCTCTTAGCAGTACAATTGACTCAGTTATATGTCTTTATTGTCCGTCTGGATTCTAGTGTTGAATTCATCGGAATATCAAAATTTACGTCTGAAAAAAAAAAACCCAATAATTCCTATGATATATTTATAATCAGTTAGATTGATTAAAAATAATAAAAAGATTGCGTTTCTAGTTGAAATTTAAATCTTGGTAATGATCTCCATACATTGATTTACTTTAATTTAAAAAAATGGAAATAGGGATATAAAATCATAAGACGAAAGGCAATATTTTCCCTTGATTCAAACATAAATTATACAATATAAGAAGCTGACTGTTTTACTTAAATGACGACTAAAATAATAAAAGAGATGTTATAAGTTAAAAAATACATTTTATTTGAAACCTCTTAGTACTTTCGAACTTATTTCTCAAGCCCATCATCAGAAAATATTTTATTAAATAAACATTATTTAATATTTAATAAATTAGGTAATATTATCTCTTTACTTAATAAAATATTCTCTGATGATGGGTTTGGGAAATAAGCTCGAAAGTACTCAGAAGTTGTAAATAAAATGTATATTTTAACTTAAAACATCTCTTTTATTATTTCAGTCGCTTACTAAGTAAAACAGTCAGCTTCTTAACTCATTTGTGCCTAGCGTCACATTTTGGGGACCCTTCGAATTTTAATACATTTTTATAATTTTCTTCTTCTTCATAACATGAAAATTGTACGAAATTATTATCTATAAATGTCTTTATCAGTTACCGTAAGAAAAAATGAATGCTTAAATGAAGGCTTTTTTCGGAGTTTATCGATTTTTCATTTTTTAAGATGGCGAAATGTAAAAAGTAAGTTTATTTGTGTCTTTTCTACCAAGAATCAAAATAAATAAGTCGTAATCTTAGCTTGTAGTTTTCTTTGAAATACCGTAATTTCTGGTGTATAGCCCGTGGATCAAACAATCGTGTTTCGACCCATCAAATTTTAAAAATAGTAACTTTTTTGATCACGGTAAATATTGGTCTTCAAGTACTGAATAAAATTTCTGGGCCCAAACTGAATTGTTTTATCTGCGGACTATACACCGGAAATTACGGTACGTTTTTCTTTTTTTTTTTTTAATTGTGGAATTATATGTTTAAGCCTATTTTTATGCATTTTTGGGACGTACAAAATATAGGGCATGAGGCACGAATGGGTACATATTTTTATCAGCCATTTAGGAGACAGTTATTTATGTAACGTCCTTTTCGGGATAATTATGAAACAAATCGTTTTTAAGTGGCACATACGACTATTCTTTGTTTATTATTACTAATACTTATAATGTTGTAAGCCTCTGAAAAGAAATAAGTATATTTTTAGAAGTCATAAAAATACTAATTATAGTATATAATATACAATTTAAAAGCTTATTTTACATAAATTTAGACAAAACATATAATTATGCATATTATATTACAAATATTACAAATATTATCAATATTCCCATATATAATATGTTTACATTTTATCAAATAAATACAAAAAAAAGCGTAATTTTTTTTAGTATTTTTGCAGTTCATTTTGCAACATTTTAAAGTGATTTTACCAAATAAATTGAGAAAACAAAAATTCCGGCATAAATGGGCTAAGAAAATGGGGACGATTAAATCATTAAATCTCGAAATAAATTTCACAAATTTAAACAAAATAACACTTAAAATGTCACTGGATTTTTTACTTAAGTACCTATATTCAGCTTTAATTTTGTCAGGCAGTTTTAAGTTAATGGGACTTCTATTATTCTATAAGTGTTACACTTATATCCAATCTGAAGGGAAATTAATGTTCACAAATAAATTTTTTTAATGAACTTTGAGCTATTTTAATGGATAATTACGGGAAAACATATCCTTTAATGGAGAATATGATCGTTTATGAAATTATATCAATTTTCTTTATCTAATGCGAGAGGAGTTTAATTCTATTTCTAAAAACTTACGAGTTAAAATTCTTTATTAATTTGAAAGTTTTAAAAAATATTTCGAGATTTCAATAATTATTTATCAGATTTTCTTAACAGTAAAAATTTTCATTTGCCATTTTTGTTAAGTAGGCTGTACCACTTCTATTTTTTAAGAATAATCATTAATACCATATTACCTACATTATTAAAATGTCATTATTAATAACAAAATTATTAATAACATAACATAAATAATTACATACCATAACTTAACATAGCATAAATAATAACATACTAGCGTAACATAATAACATGACATAATGGCATAACATAATAACATGACATAATGACATAACATAAATAAATAACATGACATAATGGCATAACATAAATAAATAACATAACATAATAACATAGCAAAGCGAAATTATTAATAATAGTATTTAACCAAAGTTACTCAATGTGGACATTTGCACGGTACTTTCGTACTTAATTACATACCAATAATTACATACCATAACTTAACATAGCATAAATAATAACATACTAGCGTAACATAATAACATGACATAATGGCATAACATAATAACATGACATAATGGCATAACATAGGGATGCACAACCTGTGGCCCGCGGGCCAAAAGTGGCCCGCGATGGGCTTACGTGTGGCCCGCGAACTTCGTCAATTTATAACTGCAAAAAAATTGTCAATTGTCATTATGGAAAAAAAAAGTTTTGTCCATAGGTCGTACGAAAAAAATCGTGAATTTCATCAATTTGCCGCGAGAAAAAATGAAAAATTCGTCAGTCAGTTTAGAATCGCGAATTTCGTTGATCGGTTGCGGAAAAATCGTGAATTTTGTCCATCAGGCGCGGAAAAATAGCAAATTTCGTTAATCAAGGACGGAAAAATAGCAAATTTCGTTAATCAAAGACGGAAAAATCGCGAATTTTGTCGATGAGGCGCAGAAAAAACTGCAAATTTGACCTATCGGGCAAGGAAACATCGCGAGTTTTGTTGATCGAGATCGGAAAAATCGAGCATTTCGTTGGTCCGGCACGGAAAAATCGCGAATTTTGTCAATCAGGCGCGGAAAATCGCAAATTTCATTATTCGGGTACGAAAAAATCGTCAATTTTGTTGATGATACGCGGAAAAATTGTAAATTTTGTTGATTGGCTGCGTAAAAATCACGAGTTTCTTCAGTTGTGAGAAAAAATCACGAATTTCGTCTATCGGGGGCGAAAAAATTACAAATCTTTTCTATTAGGAGCGGGAAAATTGCGTGTTTCGTCTCTTTATCCCGAATTGTGTCAATTTGCCACAGGAAAAATGAAAATTTTTTCAGTCACTTAAGAATAGCCAATTTCGGTGATCGGGCGCAGAAAAATCGCAAATTTCATCGATTAGGCGTATAAAAAGCACAAATTTCGTCGATCGGGCTCCAAAAAATCATAAATTTCGTTGGTCGGGTTCGAAAATAATCGCGAATTTCGTTGGTCGGGCACGAAAAAAAATCGCGAATTTTGTCGATCAGGCACTGAAAAATCGCAAATTTCGTTGATCATGCACGAAACAATAGTGAATTTTCTGAATGATGCGCGGAAAATTGAAAATTTCGTTGATCGGCTGCGTACAAATCACGAGTTTCGTCAGTTTATTGCGAGAAAATAGCGCGAATTTCGTCAATTTACCGCGGGAAAAAAATTGCAAATTTCGTTAGTCAGTTAAGAATCGCTAATTTCGTTCATCGGACGAGGAAAAATTCGCGAATTTTGTCAATCAGGGATGGAAAAATCGCAAATTTTGTCGACCGGGCTCGGAAAAATCTCGAGTTTTGTCGATCGAGCTCCGAAAAATCGCGAATTATGTCGATCAGGCTCGGAAAAACGCGAATTTCGTCGACCGGCTTCAGGAAAATTGCGAATTTTATCAATCAGGTGCAAGAAAAAAATCGAAAATTTCGTTGATCGGGCGCGGAAAAATCGCAAATTTCGTTCATCGGCTCCTCATCCCCCCTTCGTTCATAAATTTCACATTTTTTTCGGCACTATTAGCCACTTTCATGCCTATGTTTGTTTTTTACACTTTTAAATAAACAAAATTTACTTCCCCGAATAAAGTCAAGGAATATTACCAGTCCTTCTAAATAATACTTGCTATATCTTTGTTATATATACAAACGTAAGCTGTTGATATATCCTTGCCAACTGAATTGGATATGTTGACCGGGTAGGGAAACCTAGAGTGATAAAATTACCCCCCCCCCCCCCTCTCCTCTGAAACCATATTTTTTATCTGATTATAGGCCACAGATCACCTCCCAGGAATAGAATTCTCCCCGTGTTTCTGATGTGGCCCTCCGCAACTCAGAAATTTTTATACGTGGCCCTTCTCTTTAAAAGGTTGTGCACCCCTAGCATAACATAATAACATGACATAATGGCATAACATAAATAAATAACATAACATAATAACATGACATAATGGCATAACATAAATAAATAACATAACATAATAACATGACATAATGGCATAACATAAATAAATAACATAACATAATAACATAGCATAACGAAATTATTAATAATAGTATTTAACCAAAGTTACTCAATGTGGACATTTGCACAGTACTTTCTTACTTACCGTATAGCTATCCGAATATTATTTAACCCTTTGCACTCCTTTGTTGCTTCTGACGCGACATCATCTTTATTTGCAAAATTTGTTTTTGGCACTAGTAATAAAGGAAAGATTCCTTATTTAGTCAGAGCATTTTTGAAATTGTTTACTTGAAGAGAATTTCTTTTTAAAAAGTGTTGCCGACCGCGTAAAATTTGTGTAAGAGACGCCGGAGTCGAAAGTGTTAAACATATATTTGAATTACTGTATTGTACTTTATTGTGATAATGTGTCAATAATATGTTATAATTAAATTAAGTATCATTCAACTGTGTTATCGCTACTCACATGGGAAGAACTTTCAATCAGAAAAAGGGTAACTTTGGGGCTGTGCACTTATAATGTTATCACTTTAGGGGGGAATGAGGGTCTAGCACTAAATAACATAAGATATCTTTACAAAGAGCGAGGGTGAGGATATTGTCATTTGATATCATTTTGTATCCCATTCTTTTTTTCTTGTAACTTTTTTACGTCAAAATAGCGTTTTATTTTTGTTGTTGTTGTGTAACGCGCGCCACCAGTTTCAAAAATCGACTCGACCGGCAATCACGTGACTAGCTTGCGTGAGCTTTGCCGAATAAGAAATGCAGTTGGAGTTCTGTTTTGTTTTGAGTTATGCTAACATGTAAAAGTTGCATTAGCGCCAGTTATTATTTTGTGTATATGTGTTATGTGCCGTTCTGTTTGTGATGTGCCGTCTCACCAAGATTAAATAAAAAATATTTAAAAAGCTACACCGAGAAGATGTTAATTTGAAATTATGTGAAATTTCTGTGTGATTTGAATCTGAGCTAGCCCGACAATTGTATATTTATTGATTTTTATGAAATACAAGGTGCGTCTAAAACGTTCGATGAATGGATGAATATCTCATAAACAACGTGAAATCAAAATTCGTCCCTGCGCATGCGCATTCGCAGGTAGAGACCAATGGAGAGACAGCACGTAGCAAGGAGCGCAAGAAACCAAGGTAGAATAGTTTGCTATGGGCAGTAGAATGGTGTATTTTTGAAAACTCGCGTCATATTGAATTGCAGCAACGGATAAACATCAAATGTTGCTACAAATTGGGAAAAATCGTCACAGAAACGCATGCAATGTTGGTTTAGGTATACGGAACAGACGCAGTAAGAAAAAAATGCGTGTGCGACTGGTTTAAAAGTTTTCGAGAGGGAAAGGAAACTGTGTATGTTGAACCACGTTCCGGTTGACACTCAACTAGCGTGACGACAGGCAAGATCGAGCACGTGCGACAGATGCTATTAAACAATCGCCGACTGTCTACGATGGATATAAAAACAAAGAACAATTGTACAAATAAAAATTTTTTTGAGATTGATAACGACATGAGTAGAAGTGAGGGGGGGGGGGGGCGGTCAAGGAATGATGGGGAGAAATTCCAATATTTATTAAAAGTTGATACCATTATATATGCACAGCTCCTTTAAGGGTTTACAATACACAGGGCTAACAGGGTAAGTAAAACGAAAACATTTTTGTTGTCCAAAGTTTCTCTAATGAGTTAAAAATATCTTTGAAATATTTTCTACTTTATTTTGTATTTCATTAAAGGCAAGAAAGAGACAGAGAAAATGTTTTAAAATAAAACCTATTTACTGTTAGTAGTCATATAGAATGCAAATATCATCAATCGTTAATAAAATTTGAAGCAAAAATGGCGATTTAAATAACAATAAAATATGAGCTGCAATGTATTTTTGCAAAATATATAAAACTAAAACTGTTTTAAATATTATTTAAGATTCTTATCTTTTACCATTAATGTCATTGCCGCATAACTGTCGAAAAATATTTGGGTTATAAATTTATACTTTTAAAATGAATTCGGGCAAAAAAAGTGTATGTTTCATACCTTCATGAGACCTACCAAGTTGCATTGACGTGCTTATATTTGGCTACCACTATTTCCAAATAGTAATAGTCACCGTATTTAATTACAGACCTCTGCCCAATATAGTTTAAAGCGGAATTTACTTTTTTTTTAAAATTCCATTCAAAACTAACTAACTCTATGTACACTGTCTAAATAACATCAAAGTTACATAAAGTTACCTATTGTTACACAGATAAATTTTCTAAATATACGCTATATACTAAAGGCGATTTCTTTGATTTTATACCAAAAAGTAGATGAAATCCGTAGCGTATAGTGATGCAAGAGATTCAGGAAGTCTCTATTTCTAACTAGTAGATTTTACTGTATTTAATTGAAGAATTTTGCGATTAAATGAAGCGAAGTTTCTCTTTCCGAAATAACCCTATCCTTAAGCCTCTTCTGTTGGTACATTACCTTACAAGATCAAATCTACAGTCTGTACATTGTAAAAAGAAATTTTAAATTTACGTGGATTTTACCGAGAATTGCTCCCGTAATTTTTCGAAAAATGCCACTTTTTCCAAATAAACGATCCAATCCCTTAAATTTCATGTTTTATGCACAGAACCAGTTTATCTAAAGCCAAATCCCATTTATACAGAAGCAAAGGCCGTTTTTTTTTTTTTTTTTTTTTTTTTTTTTTTTTTTTTTTAAGTGCCTTTCCCTGGAATCTCTGCTGCAGTAAAATTATTGCCCTGTCTAAATTTACATAAAGTTACCTATTGCTGCAGAGATAAATTTTCTAAATATACGCTATTTTCTAAAGGGGATTTCTTTGATTTTGTACCAAAAAAATGGATAAAATCCGTAGCGTAGAAAGATGCAAGAGATTCAGGAAGACTCTATTTCTAAATAGTAGATTTTACTGTATTTAATTGCAGAATTTTGCGATTAAATGAAGCGAAGTTTCTCTTCCCAAAATAACCCTAACCTTAAACTTCTTCTGTTGGTACGTTACCTTACAAGATCGAATCTACAGTCTGTACATTGTAAAAAGAAATTGTAAATTTACGCGGATTTTACCGAGAATTGCTCTCGTAAATTTACGAAAAATACCACTTTTTACAAATAAACGATCCAATCCCGTACATTTCATGTTTTACGGACAAAACCAGTTTATCTAAAGCCAAATCCCATTCATACAGGAGCGAAGCCCGTTTTTTTTAAGTGCCTTTCCCTGGAATCTCTGCTACAGTAAAGTTATTAAAGCAATTTTTTACAGTGATAGGTCTTTTTAGTATACGTTTGACAGTAATGTTTTACCCACAGACAAGAATCTTGTAGACTGGAAAATTGTTCTATGCTTTCAGCGAATTCTGTAGAAAGACAATAAAACGCGCATTGTCTCAAGACCATTTGATAGAATTAAGATGCAATTTGCTGGTTAATGTTAGCATCGCGTACAGCTGTCACAGTAAACACTTTCTTTAATTAGAGAATTAAACATGAATAATAAAAACGATTTTTTATTTAATAATACTCACACCACAAATATTTTTTAAGGAAAGTTCTATTAATATTTAAAAATTCATATTGGTTTACTCCTAATCATTCTATGAATACAATTATTAAATAAGCAGATTCTGCTACATGTGGAATCTGCAATCTGCATGTTATTACAAGATTATCCGTGTTATCATACTCGCTCATCAAATGAATGGTATGGTTATAGCTTGGATTAATTAACCCCTTAATTCTCGCTCCAGTCATATTCACGGGCTGTGTCTTTTTTTCAGATTATTCATATTTGTTTGTTTCCCACCAGTTTTATAGAATAGCGTAATTGGCTTTATTATGGTATCATTTTACCTGTCATTAAAGAAGGTGAGCATTTCTTTTTCAAAAAAGTGGTGCCAATAAGCAATTTGAAATTTTTAACCGTAATTTAATGCGACCGTTAAGGGGTTAAACTAGCGATGCAGTTCTCATTCACGCCCAAGAAGTAGGAGTGAATTATCTCAGGCAGGTATTGTCCGAATAGCTCATTAGGATAAGAATTGGCACGGCAAGCCAAGGTGCCTAAGTTCGAGTCCTGGCCAAGACATTTTTCTCTCTCTTGGAATAAACATAAACTATGCCACTCAAACACTGAAAAAAGAAATCGATATTTTCGTCATTTTTGACGATTTGAAAGGTATCAAGTACTCTTAATTCGCGCTCCCGTGATATTCACGGGCTGTGTCTTTTATTCAGATTGTTTGATTCCCACCAGTTTTATAAAATACAGTAATCCCTTAACATTCGCGGGTTTTGAAATAGAAAATGCAGAACATTCGCATCACCACTTTTAAAAAAGAAAAATCTTTTGCATACGCGTTGACTACATCTGCACGCAAAGTATAATATATAATGTATTTTCTTTTTTAAATATTGGTGCGAACAGAATATAAAAATAAAAGTTTTGCGGTCGCGGTTTTGACATTCGCGGAACCTAACCATCGCGGATGTTAAGCGATTACTGTAGTATAATTGGCTTTATTATGGTATCATTTTATCTGTGATTAAATAAGGTGAATATATATATATATATAAGTGGTTCCAATAAGCAATTTGAATTTTTAAACCGTAATTTAATGCGACTGTTAAGGTGTTAAATGACATGGAAAACAGTTATATAAAAGGATTTGGTACAATTTTCGGATTACAACAACGCAAAGTAATGTATATTTATTTCACGAATCATACTATAACTCTTTATATGGTCTTCATTTACTATGATGTTGAATATGATGAGAATGTCATTCACAAATTTAGTCAGTATCATGTTCAATCTCTCAATGAGATTTAATCTCGATATATTTTAAACATTTAAACCCTTTCGGGGACAATGTAATTCATTTACTAAAATGGTCAAAAGATTGAATGTCACTAGAATTCATGGACGAATTTATTTGGAAATAAATAAATGCTTTCTTTCATGTATTTTATAAAAGCAAAGTTTTATTCAAAATTTGTGTGCCATTTAACCCTTTGCGGCGCGGTGTCTTTAAAAAGGGACACCTAATTTTAATTCAAAAACTGACAAACGGCACCAAGAATATTTAAGTAAAATTTTTCTATTATAATATACATGAAAATAAGCAAGTTCGTATTTTCTAATAAATTCGTTTATAAATTGTCAGTCCATTATTTCATCAGTTTATAAACAGAATTACTCCACGCCGGTAAGGGTTAAGGCTGCCAGTTTGGCCTCCGTTTTTATTAAGACGTTCCGGATTCATACCATAAATTCGGAAAAAGAATTTTTTCAAAAAAACTTTACGTAATACCAAAATGTCTGTCATTGAATAAATCAAACTTTTTTCATTTGTAATTTCTCCCATGAATTTGTAATTTTTGAATAAAAAAAGTAGGCCAAACTGGCAACTGTGGTTTGGGAAAAAAAATTAAGCGGAAAAATCATATTCCACCAGAACTTCAAAGGGATAAGGAATTTAGTTGACAAGTCCTTTTATATTTTATACGTTTTTCTAATTTCTTTACAGTATCCCACTATTTTGATACCACTTTTAAATATATAATGGAAACGAGTATAATACAGATTATTTTAGATAACTGTGTTATAAAAATTATTTGATTTGCTAAATAAATTTACTTGATGCAATTTCTTTTTTAAATTTAAATTAAAAGGAGGGGAAATGTATTATTGGATGCTCCCCAAAAATGTCTCCACGACAAAAATAATTTACATTTTTTTTCATAAATAGTTTGAGTTTGTGAGAATGTAACGAATTACAAGTTAAGCCATTACTCAAGAAAATTCGTAGTAATTACCACAATCAGTAATTCTTCCATTTACATTATCCCTTTGCAGATTTTCACATATTTTCTGTCGGTTACTTCATAAAATTAGCTGTAAATTCACAGGAAATTCTCAGATATTTAAACTAATAGTTTGTTAAACTCACAACATCACATAAATTGTAGGCATTTATGTAAATAAGGATGAAAACCTGTACCCAAAATGCGTGGCAACATGTTGTGTTTGCATTTAAATTGCATCAGATCATTCGATTGTTTGGGGGAAAAAGAATACAGTTTTAATTTGCATTTTAAGTGTCTAGCCCAAAAAATTCTAAATAATTTGCAATTTAGAACCTTTTTATAACGTTTCCTGCTCATTTCAGCTTTTTAAATTTCGAATATCTTAAAATCCGTTGTTAGAGAAAATTGACATCTTAAAAGTATTCGCAATGAAAAATTTCAATTTTTAGCCCCAGAGGTATCACAGAAATTGCAATTTTAGAAAATGTTTTTCGCTTCTTCACGCTTTTACTTTCCGAATTTCTGAGAAATTGTTCTGTTGCGAGTATTTGTTACCCTTTCAGGGGCAAGTAAGGGGCAAGTCTCCAAAGTTAGAAAAAGAAAATTTAATAAAACTTTTATTTTGCAAATCATTAATAATCGTAGGTGGGATATATCCCACCTCAAGTGGTTAAAGAAACCGTTTTGAAAAGTTTCAAGTTTCTAGTCTTATTAGTTAGAGATTAATCGTACCATTTTTAGAACATTTTCCGATCATGTCATCCTTATAAACTTCGAAATTTGTTAAAAACAGTTATTTGGGAACATTTCAGTCTGGAAAGTAACTATCATGCAAAATACCCAGTTTTTAGTCCCAACTGTGTCGCAGAAATCGAAGTTTTAGAACGCTTTTCGCTGCTGAACCGTTTTACGCCTCATATGTTTCAGAATTTTTTTTGTGCAAACATTTACGTTTTAACCCCTTCGGGACGAGCGTCTTTTACAGAATTTTTAAACTTTAATCACCAGTTTTTTAAAACAAAAAATTTTGGCTAATTGAATCGAAAAAAGGCTCGGATTAATTAAGGCAAACTTTACAATAAAAATTTACTGGTGAGAATAATCCCCGATTCTGAGCAGCTTACGCGGCATGAATAACCGGTTGCTCGTCCCCAAGAGGTTAAAAGTAACAGCCATACCAATTTCCATGTTTCTAAACCCAAAAATAGCATTGATACTGCAATTTAAAACTTTTTTGTTCCGTTACCCCTTGGGGATTGTGATACCGACAAAAAGTCTAGCCTGTAGTGTAGCAGAAATGGTCACCAGCATTTTCCACCATTATTTTTCAAAATGGTTCAGTAGTAGAGATTAGTTCCTACAATCAGACACATAAACAAACGCTATTTCTTTATAATATATGTAAAGGTAATCGTATTTTTGCGAGACAAAACATTTTCCATTACTTATTGTTTATGAAAATCGCTTTTTTTTCAGCAAACGGATTCAAAGATTTAATTACTGATTCTTCGATTTCTCTATCAGAAACAGTCATATCAATTTGTTAACATTATCCTCATTTATAGATGTACAGTCGTGGAAAAAAAAAGTAAACACCCCTACTAACTCCTCAACAAATTATCGTAGAAGAAAGTTACTGGTACCGAACGATCGGAAATAAAGTCTGCTTTTAAATGATGTATATAAAATTTGCTTAGGAGGCCATCTACATATTAAAACGAACCAGAACTTTGTTTTTTTCAATAGCAGTACCCAATTCTGACAGCATAAATGAACTCTACACCCTTCAATTAGCCTAAAAACGAATTTTTATGCAATTCGTACCATAAGTTTCCGATAAATTAATTATTTTAAAATGAGCGTATTTTAAGGGCTGTATCCAAATTGAAGTTCCGTACTGGATTTTTAACCGAGAGAGCCGCTTCCTTGATCAAGGCACCTTAAGCGCAACTCAAGGAGTCAATGAAGCGTGTTAGATTACAGTACAGGAGAATAAATTTCAAAATGTCTACTCACTTCCATCATAGACTGCCCCTTAAACCATCATTTTGCCGTTTTTTAAGCATAATTTGAAAACTACTTGGAAGAAAAATGTGAAATTTTTGAATTTCCATAAAGCAGGACTTAATAAATCTATATCCATCAAAAAAATTGTAGGTCGCAATTCATAATTTTTTCGAATATTAATTTCATAATTCATAATTCATATCATAAAATTATAAAAATTGCAAATTCAGCTTATTTATGTTTGGGTATATTAGTATTATTACTAAAAAAAAAAATTAGCACATTAGGAGCATAATTTCGGGAGATATAAATACAAATATGAAAATGTAATTTAACATTAGAAGCACCAAATTTTGAATGTTTATAATTCAAAAACTTATCATTCAAATGACTTGAAATTTGGTGTCTAGGCATAGTTTGAACCGAAGATTTGAAATATCTTGTTAAAATTGGTTATTGCCATTGAAAAAAATGAAGTTTGGATTCGTTTTAATATGTAGATGACCCCCTAAGAAAATTTTATACACATCATTTAAAAGTAGACTTTATTTTCAATCGTTCGGTACCAGTAACTTTCTTCTACGATGATTTGTTGAGGAGTTAGTAGGGGTGTTTACTTTTTTTTCCAGGACTGTACATTTCTTGTTTTCAGTATAAGAAGTTTTATCTATCTTTAGGAATGTTTGACTGTCATTTTCGGTTACTCAAATATATATATTCAGTTCGAGAGCTGATACCAAAATATCTACAGGGTTCGTACGGTTGCTTACATTTTCCCTTTTGAACACTAGTATTTCTAAAAAGAAAATTTGGCCTTATGTAATCTAATATAATGTGTTACGAAACTTTAGTTATAGAAACACTGATATTAAAAATGAAAAATGTAAGCACCCGTACGAACCCTGATCTATAACTACATTTACAGTGATCATACGAAGAATAGACAAAACTAATTTAGATAGCTAATTGTATTGTACAGCCTTTCAAATAAAATGTTTAAAAAATTGTGATATATGCCCAAAATTGGATAGCTAAAGGTAGCCTTAAAAATTAATATGCACAATATTATACAATATGTTTGCTAAGCTATTAACTTTTGAATTATTACCGTTTTTACATGGTTTGTCCGTTTCCGTCTTTATACCAGTTTTTCCTAAGATTAATTTTCGTGGCAGATTTCTAGTATAGTAGTAAAGGAAATAACCTTCCGAATAGGTGTCCGTAGCTTTTGCAAAAAAAAAAAAAAAAAAAAAAAAAAAAAAGACAGAGGGGAAGCAGTTTTGTTTGAAAAAAAAGTGATATTAAAAACGAACCATTTGGGTAATAACTTTGTCTTTGATAACACCGCATCAAATTTATTTGAGGGGACAGTTCACCTTTTCAACAATTTTGGTTATTTTTAAAAATGCGGTTCAAACGGTGATCTCACTGCATTTCAATGTTCAACTAAAAGTACATTTAGAAGAAAAAATTATTTTTAACTGGATATTTAATTAAAATTTTAAACAAGTTTTAAAAATTTTGAACTTTTTAAAATCCTTACTACTTTTTTAAATATTGATGCTTTTGCCCAATTTTTTTTAAAGATTTTCAAATGTGTATTAGACAAGACAGCACATGGATTTTTAGATAAGAAGTTATATTATATATAATATAATTTCTGATCTATACAGTGTAAAATGATGAAATCTAACACATCTTCATATACTTTAATTTAAAAGAAAATAACAAAAAAAACCTGAAGGCTAATTCCATGCGTAGATTTATCACATATATAATAAAGAACATATACAAAAATATTTAAATTTCTATCTCAAATACAAAAAAAGGGGCTTAGCATTTTCAAAATAGGAAAGTGAAGAAAATATAATCATGGAGTAGAAGCCATTTAAAGTTTTAATTTGTGTGGGTAAATGTGCTGACTGTATTAACAAAATTTACAATATCACGCGATATAATTGCCGCATGGCTAAAAATGAGGTGTCAAAATATTGACAATTAAACAGGCCTTCATTTAATATTTAAAAAAAGAAAATCGATTTTTTGATCAATTTTGAACTAAATTGACCCCTTAATCTAAGAATTTGGAATAATCACATTTTCTCGAAATTTATTATCTCAAAATTGCCGTTTTGACTCATGATAACTAATTCAAGTACTTAATTGTGCTTTTAAAATGCATTTTCATTATCCGTTATAATTCAAATTTGGAGATAGATTTCCATTATTTTAAGTAGAGAGTTTCGCTATCGTAAAAGTAAATGCATATAGGGATCATTTAACGAAACTGCTGGAAATTTAAATAAAATAGTAGTTACAAAATCATTTGATTTTGTTCTAAATAGTTAATGATCGTCTTTATTATTTTCAGCGAACTTTTAATTAGTCAAATAATTTTCTTATCTTACCGCAATTTCTATGCTTAGATTCTACCTTACATCTATCACAAATATTTAGGCTCTTTTTAAATGACAACTTACTTCGAACATTTCCCAGTACAACTGCAAAACATTCATTTAAAGGAGCTAGTTTATTATTACGATGTCAATTGAATTTTAAACCATGTTAGTTGGTAATTGAAAAAAGAGGTGAGTTGAAAAAGGCTGTTTTTCGCCCATTGTGTACTAGAAAAAAAAAAGTTTCTAATTCCGAAATTTTTTCAATGTGTTAGTATACTTAAATATATGTATTTTTATTTAATATAAGATTTACGTAATAAATAAAATAGTATGTTATAGAAATTATAGCTTAGAAAAAGAGTGTTTTGGCTTTTTACTACATATTTGTCGGTTTTTTATTTAATATTTTTATTATTTTTTTAAAAGAGTTTCTATGAACTAAATTAATTTTGACAAAGTTCTGTATTCCCTTAAAAATGTTTTGAGTCTTCATAGTAATATTTAAGAAAAAAAGTAATTTCTGTGAATAATGAGTTAACCTTTTCGAGGACGGTGTCCTCGAAAAAGGGCACCTAATTTTAATTCCAAAACTGACAAACGGCACCAATAGTATTTAATTAAAATTTTCCTATTATAATGTACGTGAAAATAAGCAAGTTCATATTTTCTAATAAATTCGATTATAAATTCCGGTGTCAGTCCATTATTTCATGAGTTTATAAACAGAATTACTCCGCGCGTGTAAGGGTTAAAGAACTGAAAAATATACAGGGTGTTTCAGAAAGGACTCCCCAACTTTGAACTGACATAACTGAGAAACAGTAATAGACAGAAAGGTGAAACAAGTGGTATGTTGGACAGACAAGTCTGGAATTTATTTTCCAGCGGTTTGCAAAAATAGTTCCCAGATTGGCTAATAGGACGCAGCACAAGCGCGTTAAGCTTTAAATAGTACACAGACGTACAGAAAGTTCATTTGTGAGTCTGTTTCATTGCTGATATGTGTAAGGAAGTTGTATAGAATTAGTTACTATGCGGAAATAGAAGAACATGATGTCGTTTTCTTTGGAGCAACATGTTTTTACTGTTCTGGAATACCAGCGATAACATTGGTATGGACTGACTGACCTCTATATTCCCTGGATTCCCATCCATATGAATTCTTCTTGTAGGTCTATTTGAAAGACAATGTTTATTCTAAGAATTCTCAAACGTTGGAACAGATTGAATAATTCATCTGTGAGGTATGTGCATCCATTTCAGTAGAAATATTGCAACGAGTGACTTCAAAATTTACCCTTCGGTTGCATCACGTTATTGCTAAGAAAGGCGGCCATATTGAAACCATTATAATGTGATTTGACTTCTGTTCAGAAAGCATATATTCAGACAATATTTCAAAAACACTGCTTTGTGACTGCAGCGCACTCTGATGTCCAATCTTGCAACTATCTTTGTAAACCGGTGTATATCAAATTCCAGGGCTGTCTGTCCAACATACTACTTGTTTCGTCTTTCTGCTTCTCCCTGTTTCGTAATTATTTCATTTCAAAGTTGGGGAGTGCTTTCTGAAACACCCAGTATCCCAGATAGCATGAACATTAGCAGCAAGTTTGATTTGTTCTTACATTATCTTGCGGTGACAAATTTGAATTGAGAAATTCGCAGCAAATTTCCCGCTAGGTATACCATTCCCTACTTGCATGAGTAGTTTGTTGTGAAACTGATGGCAAGACTGTCTTTAAGTCACGAAAGGGACGAAAGCAAAAAATCCCTCTGTTGTGAGAATAAAAAATCAGCACATACGCAGAAATTGCAGATATTGCAGAAATGTTATTCGTTTGGCACCGCTTTTTCTAAACGCTATACTTGTGAAATACTAAAAAAAGGGTTGAAAGAGAAGTACAAACATTACTTTAACATATTTGTGGTGATGAAAACGCCGCATGCACCTTCTGACGGTGTGTTCGCATCACTAGACCTTATGAGGTCTACGGACCCCTTCGAAGGGGTTAAACTTATGGTGTAACCGTTGTAAACAGATAGTCGGGCGTGGAAAGATTGCTACTTTGCAATAAGTTTGCAGTATTTTTTATTACTTGTTTGCCGTTACTTTGCAATAAATTTGATACAGCATGAATTTAACTTGCACGACAAGTGTAAACACTGTCGTGCAAACAGTGTGTGCAAACAAAACAGTGTGTGCACTACAAGTTCAAAGTGTGGTGACTTCGGCTTTTGCGTTATCTTGCTGCAGTCTTGTTATGAACATTCAGTCTTGTCATGCTGAGCTTGTGCAAATTTGCAGGTTTTCAAAGCAAGTCTGCTGCAAATTTTCTGAAAATTAAAAATGCTATCTAGGATATGATATATATGCTATATCAGTGTATCATGAAAAATAAAATATACATGACGTTTAAAATTTTAAAACGATAGTTAAAATTTCCCGACAGTTTCGGCAAAAACCATTTATTTGGCCTTTCTGAAAGGATTTCGAGAATTCCCTAAAAATAATTCAAGGGATTTCAAGAATTCTTGAAATCCTTTGAGAATGGCCAAATGATTTTGACCTAAAATGTCAGGAAGTTTTTCGCATCGTTTGAAAATTTCGAATGTCACGTACTTTTTATTACCCATGATAAACATAGCATACATATTATACATAAATTTTTGAGTTGTTTTAACTCATTATTCACATATTACTCTCAGTGTAAAGTTCACATTTAAAGTTTTCATTACCAAAAATAATTTAATTTGAATTTACGTCTTGGTTATAAGAGACTTTTTAATGCTATTTTTATATTTTTTTTTAAATCCGAAATTCACAATATTTCAAATTCTATAGTTGTTTTGATTGTTATTCAAAGTATGTACGAATATTCTGCGATAAAATCCACATAATAAATAAATAAAAACTTTCAAAGATAATCTTACTTGCTATGGGTTTTCAAGATGTAATCTTTGGACAACCAAACTATCTCTATTTTGAAATAGAAAAAAATGGTCTTTTATAATGACAATAGGGTAAGTCCGGGAGAGTCGCCGCATACGGGATAGATGCCGCACCCCTTGTATTTCTTGTAATTATCGATAGATGGTCATCAAACGCACAGTATAGGTGCGCAATGAGATTATTTTAACCAATTTATAGCGTGAATCCCATTTCGATGTTTACTTGTAGAAGTACAATACTTAATTTGACATAAGTGCAAGATTTCACAGTCCAAACTTTTAAACACGTTATGTTTAAATACTTTTCATACACTAATTACTAAATGCATGCATGATTTCGAAGTCAAAACTAAGTGCAGGTTTTGTATAGAGTACTGTGTATATGGTTACGCCATTCCCCTTAGTGATGGAAGGTAACTGTGATGGCCGACGTCTGCACCATGCAAAATAGGATACATGCCGCACTGGCATTCCGGTATACATGCCGCAGTTTCATTTGTACGGGATGATTAAGTGTTATTAACTTTTCCTTTTCTTTTTGCACAGACTAACCATTTTAGGCATGTTATCAAGTTTACTAAAACCAAAGGAGAAAAAGGGGAAAATAAAAAGCAAGATGTGCAAGAAAGATGCAAGTCAAGAAGATAACAATGAAAAATTGGATTACACGTAGCGCAGACGTTCTTTGCAAACTACTCCAAAAAAGAGGAAGTGGAATTGGCTTCGTTGCAACATGTGTTTAAATATAGTTACCTAAAGACTGTACTTTTTTGACACTTTTTCTGTGGATTGTAGTCGAAAAAACAGGTCTCTTAACCCATTCGGTACCATAGGCGCATATAAGCATCTTCATAAAGAGCTTACAAAATTTATTTCTGGCACCAGTAAAAAAGAAAAGTAATATATACTTTGTTTAAAGAGCATTTTGTGATTACTTAACCCTCCGTCTACCAGACGGGTCCATTGGACCCGACAGGTACATACAAAATATTCATTCAAACCAGAAATTTCTTTAAAATAAACTAAGTATATAAACCAGACAAAAATAAGGTAAATAAATAAGTTAAATAGTTTTAAATAAAAATTCTGGTGTAGAACGTTTTATTAAAACTTGAATAAAATTCCCGGTAGATCTAGGGTTAAGTAAAGTAACTGCTTCTGACCCTTTCCGGCACACCGTGCCCGGGTCGGGATACCTAATTTTATTTCCAAACTTACGAACGGCACCAAGAATATTTTAGTAAAATTTATCTTTTACACTGAGTGTTAAAAGTAACACGTTTTTAATTTCTAAAAAAGTCGTTTTAAAATTCCGGTGTCAGTCAATCACTTCATCATTTTACAACAAAAATTGCCCGTGCCGGAAAGTGTTAAAAGAGTGGTACCAACCGAATAAAATTTGTGCAAAAGCCACCGGTCCCAAAAGGGTTAACAAATAAATTAAGTAAACACAGTTTTACATTTTTTTCTTTTCTCTTTCTAATACCTTGATGTTATGTTGTTGCTGAAATAACAATTAAAATTTAATTTAAAAAAAAAATAAGTCGATAAATTTAATAGTGAAAGTAGGCAACAATTATTAATTTGAATCTACTAATACATTTCATTGTACTCATTTAGTTTCATTTTGTTATTACATCGTTAATTGTAGTCCAGATATGAATATTTTTTTAAAATATTTTTATTTATAATTTCATTCTGTTCTTATTACAGGCTCGGCATAATTACCGCACAAGTGCGGCGTCTCAGCCTGAATGTACGGGTGACGCGCCGCAGTCTAATGCTTTAGAAAAAAATTGTTAAAAAATATTAATAATTTGTTTTGAATTTTTTTGTCGCAGTACACGCGTTGTATATTTAACATTAAATAGCACAGCATGCTTTTGTTAATTTTATGTCCACCATGGGACTTTATACACAAATTCAAAAAAATATGCGGCATAAATCCCGGAATTACCCTATAACAGAGGAAGCTCAGATTAAACAAACTTGGGGAATTTGGGGTAATTCTTTCGGGAATTGGAGTAACAAACGGGAAAAGGGTTGACGAACGTCTAGTCTACCTTAGGTAATCTTAATGCTCTTGAATATAATTTCCAATTTTTATTTTTAGTAATTCAGCTTTAGTTATAAACAAGTCGGAAATTGCAAGTCAAACGTGGCTCATGGGGTGCATTCGCACTACAACTGGTTTTATAAATATTTAGATCCTGGTGCAATAGATCTTGCACACTTATGCAAAAATGCATGAATACAAAATTTATTACGATTATATGGATTAAATACGGAAATAATAGGGCTCAATCTCAAATGCGAACTCATAACCATGGCAACCAAAATTCATTACACATTATGGGATATAACTGAAATAATTACGGGTGATATGATTTAATAGAATGAAGAAAACTTTTATTAATATGTTTTAAAGTTTTGATTCGATTTTCATAAAATTTGAAATGACAAAATTCTGCAAAGATTCTATATATTAAATTTCAAACCATTCCGTTGGGTAGTTTTTGCGCTGTTATATGCGGACAGACCGACAGACAGACGGATGGACCAGACGATGGCTATAAGTGCTACGTATTCATATAATTACGAAAGCACCTAAAAGAGAAGCAATGCAATTATATTAAAAGCAATTATCTCCTTCTTTTCATGTAATACCATGAAAAAGTCTCTGAACATTTTATTATGTTTCCAATGAACTTCCATTGTGATTAAAATTTACTTAATGATCAATTTGACATTCTTTTCTTTGAGTAGTTTTGCGATCATTAAAAGCGAATGGGTTTTAGATCACATAACGGCAAAATGTCCTAAAATTTGAATAAAATATCAGTTATACTATCATCTGATTTTATACTTAATAGTAATTGCTTAATTTTAATTTTGTTCTGCAGATTTAAATAGACATATGATAAGTTAATCGTATCATAATTTACATGCTTAAATTCAATCTCAAATAAAATTGCTACAAATATTCAGTTTCCATATAAATGAACATTTATTTTTAAGGTTTTTCAGGCAATTATAGAAAAGCATTTTATATATAGGGATTAATGGATCGTTTACAAAGTTATTTGAATTTTTAACCATACTAATCTGTAATTATGGAGTTTAATTTTACTTTCAGTTACTTAACTGCAAAATATCTTACCTAAATGGTCATTTTCATAATTTCTTAGCGATTTCAATATCTGCTAATTAAGTTTGCTTACTGCTTCCATTTATATCAACTAGTCTAGATAAGTCTTTTTAATTTAATATGTAAAAAAATAGCATTTTGTATGAAGTTAACTATAATATTTAAATATAAATTTTGGTTTTAATAAATGTTTTTTTATTCCGACCACATTTGGATCTTTGAATGAAAACAAACAGAGGATGAATTCGTGTATGCAGATTTTTTTTTTTTTTAATTTATATAAAATATTTTTGATTATCATAAGTGTAACATTGCATTGGTATAAATGCTTTAATCATTTAAATACATTATTCTTAATTATACTCCAATCTACTACTATATTATTTGAAAGATGTGTATTTTTATAGATTCGGTTTGCTGATAGTTTATAAGCAAGAAGTGAAACATGCATAGTAAACAAGAGCATGGAGTTTCTTGCGAGGTTATTGCAAAATTTCCAACACATGAAGTCAAATTTTCTATGCGTTTATGAAAGACGTCGCTACCAAAATTCTAATTAGTCAGGGCCTGATTAACCCGGAGCAAAGCCCTTATATATTAAGGCTGAGCAGAAGAATGGAAGAAATTTCGCAAGTTTCAAATAACGCCCTCTTACGACGGGTATACATTTTGTATGCTATAAAATGAAAAATTTACACCAGAAAAATTAAAAAGGAAGTGCGAACTATTAATCCAAACAATGTACAAGTAGCTAAATTTTAAACTTTATTTCTGTCTGCTCTGCTCAACAAACTCTTAAGATTCCACGATTAACTTCGTTCAGTCAGTAAATTTCCTTGCTTTTAAGCTAGGCTCCTCCTCTTTTCCCCTGCTTCTATAAGAAGGCCCGCTTTGGGAGCGGTTCGAAAAAAATGTATGGCTCTGGGGCCAATGGAACAGTGTGAGCAGCTGAATGGATTACCTAGTTGCGTTGCAACTTTACATCCAGTGGATAGGTGATTGTGTTGCAAGGGCATTAGGGAGCCTTAAAAAATAATGTTTAGACGTGGCTGGTAGCCACAAAAGTTAAATTTACTTTTAAGAAAAAGAAAAGACTAACAAAAAATAACAAAGTACATAAGTACTAGTATAACATATGTGAAAAAGAGAAAAAAAAAACAAAGAAAAGAAAAAAAAAGAAAAAAAAAAGAAAATTCCATTAGTTCCAAAAAAAAGAAGGAAAAGACGAAAAAGCTACCAGGGAGTGCCTCATAAAAAAAAAGACTCTTTTCAGAGACCATACATTAGTTTAAAAATATATAATGCTAAAGAACTAACAGAAAAACAATTTTTTTTTATACTATAGACAGGACAGAACAAACAGAAAGGTTAAGTATAGCAGAAGGTGAGGGAAACTCAGTATTCATCGTTAAGCAAAAGCGAGTATTTAGGGCGTTTTCTGTTAATGGGGTCGGATACCTCGTAGTCGGGTAGTTCCGCTATCATTTGGTTAGGGAGGTTGTATACAGATTTATAAAAATTTTTAGCAAGCTTATTAATGCGCTGTTTTAAGGAAGTGGTTTTCAAATCCCTGCGGATAGTGGTGTTACGAAGAAAATGGTGACCATTACGGATATAGCGTAAGTTTTTGTTATGAGCACCGTAAAGATACTCCATACTGGTTTTGCAAGCGAATCCCCAGATCGGACAAGCATAAGTTAAGATTGATCTAATACATGCATTATACAAGATTAGTTTATTATGAATAGAAAGAGTATTGCTTTTGAGAAGAGGAGAGAGGGCCTGGGAGATACCAGCAACTTTGCCTCGGATATTAATAAAATGCTTTTTCCAGGTAAGTCTTCTATCAAGGGTAACCCCCAGATACTTGGTGTCATTAGTCCAAGGAATAGTAGTGTTATTGATAGTAAAGCGATTGGGAAATGTTAGTTTTCTAGAGAAATAGACAGCAGCTGTTTTCTGCTCGTTGAGCTTAACACGCCACAGGGTACACCAGTTAAGGAATTTATCTATGTATTTTTGGAGAATTTTGTATAATGTGAATGGGTGTTGTGCAGAGGCGTACATTGCCGTGTCGTCCGCGTACAGGGCAAGATAAGTCCTCAGTGTTCTTGGGATATCGTTGAAAAAAATGTTAAATAATGTAGGGCCGAGGACCGACCCTTGTAAAATACCAGAGAGAATAAGGTATAAAGTGGAAAGTATATTGTTAAGGCGGACGCGAAAGGTGCGGTCGCTAAGGTAAGAATGTATGAGAAAGATAAGTCTAGCATTAATTCCAAGCTTAATTAGTTTGTATATAAGGCCAATATGCCAAACCTTATCAAATGCCTTAGCGACATCGAGAAAAACAGCCGCAGCTGGTGTGTTCGTGTTTAGTTTCTCACTCAAGAACTCTACAACACGAAGGAGTTGATGTAATGTGGAATGTTTAGCTCTGAATCCAAATTGCTCAGAAATGAGTATGTTTTGTGCGTCTAAAATGTCATGTAACTGGGACCTGATGACTCGCTCAACAACTTTGCTGATAGAGGGTAACAGAGAGATGGGTCGATAGTTAGTCGGATCTTGGAGATTACACTGTGGTTTAGGAATAGGTGCAATAATAGAAGTCATCCAAGCTTTAGGGAAGTAGTAGTACAGAAGAATAGCATTAGTAAATTTAGTTAGATATATAATACAGTTGCAAGGAAGATTTTTAAGAGCATAATTAGTTATGTTATCGTATCCAGGGGCTTTTCTGTTTTTAAGATTTTTGATAATATTAGAAATAACAATTGGTTGAATTTCCGGGAGTGGGTCCGTGGGAGGGGTAGCTAAAAAATTTTGAACAGTTTCATTTACTTCAAAATAATGATTAGGGCTGGCAAGATAAGGGTTAGGGGAAAACTGCTCAGCATAGGACCTGGCGAGGATTTCCGCCTTGTCTTTGTCCGTATATGCCGTGGTATTAAAGGCAGTTAAGGGGGGATTGTAGAGTAATTATTATTAAGTTTTTTCTTTATTTTTCAAAGAGAGTTATCTCGAGGAGAGAGGGAGTTAAGAAAATTGCTCCAGCTTTTTTGTTTTTCCTTAGAAATGAGGTTTTTAATTTTATTATTAAGCCGATTAATCATGGGCTTTAAAGTAGGATCTCTAGTATTTTGAAACAGCCGTCGGATGTCATTACGTTGCTTACAAACATTATGAATGTAGTTGGGCATAGTAAAAGAATTATTATTTTTAGTATATTGGTAAGTAGCTTGTTTTTGAGCATTAATAATAATATTTTGAAAGTTATCAACAGCCTTGTCAATATCATCAGTGTTAGTAATATTAGGGAAAGTTAGGTCAGAATTGGAAAGAATATTTTAAAATTTATTCCAGTCCACAGCCACAGAAGGGGGGGGAGAGGGGGGATCAACACAGTCAATTTTGAAAACAACAGGAAGATGATCAGAACTTAAGTCATTAATAACTGTAGAACTAATAGGAAAAACCAATTTTTTTGAAATTGCAACGTCAATAATGGAGGGGCGACCTCTACCAAGCCCATAACGTGTAGGGATGCTGGGTGCATGTAAATTAAGTCCTAGGTGAGTGATTAAGTTGTGTAGTGCACTGCCACGACGGGTGGTTGAATGACAGTTCCATCGCCGGTTGTTCGCATTACAATCACCTGCGATGAAACAGTGCGTATTTTGTGAAAAAAGCTGTGTTAGATCATTGACTGGGAATAAAGGTGAGTGTCTAGCATATAAAGAAACAAAATTAATATTAACTCGTGGCAATTGTACAACAATTCCCGTGCAGTCAAGACCTGTGTATGTAGATTGTTGGGTAGAATAGTGTGGTACGTGGTGTTTGATGTATATGGCAGTTCCACCCTGAACGGATCCAGGACGGGGGGTATGGTAGAGCTTATAACCAGAAATTTTGATACTTTTATTAGGTTTATGAACTTCTTGAAGAAGAATTATATCAATATTAGGGTGGTTAGTGACAAAAATACGAAGCTCGTCAATTTTGTTATTTAAAGTAGAACAGTTCCAGGATAACACAATAAGAGATTTAAGATGAAGACTAGACATGGTTGGGGGAGGAGAAATCATTAGCTAATTTGTCGAACTCTTGGATAAAAACAATAATTTTTTCCATGGGATTGTTATATTTTTTTGCTAGAGTAGAAATATTTTTTATACATTTAATGAATTTGGATATTTGCAAAATCTCTTTTATGTCTTGGAAAGTACTAAATATTTCCTGTATATCATTACTGTAGCTGGGGGGAATTTTGGTTGACCGGGATGGAGTATTATTAGTTTTTTCAGAATTAGCAGAGTTAGTATTTTCAGGAGATTGTGAAGAGGAAGCAACCTCAACTGGGGATTCAACATTATTAGAAGCAGAATCATTTGATTCCGAGTTAGTTTTTTCCTGCGATTTAGTTTTAGTATAATTGAAATCGTTGAGGACTTCTGCCAGTTGTTGGGCCTGCTGAGAAACCTTACTACCAGTATATCTAGCTGAGTTGCCTTTATTTTTACTGCTCTGATTGTTATTTTCCCTCCTATAAGGGTTTTTAATACAACCGCGGTACGTGGCTGGATGTGCCAGCCCGCAGTTCGCACACTTAGGCGTAATGCGTCCTTTATGAGTACAGTTAGGGTAAGATGTTGTTCGCCGCACTTGCAGCTTTTCTCAGTAAACCCACAGATCTCGCTGGCGTGACCATAGCCTTGGCAGCGGTAACATTGTTTTACCTGATTATGGCTCCTAAAGGCCTCAATAGTAACTGATATATTCGAGATTTCCTTAATCTTATAAATTTCCTCAAAGTTTTTAGTTGGGAATACATTAACCATATATAATGGCATAGGATTACCCGTTTTTCTCTTCTTGAGCGTTGCAGCCCTAGTAACAGTATATCCGTATTCTTTAAGACTTTCAAATATAACACTATTTTCAGTGTAACATGGTAATCCTCTAATACAAATTTTGTTTGGACGCTGGTCCTTTGGGTGCAGGGTTGTATATTTTTTGGCTTGTTGGTCGAGAAAACTTTGGGTTTTCCGGAAATTACTATCATTCTTACAAAGCACCATCAGGCGCTCACCCTTAAGTGCGATGTTAGTTTTTTCCTGATTTATATCAGCTATTTCTTTAGCCAAAATAGTCCAATTACCTTCCAATTCTATATAGAACGGATTTATCCTACTTTTGGAACTTCCCGACGCGTTATCGACAACGTCAGTGGTCACCGGCTTATTTTCATCCATTTGGGTATCCTTAGCTAGGTTAGAATATTTGTTTTGTAAGGGGAGTTGTGAGTTTCCCTCGTCTAGGGTACGTTTCGTACCCTTTTTTGGTAGAGTAAAGTCGTTAAGACCAAATCCTGATAGAATTTTATTTGCCGAACATCTATACTTTGAAAAGCAAAAAACACCAAAATCAGTTGAATTAAGTAAGTTATTGTATGAGATAGGCTCCCTAATTAAAGAAAAAGCCTCTTGGCAAACAACACTCACCTCCTGATGATCAGAGGAAGATGTTCCGTAATCCATTTTACTCCTGGTTGAGTGGATGTAGTCATCAAGATAGGCGAAGAATTCAAGCATACACTGACGAACTTTTTCTTCATACTGGGAACTGAGATCTTGAAATTCTTTAGCAAAGTTCGGATCAGCAGTATTATCCACTATATTTTGTATAATATAAGTTATTGTCTGGGTACTTTCCACAAACGAGATTTTAAATCAAAAATCACCACCACACTATTTGTTGAACAACAGCACCACGGAAAAGTCTATTCTAACAAGAACTTTACTCCTCCGCCGCACCGCATCCCGCAAAAAAACGAAATAAAAGAGCGTGAGCAGGAGCGATACGAGAGCGAAGAGAGACACGTCTGTTCAACTCAGAAGAACCAATCTCGAGTGGCTCTGGGGCCTTTTCCATCTTTCCCCACGATCCCTGGCTAACTCTACCATCCCAATGCTCTAGAATTCGTAAGGAATTCAATGCTGCTTAAACACCGAAGCACTCTGACTCATTCGATCCTACTAATCCGATAGAGATAAACAGAAGCATAGCGACTCCTGCAGGTACTCTTGATGAACTGCATTGGTACATTGGTACAAACAACGTGAGTGTTATCACCTGCACTGATTTTTTTCCAAGCTGTTTTCTCTCTAGCGCCGACAGAATGTCGCGCGCAAGCGGTGGATCTGGAGCTGGTAATATATCTGTTTCTATTTATGGTAGAAATCTAAATTACCCCAGAAATTCTCATTTACAGAAGTTCTTAGATTATATTGAAGTTGTTGAGCCGAACCAAATCTCACGGGCTTTGTTGGACCGTTTTACGGACTCTGGAAGCTTCACTTCATTAGAAGCTTATAAACAAACCTACCAATCTTTTACGTATTATGAAATTACGCCAGGTTCCAAATTGGAACATTACCTGAATACGTGGACAGTTTGCGCGGAAATGGTCCCCAACGAAATTTTAAGAAATTTTCAGGAAGATGGATCCTTCCATCCCTTTAGAAAAGGAAATCCTCCGAAATGTGGCCCAATTTGGTGGGATAAGATAGAGGACGCTGATGATTTCCAAACTGTCAACCCAAAAAAGCGAAAATCTAAGAAAATTAAACATGCTAGTAATAATGAGGAAAATTCACAGCCGATCAAAAAGGCAGCGACCGACCCTTCTGAAGTTCAGGAAAAAGTCGATAAAATCAACTTCGACATTAATATGACCATCGATGAAGACTCGCAGAGCAGAGAGGAACGTCCCCCCCCCCCCCTTCTATAGTCCCAAATTGAGAAAATTCTGCAAATATTAGCGATACGGCTAATCAATCTGAAATCACGGAGGGTAGCGAAAAACCCGCTCCTGAAAACTTGAATTTACCATCCGCCACGACAGATGGCGTCACTAACACCCCCAAACCTATTACTTTGCCATATTCTGACAATATCATGGAAATTATCAGAAAAATTGCGCACGAATGCGACAAGAATTTCCACATCAAAAATTCAGGTAGTTGGATGAAGCTCTTTGCGGATTCCCTACAAATTAAAGAGAAAATCATTGAATTTCTCAAACAAAACGAAATCCAATTCTATTACACGCCCGATACCAGGGCCCCCATTAAAGCAGTCATCAGACGCCTACCTACTAAAACGAATATAGAAGATATTAAATGCGCCCTTCTAGAAGAAGGATTTGAAATTATTAAAATTGCCCAAATGATCAGTCGCAAGGATAAAAGAATCCTTCCTCTGTTCCAAATTCATCTTCCAAATTCCGAACATTCCTTAAAAATGTGTTCAAAATCACCCGTTTTATGTATTTTCGCATCCAAATTGAAACATATCGTGCCCCAAAAAAGGCGGCATAATGTTTCAACTGTCAAAATTTTTTTCATCACGCGAATCTTTGTTTTATTAAGTCTAGATGCGTCCAATGTGACGAATTCCATAAAAGTTCTGATTGCCCTAAGAAAATTCCCTCGTAAGATAAAAACGTTCCTGAGGAAAAACCACAGCCAATTTGCTGTAACTGTTCAGAATTCCACCCAGCCTCTTTTAAGGGGTGTAAGAAATTCCCAGATAAAAATAAAAATCGTTCCAAAACCTATGCTGATATCGCAAAACCTAAAAACTCTTCCAAACCTCTTAAAACGGAAAACTCCCATCTCAAAACTTCTAACTTAGAAAAACAACCCCAGATGGCGCCTCTGCACCCTCTGCCAATATTCCAGAGTCACGAAATCGGGAACGACGTAGCCCGTCTTTTCCAAATTACAGTGGAACCCGGTTAAGACGCGTTTCAAGGGAGTGGACAAAAGTCGCGTATTAAGCGGGATCGCATATTAAACGTGATTTGTATCATGTTGCAGGAACTGGGCTTATTTACACATTTAATCGTCTAAATGAACTCTTGAGCTTTCGTTTATATGTTTACGGTCGAAAATTGTGTCTTTTGCATATGTTTAGTTTAAAATTAAATTGTATTCAACTTTTTTTTTATATGACTGAATGGAATAAAAAAGGAAAATAAATGTGGATTCCAACCTGGTTTTGTTGTCGATTTGTACTTTGCAAGCAAAAATAAAACAACAAAAATAATTTTCCTACTAGACTTCTTTAACAAAAAGAATAAAACATTAAAACTTTGAAGCACAACCCATTTTTAAAAATCAAATTTAGTACTTGTATTAATAAGTACCATTATAATTGATCCTTCTTTTTAATATAAGAAGAAAATATTTTTATTAATCTTCGTGTACATAATATTGTTAGCATAACAAAAAGTAAAGAAAACATAAAAGAATTATCCAATCGCAGTCGTATTTATTTAATCTTTACGAGTTTAATTTTTTGTTGCCTATAACATGCATTATAAAACATAGTAGTGATATAACGTACATTTAAAAGCTCACTAACAACAGGCATGATTATCTCTAATCATAATAATTTTTATGATGTATCTGAGTAACCTGAATTCGTCTATATCTCTCTTACTACTGTAAAAACATACACGAAGCGAGAGGCAAAGAATGTTAGAAGGCGGAATCAAAGAAGAATTGCAGTTTTACTAATTTAGCGGAGCTTTGTTTTATTCAAATATCTACAACTATTTCTGATTAGTAATTTTTGCGTTAATTAATCTGTTATTAAATGAAGTAAATAATACTATTCGAAAACAGTGTTTTTTATCTGAATAAAAATAATCCGCAAAATTGCCAACACTTGAGAAGAGAGACGGAATTCGCATCTTGATCAATGAATCCGCGTCTTAAGCGTGATTATTTTCCCTCAAAGGACCAAAAATTTATCGCGTATTAAGCGGGATCGCGTAATAAGCATTCGCGTATTAAACATGATATTTTTACATTAGTCTTATGAGCGATATTCAAGGGATCGGAAAAAATCCGCGTATTAAGCGGGATCGCGTGTTAACCGTGAACGTCTTAACCGGGTTCGATTGTATTAACAAAATTAAAAATGAACTTAAAGTAAATTCCTTCGACGAGCTTGCCTCGTATTTAGAAAAAATGTACGATGAAATATGCAAACAAACAGATTTTGTAAATAAAACTCTTAAATTAATGGATGGTATCGCGAACTATCCGGATAATGTAAATAACGATTCTAAATATGTACATAACTCTGATCATTCCATGTAAATATTTTTAGTTTTTTCTCTTTTTTCTTTTTCTCTTGATTTTATTATGTATTACGTGTTTTTAAATCTGTTTGCACTTTTTCAAGTTACTCTTTCGTTATTTACTTGCTTTTTAATTTCGGCCAATGATTTTTCTTCTCCGTGAAGAGGCTCCGCCTCTTTGGCTCAGATTGTATTTATACCCTTCTCAGCCTCGGCCATTGTTCCATTGTCCCATTGTTTTGAGGGGCATTTCGAACTTAGCTCTCCATTGATGCGAACCTAACGGCTAGCAAAGGGCCCTTTTCAGGGAACATCAATCCCATTGAAATTATTTCAGTTTTTTCATAGGAAAATTTTTCTAAATTTAATTATGTAAATATATATGGTCCCTGTTTTGGATCTTTTTTTGGGATATGCTTACCGGCCTCCTGATTCCATCTATCAAAGCTTCGCATGCTAACATCACGTTTATGCATAACTCACCAGTTATCTTCATCCAGTCTTATGTGATGGGGATGTGGGGCAAGTGGCCCCGGTCTCCTCGACCAAATCGCCTAGAATCTAGCGGTTCGCCATTATTCCACCAACCTCAGTTGTGAACGGTGCTCCTAATCCGTGGTGAATCTTGGATGTCTCAAAGGGCCTTTCTCAAGGCCGTATTACTGCGAACATCTGTGAAGCCATGGTAGCCTGGACTCGCGGTGAAGCGTGAGCTAGGCGTGAGAGTTGCTGTTCACTGAGTTTTTTATGATCTTTAAGT